>CM020027.1:31083510-31683510 GCA_009769605.1 Bucorvus abyssinicus
GGAATTAAAAATTACATTCTTTTAATCCGAAAACAAGTCTCTGTTTCAGTGATACAAAGTGGTGTACGGTTTAAAGCGTGCAGTAGGAGTTCGTTTCTTTGCATCGTGTATTTCGACACCATATGTGTGTGTCTGTTTCCTTCACATTTGTCCTCTTTCTCCTGCCATTTTTGCATAACATACTGGTAAGTAATAAGAAGCAGCACTGCAGCTACAATTTAATGGGAAACACAACTGTTTATTGAACCAGATACCCATTATTAATTTAACAACTGAATACAAATGCTCCTGGCAATCAGTGCAATAATTCTGTTTCCTTGATTACTTAAGGTTTGCCATTGGCTTCACTGGAAGCTTAATCCAACCCTCAGAGGGGAGAAGTGCTGCTTTTTAACACTTGTAAAGAAAGAACAAGTTCCAGCCTAATTTGTTTATCCTGCATGCATTCCCTCTGTCATCTCTTATAGACATACACATCTCTCATGGTTTTAGGAAGAGATGAAAGCTAGTCTCTTTTTCATCCTTTCCCTAATATTTTATGACTCAACTGGAATGTGAAATACCTGTAGTGAAGAGGCTACAAGTAATTTTTTTGTAACGATTTATCAGAGCTCGTAGTAAGTGAAAAAATTCCCATCTTTGTCTTGAAATTGTATTACTACTATTTCAAGTGACCATTGTGTCATTCAAACTGGAGTGATAGGGCCCCCACTGCATAACAGGGCCTGTGAAGATGTGCACGTTTCAAAGCTAATCCGGAGAGACAGGAGTCACACCAGAGATTAATTTGGCCCAATGAGACTCTAGAGGGCAGTCTTGGTATAGTAAAAGAAATATATATTTTTCTGTCATTAGGAACCTCAACCATGTAGAGTCAGTACAGAATGTTATAACATAGCTTTAAAAGTGCAACTGTTTTTACAGATTTTAACAAAATTGATTAACATTATATGAAATATTAATACCTTTTGACATAATTCTTCACAATAATATAATGTAATTAAAAATTCAGTGTATTTCTATATTGTCAAGCAACATCTCCATCGCATATAGTGAATGCATCAGAACCAAAAGTACAAAACAGGGTTTGCTTCTTGGGTTTAGCTGGTTCAAGCACTAGTCAATTCATACAGCGCATTTCCATCAGCAGTTTAAAACCTACCAAAAGTCCACCAGAAGTCCTTTGCTTAAAGAGAGTAGAATAAAATCCAACATACAGTGCAGATGCAAATTTAATGTTAGTTTTAAAAAGACGTGTTTTACTTTATAAGTAATTAATCTTTATACACAAGTTTTGACTATTGTCGGCAGAAATCAAAATTGCGTGGCTTGTAAATTTTTAATTGAGCAATTCTTAGATTAAAAAAATGCATTAGTCACCTCGACTCTGTTTAATATTTTAGAAGAAGTTGTTCCGCGAGAAAACAAATCATTGGTAATGAAAAACAATGTGCAGCTTGTAAGTACTTATTGTGCAAACTTTTGAAACATGTAACCTTTGTTTCTTTGCAGGAAAAAAATACTGCAGGCTTGTCTTAAAATTGGAACTTACTTCCTGCGTGAAACTTTCATCTGTGTATTTCAAAACATTTAGAAGGGAAAAGAGAATCATTATTCCTGTTTTATAGAGGGGGTTTGCTCTCTCTGTTGGCTACCGCAGTCGTACTGGAAACTGGTCGGTGTAACAAGGTTAGTCAAGCTTAGCCATTTTGGGTCACACGCACAAGGAGGATGAGACACTGGAAGAGGTGCTAGACAGACAATAAACCAAGCTGCAATCCCACAAACTTCTGCTCAGACATCCTTCATTCCCAAAGCAATTAAACTACCTAGATGCCCCTGTCTTTCACCCTGAAAATCTTGAGGAGCAGAGTCTTGCTTTCTCCAAGCAGGAGGGACTTCTCTGCTCCAGCTCTGCTTGGTTTTGCTCATGCTTAACCTGGACTGCAAAACTATCTGCTTCTCTGCCCATGTCATACGGGAGGTTGATCAGCTGTAGTCTCAGGGCCTCTCTACAGACTGGATTCAGCAGCCAAAAATATAGCTGCATACATTTAAAACACATTCAGACAAAAAAAAAGCCACATTTTAGAAAAATTATCACCTGTTTACAGACCTTTTTTTTTAATCTGGCAAGTAAAGCATTCAACCAGTACATGGAAGTTGGATTCAGTTCTCTTTCTGACCCCGGAGGCTTTAAACCAACATTTTCTGCAAGTTTGTTCTTCCTCTTTTGGAGGGATGTCAACCTACACTAAAAAAAAAAAAAAAAAAAAAGGAAAAGATTCATAGAGCTAGTGGGAGAAATGGAGAGGAACTTGCAGGCTGGCATGCCCTACCTCTTAGACCAGGTAAGAAGCATTTGCTGAACAATTCTGCCTTTTCTACCACGCTATTACCATTTTTAACACTGTAGATCTATGCTTGGTCTGCGCTGATGCAATGCATTAAAATACGAGTGAAAATTATTTGGTGTATTGGCAGTCCTATTCTTTTCCTGCTTGCGTCTTTCACCTCTCCCTAAAAGAATGCAGAGCAGCTTTCTGGGTATTTTTGATTTGGTATTTGCATTTCAAAACGGGATCCACAGTTCCTGGTGATCAACGCTTGTGCTGTTTGGCAGTCCCTCTGAAACCGGGATTCTTTCTCTCATAAATTAAAAATACATAAAAATCCAACCAACCAACCAACAACTATGGCATTCTTCGCCCACTAGAAAACGCCGTCAGATTTCTATAGATGAAAAGGGCCCTTACAGAAATTTTCTTCTGATACCCGATTTCTTAATTCAAACTGTCATTGATTTTGTGTAGTGCTAGATTAAGATTAATACAAAAAAGGATAATGTTTGAAATAAAAACAAACTTGCAGAGTCTTCTCTGTTCTCAATTTCCTGCAAAGTTTGCTAAAGCATAAATTGTAAGAAACTTACAGTTTTGAAGTACATATATCATATGAAGCAACTAATGCTTTTGTTGATTTTGTTCTTTTAGAGGGAGAAGTCTTTATTAAAGAGTTCTTTTAAAATATAATTTAAAAAATAATGTAAGTAACCTTATATGTGCAAGTCTCCTCCAGTAAATAAAGAAAAAGATCTGTAGGAATATTTATAATTTCCACTTAGACCATAAATTTAATTAAAAAAAAAAAAAAACAATCCAGGAAATCAATGTGCATGAAAATTTACTTTTCTATTGCAATTTATATAATTATTACCAATGCTGATAACCCTAACTCTCCTAGAAATTTAAATAGTTGAATACTAAAAGAAATGTTTATTCTAGAGAAATATATATTTATTATATATTAATATACATATAATATACACAGACAGTAGAGTGTATGAAAAGCAGCTTCCTTTAACAAATACTGTACTTATATTATGTACATCTACACTTTTAAAGAACGTTAAAACAGAGCAACTTCCTTCAAAGAAAAGAAATATTACTTTACAAAGGTGATGCCTTTACCCAAACCAGAGCTGCTTGCCTTATTCTCAGTTCACACAGCATTTTCGTGAAATACACTATGAATTTCTAACTAACAGTCTCAGTAGTAGTACTACCAGAATTTCACTGTTGTGAAAATTAAAGTGGAAAAAAAAAATGCAGAAGTTATTTTCTTTTCTTCTGTGGGGATACTGTCAACATAATAAAATGACTGCATTTATCATTCTCGGTCTTAAAATATAGACTTAGAAATATAGACTATTGTTGCCTCTTACAAACTTCCTGTTGATCATTCCCCATCAAAGGGAGCTCATGTACCATAAGCAAAACCAGCAGGTCTAGCAGGGCACAAAAGAGGTGGCAGGACAGCATACAGCAAAGGAGAGAAGAGGGGAAGATCCTGAAGGCAGTACGACCACGGGACACTTCCAGTGGAGGCACCACAGCAGAACAGCAATTGTGTCTCACCTGGAGTTTGCTGGGACTTAGCTGCTTCTCGTCAGACTTGGCTAGAGGGTTCAAGACAGAAGATGTCAGTTGTCTCCAATTGTTTCCATTGGTCTGTTAAGACATATCACCTTTCTTTACTTGTCTTGGTGGTAGATCTATTCCAGCAACTTAGACATCAAAACAAAACTCCCTTAGATATGCATGTAGATTGCCTTAGATCTGAATAAAACAATGAAGTTCATAGAATTATTTCACCCAGATGCATCCTCAGTTCTTGTCCTTGTAAGCATTTGGTAGGATACACTAATTCCCAAGGGCAAACTTCATGGAAGTCTACAGGCTTATAGGTGCCATAAATTCCTAGAGATGAAAACTAAAATGTCCAAATCCTTATCAGCCACAGCTTGGACCTCTCTAGGTGTTCCCCTACCTTCTGACAAAGTATCTGGAAAGGGAAAGTGTATACTTCAATAGTTGTGTGAAGTGGAAAAAACAAAAAAAAAAAGCATTTATATATACTGGATTAAGGATAAAAATGTGAAAGTTTAATTGTGTCTGAAGTTAAGTAGAACTTCTCGGACATTTTCTATATTGTAGTAGATCACATAATCTAAAAAGCTTCAGATTGCTTAGAATAAAAGCATGTTAAAGATATGACAGGCTTTGGTTACTTCATTCTAAAGCAGCAGATGATGTGATAAATTGGGGGGTGGGGGTGAGGGCTGGGTGGGTGCTGTGTTCCAGGCTTTTTGAAGATGTGTTAGCTGTTTGTAACAACAGCTAGACACAATTTCTAGTAAAAAGGTTAATATCAATCTAAATCAATACAACAGTCGTAAAAGAATTGATTACAGTCTGTTGATCTCAAGAGGTAATTGTAAATGACAATACATAATCAAATGGATATATTGTCCATAACACAGGATACCTCGATATCGATGGGACTGTTCCATGCCTACATGGAACAACCGGATTACTTACAAATTCAGGTGCAAATTTATCATTATATGTTTTGGTTCAGAAAAGTACAATATTCATCACTTATCACATGCAATATGATGGGGAGAGTACAGTCTCATTTTGAGATAAGGAAAACATTGTATTAGGAGGCAGCAGCTGAGAAGTATTTATATTCAACTATGAACAACCAATTGAACTTGAACCCTCCTGTCCAATGCTAAGAGTATATTTTTATAGTCCTTCACAGACAGGTATTATCCATATCACTTAGCCCATGTTCCAAAGCAAGCAAAAATCAGTTAGCCACATTAATGCACTGCTGAGACACAGTCAATATATTTTGTTTTGCTCAAGGCTATTTGTGTGCTCTTAACATAGTACTAACTAGGGCCATGTGGCCACAAGACGCATTGGAAAGTGGAGCTGAGCTTGCTCATGCTTGTCTAAAAAAATAGAATGTAATGGTACCCTACAGACAGAGAATCTGGTCTTGGAAGGAAAGATCTACTTTTCCAATATATGTAAAAATGGAAGAGATACTCAGTGAGTTTAAGGAGGTGCAATACCGAGACCACTCTCCAGCTGACAGCATCTGTATTCTAGTGCCCTGTGGTCTCAGAAGGTAAGTTGATAAGCTTAATAACAGAAATTTCCTCAAACTTCACTTCTGTAAAATCGATGATGCCCTACGAGGCAGTGACCCCCTGCTTTAGCCTTTTCTCCAACATGACACTCAGTTCAGCAAAGTTTGCAGTGGATGTAGATGTTTCTGCAGCTTGCTGAGTTAGAAGCCGGTCCTTCCAGAGACAATGTCAATACCTCCAGGTAAGGGAAAGTACAGCTTTGAGAATTGAGGTCCTGAATGTTGTTTGTGTACACTATGAGAGCATGCTGAATAATTTTAACGACAGGAGTAATTGCATCAGCCTTTGTAAGAATTTCATTAGGCATAATCTTGAACTCCCAACTTTTTTTCTAGTCGTTATACCTAAGTCATATGAATATAGATATAAACATTGCGACTGTCTCATCTGCCTCTACGTATTTACTTCTCTACTAAGGGGGATCCTGTTTCTTCTCCCTTCAGGAAGGAAGAGGAAGATTTTAGAGACCTAGGTCCTGAGTGAGAAACGGAAACAGAATACACACTGCTTCTGACTTCCGTTATACACACACTGGGATACTAACGCGAGCTGAAAAAATGGGTGCTTTTAGTCAAGGTCATTTGCACAGTTGGGTGTGCTGAGACCTTGTGCCGTAGCAATGAGGCCAGGACTTCCCCTCCCGAGTGAAATAACTAACAAATAGCTATAGCTGAAGATATTCCACTATGAATTAAGAGAGGTGTAAATCACTGTCAAATTAAGAAGGTTGACAAAGTGGTTCAGAAGTTCAGCACTGCTCTCTGAAAGTGTGAAAACATAACAGAGAATACAAATGAAACCTGCAGGACTCCTCTTAAGGGTCATTAATCTTCATACCATGCTAAAGCTCAACCCAAAGCGTGTTTACAAAAACTGCAAATAGACATTAGTTTTGGTCTGTAGAAAACCTAAAAAATATTTCGACATGCTTTACTTTAAGATATATGGGCAAGGGCACCCTACAGCCAGTTACGGGTCATTTTGGCCCGAGCAATTACAACATGCTCGATCTGAAACGCAAGGGTTATCGCTGGAGAAAAGTTAAGAGACCTCTAGCTGGCTCTTCTCTGTACAAGGGGAACCTTAGCTGGCAAAAGGCTAAGGAATAATCTTTTCAAGTATAAGGGAACTGTCTCAGATAATGATTAATTGGGAAGGAGTGGCAATTCTTCTATCACGAACATGCTAGAGGATTAGATGTCTTGCTCTTCCCTGTCAGGAGGGAAGATTATTCGCGGTTGAAAAGACTTGAGTGCTAGCAAGGTCAGCATTATTACTTTTGTTAATCTCAATGTGGTGCGATGTTTCTTATTTAATGCTTGTTATTTGTATATCTTTATGTTGTGTAAAAAAGAGCTGCTGCCTTAACTTCCAATTACAGTGTGTGACTGAGATAATGTGAATGGGACGGTGGGAGTGGGAGTATGGCGGCACTGATAAGTTCTTTCTTTCTGCCTTCTGCTGCTAAGCAGTTGTCATCTTGTTTATTCTCTAAAATTACTAATTGCCACACTGCAATCACATAAAAGCCAAATGAAAACACCACCCAAGCACTTCCACAATTTTATTTTGCTGGTGCATTCAACAGATGCATGAGTTAGGGCTCAAAGTGTTTTAGGATTCTGAACTCAATGGCTCTCCTACAGAGACAGCTCCAATACCAAGGGGATGTTTAGAGCCACCAACAGATGATGCTCGTCAGTAGGCATTTATCTGTGACATTCACTGGCTGTGTCACACCTCAGCATGGTGGTCCAAGCAGAAACAGTAAAGTGTACCATTTAGTTCATTTTACAAACCACAGAAACATCCTAAAGAAGGCTCACAGCCCTTTTATTAAGGAGGAAGGACTCCTTTTTTGTCACCAAAACGGGTGATATATTTCCCGTCAAAACGAACTAAAAAGTCTGGACAGCAGACAGTAGTGTAGCCCATACAAAACGGATGATCCATGAAGAAATTCCATTGATAAATTCTATTTTTCTAAAGAGCAGCCGTGATTATAAGTAATGATTTACTTTGATTTCTTAGTTGCTGTCCCAAAATAATGGAAAAACATTGTCAATATAAGTAAATTCTTGTCTTTTTTTATAAGAACTTTCAAGCATGTGTATAGGAAAAAAAGCATGCTAAAAAGTGTGAGTGTGGCTTTAAATCATTCATAAATTATATGGACAAGTTCTGACCTCGGAATTTTTAAAAATGCCTGCCTATATATGTGTGTGTGTATATATATACATATATGTGTGTGTGTGTCCAGAAATCAGCTTTGTTAATTGACCAATTAATCAGATTTATAATGCATATTCAAATGTGGCTGTTGAACAGTAACAAAGACACCTGTGGGTATTCCTTGTGTTGGTGCCACAGAGAAGCCGAAGCCCTCGAATACGCAGCAATCAGAACTTCGAGCCCAATGACTGTAAGTGGGAGCACAACCTGTTTGATATTCCATTAAATCAAAGAAGGAGTAACTGATATGTTAATGAGGCCAACCATTACAGACAGAAAAATCTTTCCTTTCCTCTTTGTTTTTAATTACTACTATGGGATCATGATCAGGGAGAACACGTGTGCTTCTTTCTGTTCTATCCTAGTACCATCAGTACGATAATATCTTCTTTTAATTCTGAAGCAATTAGTTCACAAGTTCACAAGATAAAATCTACATTTTCTACAGTCTTGTTCGAAGCATTTCAACTGACAACTAAGATCTACATAGCTGGTTGGTTTGCTTTTTTAATTCTGCTCTATTACAATTTTGTTAGGTTTTTAGTGCTGCTGATATTTTTATCTTCACTTCTGCTACTAACACCTTTTCTTTATTTTTAAGTTGTTACTTGTTGGGATTCTTGGTGTTTTTTTTCTTTGTTTAACCGCTCTTTGTAATTTTTTCCCAGTATGATCTCCAAAACCAGGCTGAACCCAAGGCTTAGACAGTATTTCAATAACTGCTGGAATTTTGCATTTAATTAAAATATATCTGTATCAAATACATTCAGAAATTTCTTGCAATTCCACTCTAGGCAGAAAAATCTGCAGGATGCTTTGCAACTGAGGAGGGAAGGTTGAGGATAATTTAATTGTTGTAGGGAAAGAAGATGTTATGGAACAGGCAAAGGTGACAAACCGAACAAAAGCATCCTGTGTGTATTTTATCCTCTGCTCTGGAGAAGTGCCGGCACATCACACAGCGGATATTAGAGGGGGAATAGGGATCCACAGCTGCAGAAATCGTTCTGTTGTGCAAACAACAAAAGAAGTCTCGCCTCTGCTCCACTCCTTCCCAGTGCTGCCCTCACAAGCTCCCCTTCCAGCCGCCTTCAGCTCAGCTGCGGTTTCCCCGCTGCAGGCAGGTCCGTGCAGATACCACCAGTGCAGAGGGATGCGCTGTGCTGGTCCTCCGGGCAGCTCCTCAACTGGGGTCTGCACGGAGGAGTGCTGGCTCCCAAAACACGCAGGAGGGCACTGCCCCATGGATGCTCACCCTACTGACACAAGGGTGCAAGCGATGGCTGAAAGAGGCTGTACGAAATTAGGAGAGCAGGCCGTACGAAGTGGGAAGACCATTTTCCCCTGCATGCTGTTGCCAGCTGACCGCTTCCAGCCCCTCTGATAACAAACGCAGACTTCATCTTCCAGGCAAAGGAAGGAAAGCTCAAACCAGGGCTCAGTTTCCCTCCATTTTGGAGAGAGAATTATCCCGTACAACAGCGGAGGCTGCTGCCGGGCCCTTTGCCACACACCTTGATGAGACCACCAGGCCAAGCTGGCCAAGCCATTGCTGTGGTTCCTCCACCGGACTCCTGTGAAGAGGAGACTTTGAAGAAGGACTCTCACTGCTGGCTCTTGGTTCCTCAGTGTCTCAACATGACCACAAGTAGCTGAAGGGACTAATTCCCTCTGAGGCCAAATCCTTGGAGGTTTCTCTCTCGGGTGCTCACTAGTAAATCCCTAGGTACTGACCGTGGATCTTCAGCCCAGGGCAGCTCATGTTTCTGCCCAAGGCTTCAGGAACTACATGCTCTTTCTCCAAGGGAAGTGGACGGTGCTCACCCTGCCAGCCTTCGTGAGGTGACTGGATGCCACATATGACTTTTTGGCATGATTTTTAAGTGCATAGAGAAGTCATTTCACTACAGTGTGGATCCAGTTTGGGGAATGAGATCCTTTCAGGCCAGACTTGTACTTTCTTGGACTACAACTCTTTTGATGATCTGTGCTGCTTCCAAGATCTTCTCTAATTGAGTTATCAAGATCATTCGTCATTTGGCTATCTAGCCTTTAACAAAAAGAAAGTGATGGACAGGTTGAACCATGCCTATTCTCCGAGCATCTCCTCAGCCTCCGAGGGTTCTGCTATAATTAACACCTCTTTTGCATCTACCACAGGGTTTTCTAAGAGACCTTTCCAAGTTGCCCCCCTGTTATCAGGACTTCCTCAGATCCTGGAAATCCTTTTCTGTGATCAGATCCACTACTACAACTAAGCCAGGAAATTAAGGATTTCAAACAAAAAGTCAAGTCTTCAATGTAATGAAGTAGAACATCTTAATATCAGAAACATGGGTACATAAAATTCCTAGTAATATGTGCTCTTAAGAAAAAAATATATAGCTAATCCTTTTTTTTTTTTTTAATTTTAATGTATAGGTTTTGCCTTTATTTGGGAAGTGGTGGGAAATAGGGAGAAAAGAGAAAATTCATAATATTTTAACTTCAGAGAAGTGTGATGACATGTTTTTTACCTTGAATGAATTCTATTTTTCTTGTCTGTGGAGTCATAAGATTTGGGGTCAATCAAGTTTCTGAAGAAAAAGAATTCCACATTAAGAACACTCATCTTTCTCTTTGCTTGAGAAAAGCTTTTAACACATCTGCACTGTCGACTATAAAATATGGAGCAAAAGGGTGGGAGCATTTAATATACTGGAGCTGAAACTAAAACCTGGACAATGAAGCATGAAATGAAGTATGCTTGATATCACAGAGGAACAGAACTAACAAATAGGTAAGACAGAGAAAGTATGTAAAAGAAAAATCTTTATGAATAAAAGGACACTAGGATGATTGTATCTTGAAGAGGACAAAATTAAAGATGGAATGTGTTTATGAAGAAATAGGTTACAGCATGTGTAATCATCAGAACACTTAAGGATGTATCATAAAAACCTCTGAGATATTTCAAAAGTGATACATGACTGGATTGCATGAAGAACACTGAGTGCTTCAGAGGTGTAGGCATTTAAACTATTATAAAGCAATTAAAAATTACATTCATTACACTGCTCTGTTCAATAGTATTATATACTTGCCTCTTTTGAAGGAAGGACGCTCTTCTGTTTCCAATGACAACCTTTCTTAAGGAGAAACCACAACAACAAGAGAAACATAAGGAGTTTCTATAACCTTGTAATCACACATGTCATACACAATGTACTATTTTCCCTCTTTATAGCAGAAATGCTCAGAAATAATATATGGTAGATGCTTCAAATTATGTTTTCTGCCACAGAACTTAATTCTAAAGTAAGTATTCCCTGAAAGAGAACCAGAGAAAATATTTTTACATGTCTATCATTTGTCCTTAGAGGACACAAAACAAATATGTTTTTTAAAGCTTGACACTGGTATTATTCTGCGTGGCCTCCGGCTATATGCTTTTTCCAGTTTGTAGAATTGAAGGGATAAGAAAACAGCTTTGCATTAAGAGGAACACATTGTACAGGTTAATCATAACCATGAAGAAATCAAAATGCTGCCAACAAAATAATGGCGTACTAGTGCCAAGGGAGTCACCAGGATGACTGTGAGGAAAGCTGTGGGAGAATAACAACTCCTTTGCATGGGGGGGAAATATTTCAGGAATGTGGTTCTAAATTAAGTATTGATGTGGCTGAAACAGAAGTTTTTACTACTGTCGACAATAGCAAATACTCGTAAAAATTTAATTGGCTAAAAGTTAATTTCAGTGTTCCTCAATCAGGAAATGCACTAATTGAGAAGAGCCTTTCTTAAGATGTTTAAATTTTAAAAGGAAGTAAAGCAGAAAAGCAGAATCAGGCAGGGGAATCTAACAAATGTAAAAATGTTGACAGAAGTGAGAGTCATTACTTAGTCAATATTGTATCAATTAACCAAATTAACCGTAGTCCCTGAGGAGAACTAAGTAGAATGGCATAATTTTCTAGCTTGTCTGACTCATTCACATTATACATTATGTGTGTATATTAGTGTATACAAATCAGACAAACTAAAAGGCAGTGCCACATAAAATGTGGAAGAATTAGACAAAATAGTGTTTGTAAGGATTTTAAACGCTCTAAATCCATTAAATAATAAATAAATTATATGCTGTACTGCTGACAGTTGCTACTTCTGAAGGAGAGTGGCTAGTCTGCTCCCAGCTACAAGCTTTCCTTAGGCTGCCATGAGAACATCGGAGAATCACTTGCCTGTATTCTAAACAGCGTCCCAAGCCACTGGGATGCCACTAAGGTGTTTTCAGTTTAAGAAGTTAAAGTATAACTGTAAAAAGTAGGAAAAGTGAACAGGAACAAATTCTTTGTTAAGATGTGTGACATCAGGCTGAGACTGACAGAACTGCAACAACAGTCTTTTTAGGTAATACTGACCCTGAATTTTCAGATCAGCATAGTTGAATAGCATCCTATAGCCATACTTAAATAACTGAAATGGAAAACTGAATATATGATTGCAGGGCAAAGCTTGTAAAAGATTTTCTCTTCACTTACTGAATCTATATTTTTATCCCTGAGCGTGTAACATCTCTGTAACTCTGAGAAGCTTTTGAAAAGAATCTCTTCAGAGAGGATAACGTAAAATATAATAGCATGTAATTTTATCACTGGAATAACAGGAGAGCCTTTAGTTCCCTTTGAATACAGGGACTTGTGGGTAACCCAGGAAAAGCTCATGTATTTGCTGTGCCTACGAAGTGTCTGAACACAGCAATAAACTCACAGAAACACGTGAGAAGGCCACTTACCCTCCAAATTCCTCCTATGAGAAACTGTGGTAAAGCTTCCTTTGACACTGGAAACCATGGAGGAGCATCAGAGAAAGTGTTCACAATGCTCTGAGATTCACTGTAACTGCCGTATTTTCTCTTTCTGGACAGCAGTGAGAGTGAAACATTTCAGCAATATTGCTGGCACACAGGCTCAGTTGATGATGTTGTGTCACCACTGTTTATTACATATGGTAGCACCCAACAGAGAAGTATGTAAAATAGATTTTATTTAGCTATTTTAATATTAATGGTCATAGAGCGGGAGCATTCCTTAAAAGCTAACAATCCTATCATCTTCTTACTGAAATTCCTCTGTTAAAAACAAAATAAAAAATTTTATTAATTGGTAAGGGCCAGCTTTTAGCTCTGAGCTATGAGGTTTACACAGATAAAAACATCCCCCTCTATTGGTTTGTGACAACTATGGTCATCTAACAGGTGCCAGAAAGCTCCTTCCTATTATACCTGGTTCGAACTGAGTACAGCAATGTACTACAGCAAATTTGCCCAAAGGACACCTAGATCACAGACAGGTACAAATCTCATTTTCATCCTGTGGTGTGGAGACTTGCACATATATTCATTTGTAAGAGAGTTAAAAAACTCAAATGATGTAACAAACTACAAAAGAAGAATGAACGGAAAAATCTTTAGTTTGTATAGTTTTACCAATACTGATAACGCAGTATCGCTATAACTAGGTAAAATCAATAATATTATCCATTGAAAATAAACTACATACAGTGTGAGGTTTGGATTTTTTAGAAGCAAATTCTTCTACTGTTCTGATGAGAAGGCTGTGATATATATATAAATATATAGCCAGCAGCAAAAGTGTTAGGTGTTCCTGATTAACCGAGGCTGGATTACTTATTAAAAGAGAAGTCTTCTGAAGGAGCTGATTTGTACAGAAGCTCAAGATTTGGTCTGAAAAGGCTGCTTCATGGGTTAATGTATTCACCCATAAATAAAAGCAGTGACAGCTCTCCTGTCAGTACATGCTGATGGACGGTTCCTTTTTCCACCATTACAGCCTTGTGAATGTGAGAAAATTAATTTAAGTGGTAGTTAATTTCTAATGAATTCCATTCAAGCGGTTAATATGGTCCCTTGATGTTATGGTAACCTTCATGGATCATTGCATTATGTAAATAAATTCTACTTTATGCTGGTTTATTAAAAAAAAGGAAGATTGGTGAGTCCAGTCAAACCTTCACATACACAAACATGCATACAATTTCTTAAGAAATCGCTAAAAATAGACTGTTTAAGAGCAGTACACTTGATATCCTACAAAGCATACCATTCATCTTTATAAGCCATCTGATTTTTATATAATTTTGGCAGGATCATCTATTATTTGGAACTGAGAATAAGAAGACTTTTGGAAAGCAAACCCTCTTCACTCAAAATTGTATTAGAAATGCAGCTTGTGTGTCCTTGAGGGACTGTCCAAGCCCTTAGATCAACTGTTTTGCACAGACGTGAATCACTGGACAGGCTTCACACATCCCAGCTCCCACCTTGTCCCCCTTTTGGGGAGAGACCTCTGACAGGGTGTGCTCTGCAGAAAACATATACATGGCATCTTACTCCTCAAAGTCACTCACCTTCCTCCCATTTACTTCAGTGGGGTTTAGATTAGGCCTGTGCTATTTTACTGAAATTCTAAAATCTTTAAAAAATAATAGTGTGCTCTATTTATTTTCAAATATTAATGTATTTTGGTATCCAAATTAATGTACATATGCCTTTTGAAAGGTAACGGGTTCTTTGTACAGTGTCATACCTAATACTTGAAGGATATAAAACTCCTTGTGTAAGCACAGAGTCTTCTATGATGTGTGTGTGGGGTGGCTAAGAAACACCTACAGTTTTTGACAGCCCTTGGCAGTATGCGTTGAACCTAAACTTTTCTTGTCCTCATGAGGAATTGAGGAAACATTGGCTAGCATTTTACAGGCACGTCATTTTCCCTTGTGAACCCCTTATACAGGGGGTGTAAACTTAAACTTGGTGGGGGGAGGGGAAGACAGCAAAATAGCCTTTGCTCTTATTTGCTGTTTCAAACAAACAAACGACACCGCCTCCCCCTCCGAAAAGAAAAGAAAAAAACCATAAGCTGTTGTTCAGTCTTTTGGTAGCCTTATGCAATCAAAGCACTTGATGACAGACAATTAAGGTGTATATAGGCATAAATACAATACAGCAGCTGGTCCACATAACTTATTACCAGGAGACTTTTAAGAGCTGGCTCAGGATATTTTCAGCCGATTGATTTCGTATGTTTTTTAAAATACTGAAATAGCAGCAGTTGAAAGTAAGTACCACAGGCTTGTAAGCTAAATACAGCAGTGTAAAAGGCTTTTGATATGGAACAAAAATAATGTCATGAAAATAAACAGAAAACAGAATTAAATGAAACATGATGTAGCATGTGTACATCATGTCGAACAAAAGTATCTTTCTTTGGCTTTTTCTAAAAGAGGAAAATACAGTAGATCTAATCTGTCAGGACTTCAGGAAAACATGACAGCTCATTTACGCAGTTAACCAAAACAGAGAACAGGAGGATTACTTAACGAATTTTAAGGTTGGTAAGGAAGCGACTAAAAGCAAGTTGTTAGATGCGTGTGTCAAAACCCCAAACATTTATTGAGGAGCTAGTTGTGTGTCCCTTCTGACTTGCACAAAAAGTGGGATGTTCAGTCAAATGTGCAGGCAAGATACCAATACAGGGGAAAATGAAAATATTGTATAGAAAGACCAAAATCACCCATGAACTGAAGGAAAACAGGCTGCTGGGTACTTGTAGGACAAAAACCTGTGCATACTGGCATCTCAGGTAAAGACGCCAATGTAAGCTGGCCCATGAGTTGTTCAAATGCAATCCTGAAATATCTAGGGTGAGGTGTGTTTCCAAGAAACTCAGAGGTAGATATTAATCTGTCATATTGGCAAAACGAGAAATATTTGGGAGGACATTATTTTATAAAATATTTCAGGAAAGATTAACTCAAAAGGTGTATGGTGTAGCAAACAATGTCTAAGAACGTATGAGAGGAAATGCTTGTAGGCAGAGGCAATATCTTTTATTAGACAACTGAGACACTTGGAAAAAAAGGCTTGGGTATACGTGAGGATGACTTGTATACCCAAAAGCATTCCTGTTTTTTTCTAACTATATCAGTGATCTAATAAAATGTATTACCTTTCCTTACAAACCTTATCTCACAAATTCAAAAGTTACACAAAAGGGCTATTAGAATGATCAGAAGAGCTGAAAGTCTACTTAATGAGAAAAGACTAAAATTACTTGTTTAGCTTAGGAGAACAGAGATTGAGAAAGGACATGATAGCTGCCTAGAAATAAATACCAAGTGGGTAAATTCCTCAGGAATGGAAGTGTTATTTAACATAAAAGATAATGTTGGCATAAGTATAAACAAGTCCTGAATAAACGTGGAGCTGGAATTAGATGAAGATTAGGAAGAGGAGGGAAATTCTAGACTACTTTTCAAAAATGGCGTTAACCATTTCAATGGAGAACTTAATAGATTTATTTAAATAATTATGTTAAGTAGAAAAGCAGAGTTAGAGTTTATGTATATATATTGCCTTTATGATTTTTTCCAGTGATCACGGTTCTCCCGAAGAACTAGGCTAGGGCTGATTGTGACCATACTACTCGTAGGCAGCATCTTTTAAAGTGCCTGGGGACACTACAACTACGTAACGCTTAAGGGGACTCCAAATGCTGAACATGTCACAGGCCTCAACACCAATGATGACCTCTACCTTGGCCCTTACCAACAGCTCTACCACCACAGCTCTGACCTGCCTGTGGGAAAACGATGGATAATGGGGAATTGAGGGAAACCCTATTTCCCAGATTTTAGCTTACACCTTGACACAAAAAGTAGCCATGAAGCGGCTAAGAAGCAGTTTGCTGATCCCAAGAATGGAATGCGGTTACCATGGCTAAGGCCTACTGCAGCCGAGTGCAACGTACCGTACCTCCGAACGAGGACAGGAGTGATGCGGAGGCAATACGGTCTGTCCCTGTTCCTGGAGGTAACAATGGGCTGCTGTAGTTAACTGCATCAACCGCTATCAAGAAAGATGGATCGCTACTGCCGTGCCAGCAAAAATGGTGAAATTGTGTCCTCTGGGTGAACTTTGCTCATTATAATGTCGTTATAATATAAAAACACACCTCCATCCCAAAGGCTACCCGCCTCCAAGGTGTGACCACTCCCCACTGGGCATGCGCTCTATATTTTTACACCTGTACCTTTAAACGCGAAGCGAGAGATTTTTAATCCAATCAGAATAAAAGGAATGTATGACTAAAGTCACTCAAGCTCCACCTAAAGGTATAGAAACAATATAAAAAGTGGCGATTAAAAGGGGGATTTTGGGGAACAGAAGACCACCATCGAAACTTTGGGATCGGTCGACGGGCTGAACCTATCTTCTCCCCCCCCATAGGGACGCCTATTGGGTAAGAGCTCTGTGTTTTGTGTGCTTAAATATTAACATCAGGCCAGCTATTAATAATCATTAGTGTTTAGGTTCACTTGTGTGTTTAGGTTTGTATGTGTGCATTGTTTAGTGTTTGTTCTAAATCCATTTCGCAGTCAATACCCTATCACCGGTATCATTCGAACCTGCATTTAGTCACGAATCTGCACAATAAACTACTATTGTTGATTTTAATACTGAAGGGATTTGTCTTTGTGTAACTGCTAGCGAGAGTCCCTGAATAGGTTCGGCAAACATCCTCCAATCCTGTGGGCTACCAAGAGGGACTCTGGTTCCAGTGACGCTGCCAGCGTGCCTGGCAGGCTGGCCAAGTTGTAAAGAACCCGAGGAGGTTCCCCTTCTCCCCGACAGGAGCGTGGTAGGCAGGTTGGGTGACAGGAGTTTGTCTTTCTTGGGAAGCTAGTGGGCTGGACAAATTGTAAAGGGTTTGGGAAAACCCCCCTTCTGGGCCAGGAATTTTTCTTTGTCTATCCTCCTGGCCCCCCCCCCACTTTTCGTGACACCTGCCATACACAGCCATTGTCTGATTCATGTTTAGCACCTCAATACCTCACCTCTCACTGTGAGCCTTAAAGCGGGATGCTTTCAGTTCTGCTCTTCGCTTGTTCAAGCAGCATCAAGGGATGTACCCAAAACTCACAAAAAAGGATCTTCCATCACAATATCCTTGTTTTTCGTTGCCTCTTTTCCCTTCTGACACCTTTTTGAACATCACGTTATAAATCTTAAGCTAAAAATACCATTTCCTTACTATGTGCCCAAGACAGGGGGATTTGCAGTCCCATGTTTGTCCTTTTGTTGGGTGATGCTGAGGATGTATGCTGCATGCAGAAGGCCATGAAGTAATGGCAAGGTATGAAGTAATGTGAAACATCAAGGCCAGCTGGAGTCGTTCTGAAGATGTGGGATGGGCTGGAGGAACCAGCCATACTGTATATGAGAATAAACTAGACTAGTCTAGACACTGAACTGTTTCTGGGTTTTGTCTCAGGAAAAAAAGCATCCTGGAAGCTGTCCATCATGCATGCAGGGCAGATGATCAAGTGAACAAGATATAGGAGCAAAACCAGAGTTCTTATGGGTTAAGACGTCAGCTCCAGAGTGGAAGCGGGGAGGACTGCCCCCCCGCCCCTTTAGGTTTTTTTCTTGGCACGAAAGGCTTTTCACCGTTTTTGTGGGGAAGACACTGGCCGGCATTGTGAAACCAGCTCTGCTTGGGTTTTGCACCTGCCCCTGGAGCCAAGACATGTCAATCAACGCCTCTGTGAATAAACCTATTAAAGCTGCAAATCATGTGGCTTCCCTGGCACGGATATTTTATTTTTGGATCATAAGGACGGAGAAGAGAGAGCGCTGAAGCGGTCACCTTGAGCCCGGGACAGTAAAACATCTCCGCATGGCAGGTAGTCTTTTCATTTGCCAATCGGTGGCAGAGGTGGTCACAAAGAGATTGCCAGAAGAGAAGGGGCAAAGACAGCTGTGAGCCCCCAACTCTGCATGGAGGGAGACAGAGCCGCTGGCAAGGGGGAGCAAGAAGGTTTTCAGATGCCCAAGATGGAGGCTCTGCTGGAACATGGGAAACCTAAAGCATTCCCCGGAGATCCAGTTCATCTCCCATTTTGCATATGGGGAGAGCAAAGAGCCAAAACCAGCCCCTGGAAAACTGGTAACTCGAGCTTTCCAGCTACCCTAGAGAAAGACTACATATTGCCAAGAAAGTTTGTTCTGAAGAGTTCAATTTTGAACTGAGATCTATGAGGTATAAAGAACTGCGTTTCCCCATCCTGGTTTTATTCCTTAGCCCCCACCCCTGGCACAGACAACATGTGTGGGCTTGTGGTGATCGGCGATGTGGAATGGGATGGATGAAATCTATATTTATCTGTATATACCTAGTTATGTATTTATTACCAGTGTTCTCACTCTTTTTCTGTCCTACCCGAATTTAAGTGATTGATTTATGGTTCTCACTGTTTCTGAATTAATTTCCTTTCACCCCCTTAATGCAAAAACCTCCTGTGATAGTTTTTTTTCTTTGCCCATAGTGGTAAGCCTCATTGTGTCTTATCAGCTCGAACACTTTAATTCTTTTGATTAGCTCTTCAGGGGATAAACTTCTTTCCCTGAGGGTGAGTTGTCACTCTGAAAACCTTTTGGTCCTTTTTCAAACCGCGACAAGAGTGATTCAAACTGACTCATGAGAAGTCTTATGTTTCAAAACTCAAAACTCAAAAAAAAAATCCCAATATATGTACATGAATTAACATCTGCTTGAGTAACAGATGTCAAAACGTAACTGCAAAGGGGAACCATCATGAAATTTGAATGTCTTTCACTGTGATTTCAGGGGTATTAGAACAAGTGATAGATATCCTGTGGTTTAATTAGTGATTTGGGAGTAAGATGGCTCAAACACTAATAAATCAGCGTAATAAAAATCAGTAAAGACGTAATAATGATAATGAAGTTATGGGGAATATTTTATGCTGTTTGACAGACTGAACCTACTCAAAACCACTTTGTTTTGTTACATCCAAATGCAAAGCCGTACACCAGGAAATTAGGCATTGCAGCTACGCCTGCAGAGCAGAGGGCTGTGAAGTGTTAAGCAGCGTAAAGCCTTTAAGGGTCACAGAAGACTGACAACAAATATGAAATCTTTACAGAAAGCTGTAGCCATAACATGATCTTCAGATGAAGGAAGCAGCAGATTGGTGAGTGCAAAATTCAGGAGCATTTTAACCTCAGTGTTCAGCATTACTAAGGTTGATTGTGTCCACAGTTCCTGTGTCTGTGTTTTTAAAAAGAAGTGGGGAGAGGGTACAGAAAATAGAAATATCCAAAGGCTAGAAAAAATATTTTGTAGTGAGAAACTTGAGACAATTAATCTGATTAGCTTCTCAAAAGACTAAAGGGTGACTTGAATTTAGTGACTCTGTACCTTCTGAAGTAAAAAACATAGGACTCTAACAAAATCCAGTAACTGCAAATTAAAGCAAATGAGCTCACATTTCTAACAATGAAGTGACGGTATTTTGGAACCCTCCAAGTTGCATGACTGGTGGCTCACCTATCCACCATGTGGTTTATGGCTGCAGCCCTGTTTCAGACTTCATGCTTTTACTTCTGGTAGCAAAGAATCCTTCAGCCTTCAGACCAAGCCCTGGGTTACCATTTAACATTTACTGTATTGTCACTTAAATACATCAAAAAAGTTCCTTTTTGTGACTTTGCGTGCAATTGGTGATCAGGGTGAGGGACCAGACAACTTTGTTAAAACCAACTTGTTATTTAATAGCAGGGTGAGCATTCAAAGCAATGCCGAAGTACTTGGCACACAATCTACACGCAATGGCTCTTATCTAAAGCCTGAACTTCCTATGAGAGTGACCCATTTTAGAGATCTCAGTCATTGCTTTTAGAAAGAGTAGCTCCCTCGGTTATTTCCTTTGTAGTGATGAGTCCCCTTTAAAGCTGCATAGACTCTGAGACTGTGGCCAGCCTTTTCCTCATTTAGGCACTGTCTGTTACCCATCTTCAGTCATGTACAGCAGAGAGGCTTACACTATTCCCATTGCTTACTTTCAACGACTAAATGGAATCTGTATTTTTTAGCTCAAACAACTTCACAATGTTAGGGTTTTTCCCCTTTTTGCACAATATGGCACATAAAAACAGGTGGCTTCTTGAGAAATGCTGCTTGTTTTCAACACTGTATTCACATTTGGGCGTTGGACTAGATGACCTTTAAAAGTCCCTTTCAACCCAAGACATTCTATGATTCTCTGATTTACAGACAACAGACTTCAAAGTCTGATGCACAAGCTTCTAGGTGAAATGGTGAATTTTCCACTTCTGGAGGCAGGTGGATAACTCCATCAAGTGACAGCTTCATTTTGGGTCCCAATATTCTCCCCATACACACTTTCATCATTTTTAGACCAAGTTCAGTGTCTTCACTGTGATGAAGCTTTTATAAAGATTTCTGCCTTCACTACAAGTGGGATACGGAGCAATAACGAAACTGCTGCAGTTTATCTCCCAGAGGTATAGAAGTAAAACAACACCACTTACCTAAATAACTGGGCTGTAAAGTGTGACAGTTCAATAACAGCTTCGTGGGCAGTTCACCTATTCCTACAGGAAGACAAATTCAGTCCTGGAGAACATGGGAGACCAGACAGGTGAGGGCATGGCCCCTCATAGGTGTGGTGAGTTGAACTGTCTCAGCTAGTCAGAAAGAACCCAGCCCCTTCTCAGCCTCTGGGGCTAACATGTTCAGCACCCCTCCCCACTCCCAAATTAAGCTACCGGTACAGATTTCAAGCTCCAAGTTAATAATGGAATGGAATGAATGCAGCATTTAAATGCATCATCAGACTTTACTAAACTGAATGGGACTATTGCATCCTTAGTTTGCATCTTAAAAGTCATTCGATAGTTTTCAGCAGTGTCTATCAAGGTATGTCCACCCTTGCTGATTCAAACTTTAGAATATGGTGACACTGCAGATACACATAAACTAGCTTTGGTAATGAAAGCTATCCAATATTTGGTGCATGGAGCTCATGGAAAGACCTTGGTGTTACAGAGAAGATATTCTGAACAGTGCCTGCAATAGCACATTGTGTCTATTTGCGCTGTTAAACATGTAAGAGAAAGCAGCCTGCTACTCTTTTTTCTGGTTTAAAAGTATTTACGGTTTTATTTTTCTTGTAGAATACTTCTAACTTCTAATTTTCCTTTGCCTAGTCATAGACCCATGGTTATTACAGAAGAGTCATCTACCTCACCTCTACAAATAAAGGAAAGCTTCCAATTGTTAATACTTCACAAAGGCATTAGCAATTGCTCTTAAGGTTTGCTCTTTCTTGTGCTTGGTTTTATTTTCTTTTGCTTATGTACATGGTATGATAAAATAATTGGAAAAGCAACATGGTGTCTACAGAACCAAAAAACAGCTATTATTTTAACTGAGTCTGGATAAATGGACTTTGGTGATGTCATAATCTGGAAAAGTAACCTGTCAGTCAGCTAACCTCGATCCAAGACACGGATCCTCCAGGACTACAGCTCCCAAAGACTTCTCCCTCACCTGTCATAGTCGAAGAGCTATTGTCCTAAATTCAGCAACCAATACTGTAATTCCCATACGCACGACCATGGACAAAGTCTGACAGTCATTAATGTACATGAGTTCTATGATTTATCCTCCAGTTGACCTAAATATATCTCTACCTGTTATATCTCAGGAATCTGACAGTCTCATCCCCTAGAACAGTTGCGAGGAGTTAAGCAAGGTTAGTCACAACTGCAAATTATTTTCATAACCATATGATGGAGACAGTCACAAGAGACATCAGTCTTCATGCTCCTACTCCACTGTGGAGATTTAAAGAAGAATGAGGAATTTCTGGAAGAGGTAACCTAGACACAAAACCAGCAGGAAACCAGAAACTGGAAATGTAATTGGAGCCTGAGTCTTATTTCAGTTTTCAGTGTATGGATTCTTCTTCCTGTGCTGTTAGGTCCTCTCTCCCCCTAAATTATTTTACATTGTAGCTGCATTCTCCTTATCATTCTTCTCCCTTTCATCTTCTGCCCACACAACATCTGTGGAGGGGGTGAGAAATAAAAAAGAAAGTGCACACAATTATGGAACTAATGTAGATTGGTATTTTTAGTATTCCAGAAATAAATTTTTGGCCTGGGCAGCTTAAGAAGCAGTTGTGTACCCTGTCCTTTGAAAACTGCTGTTTAAATTGCACAATATTCAGAAATCCTGCAGTAAAGGATGTGAACCCTTACATACCAACCACTAGGCTACTGGCTGACATTATTTCAGCTTCTCATTTTGTAGTTGTAAACAACCCGAAGATAAACATGCATCACCACCAGCTCTAGTCACCTTCCTCATGTCATCCAAATCACAGAAAGCTACAGAACCTGATTTTTTTTAGAACACCTCTGTAACACTCTGCGGACATCAACTGGAAAGAGTTCCTTAGAAGTAGGAGAATCAGTGCTTCTGCCTAACAGATGGAGAAATTGAGACAAATGCAAAATTACTTTTTCAAGATTATACAGCAAGTCAATGGCAGAATACAACTACAGTTCAGAGCCTTCTGGTTTCTAATCCTATTATCCTCTTCCTAAAATCTATTAGCATAACCAAATACACTGTTTCAGGGATGGCCATGAATGCTCCACTCTTTTGAATGCTCCACCCCAGGTATTACATGATGACCATTCAGACAAACAACACATTAATAATTTACAGCCATATTAAACATCCGAATTCAAATTACTTCACAAGTTTCTGACTAGCAGCGCTAAATTCAATGGCTTTAATTGTGCAACAATTTTTCCTAATTATAAATTGCTGAAAAAAGGCTGCTGGGTCAGCACTGTATAAAAATAATCTTAAAGAGGGTGACAAAAACATAGTAATTTGTGCCCCCCTCTGCTGTATAGTAATTCTATCCCTAAATTTCACTCCCTCTTGCTGAGTGTAGATTGTTTTTTCCAGACACCAGCCTGGCATGAGTAAATCTGTCCCTGTGTCCCGTACTCTACTGCAATCAAAAAGTCTGGCCAGAGATCAACTGCTGCTCCCAGCCCTGGCAACTCATACCTGCAGGTCTCTTTCTCTTCACCATCTGATGTTGCTCTTGGAAAGAGAGCCCTGAACACCTCCCCAGTGACCCACCAGCACAATTTGTCTTGTACCAGAGAGCTGTCCTTTTTTTCTGACAGAACCAAGGGGCTGGATGAACTGTTTGGGAGGCAGTAAGACCAGCTGCCAAGTATTTTTCCTGACAAAAAAAACCCTAGAGACCCTCACCTCATCTGATGGCCAACTCATTCAACCCTCAGCTCAGTCCTTGCCCAGTCCTCTCTCTCCTCCAGGAAAGTGGGTGGGCCTGGAAATCACTGGGTGTTCTGGACATACACATACTGTTTACCTTAAAGGCGTACTAATAGCTAGTCACAAGGTATCACAGGGGTTCACAGCACATAGGCCTTTTCTTGTGCTGGAACAAAACACAGCACACACCTAGAAATGTGTGTTATTAACTCTAATCTGAGAATTAAAGCTTTTAAGATCTCCAGTTGCTTAGACTGCTTAACTGCAGTTAAAGGTGTATAAGTGTGTTAAAGGTGTAAAACTTCTCCAAGAAATTTCTCTGCTTACATTTTTAGACGCACATACTACATGTATTCAGAAAGTAGATGTTCTTATCTGTGACTGCCTAAATTTTAACCAAACCTTTTTAAATACAGCAAGTTTTCCACTACTTCAAGGTTCTTTGGTTTTGAGAAGGCTTTTACATTTTGAATCAGTCTGTCCCTCTTTAGCCATTTCTCTCCCCTATCATGGCCATGAACTTGTTCAATGCCCCCCTAAGATGGATGTGTATGTTAACTAACCTGCTCCTGCCTCCAAACCCACATTTCTGGTGGTGAGAGAGTTGAGTGAAAAGACAAACTGTCCAACACACGAGAACAAGTCATTAACTATTGCCTCTGGGATGCTTCGCCACAGCTTTCCAGGCTTAGCTTCTCATTATCCACCAAGCACCTAGTGAAAAAGGATGTAATTATAGAAATTACTGCAATTTAAAAGTTGTGGGATTATAACTGGGCAGAAAAGTTCTCCAAGTCATTATACTATGCAATGTTACAGCAACTTCAAATTGTAATCCATGGGTACCAGTCCATCAGAGTTTGCATTCAACAGTGCTTGGCTACATGAGCTCTGAGGCATACGGTTCCCAGCCATTCTCCCCACACCCATTAGAAGAGTTGTTTCAAGGGACACAGGAAAACTTGTATCTGGGGTGGGGGGAAGGTAATTATAAAGCCTTGCTGATATCTGTGAGTTAACCTAAAGCTTTGAAGAAACTTAAAGCAAATTAGCCAAGAATCTGAAGTTACTATTTTTATCTTCTTTGCTGTAGACACCTACACAAAATGCTTTACAACCTCCACCCAAAAGGCAACAATTACTAGGTATTGCCTTCTTATTTGGGTTAGGGTTTGGGAAACTGTAGAATAGTAGGTATACCAGAAACTTCTCCAAAGGAAGATGAGGTTAAGAACACTTCAAAATACGCTGTGAATTGTCAATATAAAATCAAATGACTTTAGATATTGAAACTTAAGTGTTGATTACTTCATACTAATTAAAAACCTCCATCTGCCCCCAAAACCCACAGTGATAAGCACGAAAGGTTACATTGGCATTGCTGAAGCTACATGGGACTATATCTGCTGCAACTCAACAGTTAAATTTTTACCTCACCTATGAGCCAAGGCAAAAGCTAGAACATCACCTCTCCAGGTAACATACTCAATATTATTTGCCACTTAAGGGCCCACCAGAGTTTGAAACTATTGGTTGTTATCACAGCTTTCACATCTAGGATGTTTTTTTAAAGAAAGAGTCATTGTATATTGTAATAATCCACAATCAATGGTCTTTATTTTCATTTTGCTTTAATGAAACACAAAGGCATCTCAAGAGTCCAATGACTCAGCTTTGCCCTTACTAACTTAACAGTGAGGTGATTTTAAGTAAGGCTTCACGGCTAAGACGACAAGAGATCCTGAAAGTTGCGGCTTCCCACGCCAGTTCTCAGCATTCATGGTACAAAGTTAGAACAGAGGCCGTCAAGAATTTAACCCGCTCTATGTTGGCGTTAAGATGGAACGTTGTCACCTACACCATTCTGTGACTCGTGTCCCCAGCAGTCAGCTCTCAGAAACCGCGGGGTAGCCAGAGAAGAGGGCACAGTCCCAGTGGCGGGGACGTAGAACGCAGGACTCGAGGCTCGACAGGCGAACGCCGCGTTAATTCTCTCCCCTCCACGGCTCCGCCGCGGCGCGCCCAGCCGGCAGAGGCTCCCGGTCGCGGGGCTACAGCTTCCGCTGCTTGTGCCGAGGGTTAGTCTTGCAGCAGACGTATAGCCGGCCCCGCCGCCGGACAATGAAGCAGTCCTTACAGCGCCTCCTCAACACCGTTTTCGTTTTCAGCCCCGCGAAGAGCGGCGGCAGCAGCCCGGGCGGCGGCGAGACGGCCAGCAGGGTACGGGGAGGGGCCGCCCCGCAACACAGCGGCAGGGCCCGGCCCACTGGCGCGGACAGCGTCGCCGCCCGCCACCACGGGGCCAGAGAAGAGAAGGGCGAGCGGCCTAGCGAGTGGACAGTCCCAGCAGCAGCCCTAGCCAGGAGGGACAACATGCTCCGTACCCTGCGGGGACAACACACCGTAAGGACACTCCCCCACCTTCCCCGCTCCACCACACCAACAACCGCCCCGAGCCGCTGACGGAAGCCAGAGGACACCAAGCACTGACCAGCACCGCCGCGGCTCTCCTCTTCTGACCACGGCCCGCTCGTCACCCCTGCCGCCGGCACTGCGCATGCGCCAACGCCGAGGGACGGCGGAAGAGCGCGGGAGCCGCTGAGGGGCGGGGCAAGGGCTGCGAGCGCGCCTGCGCCCTCTCGCGCTGGGGTCACGTGCTTGGCTCAAGATGGCGGCGCCCGGCTCGACCTTTCGCTGCTTGTTGCCGCTGAGTCGTTCGTTGGCGCTTAGCCCCGGGATGGCGGCTGCTGTCGCTGCCGTCTCCGTTCGACCCTACGGTGTGCGGGCCTCCGACACCGGCGAGCTGGTGACGCACACGGGGCAGGTGAGTGCGCGGGGCCGCGGCAGGAGGAGGGCGGCCCGGGGTCGGTGCTGCCCCTCTGTTGCCCGGGGAGGGTGAGCGTGTCCGAGCCGCGTCTCCCGCCGTGCTGGCGCCTGCGGGAAGACGCTCCCAGGGCTGCGAGCGGCGCGCTGGTGTGCATCCTCACTTGGTACGCGCTGTGGAAATTAATGCGCTTGCGCGATACATAGGCGAAAGGTACGCGCGGTTTCAGGGAAGACGGATAATTAGGAGCAGGGTGATTAGCTGTTACCAAGCGTTGTGGTCTGAATCTGACATTTGACGCAGCGGATGGGCAGGGGGTGCCCTTGCGTCAGTGTCTTGTAACTCCGTTTTACCTGCTTTTTAACGTAAAAACTGAGCGTGAGCACTAGAGAGGCTGGCGTAGTCACTGGAGGAGATGAGAAGGAGGCCGGGCTGGCTGAGCTGGCGTGGGAAGGGTCTCACTGGGGTTACCTGAGTCGAACATAAATAGATGTGAAACTTGACTTTCCTAGTTTAGCTCACCTTCCAGATGGCAGTGTGGTATCAAGGAACAGCGCTGTAAGTAATAAATCTTATGTTTACCTCTATGGTCAGAGCTAAGGTGTCTTTTTCTGGCTTTAAACAGCACTCCTTCCCCTTTTTTTTTTTTTTTTCTATTTTCCAATCTAAAATTTATTTTCCTGAGTGAGAGAAAGGAAAGCTACTTTTTATTTTTCACAAGCTACATACTTGTAAGATGATGGCAATGCTTGAAACTGAGGAAATGGTTTAGTCTTTACAGTGCTGTAAGCCTCTGTGTTCTTTGTTTATGGTCATTGCTTTTTAATTATTTAATACTTTAATTTTAATTATTTTATATTTTAGGTATATGAAGAAAAGGATTATAGAAGAGTTAGATTTGTTGGACGACAAAAGGAGGTAACTCATTCTACTTTTACTCACAGGAGAGGGAGTGGTTTGTGGGGTTTTTTTTATACCTAATACTGATGTCCTCAACTTGACACAAACAACAGTAACAACAACAAAAATCCAACCAACCAACTAAAAAAAAAAACCCAACAAAAAACCCAAAAGCCACCATCAAAAACAACCAAACAAAAAAATTCCACCAAACCAAGCTGTTTTGGGTTTGAGTGCTTTTTTTTTTTTTCTCTATAGTGAAAATTCTTCTTTTAAGACATCTTATAGTAGCTTCTGTGTACCTCCCTACTTCTGGTAAATTTGGAAAATTCAAGCTTGCCCTACACCTCTTAAACACTTACATTTAGGCTGTGAAATTTGTAGGCATTTGAGCATCTTAAACTTGGACGACTTCTTGTTTTAAGTATGTGTTCTAAGAAAATTGTAATACCATTTGTGTTCAGAAAAATCACATTATTAATGCTCTGCTGAATTTTGGATCTATATATCTGTTTAAATGGGTGTTTTGAAGCTTAATTTGCCTCTGCATAGTTAAAATCTTGATCTTTGCCCAAACTGCATAGGAGTTTTTAACAAGGGCACTTCATTTCCAGAGGCTACCAAGCATTTGCTGAAACAGTGATATGGTTTAACAAATAAAACTAAAGTTTAAAGTATTATGAAATAATGAAGTCTCAAAGACAGCATCTAGTGATACCAGCAACAGCCAAATAGACTACTGTGAAATTGTAAATAAGTGCTTTATCACTGACTTCTCTCTAATGATGGAGCAGCAGAGCTCCCTGAGGATCTGCTGGCCTTTGGGAGAGAAATGGAGATTGTTTCAGCTAAATTGTATTCCTCAATACCTGAGCATCTGATTAGTGCCTTAGTGTTAATGCTATAAATGTGCGGGTATGGTGAAGACATAGAAGGTGTGTTAGATTTTGAATGTATAAATAATCCCTTCCTAAACTGACCTGAAATAGTTATGCTGATTTCTGGTTTTTCATATTGAGTTTACCTCATTGTATCCGTGGTGCAATCTAACTCATGCTGCAGTAAAAATAGGAATTCTACATGGGAAATAGTTAAATTAAAATGTCATTTAAAATGCTGAAGTACTTTACTTCTGGGAGGTTAGTAGCAAAGTAGGTTTCTCCCAAATGTAATGCCTATTTCTGTGCTACTCCTGTAACTGTAGGAAATGTTCCTTGAGCCTAATTCTCCACAGGGCACTGGTTCCTGTGATGTGCCTTTGCCAGTGGCTGATTTTGGACTCACTTTCCTTATGACGAGGAACACCTGGGGTTTTCAGTTGGGACCAGTTCCTTCTTTTCCAGCCAACAGCGAGCTTTAAGTCTACTGAGCAAGGTTTAATGCTAGGCTTTAATTGTGAAGTTGGAAGGAAGTTTACATGTTAAATGCTGAAACAATCCTCATATGTGCTAATTCATGAGATCTCTCTAGGAGCTTTGCTGTTTCCCTAGGAGATCCCCCAGTGTGTTTCAGCTGCTAGTATTAGGGTTTCGCAGCCACGTCTGTAGTCCAAACATTGTCTTGTTTCTGAAGCTAAAGGTAGCCTGAGAAGCTGGTGACTGTAGTTTCTTGGGAACTTCTCTTTGCCTTCATACGCTGTGAGTGGTCGAGCCCAGCTTGTGGACACCGCCTGGGTAGCTTTCTTGTCTGGGGGCACTGCCTCTGGACCCAAGTGCTCTTAGTGAGGATATTTGGGCCCATGCCTGGGTGCTGCACGTGGCCTCTCCAGGCCAGGGGCATGGCCCAGAGTATGTGGCTATTGTCCCTGCCAGCCTAATAGTTTTTATCCATGTGTTTTAGCTAATATCATTGTCCTCTGCATGGGATGTGCAGAACCAAGGGGTTAGTGCTATCTGGCTAGGGCCTAAAGCAGGTAGCTGTGAGAAAACTGAGCATGGCAACCGTTAAACTGCATTTGCTGCAGTCAGACTAGGGTCAGCTGGCCTCCTACAATCCCTAAGGTACCACAGGACCTATTTCAACACCACTGTTTCCACTTCACACTCTACTCTTTCTGTTAAGTTGGTGAAGCAGCTGGAGCCATGAGGGAAACTAACCTCAGAGCTGGTCCAGTTTAAATATAACCTCCTGCCTTCCCTGTGGATCTTTGGACCTCATCTGTTCCAAGTCTGGTTTTATCTCAGCCTCCCAGACCATGGACTGGCACAGTCAAGTACAGGGAAAGAAGCAGCAATGGGACTGTCAAACTGGCACTCTGGTGAGGGAAGAAAATTGCTCATTGAATTATGCGTTGGGCAAGGAGTGTTTGGGTGTGCGGAGGGAAACAGCGCCTTCCTGCCAGCTACTGCTGTGCTTTAATTGAAGAGACACGTTGTAACTGAAACCACTTCTTTTTTTTACCTCAGTTTTTTCTCAGTCTGTCTCTCTTTTTTTTTTTTTTTCCTGGCACGTTTTCCCTGTGAATTTGTAGACTCTCTTGTTTAGTAGGCTGAACCACAGGCAGCTGTACAGTGGATGTGAGGTTCTTGCTTCTCTCTCCTCACAAATACCTTTGTGATTAAGAAATGTTGGGTAGAGTGGAGTTCTGCTTCTGGTCTTGAAGCAGAGGTGTATCATGGTGCTATCTCCCTCCTTCTTCAGCATGAAAGGAAGGATGCACAACTTAGAGTGTTACTGAAAGCAGCAGTAAAAATCCTTGCAAGTTAACTAAGATCCCATGTGACTTGTGCACACAGGCCCCAGGCAGTGAGGTTCTTGATGTTGTCTATTCGTTTCAATACTGAAAGTTATTTTTTCATTGTCTTTCATTACCTTACCTAGCTATCATGATCTTTAGGTAAAGAAAATCCTGTTGCTGGGAAAACTGTCTTTTCCACTGCTGTACCAAAACTGCAGATTTTGGGGAGACTTAATTGGAGGCTTGGTGAAAGAGCCTAGGTTGCTGTGTACTAGAATTGTTTCAAAGTACCATTGTAATTCTTAGAGATTCATTTAATGGACACTTAGCTATTTTATACTTTTTCCTAAGAACCTCTTGTTCATTCAGAAACCAGTGCGTTTATGAACCTTACGCACAGAGCAGTAGATAGTGCCTTCTTTGGGTGTGCCTGTTATCTTATATTCTTGCATGTATAACATTGCCTTTGCAAAAAGGCTCCCTTCTGGAGCATGTTTTCCTGAGATTGGAAGAGGCTGATGTGGATGAGGGAGGAAAGTGCTGTGGTTGGGTGCTTTAGGTCCTGCTGAGGTGCAAGATGCTGTGTCACAGGCCTGTCTGGAGGTGGATGTGTTTGCCAGGCCATGTTGACATGCTCTAGGAAGAAGCCGTACTTGTCAGTGATGTGCATATTCAGGAAGTGTGTATAAGATGGGTTTACAGAGTGGCATGGTGACCCTTAGAGGTTTTTCTTTTATCTAACGCTGAACAGTTTGCCTTTCTGTGTTACGCACCACATTCATGTTTTCCTGAGACTCCTGTGCAGTGATAGCATAAGGTGTGTGATGAGAGGCTCTGAATTAGCAGCAGTTGTTTTATCTCACTCCTGACCTTACTTGTCCCACGGTTGTTTTTATCAGTAGTGAGTCTTGCAATTTTATCATGTAGTCACTAAAGCACAATACAAAGGCAATGTCAGTTAAATATCTTCTGTTCTTGGCTGCTTGTTGCTGCTCACCTCTCTGCTCTATCTGCTTGGGTCGCATTACAAACCTGAGCACTGATGTGGCCTGTGTGTTGGGGGCAGGGAATTACTTTCGCAGAGTTTAGTTCACCGGTCTGGCTTGTAGCGTATCCCAAGAGTTGGTGGAGGAGGTGGAAGGAATCATATGCAGGAACTTCTCAAGATGGCTGTGGTGGAATTGCCTGGGGAGGCAGAACTAGCAATTGCCTTCTGTCTGAGTGGGGAAGGTGTCTGAAAGCTTCCTTTTTATCTTTTAGGTGAACAAGAATTTTGCGATTGATTTGATAGCAGAGCAGCCTGTGAGTGAAGTCGAAAGCAGAGTGGTGTCATGCGATGGTGGTGGTGGAGCTTTGGGACATCCTAAAGTCTATATAAACTTGGTAACGTCTTTTGATCTGGGTATAGCATGTTTTGCTTGTCAATTCTCGTGTGTAAGATCATTTACTTTTTGGCTTGTTAGTTTAACAAAGTAAAAGGATTAACCACCCAAGGTGTTAATTTTATTTGGTGCCTACTGTAAAATTAAGATTTCTGCTCAGAAGAGCTAGAGTTTCCATTTGAAGTTACCGGGTATTTCTTGCTCTTAATTTTGATTGGCTTGATGGGACAATCATTTTTATGGAAAAAATCAATTAACTACAAAGTAATATGAGCAAACAGTGCCTTGTGAGCAAAAAATAATATGCTTGCTCTGTTTTGAGAAACTTACTCTAATTATTTAAATGCCACCATGTAGATTGAGGATACATTTGCAATATTGTTTAGAATATGCAATTTATTTTGAATCCTGCACATTCAAGACAAAAAAACCCCAAAAATCAACCCCCAAACCCCCGACTCTTTCGGTCTTTGGGAATCTTGGTAGTTCTGAAGATTGAAAGTTTTCATCATGGTCAGAGAATCAGTGGAGAATAAATGTCTTATTGTGTTCTTACTTCCCCTGACCGTAGTGATAGTTTCCAGTGTATTCTTATTCTAGAGAGTAAGAATATTGAGGCGACTATCATATGACCTCGGTGGAATCAACAATGACCTCTTCTTTAGGTACTGCTCCCAGACAGAACCTGACTGCAGATGTCTTAAAATCTTTGCTGGCTCACTTAAACTTTGACGTTTGCTTAATGCCCAAAAGAATGGTGGGGGAGAGCAAGTGTCCTTTACGTCTCGGTATTATTGTGACCCCTAACTATAATCACAAGCATTTCTATTTTCAACAAAGTAATGACATGATGATAGTGATTTATTTTACATTATTCAAAGTCAAATGCTTGGAGGTTCTAATTCATAAAACTTCAGAAGCTTGTGTTCTTCAGTTAAGTTCTGTAGCATGCTGCTGATCAATTGCATTTGTGTTGATTCATATGACCTGTGCCACACTTTTCTTAAAATGCTTTAGTTTTTGTGAATTTTGAAATCTTTTTGTGTTAACAATCAAATTACAAGATGTCTGTGGTTTAGTTCTTGAAAGCCAGTGTCTGCAAGGAGAGAATGTTGTTAGATCAGCTTGTCTCTCCTAGTCCTGACAATTGAAATCCAGGCTTTTTGGGGTGGAGGATGGTCTGGATTTTTCATTTCTAATCCTGTATTAAGGAAGGGGAATCATGAGTTCGCTTAATTTCATGACTGCAAATAGTCATGTTACAGAATAACAGAGGATCCCTTAGTGTTTATCTAACTGTCTTGTCTTTTGTCATGCTAAGGAGGACTGTCTAGATAGAACTTGAAAATGCCAACTCCTATTCTGTATTAAAATAATTATGAAATTATCTTTTCTGAACATTAGAGCAGATATAACTGAACTGACTTAAGATAACCAGTTCAGTAAGAGGATCCTTTATTGCTGAAGAGGTATCACTTGACTTGACTTTAAAATTATGTTGTTGAGAGTAGGTCTGGTAGTTAAAAGACTCGCAGAAGGGAAGCTGCATAGGATATAGAAATCAAGCATGAACCTCATACCATCATTCTTATTTCCAGTGTTTCAAATAAGATTAAACTCTGTACCTCAGCTTTATTGATCTGTTTTAAGATGGTGCAAATAAATAAGAGAAAATTCGTCATTTCTAAAAGTCTTAGAAAGCAAAACTAGCAGCTGTTGTATTTTTATATTTTTGCAGGACAAAGATACAAAGACCGGAACATGTGGCTACTGTGGACTTCAGTTTAAACAGAAACATCACTGAAAGATTATCCCTGCATGCTTGCAGATTTCTGTTTAAATATTAACATTTAACTATAAATAAACAATATATTTAGAAACCCAAGATTAGTGTTTGTGTTTCTCTTAACTGTGGTAAGTCCAGTCTGTACCTTTTTAAAATCCAGCTTGTCAAGTATGCGAGAGCTGAATGGTATTACAATATCTGCCTTTGTACTTTATTTGGTTTTCATGGAACAAATGTCCTGCCTTGTTTGGCAGTCATCTCGCAGCCTTGGAAGTGACATTTGGCTGCAGCATAGGTGTGGTTTGTACTGGGTAGATGTGTGTTCTTTTCAACACTGAAACGGATGTCAATGTTTACTGGAGGGTTAGTTATCTTAGGTGTTTGTCTTTTGGCATTGTTTGACACTTAATTTGTTCATGGCCTGGTGTCTGTAGCTAGCTTCACAAATGGAAGCACAAAGACACTACGATGCTTAGCATTACAACACTTAGTGGTGGAAGCAAGTTTGTCATCCCTGAATTAAGTAGCTACACTTGCTACTTGTTTAAAAGAAGCGGCAAGTTCATTCACACATGAAAGGTGAGGACGTGAGCATTTACCCTCCAGTTGAGAGGATCAGAGTGTCAATACCTGATTCTGCTTGAGATTCACACTCTTGAAACCTCTTTTGGAACTGGGTCTTGATGGACTCAAAGCAGGATTCACTCCATTACAGGTAGCAGCTTCTGCTCCTTTAATACAAAGAATCTGACAGTGAGAGTATCCACCGATGTGTAACACCACCTAGGCTGTGTGTGAGGCTGGTTGTAGGACATCATCTACCTTCTTGCTTAATTTCACTTATGTAGCATTTTGTCTTGTAAGCATGGCTTTCAAACGGGGTGTGTGTCTGGAGAAGGAGGATCTGAGCTTGGTCTTTGCTCCAGAGAGCGTTTTTAATCTGTTGTCATCGACTGTTTTTTTTAAATGCTGGTGATGAACATGGTCCCAGGTGGTAATTGCTGCTTGGTCAGAGGTTAACGGTGTGATTCTAAACCTACTGTTCATATCACTTTAGTTAAATTGATGTGGTAGTATCAAGTTGAACCAAATTATGTGGGCCTACAGCTGCTTAACTTGTGTCAATTTATAGAGGAAGTTGAACCAACGCAGTCAGGTTTAAAGCAAGGTCTGAACTATTCTGTCAGTAGAAGTTGTGTGTTTAGAGGCTGTATTGCAGTTACCCAGGTACATGTACACCCCTTGTCTTTTTTTCATTCATTCCACCTGTAAGAGCTTAACCTCCCTTTCTGTCTCTTCTTATTCTTCCTCCTTTCCTCTCTTTTTTTTCCTTTCCATTGCTGCTGGTTTCAGCGATCATTTAACTGGCCTTCAATTCATTCTTTCTAATGACCTAGGTTTAGGAAGTAATATTAAAGTTATGCATTATAAATTCAGTGTAAGTTACTGAGCACTGACTTTTCTATAAGCCCGGGGTCTTCTGACTGAGGCTAGATGGCAGTTACGATGCTTGCAGTTTTGTGATGTTGGTGCAGTAGCCAAGTCCAAGAAGATTTAATATATGGTGTGTTTTGAGCAGCACCCGAGCATGTGCAAAGATGACAAAGGATCCTTTCATAAAACCCAGTAACATGCATTCAGCCTATCTGCCCTTATGCAAATGATCTGTCAACTGAGCATAAATGTGGCATTATAAATGATCGTCTGGTAACTTGATCCATGCTCTAAATATAAAATAATTACCTGGACTTGTAATGTCTGTCTTTAAGCATGAATCTGGTTGGTTTTCAGTCTGGCACTCTACCAGTTTGTAGAGTATCTTGGCTGGCACAGTTCTCTCATGGTGCAGTTATCTCTGCAAAGAGACCTGAAACAAGTAATTGCATGTGGTCCTCTTCCTTGGGCCTTTGATTTTTCCTATGAATAATATATCTGCTTGTATCACTGCAGCTCATAATAAATTAACAATGTTTAAATTGGCACAGAATCTGCTGAGGATGCAGACAAATCCCATCCCACTGGTCTCAACTATGGAATGCTGTTCTTGGATGTTCTCCCTAAAGTACTTGTGATATGTGAAGCTGTTGACACCAGTGAAACACGGAAGGTCTCTGCTTTGCTCTGGTGATCTTCACAGGAAAACTTCAGACTGCTCCTTATAATTTCCTGTGTGCTAAGTTTATATATCTAGTTGGGAGTGACTGTGTATACAAAGACTTGCACTTCGAGCCACACCATCCACATACCTGTGGAAAGGCCAACCTTGATCTGCAGGAAGAAGTGAGGGAAGGCAGAAGCTTTTACTGTGGTGATCACAAGCAGATGTATGTGAGAATGGATCTATAAGGGTAGACTAAAACACATGAATATCAAAGCGAGGATAGACTAAAACAGCATGAAATCAGCATTGCGGTTCTTGGGCAACAAATTCAGAGTAGAAAGCCATATGGAATAAGACTTTCAGACTTAAATTTTATCAGTCACTGTTCTGTTCTTTGCAGATAATTTATATTAGGCTGAACTATGGTTTCTGATTACCAGAGTACAAACCATAGTTTATACTCTGTTACTGCGGAAATAGGAAGTATTCTACACTGATGTGTAGCTTCTCTTAACAACTGTATCTTGCCTTTACTACTAAAACCAGACAGGTTCTTTCCTCTTTACTGCCACATATATTAAGCTTTTCTTGGTGAAAATCACTATGTATTTAAACTTCCAAAACAAAAAAGGGCCATCCATCCTTTTCCCCATATTATATGGTAGCTGTCTGCTCTCTAATTAAAAAGTAACTAAAATGAATTTGCAAGTCCTGTTTGCTCACAAGAGCACAAAGCACTACTATGGCCACAGCATAATATGTAAGTGCATCTTTTTTTAAACTTTCAGTCATATAGCATCTGGTTGTGCTCTGCCAGTTGCTCTTGTAACAGACTTCTCCAAATCGGCAAATAGTATCCCTATATTTCTTAGAACCAAACATTTCCATTGCTATTAGACTGTAATATCTGCATTGTTGGCACTTTTGATGCGTTCCCTGCTATTGATCCGTGTTGATTTGAGAGGCAATTAAATCTTTCTGTGGTGGATTCAGAGTATATTGTCTAAATTTAAAGCAGGGATTCTTGAGGACCACATCTGGCAATTCAGTCTTGCCAGTGGAATAGATTAATCATGGGAAAATGACCCTGCATTCACCTTCTCATAAAGTTTATGGTGCAAATTATCCTGCACCCTCCTCTCCAGAGGTCCATCAGGACTTGTGCAACTAGGGAAGAATAGCAGTTCCAGTTTTCATAATCAGAGGCAGTATAGTAGAGCAAGGAAAGTAGAATTAAACACGATGTGTGTCATTGCTGTAAATGTTACTCTGGTGTGGATGATCATCCTTTCATATGCTTTTATTTTTGTCAAGCATTGTCCAGTGTTAGCAGCATGTGCCACAAGATATGCCTTGAAGGCCTTGCATGCCCACCTAGTAACAGCTTTCTCTCTAGGCTTTCCGGATCCCAGACCCATTTTCTACTGACTGATTGCAGAGGGGGGGTTGCAAGGGGAACATGATTATAAATTTTTCAATGTACAAATCAGTTCATGGAGTTCAGATGTGTTTGAGATATGGTGAATTTAACTGACAGTTACAGGAACTTATTTTCCTGCCACTGAAAGTTATGCACTCATTGATTATTCCAGGTTTGCATTGCCATCCATCACCATCCAAACCCCTCAGTATTCAGGTCTCAAAAGTTGAGCTAACAAAACAAAAAATACCATGTGGAAGAACAGAGAAAGCAGGGCTGTAATCTGTGCAATATGGAAGTGATGTGTTGGAGCACTGAGAACATTGCCTTAAAGCCTCATTATTTTTAAAGTTGCTGTTATTGTCCCTCAGTGTGTTGCAAATGCTGTGAGAATATGCATAACTGCTCTTATCCATATACCTGCTGATGCAGCACCCTCCTTTAGGAAGTCCTCCCCATCAGCCTGCTGTGCACACATTTTTATGGATATACTGGCAGCTGTGTGCTGGGACAAATGCTATCAACAGCACTTTCTAGTGGAGATGTCACTTCAGCGAGTGCTATAATTCAAGCAAAAAGTTCTTATCCCTAAGCAGTGTGAATCCAGTCATGAAATGAAAGTATATTTAAACATTACAGAATTTATAAAACCAGCAAAGAAGGCCAATGGCATCCTGGCTTGTATCAGCAATAGTGTGGCCAGCAGGAGTAGGGAAGTGATTGTCCCCCTGTACTCAGCACTGGTGAGGCCACACCTTGAGTACTGTGTTCAGTTTTGGGCTTCTCACTACAAGGACACTGAGGTGCTGGAGCATGTTCAGAGAAGGGCAACAAAGCTGGTGAAACGTCTCGAGAACAAGTCTTAGGAGGAGCAGCTAAGGGAACTGGAGTTGTTTAGCCTGGAGAAAAGGAGGCTGAGGGGAGACCTTATCACTCTACAGCTACCTGAAAGGAGGTTGTAGAGAGGTGGGGGGTTGGTCTCTTCTCCCATGTAACCAGTGACAAGACTAGAGGAAAAAGCCTCAAGTTTTGCCAGGGGAGGTTTAGGTTAGAGTTCAGGAAAAACTTTACAGAGGGGGTTGTGAAGCATTGGAACAGTCTGCCTAGGGAGATGGTTGAGTCCCCATCCTGGAGGTATTTAAAAGACGTGTGGATGTGGTGCTGAGGGACATGGGTTAGAGATGACCTGGCAGTGCAGGGTGAACACTTGGACTCAATTATCTTAAAGGTCTCTTCCAACCAGATGATTCTGTGAAGCTGCAGTTTTGAAGGTATTTTCCCATCTTTTTTTTTTTTTATGTTCAGTTTTGGCTGTATTTTCTCTTTTACATTTTTTTTAACTTCCTGTTTGTACTCTTGTTTCTGTTGCTGTCACACACATACACCCACCCACCCCTTTATTAAGGACCAGGTCTTTGACACAGCAACAGTTAATCTTGTAATGAAGTTGCCTCTTTGGAACAGCCTCAAATGCTTATCTCCTGCTTCAGTGAAAGAGTGCTGAACTCAAAAGCCTATTCTTCCTGAAACTCACTTGGTCTAACACAAAGCAGGCAATCATTTGGCTAGATTTTTTTCTTAATGTTGCATGGATCAAGAAATCTAGGCTGCTTTCATTACAGTCATTAATGATTAAAATGAGATTTCTTTATTTTGGACTAATTACAAACGTAGGAGAAAGATCTAAGTATAGTTACCCAGTAAAATATTACATACACTCTACTAGCCTTAACAGGTCATTTCTAGTTGTGTTAACTTTGTCTAAATATTGAAATCACTGACTTCCATTGACATGAATAACTTTCTAAGATTTCAATTTGCTTTCTCTATGGGAGATATAAAGAAGAGGGGGAAATTAGTGTAGAAGCCTGCTGTAGTATATTTATTTGGGACTGAATGATTTTTAATCTTTTTTCCAAAAGATGTAGTTAGAAATGCACACACACACAAAATTTTCTGGTCATATACATTCCTCAACTAAACTTTGATTTGTGCTAAGAAAGAGTCAGTTTCAAGAAAACTTGAGGAATAAGGTGGTTCTTTGTTTCCAAGAAGGAATTGTTTATGGAGAGAAGGAGGAAATAGCAGAAAAGACATCTCCCTCCTCTCTAAATAGTCTACGGTTGGTAGCAGACCTATGATTTGGTACCAAATTAGACTTAGAGAAGTATCTTAATCTTTGGGTTGTGAAGTGTCCTTTGGAAGCTTTTCTCTGTTACAAGATGTAAAACCTGGTTCTTGGGCATCAGCTACTAAAAGGAAATCTGAAATGTGTTTTGGGTCAAAAAAAGGATTTCTAAACAAATTGGTGTAACAGCAACTGCAGCAGAAAACCTCAAGTGGTGATACAAAAAAAGATTATTAGCCCTGAGCATCGGTTCATTATCTGTAGGGAAGAAGCTGGTGCTGTGTTGGAGAAGTCTTATGTGACTGAGCTTGCGCTGATTTGTGGTCAGAGCTTCAGAGTTTGGGAAGCCAAGTCCTGTGGCTGAGGAGTATCCCTGCACGCCTGATTCCTGAATCAGGGCAACAGCGGCTGGTGCCATAGGCAGAGATGACTGAGATTTGCTTGTGTGTGATAAAGTTGTGCCAGTAAAACATTTCAGCTTACCCATAGAAGGGCTGGAAAGGGGGCCGGGAGGTGAAACAGCAAACCTTCCTTACCCGTTAATATTTGAGATAGTAAAAAGGAAGTTATTCTGCAGAATTACTCAAGGAGCTTTTTAGAATAACTGGACAACACCTCCACCTGTGGTGCAGATAAATGTAAGGTGTTGCATGTGAGATTAATTTCACATAAAATTATGAATCTGAGCTGTTATCAACTATTATCTGAGCTGAATCAGACAAGAGTGAGATCCTAGAGTTATCATATTTATATTTTTTTTAAAAAATCAACTCAAAGCTTAGTAGCAGTCCCAAAATCAAGTCTATATTAGGACTTACTGTGAAAAGAATAGTGCAAAGCAGAAAATAGTTATGCTGTTTGCTAAATGAAACCTTGTGTTTTCCATAGTTCTGGTCCTCCTTTTTTAAAAAAAATATATATATTAGAATGGGTAAAAGCTAAAAAGCTTAAAGAAGGGCAAACAGAGATTCCTGTAGAAGGAGGGATGGGTTGAGTAGTCTTTTAGTCTTTTTTTAGTCTTTTAGTCTAGGGTTATGATAGAGGTCTACAAAATCGTAAATGACAGAGGAAAGGCAGATTGACTGTTTCAAAGGCCAAATCATAGGTATTTGTAAAAGCCGGAAAATAATGATGAGCTGATTCTTTTGGGTATATTTAGTCAGATAAAAAAGAAAAGTTTTTTTAAAAAAAAGTTGGGCATGCTATATGGAAATTTTGCTTGTTGGCTTAGACTGGGAACTAAAGGAGGCCACATGGATTAAAAACTTAACCCCATGTTCAGAGGACAGCTAGTAGAGCTATAAAATTAAGAAATACATATATTGTAAAAGGCTGAAGGAAAATGAAGATAATAGAATGGAAACAAGACCAATAGCGAACATAACTAAGGCTGATAAGAAGCACTGAATTACTTTAGAATCAGAAAAAGTCTTAACAGATATATTGGTCTAATGTGAGAGGGATGTGGTGGAATTAAGTGATGGGAAAAGAGAGGAAAATTGGAAGATATACGTGGTTCATTATGTAATTGCATAATAGGAAGTCAATGAAATAATTTCCAGTAATAGACACTGAAGGGGTTGCTCTTTAGTAACTGCTAAATTTAGACATTTTTAAATTGGTGTGCCCAGATAATTAGTTTCAACAGGACTGTCCAATGAGCTTCCAGAATCATTAATGTTGATTTTTGATAAGCTTTGAAATACTGGAGAGAGAGTACAAAAATGGCTAACGTGCCAACATTCAAAGAGGGTAAAAGGCATGACCTGGATAATTACATGTCTGTCAGCTTGACATCACTTCTGGGCAAAATAATAAGGGACCTAATTAATAACGAATTAAAGAAGTGTTGTATAATTAGTGGCAATCAACATGAGTTATAGGAAAACCAGACCATGTCAAGCTAGCATGATGTATTTTTGATGAAATAAGAAGTAGCTTTTGATAAAGGTAAAAGTGTTAATGTAATATCCTCTGATTTCTGTGAAGATTAGACTTAGTCCATATTTTGATTCAGAAATTAAAGCTTTGTGTAATCAACTAGCAACACTTCACATGTTTTACATGTATTAAAGGGTAGCTAATGCTTAGGTGTGAAAATGTCAGTGTAAAATGAGACTCATCACTGAAAGAACACGTTCCTCTTGGACTCTTGGTGGCATCCTTTCTCAAATCCATGGCACTTAGCTTCTTATCAGTGTCCTAAAAAATACGTGATACCTACCAATAGTTTGCTGAGGATTGAAAGGCTGAAGCATTGTTAAGTAAGGAAGAGGATTCAGCAGTGATACTGTTCGCTCCCACTTACCCAGCCAAAGCTGGCACAAAGCTGAATGTGTTTCAATGCAGTGAACTGTACAGGAAAAATAGAATTATGTCCATATGTATTGTAAAAATGTATCTCTGTGAAGTGGTGACTGTAACAACCTGAGTTGCGATTTGTCCTGTGTGAGTAGCAGCCTTAATAACTTCAGGTAACAGGAATCATTGACTGTGACATTAGGCTGGGGGAGTTTGCTGATCCTTGGGTCACTACGAGTTTGCAGTTCAATTCTGTGTCTTAAATAACTTCTATGAACTATGAGCAATAAATAGAGATGTATTGAGTAGGCATGTCTTTCTGAATTTGACACAAGTGCATTTGTTACTTGAATACTGCGTCCAGTTAGGTCTGTGGTTCACTAATTAATGTGGCTAAATTAGAGGAAGTTCAGAGGAAGCCGTGGCACTAATTACAAAAGTAGAAAATGTGTTGTGTAGTGAGAGATCTAACAAGCTTAATCTTTGCACTTCCTCATAAAAGAGGTTAAGGGATGACTTGATCAGGGTCTACCAGCACAAATGCAGGGAACAAAACCTTGATAATGGGCTCTTTAGTCTGGCTAAAAAGGGTAAGATCTAGTGGCTGGAAGCTATAGACAAGCAGATCCGCACCAGGGGGAAGGGGGCCTCATGGTGTGAGTGATTCACTAAGGACTGCAGTAGATTTTGGAGCATTCCTGACTCTGTTTTTAAGGTTGATATTTTCTAAAATGTGTATTAACTGAAACAACACTGGAATCTGGAAACCATTAGGGACTGTGTTACAAAGGTGATTAGATCATTGCAGCGGTCCATTCTCAATCTGTAGAAATGAAATATGTATCAGGCCAGAGAGAGTGGTTGCATTGAACAGACATTGTTCTGAATAAGGCACAAAAAAGAGTTGAACTTTTTTTTCTCAGAAAAATACTCTACTAGTCTACGTGATGGGGACATGAACTCTGCTGTTGCTACAAAGCCAGAGATTCTTCTGCAATGTGTTGAAGGACCAAACTTCAAGTCCTAATGTTTTTTATGATGAGGAATTGTCATCATCTGCTTGGTGTATAACAAAGCCAGAAAAACTAAACTAAAAAAAAAAAATGTCAGTGCTTTAGGACATGGACAATTAGAGGTCTTCATATCTGTTCTCACTTTCTCAGTTCAGACAGCTTATGTGAAATCTGCACTACTTTGGGAGATGAAGATGAAATAGAATTGCTTCCGTTTAAAATGAAGTCCCAGCTTCCAAAGGTTACCGTAATTTTTTTTTTTCTGCTATTGCTTTTGTGGTGCTCTTGATACTATACCAGATTCTAGAATGACGAGGCTTATACTTTTTTTAAGCTTTGCTTACCCTCTGAAATGCCACTCTGGATTGCATGGTCTTCTCAGGTTTTCCATGGCTTTGATGAAATAGGTAGTATTCAGCATCTCCTGTCCTTGAGAACAGCCATGGAATAACGTGTTTACTGTTTAATCATGAAATGTCCAATGTTTATGACAATTAGCACAAACTAGAAGTCATCACACTGAGATATTTGGAGAGCCTAAAACAATGTTAAAGGAACCCGTACATATTAGTGAAACATCTATCTTCATTAATGCTAAGAGCAATTCAAAGGATTTTTAAAGTGTATTTTAAAAAAAAATCAACAAAAAAACCCAAACAATAATCCTTGATAGTGGTCTACATTAAAGAGATAAAAATACCAGAAATGTTCAAAAAAGAGGAAATATTTAATAAATAATGTCCTGTGATTGGAAAACAACTGATACTTGTATGTGAAATGTGTTGTATCCCAACAGTAAACGGAAATGTACTCCCAGAAAAGACTTTCAGACTTCTGGGACTGGATAACGTTGAAAACGATTGGCTGAAGAGCTTTCACTGTCATTGGTATTGACAGATCCAGCCTCTCGGAACACAGGTAAGCCTTCAGAGAACTGCAAGAGAGCTAATGTGGGAATATTTAATGATGCTGTCAATGGTTGCTGCTTATTCTTACTGTTTCCTGCTCCATTAAGAGTGATTAGCATGTTATTTTACCTCCATGAAGGCTTTTATATACTGTATCCTATAACCTTTGTTTTCTTTTGCTAAGGTGCACAGAATGAGTATGTTTTTGTGACTCAACACTCAGCAATTTTTCCACACCCGAAAATATGATTAGCTATAATCATGTAGTAACTTAGCATTAAGCACATTGCTGCTGCATGCAGAAATGAGATAGTGGGGAGGGAATCCCCTTTGCGTACGTGGGAACACATTCAGCTCCCTGCATAGCGCCGTACTGGAAGTTTATGCAGACTCGGTTGTCCACTGTGCCTCTAGGTCCTCGCGCGTTGCAGTTCCTACCCTATAGCTCTGTTCTGTATGCTAGTCCTGTTCCTGACTGCGTGACCTTGCACTTGATTGTAGGAAATTTCCGTGAGCTTAGGTGTGCTCAGCTGAGTCGTTCAAGTCACTTTTTTAAGCAGTTCTAGCTCTTTTTTTTTTTTTTACTTCTTTGCAAATATTTGCATAATCAGACATAATTTTGTATTTCTTTCCAATTCTGGATAACAATTTTGCTTGGTGTCAGGCCTTGCCTAATGAGAAAGATCCTTGTTTGAAAAGGATTTCGTCATTTGAAACAACTTTTTGAAATCTGTCACCTAGCTATTTCTAATTTCATCTAATGGTACAAGTATAACAATAGTGTAAAACATTTTCCTACTGTACTCAAAACTTTTACTGACCTTGCATCTTTTACAACATGGATTTTTCCTAGTGTCCTGTGTTCTTTAAATTTGGATTAATTTATGTAGAACACTTTCTGTATTCCCTATTTTTTACTGTTTTTTCTATTTTTTTATTTTGGTTTTTTTGTTATGATCGTATGCATCGATAGTTATTTGTGACACAGTTATTTCTGACTATGATATGCTATTCCCTCTCAAAGCAGGCTTTTAGCCAAAGTTCTTAACTGACTCAAGAGTGCTGAAAATTTTACAATAATAATAATTTTTTTTCTGTGTTGGTGTTCTTTGCAAATATTGGGATGTGTGTGTTTGTGGTGGAGGAACACCCAGACCAGAAATTATTTACTTTTTAATTCATGACAGGTGAAAACCCTCATTTTCCAGCTTGTGATTGAGTTTTTCAGTTTTCAGGTTCTATCTGAATACGTGAAAAATATGTTGCAAAGCAGAAGTATTTTGGGAAAAAGAAGTCCCATTCCATTAAGAATTTTTTTCAACCTCTCCTGCGTGTTTTAAGAGGGTTTTTCCAACAGTTCTAGTAACAATTCTGTTTATTATTTAATGAACAAAAATATTGTTGGTTTCTTGATGTTGCTACAGTTGCTCACTTTATTTGGTGAAGTTATCACTTCTGTATTCGGAGCTGTTGTTAGGAACTCTGTAGTTTACTGTATTGCTGTTGGAACAGAAAAAAATACTTGGAAATAAAATGTGTGAATCAAGAAACCTGGTCTACTGTGCAGTAGATGAGTGAAATATCTGTCCTGTACCCATTCAAGTCAAAGAGGAAGAAGCATGTCAAACTTGCTGTCTTGAAATTGCCTGTGCTTCATCCAAGGTCAGAATTATGAATAACCTGACTTCTGATGACCTCTATGGTCATAATCTGTGAAATGTTTTCTCCTTCTTTCAAAAAGGAAACAAGCCTTCATACCCAATGCTCAAATCCTTGTGTTGTTAAAACAGATCATCTTACTAGCCAGTGACAGTTTCATGGCAGGTAGCTTATTGGTATTTTAGGGATTTCCATTTCGTTCTCTTATTTATTAATTTTGTATACTGTCCTCTTTTTTTTTTTAATTTTTCACATAATCTGCTAAAAGTCAGTATATTTGGAAGCGGAAAGGAAGCTGGTACTATAGCTGTAGTACGATCTGAATACTACTTTTTTTTCTACACTTCTAGATTTCACAGGCTCCATCTTCTTGCTTACTTCCATTTGGTCCATTCCATACAATTACGTGTATGCAGGTAGTATGCAATGGTTTACCTGTCACCACTCAAATTTATTTTGAATAACCCAGGGCTTTGCTGGCTTCGGAGAGCTTGTGCTGGGTGCCTCCCCTCTGGGTGATGGAGCAGCACGTTGGTTGAGGCATCACTGACAAGGAGGCCTGACTGAAGCCAGCCCTGCTGCGTGAGGGTGAGGGCTGTGCTAGGCTGCACCTTTTCAGGCACTAAGGAACCTCAACTATCTCTTATCTGGAGCTATCGGTGCTGTCCTGAGCTGGGGCAAGACAAAACTAAAACTGCTACACCTGCGCATATGCCAAAGGTGGAGGGGGTTAGCTACAAGTCAATCACTTTACACAATAAAAACTCGAGCCCCACTGAGCTCTTCTGTAGAGCAGCAGCTGCGCAGCAGCAATCCACCCCTCCAGCAGGGACACCTCTCAAGGTTACTCCAAGGCTGAGACACCCCTGACCTGGCATCTGACATCTGTAGCAAGGTAAGTGATATTCTACATTAGGCCTAAAAGTATATTGTATGCTAGTGAGATTTATATATATCCCACTGTAACATAATTATTAATAGTGTAGTAAATAGTAGAGTGCTTAACCATTGTCTAAATCAGCCTAACATTCAATTATTAATTAATCACCATTTGATTGCCATTTGATTTTCATTCAATCATCAATTAATTCCCATTTGATCATTGTTTGATCATTAATAAAACCCTTTGAGTTAACCCCATAATGATGACTTCTCTTAATTCACCTGCAAAAGAGCTCTGTAAGCAAATTAATGGTAAATGAAGTGGGAACCTATGTCTGTGGTCAAGTGAAAACAGTGTGGGAATACCCGTATAGAAATATTTTAGTCTGAAGCTTTCATGGGGTTTGGTGTGGATAGATTAGTTAAGGTTCTATACATCCACCTCTGAAGAAATAAGCTTTTCTATGAATCGTATTTGTGGAGAAAGGGGGGAAAAAAAAAGAAGAGTTGTAGGAAATGCCCCATTTTGTTTCATTTTACTCCGTCATCTATAGATTATTCTGCTCTCCAGACTGTCTTGTTTAGTGGAGGGGATTTTTCTGGTCCAGGGATCGTCTAATGTAAACCAAACAATGTAAGGAAGCGTGAGCTTCAGCATCTAGCTGAGTGTCACAGTCTCTTAAGGCAGCACCTGCTTTCCTCCTGCGTGGTTTCTTTCGGAGTGCGTGAGTTTCAGCTGAGTTGGTTGGGTGATGGCAGAAGGATGGATATTGCTGCTTTCTTACAGCAGAGTACTTTGTTGTATAGGGTGTGCTTAGAAAAACAAGTGCTGACAGTGCAAACTTTCAGGTAACGAGGCATCAGGGCTTTGGTTCCTTGGCAAATATTCTAATGACTTGGCTATTATTGCAGTTAGAGTAACGATGACTGAGGTAGAAACACAAGCGGTGCTTTTCAGACTTCGAATCCAAACACACACATCTCCCTTTTTTTTCCCTCCTTTTCCCCTCCAGCTTCTTATTTTGTCTGTCTTCAGCTCCAGCGATTTAGCTCACCGGCTGTTGTCAGGCCAAGGCTACAAGCTGGTATGTTGATCTTTTGCTGTGCAGGAAATATTCGCACTATGACTGCTGGTCTTGGAGCTGAGCATGTGATTTTTATGTGCTGTAATTCTGTCATTGCCATGTTCCTCTGCATCCTGGCCTAGTTTTCCAGATAAGATCTTGCGTTAAAAAAAGTACAGAATAATCTTCCTTTCTTCCTTTCCTTTATGACTACTTGATATCATTTAAAAAGTGCAGCTGGTGTGTATGCAACAAAACTAAACTGGACAGTATGAGAGTATAAACGTAGATTATTTTCTTCTTATCCTTACTTTTTACTTCCTGTACTGTCCTCACTGAGTCATATTCATTGCATGAGGATTTAACTGTATGGATATTTGTAAAATATTTTTACAAATATAAGGAGGTTTGTGAATCCTAACTCAGTTACAAAGCAATCAGGATGCAGTACTTTATTCATTATGAAGGGTGCTGGATAAGAGCCTTATGTCATTCAGGTAAAAATATGTATGTGTATATCAGGCAGCTGGAAAATGTTGGGAGGAAAAAAAACCCAAACAAACCCACAATGATTTAATACTTTTTTTGGTGGCTTGCCAGTGAAGCCAAGGAAAGTCACATTGTCAGCTCACCACTCTGAACCCCATGGTACTATCTGAAGTGCTTCATGTATCATTCATTACAGCAGGTAGAGGAACAGTGAAATGTGGTTCACTTTAGCAGTAAACTCCTTTAGGACTGTTTGGTTAAGTGACTTAATGGCTTATTCTTAATGTTCTTTTCTTTTATCTTGAGACCTCATAACTCAAAATGACCAAAAATAATTGAAATTCTTCTTGGCAGCAGGTCACCTGTGAAATATTTTCTGTCCAACTTTATTACTCTTGCCAAGACGCCAAAATGCCAAGAAAAATGTGGGTGCGTGTCTGGGTATATGAAAGACTTATGGATGTATACAGCTCTGCATACATCTATGGCTCCTATATATCTTCTATATATACTTCTGTGGCTTTGTACAATGGCAACAGAGTGTTTTAAATCGTATAACCTGTGCCTCAGTATAATCTGCTCTGTCTTAAAAGCACTGAAGTCTTGACATAAACCACAGATAAGTGACATAAAAGCAGAAACAAAGGAAAATGAGAAGCAGTAGAACTTACTGGGATAGGGAAACAAGTAGTGAAGAAAAGATGAGAGCTAGTGAAAAGATGGGAATTCAGAGGCAGCAAACTTTGGTCTGAATTTTTGTCTGATTTTTATTCCTAATACAGAAAATATGTACATTACATGGAGGAATTTTTAGAAAACATTCAACAGCAGGTATAGATAGGAGAACTTGGAAACTCTGTTTAAAAATAAAATGCCTCAGAACTGTATTCATTCTCCATAATATTTTAAATTACATTATCAGAAAAGATAAATGAACAGACAAAATAAACATTTTATGTAAACAGAATTTGCCCATAAAAAATCCTTTCTTAGGTAAATTGCAGCTATGAGCAGATATAGAAAAAGTGGCAAGTTCAAGGGTATTGGTGTCCTGGGCTTGTGATCAAGTAAAGCAGAGTTAGTAGTCCCTCCCGGTAAGACTCTGGTATACCTATATGTAGACTAAAACAGATGAAATACAAGTCTGACAAAAGGAAGTCAATCCAGGCACAACATACATAAGGTGACGAATAGCAAACATCTGTTAAGTAACTCTTTTCTAGCTTTTGGGTTTTAATTAGCCAAGCAAAATGAAACCTGTTTATCAGCATTATGTGGTCTCTCTATTACGAGCAGTGAATGGGAGAGGTACCGGACAGCTGCTAGAGGCAGAGCAGGAGGTGCTGTGGCATTTCTCAAACCTGACCCAGAGCCTAGGACACGCAAGGCAGTTTGGGAGTGCAGTTGAGCCTGGGAAGAAAGGAGGGGTTGTGGAGAAGGTATTTTAAAATTTGCTTTTATTTCTCATTTTTTGCTATATATCTTGTTCTATTACCACTTTCACTCCCCCCGATAACAAATAATAGCACACAGAAAGGAAGAGCTTGATCTTGATTAGATGGTGTATCAAACTTACTAAAGAATTTAAGTGTTGGGTGTGAAAATCCATAGCTGTTCAAAGACCCTTCATTCCTCCCCAGCAGTGTGGCCGCTTCTAGATGTCAACCCAGCTCCTTTTGCAATAGCTGCTGAAACTACAGAAACATCAGGTGGCATGGAACTGTCTTTGTTTCCAATATTTTTTTTTATTGTTACCAGATGAAAACTCAGGAATTCTATTGCCAGGTGAACCTGATCTCTCTGCGCATTTTGCATAGACTTAAAAAACCTGCCCAAACCCCACAGTTATTTCCTTCATGTGTCCCTTTCATGGAAGTAAAAAAGCTGTGAAACCACTTGGGTGCAGTGCCCCTCACCCTACAAGATTTTCTTCATCATGTCTTATTCTTTGGGATTTTTTGACATGGATTTAAGATTTTTGTCTTATATTCAATATATTTTTGTTTACATTTATAGTTCTAGATCCTCTTGTTATTTCTATATGCTTCCTGGAAACTTGCTAAGACCTTAAGAATCTTCAAAGAATTGCATCAGTGAGCTCCCCAGTCCACACACATTTTTATGGGGAAAAGAATTTTTTGTGGGGATTGCATTTCCCATTTTTACATTTCTTGACTGCCTTGTTGTGAAAGGTAGAATAGAAGGTCCTGATAGATCTTCTGTACATCCGGTACAATGCAAAGGAGAAATGATAAATACCCTGTATTTTAGGATATCTCTATTTTAAGATTTTAGAGGATGCTTCTAAGTGCTTCTCTGAAAAAATTACACATTGCTCATCTGTGTGTGAAATACAGCTTTTGGTATTTTTCAAGTGGAAAGCCCTTGGTTTGTAGAAGTGCATTTTAAATTGTTCTGGAAAATTTATTTCCTATACAGTGGTAAAATTTGCATTCACCTTTAAACTGCCCCTCTTACGGATATCCAGTCTGTCAAAAGCTGATGAACATCTGAAGAATCCAGGTTGTACTACTGCCTAGGCAATAACAAATGCTGCTGCAGCAGCCAAAACTGCAACCACAGTGGCTACTTCTGTGCTGAAAATGCTGACGTGTCACTGTAGCAGAGCTTGGACGTAGTGACTTCTGCTGCTACACTTGTACAGAGTACTGTCAAGCTTTGGTGACTGTTTTCTTTAAGCTGCAAGCAAACAAGGAATCAATTGTAAGAATTTACTTTTTTTTTTTTGATGTAAGAAATATTTTAGAATAAGATTTCTGTCATGATTTTCTGCACTCAAAATCTAGAACTGAGCTTACAACTGTCTGCACATGCTTCCTGCATCTCTTTTTGCATCCTGATTCTGAATTGCATTGGTCATGTGCAATTTTTTCCTCTCGTTAATCTTGCCTCATTTAGAGTCCAGAGTAGAAACATCAAGGGGCTGAAAGTTGGTTGTGTGAGCCGATTTCACTGCTGCTTTTTAAGTGTTTCACTTTCCAGTAGCAACCTCCTGATATAGTCCCTTGCACGTAACTTGCATGTTTGTTATGTGTCTCTTCTTATTCATCTGTTTGCTAAGGTTAGCGAGTCTGGTTGTGAAATCCTACAATGGCTTGGGTTGAAAGGGAGCATTAAAGATCATCTAGTTCCAATCCTTGTGCCAAGGGTGGGGACATGCATTTTTCCACTAGATTAGGTTGCTCAAAGCCCTGCCCAATCTGACCTTGAACACTTCAAGGTATGGGGAATCCACAGCTTCTCTGGGCGACCAGTTCTAGTGTATCACCAACCTACCCATAAAAAATGTCTTTCTTATACTGAGTTTAAACCCACCTTGTTTAAATTTGAAGCAGTTAGCCCTCATCCTTCATTACAGGCTCTGGCGAAAAGTCTCTCTTCATCCTTCTTATAGGCCCCCTTTAAGTATTGTAAGGCCACAGTAAGGTCTCCCCAGAGCCTTCTCTTCTCCAGGCTGAACCACCCGAACTCCCTCAGCCCTCTTTTTACAGGAGAGGTGCTCCATCCCTCTACTCATTTTTGTGGTCCTGCTCTAACAGGCCAAAGTCTTGTACTGGGGACTCCAGAGCTGGACCCAGTACTCCAGGTGAGGTCTCACCAGAGCAGACTATAGAGCGGCAGGATCCTCTCCCTTGATCTGCTGGCTGCACTTTTTTTGGGTCGCAGTCAAGCATACACTTCAGCTGAGGGATGGGATAGGCAAGACCCTTCAGTTGACAGGCAAGGCCCTCAGCCAATGAAACACCTCGGTCAAGAGATGTTTCTAGACTGCTGTCCATATAGGACTACAGATCAGATTCATCTAATGAATAAATGGAGCCCTAATGAGGGCAGGTTGAGCCAGACCTCCTGGGAGCACTGGGTCTGCAGTCAGGAAGCTCCCCTTGATTGGGAGGCTGCCCAAGGTAACTCCTTCTAAGGCTGAGAGCCCTCATCTTTTAGGTGAGTGATATGCGCATTTCGGATTATCATCTTTAAGCTTAAGTCGTTATGTTGGGTTTGTGTCTGGTGGGGTTTTGGGACTGCTGGACAGGGTCCCTGTAAGAAGCTTCACGAAAAGCTCCCCCAGCTCCCCAAGCCAGCCCTGCCTCTGGCCAAGGCTGAGACAATCAGTGCCTCTGAGATAAACACATTTAAGAGGAGAAACCTGTTTGGCAAGAGCCTTTTGTTTTGGGAGCTCTTCTTTGTTTTGGAGGGGAGTAGGGCAGAGAGACAACCCATGTGGACAGGTTAGTGAGGAAGGAGGAGGGGACACTCTGGAGCAGCCATTTCCCTTCCACCTGTGGCTAGATGGCAAGCTGAGTCCTTGTAGTCCTTAGAGATCACCAGTGGAGAGAAGGTCTGTTTGCAGCCCGTGGAGAAGCCCACAATGGAGCAGGGGACAGATATTGAAAAAAGCCATGACTGAGGGAGGTTCGTGCTGGGGCGGTACGTCACTGGGAGAACCGCTGCCGGCAGAAGACCCCCACGCTAGTTGTAGAAGTTTATGGACTGTCTCCTGTGGGAGGGATGCCACGTTGCCACAAGGAAGGACTATGAGAAATGTTTTCCCTTGAGGACGAAGGAGCAGCAAAAGCATGATGGAGAGGAGTGGTATTGGCCACTATCCCCACCGCCTGCACCTAGTGGGTGGGAGGAGGTAGCAAAGCTGGGCCTGGGAAAGAATCGAGGGGTGGGGGGAAGATGTATTTAAGATCCTCTTGTTTTTCCTCACTGTCTTACTCTGATTGGATTGTAGAATTGGTAGTGGTTTTGTTGTTTAAATGAAATTGATTTTGTTTCCTCAAGTCAAGTCTGTCTTTTGCCTGTGACCATAATTGGTGAGCAAGCCCTCCCTATCCTTTAGCGACCCTTAAGCCTTTTGTTGTATTTTCTCCTTCCTGGAGTAAGAGAGTGGCTGCGTGGTTCTAGGTTGCCAGCTGGGTCTAAACCATGACAGTCGTGTATGTAGAATTAAACTCTGCTTAACAGGTATCTGAACCTGTGGTTTCCTAATGTTTGTGCAAGTGCTAAACAACTCAATTCGAATAAATCTCATTATCAAACATGAGCCTCATCTATTTTGAGAGACTGCACAACAGGGTAAAAGTGAGAAAACTCATGGGTTGAGATAAAGACGGTACTTATGGTATAGGCAGGACACTACTACATTTTTACATGGCATTTCCTACACAACCAACTTCCTTTTTAAACATTACAATTCAGGTCTCTTTAGTCAAATCAATTTTTAAAATTATCAAAATTATACATTATTTTTCCAAAGCAACACTAGGTAACTTGTTATATAATAATTTAGGATGAATTTTATGTAAAAACGCAGAAGTTAGGAAGGAAAGGCAAGTGAGCAAAATGTATAAAAATAAATTATGAGCTCTTATAGACAGACAAAATCATACGTCTGTGTACATAACCTTTATATACGCCATGGTGCTTCTTCTAATTTGCTGCAAGAGGCTCAGCTAACTGTATTCTGTGTGAAAACTGAGGAAAATAAAATCAATAGTCCATACAGAAAAGTTCTGAAGGTATAATGGAAAATTGTGATCATTTTTGATGAAGGAGAGGTCATTCATACAAGCAGAGTCTTTGAAGATCATGATTTCCATGCCAGACCCTCTTTTTCTGGGCTTGGGTTTTTTTCCTTGCTATTTGGTTGTGGGCTTTTTTTAAGAGATTAGTGTAGCAAATTGAATTTTGAGCAGTAGTTGCAGAGACCATAGAGCAAATTGTTAAATTAAACATAACAGCCTGCTTCAACAAGTGTTCACAGCAAGGTTTTAAAAGAACCCAAGTAAGAAACTACTAAAGTAACAATTCTAGTGTTTACTGTATCACCTAAGAAAGCCTTGGTGGCAGAGAGATGGAAGATAAGTAATGCAGTACGCATCTTTCAAAGGAGCCCCATGGTCGTTTAAGTGGTTCCATCACTACGGGCTTCTGGAGTAATGAATTCTTTTTGTGTGGTCCTCTTGTATACTAATAACTGTCCAGGACACAAGGGGAAAGTTCTGTTAATAAGAGGTGTAATATTTGTGAGAGGATGGATGCATCACCTGGAAAAGTAGATAAAAACTATTAGGAAAAAAATTATGATTCAAAATTATTGAGAGCAGTAACAATTAAGAGTCACAGAAGAATTTCAAGATACAGATAGATTAACTGAATTGTAAAATGGTTTAGGAATTCAATATTGGTAATTGTAAAATAATACAGACAAGAGAGGAATCTATGCAAGGAAGAACATTGATGTTATTGATAATTCTGTTAAAAATTTGATTATGTGCTTAGTGGTGCTAAGTAGATAAATCTAAAACTTATTAATGAAGTAACAGGAAAGAAAATGACCCCATATAAAATATAATGCGCTTGTCCCTGGAGTACTGCCAGCAGTTATTGTTACTCTAAATTCCCCTCTGAAAAGATATAATAAAACTAGAGAAAGTAGAGAGTAAGACATAAAAATGCAGGGACTCCCTTGATGGGACAGACTGAAGACCTAGTTACCTGTCTCTGACAGCTGGGAACAGTGGATGCCCAAGAAAGATGCTAGGCTAGCTGTACTGCTGCTTCACTCAACTCAGGATTTCCTGGTGTAATACTTTGTAATTAGTAGCACTAGACAGACTTTTTTTTCCTCACTTTGTTCAATCCATTTTTGAACCTGTGTAAACTTACAGCATCTGCAGAACCTGTATCAAGGCATCTCACAGCAGCACTGGTCATATATACAGAAGTTCTACACAAAGCAAAACCGAACAGACCGTGAATCTTTGGCTTGGAAGAAAGAAAACTGAGACAGAACGTGATACAGGACTACAGAAGAAGACAATCAACTGGTTGTTATGGAGAATAACTGAAAAACAAGGGATAGAAACAAGGCTAAAAAGTCCAAAGCAAACAAACAAACAAGAGATGGATACCACTGAAGTCCTCCTGGCAGTGCCTGGCACTTTGTCATCATCCAAGGTGCTGTTCAGTGGTGCTTTGCCAGGAAACAGGAGCCACTACCTAGACTGACTGGTTAGATTGCATCATGAAAGAAAGGGGTGCAAGTACTTTGTGAGTCTGGCCTTGCCCCTAGACCAAAACCAGTTCCTCCAAATGTGCACTAGGATTTAGAAGAAAATAACTGTGTTTTTCAGTGGAATAATGCAGCTGGTGGAGGGATTCCTGGTATTGTCAGTGAAGACTCAGACCCTCTGACACCATGTTCCAACGAGTATATTGTCTGTAACTTGTAAATGCAGGAGAGCAGGTAGCAGAGTGAGGTTGGTACAGCCCAATGGGAGGGTTGAGCTGGGAGATGAGTATCCTGGGACAGATGGGTTAGTAGGATTTAAGGATTTCCCATATGCTGAAATGGCCCAACATTCAGACTGCCCTTCTCCCTTGTGTCTAGCACCTTCAGTCCCAGGGAGAAAACTGTATTTCTCTGTCTCTTGGAGAATGTTGCCACAATCAAGGGTCCTATCTCTAATTCCCATATATATGTTTTCAAATGGGATGAACTGGAAACCAGGAGACCACAGATGCAGAGTCAGGATGGCTAAAGACCCTGGCATTTCTAAAAGGTATACCAATAGATGCGGCTGCAGATATGGGCTCTGCCAGGCAGCAGCAGGACACACTTGATGTATGCTCCAGAGACTGATGCCCCTTTGTTCACAGGGAGACCAAGAAGAAGGGTCCATGGCCAACAACAGGTCTGGGTGAGGCTAGAATCTTGTGCTGGGTCTTTTAGCCAGAGCTTGTGTCCTTGTTTTCCTCATCAGCCCATTCTGTTAGATGAAGGGACTGGGGAAAGAACAGTGGTGGAGTCAGCAGCAGATGTGGCTTGTCCAAATTTTTTCTCTGTGGTGGTGGTGATCCTGATAGCTGCAGAGGGGGAAATGCAGCTAAAGCGCTTCTGTTTCCAGGAGAGGTCATAACCACATTTTGGTAGGAACTGCTATGTGTTGCAAGAGAGAAAGCGAAAGAAAACTGCTAAAGTGAGGAGAGAAGGCATGCTAGAGAGGGTCTTCCTCTCTCAGTAGAAATTGAGAAAGAGAGAGGCAAAATGAAGGAGAAATATCAAAGTTATGAATGTCTATAGAATGCCAGAGGCTTGGGCTCCCAGTGAGAGGTAGAGTAAGCAGCAGCAGGGGCATTCTCGTGTCCTTTTAAGAGTTGCTTGGGGCAGACATGGTACTGGTTTATGTACAGGTTGGGAAAGGTTTTGCCTGTGTGGCCAAGTGATAGAATGGCTGTAGTTTTATATTAAGAACAAATAAAGTGATTGTAATTCAACTTTCCTCATTCAAAAGATGCTTAAAAGAGAACAGAAATATAATCTTTGTTATACACTATAAAATGCACTCTTCAAGTAGAAAAGTGAATGGTGATGTTTGCCTTAATGTACTGTTTTGATTTGGTATATCTGGTGGGGATTAGTAATTTCTTGGAGGGGAAATTACTTTAACTTTAAAAATGGCATATTACCCCTTTGGAAAAAAAAAAAAGTCTAACAAGCCATTTTTTGCATGCCAGTAAGAAGTAAAGTTCAACTACGTTAGATGTTGGTGTGTAGTTTATTTGGTCATCAGTGATGTTCACAAACCACTGTGAGTGTGATCTCAGTATAGGTCTAGAAACATGAGGGGTTCAACTCGTAGAAGCATCAGAAAAAAAATTCAGAGAAGGAATTAAGAAAATAAACACAGCAGCAGTGAAATAGTAATGCTGCATGATGTATGGAAAGCCAGCTGCAGACTTTCTTAATATCAAAACCAAAATGAGTAAACATGAGACATTTAAAAATAGAAGAAACATTTTCATACAGAATGTATAGTGAACTTGTGGAAGTGTTCAGCTTGTATTACAGAATTAAAGGTAATATATATATATTTTTTAGAACTGACTCTTCATTCAGAAATGGTTTTTTTCAGAAAAATGCAAATACATTTATTTACTCTTGGTAAATATATATATTCCAGAACCTTTTTTATTGTCTTGCTTTTCAGTTGTCTTTTCACCACTTCCCCAGAACTGGTAGTTCCCCAAGTCCCTGCTAGATGGCATGGCAAGCCGCTGCAATAATAATGTGATAAGACAGATGTACTAGTATGTTTGGCACGGTAGCCAAGTCAACTGCTCAGCTAACATTATTCCCTTCCCTTTTTCCTTATATTTTTCATCATGTTTTCTTACTTCTATATGGGAGACCACAGCTAGGCTTTTAGTTTCTTAATTATTAAAGCAATGATAAGCAGCGGTGACGTTCATCTTCTGTGTGGATGAAAGGAAGTGAAATCAGTAGCGCTTGTAGCTGTGTTTCAGAAAGCATGCTTGAGTTCTGATAGATGTTCTCATGGCTTTTCCTGTCTTCTCTGCTGCAGGCACGCTATGATCCAAACTCTAGCAGTGTGCCACTCCCTCCCTCATACCCAACTGCAGGTGAAACTTTCTCCTTGGTCCCCCAGGGCCTTCTGAATCAGGTACATGAACATGCTGTTCTGCTGCACATCTCTCTCTGGCTGGGAAGACTATGCTGGGAAGAGGGCATGATGTTTGAATGCTGGCACTAACGAAGCAAAAATTCAGTTTTGCCTTCAGTGTTCTTTTTCCCTCTGAGCGTGTAAAAGCCAGATTCAGAAAGCCTGATTCTCCTGTCACTTCTGTTAGGGTAAAATTAAGAGTAATTCCAAATAACTCACTGGGGTGACACTGTGGTAACTGCTGTTAGCAAAAGCACAATTGGAGCACAAAAGATTTGTATGGTACCATTGTCAAAATTATAGTTTCAAATGGATTTTATACAGCAATGTTTTAATTTCTGCTGCTTTACTCAGCAATTTCTTTTAAAACAAACATGATTGATGCCATGGGGAAGGTCCAAAGATTGATGGTATGGGCATGGATTGGCTACGGACGTGTTATCTGTAACAGAATTGAGTCAATGTTTGCAGGTGCAGATCTGCAGAAAGGGAGAGGGCACAGTAGTCCCCAGCTCCAGCTCCTTGTGGCAGCCCTGGGAACCTGGGTACCCACAGCACAGCACTGCGAATTCTCATTGACATCTTAGTCACAGGAGGCAGATGCAGATCGTTGAAGGGGATCTGTGACACCATGCAGCAGCTGGCGAGTGGGAGCCTTGTCCTGGCTAGTGTATGGTGGAGCAAGAAGGATCATGCCCCAGTATGTGATCAGGTGTGCAAGGGGTAAAGCTCATCTTCTGTCCCTCACCTCTCCCAGTCACATGGGGACTGCATTGGCCCCTGCTGCATCTTGATTTGGCAAAGCCTCTGAAGAGAGAGGCTACAATATTGAAGAGGTTAATGTGTAAACTTGTCATGTAAAAAAAGAATCCGTGCTCTCTTTTGACTGGAGTGTAATAGTAAAAGCTTTCCTACACTGCAGAGTTAGTAATTCTGCACACAGAAGTAGCGGGTTTATTATAAATAGTGTTAAGTGTGTGAGTTCTAAACTCATTTGTTTTCCTAAAGAAAAGGTAAGCATTAACAGACTTTTAACTTGTGATAAACAAATTCTCTTGAGCTGCATTTCAGGAAGCATCTAGCTATGGAAAACTGGGGAAACACCTACTTGGTATAGTAAAAACAACCTATTTAAAACCTGCACAAGTAATTTTAACAATGTTAGTGCTGAAAGTATAGCAGAGAATGTGAGTAATGGATACAAAAATACGGTATTGCATTGTAAAAAAATGCCCTGGAGAGGCAATATGTGATTATAGAGTATGAAGGATCTTTTGTGTGAGTCTTAGTGTGAAATCTTTATGCTGTTCAGGTCAGTGGCAAGGGCTGTGTAATGACACCTGAAGGGAGTGGAGCATAGAGCCGGTATATTGATTATTGATACTGTCTTTTATTAGAAAACTATTTGAAGCGATGTATACGTCTGCAGGTAATCCTGTAGATAACAAGGTCTAGATGTGCAAAGAAGCTTAAGAATCCATTAGTTCCTTTTGGTGCATAACTCTAGGCTTAAGGATCTAGCCAGATTATTAAAGCCCTGGTTGAGTGGCTCGTGGGCATGCACAAAGGCATACCCACAGCCAGCCTGGTCAGGATCCTTCTTCATAATGACCTCAGTCGAATTCCTATGAGATTCAATCTCCCTCAGCTTAGCCAAAGGGAGAGTCTTCAAGGGCTACCTCACAGTGGCTATGGCTATTCTCCATGCACCTCTTCTCAGATTCATTACTCTGTGTAATTCAGAGGAAAGACTTGAGCCCATCTCTTCATCTGTGCCAGAAGAGTGCTGCAATCTCTTGGCTGTCAGATATTCAGAGGGGAGGGGAAGAGGGAGGGGAGCTGTCTCCTGTTAAAACTCTTCTAGTATATACAAATAATGACAATTCATTACAGCAGAGACAGAGATTGATGACATAGGCATGTAATTAGGGCTATCACCTGGGAAGTGGGAGAGTCAGGTTCTGGTCCATGCTCCAATGAATATTTAATTATTAACATGAGATGGAACAGCTCTGTCAAGCCTGGGAAGGCTGCACCTGCAGTTCTTCAATGGTTTTCTGCCGCAGGCGGTCTCCTGGCCAGTAGGAGAACTGAGTTGAGCTTCTTGATTCCAAATCAATAGGCATCTCGGAGCAAATCTTTTACTTTCTAACCGAGAGCATTGACCACTGAACAATGTTACAAGACAGTGAAGATTTCAGTAGCTTTTATTTATTTTGTGAGAGGTCGCGTGTCTTAGGCATTTAATTAGAAAAGAGATTGAAAATTGTTAACAAACCCTAACACCTTCAGGAGGAGTTCCCTTGTGTTCTGCCATGGTGACCAGAAGTGAGGTGTGAAGACCCAGCTAGTGCACCCCATAGTTTCTGTGAACTACTAAAAAGGAAGAAAAAAAAAACCAAACAGAAAAATGTTTTCAACCCTTTCACAGCTGAATTACTGAGGAATCAAAATCCTGGGATGCCAGGTTCAGTTTCAATTAAATCTTTGGAGAAATTCCTTTTTCTAGTAGGAGTGGAGTGAAAGGCGAGCTACTGCCTCAGGCACTCCAAGAAGGTCAAGTTAATGAATGCTCAAGGAGGAAGGGAAGATTCAATTACCTAAACAGGAGTGTCGAGTATCACTTTTGGTGTTGGCTCTGACGTTTTAAGCCTGGCTGGCCTCTACTTGCTGTTTTGCAAGGGAGTGGATCTCTCTGAAGGCCTGCCCCAGACCTGCCAGCCCCATGCAGATGCGGCTGCCCCAGGGCATCTCAGATAGCATGAGGTGACAATGTTTAGGCAACTGAATCCCACCCATCCTGTCCATCTCGCACATAAGATGCCTCTAGCCTCCGAAAGCAGCGCAATTCCTCTTGTCATTCTGCTTCACCAGCAAGACCAGTGGCTACTAATGTGACAATTTATCTCAGCCTACGCAGTGGTTAGACTTGTTCTCTTGTTGCAGAGGAAGGAGCAAAAAATAAATCAATTTGAAAAACCTTGTCATCACATAGCTGGTCCAGTAACACTTTTTCACGGCTACAAAGCATCATGCTTTCCTTTTTATTGCTCATGAAGAAACTCCACAGTCTACAGTACAACTTTTAAGGTATTGTTTGTACAGACTGACTCCATTTTAATAGATATGTATTGGAAATACATAATCTTCTTGGCTATTAGTGTTTCCTGGTTTTATCAGGTTTTTTGTAATTAATTTTAGACAGTTATGACAGTAAAAAAGAAAAAAAAAGACAATTTTAGTTCTAAGAGATCAAAAAAAACTGAAATGTATAAATAACTTCCCACTAGAAAACAATAAGACAAGAACAAGACAAGGAAGAAGATGATGGGGAAAGATACAAATCAGGGACATTCTGCAAGATGTTGTGTAAATACAATGTGTGCCAAGAGCAAGCAGTTTCAGTTCTCGGAGACATGCAGCTTGGTATCTTGTATCATTCTGATTTCTAATTCATCTTGTTTGTCTTCCATTTGAAATGCTCTTTGCCCTTAATATAAGCAGATTTGGTAACATTTGCCATTTCACTGGAATTCACAGTCTAGGATTCATGACCTTGAGTGACATACATCTGGCTATGAATTATATTTTATTAAAAAAATATCCATTTTAATGTAAGCACTTCCTCCCTCCTGTTTGCTTTAGTAATACTTACTGAAAACCAGGGAAGAAAAAAATCACAGGACACACTGATACAAAAAGGCAAGACTGACTGAACCATTTTGTGAACAATGTTCTACAGAGTGCTCTATTTTATGGATAGTTTCTATTCAGTGTGAACATGGATTCCACATTGATTTTTTTAAGAAGTTGTGTGGAACTACTTGTTACCAGTCATTCCTCTTGGAAATGCCACCCAAGCCTGTGGACTTGTATGCCAGATCTCTTTTGACTGTGTCTATTGGCTGATGAACTAGCTCCAGTCTGAGGCTATCACTGAGCACAAACCTTGCTCATCCTCCTCAGGATCATTTTCAAGCCTTGTGTGTCAATTTGTATTCCAAAATGCTCTCTAGTGTGTCAGCTAGTTGTGCTGTAGGAGAGAGCCAAGTCTGGATACAAGCTGGCAATGAGCTTGCATTGAAGTGCTGCCCTACGATCAGTACAGCTCTGACAGCTCAAGCCTTGCCTGCCCTTGTGCCCTTGCCATTGCAGTACTGCTTTGTAAACTGGCTTTGTTTCCCTCACAGCTGTGTGTGCACCAGCTATCTAGAGGGCTCCAGGCTGGTGCACTAATGGAAAGAGAGTATTTATTAATGTTGTGGGAAAAAAAAAATCTGATACAGAACTTTACCGGCAGCAAAGAACTTACGCACAAGGCAGGAGGCTTAGAAAGTTCCCTAACTAGTTGCCAAGATAACAGTGGTGGGTTATGGATGACTGCTGGCCACTCCTGGAGTCAGTAGAAGAGGTTGGTGCGTGCTGGTAGCCGCATCATGACAGGTTTTTGACATTAGAGGAGTAAAAGGGCAATGATGGTGGAGACCAGTTACCTAACAGCCAAGGAGCTACTCAGGTAATGGGACAGACAACCTTCTCTAGATAGGAAAAAAAAAAAAAAAGGGAAAGTAGCACCCTGAGTTTTGGATTACTCTGTGGATGGTATGTGCTAGCAGTGCAAGTCCCAGTAAACTGTGGGACCCCTTCAATGTAGTGACCATCAAGTGACCACTAAAATTTACCTTAGCAAGGATGAACTAGTGATGGTGGGGGCCAAACCAAGAGCTTTTCTTGCCTTCTGAAAGAATCCCAGCTACAGCAGGGTGTCCTCTGGCACCGTGACTGAATGGAGGAACTGCAATAAGCAGCATGGTAATTTTGCTCATCTGACTCTTGGAATCAGCTGTGCTGTTTTTGCTGCAGTTCTCTCTTCCGGCAACTAGAATAAAATGATCTGACTGCATGGGCAATTTCAGACTGAAATGTTAAGAGATTGGCAGAAATTATTATTACTGAAAGACACTTTTATAATAGGAAGTATTTTGCATCTTAAACAAAGGCAATTCCCCTCCTCTGCTTATTTAATTAACAGTGATAGCAGGAAACAAGTCACCTATAGGCTGTGAAACTAAAATGCTCTAGAGGGTCCTAAGTCCTCATATAAATCTGAAACTTTTCTTGTAACTGTATAGAGTGTTTAGTAAGGGAGTAAAGGTCCTGGCAACTGGCAGATTCTGGAGTCAGTGTGAAGATGAGATTTCTTTCTGGGGGCAACAAGATAAAAACTGGGATTTTTTTTTTTTTCTGAAAATAAATGAGACTCTAATCAGTGATTGGGAACATAAAGAAAGATAATTTTGTAGGCTAATATTTGATAATTTCATCAGTTTGGGGAAGCATTCAATAGTGACTGAGTAGGAAAGAATATATTCAGAGAATCTTTTCTGCTTACTCCTCCTTTTCTACATGTAATCAGAGACATTGCTGTGCTCTGTAAACTCTTCCACGAGTGATAACAAGGCAGTATTTAGGTGTCAGAATACACCCACAAACTGTGGAGGAAAGCTAGGAAACGAAGAAGAAAAGAACCGGTGTGCAAGGCTTTTCTGTTTGTCTCCTGGTTTTGCACAATGGAACCTCTCTGTGCAATTGTGCATTTTTAGTGGAAAAAGTAGTAAGGAAAAGAATGCATCCTCAAGAGCCAAACTTCAGTCCAATATCATTTTACATAAGCAGACAATAATTTTTCTTCATTTTCTTTGAAGAATGTATTTTTTTAGTACAATAAATAACCCAGGATATGTATTTTTAGATGATTTACAACATTTCTAACATCCCAGTACTCCTTTACCTATTGTTAATTAATTCCTCTCATTTTTAAGGATTCATATTATTTAAATATTTATAAAGAATTAATATGTTTCACCTTCATCATTACTTAGTCATGGTAAGTAACTTTTTTTTATTCTTGTCTTGCAAAAGAACACCTTCTGCTTCCTAATTTTCATTCTTGCACTGCTCTGGACTCCAACAAATCTGTGAGTATATTTTTCTTCAGAGTAAGGATGCTAGCCTGAGGATTTTCTTTGGAGTCAAGAAAAAAAACAACCAACCAATAATACAGTGCCAGTATGGAGAAAACAGGTTTACAAACCAATTTTTTTTGTATCTCAGAGAATTACTATCAACAGGTAATAAAAACATACAACTGCAATAGTTTTTCTGACATATTTTCTCCCTCATAGTTTCATTCATAAGAGAAATAGATTATCTCTCAAGAGCACTCATTTATGTATTCATCTTTTCTCTAATTTGCATCATTTTTATGGGACATTTTGTTATTCTACCTCTATACGGAAAGTAGGAATTTTTTTTTTAGTTCTTTCCAGACTGAAAAAGACTTTGCTTTGCTTAGGTTGAAGGTCTTCTGGTTTGTCACTGGAAGGCCCCTTTACTTGCTGATTTCTACTCATTAAAGTGGTAGTTTATCCACCTTCAAATGTCTCTGCTCTGTGTCACAGACACTTATTTGTTCTCCAGCCATCAAAGTGTATTAAAATTAACAGCAGTCATCACATGAGTGGAGGGTAGCCATTCTCTCACACACAGATAGTTATATACTCACAGCAGGAAACTTGCAATCAAATTCTAACAAAAGGTCACATTTGCAATAAGTAAAGGAAAATGTAGGTAATTGGTTACGGAATCAGTTAATATCTTCACAGGCCTTGAAAGGCACTCTGACGGACTTGAAACCCTCTTGTTCAAGTAATTAAAACTGAGGTATTGTTATAGTATTAAAAAAAACCCTCAGGAAATTCTTGGTGTGCTGTAAAATAGAGTCACTGCAATGGCAAACAAATTCAAGAGAGAAAATTATTTGTGGTTTGTTTGAAAAAACATATAGACTTGAGTTGTGGCTGAAATACAGAAAAAGAACAGGGAATGAAGTGCAGGACAATGTGAAGATCAGCCCGTACAAAATATGTTTTCATGCCCAGCTTCAAGGCATGCCCACTATTTCCATCAGCTGATTTGGATTCGTGGCCGCTTCAGAAACGCCGGGTCCCAGTGTTTGCCCAGGCTTCCCTTAGACTTTGGGATACTTGCCGGTTTGGAAAGCAGCAACGGACTTTCTGAGGCTGGAGAGCATTGCAGCCTCAGCTGAAATTCTGTTTCTTCAAGTGGTACAATGCAGTCCTTTGCAGTTATATGCCAGCTATAGTTTGTAAATGTATCTTAGGTTGGGCAGGTCCCTGAGCCTCCTGCACAACGAATGGCAAGGGTACGTGCCACAGAAGGGGAGTTTGAGCAGCCAGAGCATGGAGCAGGGACCTGTCAGGGGCACCCACCAGGAAAGGCTGTGGAAATGTACTGTGGTTTCCTTCGCCCATCATACACTCATTTTCATCTAGTTGAAGCTAGGAGTTTCTGACAGTTTCTGGCATGACTGGGGACCAAGTCTTTAGGGCACCTGGAGTGAAGCCCTTTCTCTGCCTATGGAAAATCAAAGTTGGCACCTGAGAGCCCTCAGCAGGAGGCTGTGGGCTCCCTTGAGCAGAAGGTAGCGCAACTCATACCTTCCCATTTATGCTCTGTTGCTTTGCACTGTACAAAAGCGAAGTCTGCTGGATCAGATGCAAAAGGTTTGTGAATAATCAGGCATAGTCCTGGGTCTTTGAGCTAGGGCACTTGGAAAGGAGAGGGAAGGCATGGTTTAAAGCTTCTGCATAAATAAACATTTTAAATAATCAAACAGACATTAAGTATACTCCAGGAGTTCCTTTCTGCCCACCAAGTGCTCTGACTATGAGACGAGGTTGTCCCACTCACTCCAACTTCTTTGTGTCTTAATTCAGATTCAATGGTACCGCCATTCAAGTTTTGACGCCTTCTACAGTTAGGACAACAGGCTGGTTTTGCTGCAGAATAGCTCTGAGCCTGGCATTTAGGAAGCTTCCTGGTAGCTGAGGAAAAGCCATCACTAAGCCCTGGTCTCTCCCTCCACCAGTGAGCACTCTCCCTGCTGGGCAATCAGAAGGTGGACCTGACCGTACACAAATTTGGTGGAGGAACTCTTCCATATAGCATGAAGAAGCTTCAGGCCTCTCAGAGATCCCCAGAGAAGTCCTGGGAGCTTTCTTAGTTATGACTGACAATGAGGATAGAGATGTGAATGAAATGCCCATGGACTTTCAGGTGCTCCCAGACTAAGGCAGGTGTGCTTGCATGGTCTCAGATGAGCAACGGGTTGAGGACTGTAATTTTAACTCCCTTAACTGAAAATAAAAGCTCACAAAGCAGAAAGCTTTTCTCTCCCTCCCTCCAGAAATGTTCTCTGCAACCATTTTGAAGAATATCTTAATAGCTGACAACAGAAAAGTGTAAACTCTTCTCCCCTCGTTATTCTAACAAAGACCTGAACTTGAGGTGGTCCTCAGATTGTCCAAGAGGAAATTTGGGAAGGGGAACAGAACTTCCAAGACAGAATCAAAATCCCAGTGAATTAATTTAGAGGGAGATCACAGCTGGTGCTTCATGCAGGAAAAACTATGTTTCAGGGATGCTCTCACTCCCCAGACTCAGTTTTTCCCTTCCCACATGTCTGTTGCTCACGTTATTCTTACTTCTGCACTATATTTGGTGTTTCTCCCACAAAGGTGATCCTCTCTAGCTTGAATAAGTGGGAGCACTGAGGACATGGTAAACGAACATGAGTGGAGGGCAGAAAGGGAGTGAGAGAGTGGGGAGAGGGATCGTTTTTCAGCCAGGAATGGGCCAGGCAGAATTTTCTGTGTTGTCCAAGCCTAAGCAGATGAAGAAATCATTTTCACTACCTTTTCTTTCTCACTCTGGTGTCTGAAGTGACCATCATCCCTTAGACCAAGGCTGCCATGAAAAGTGTTGTTAAGTGCTCTTTAGTTTCTTCGTGTGTTTAACAAAATCCCACAAGTGCATTCACACCACATTTCAAAACTGATCTCTGTCCTCTTATGAACCTGAAATTTTTACTGTCTTATTTTCCACTTTCCTTTTTCCTGCAGCTTTCCAATGTTGTCCTTCCCCATTCAGAGAAGAGCCTCATGTTCCACCAACTGCAGGCTAGGCCAGATATAGACTAAAGGTAAATTTTAAGATTGGGGTTATTCCTCTAGGATTTATATTTGATTTTCCTCATCCAAGCTCCCCATCCATCTTTCAGTAGCTCAAATGCTTTGCTGGCATCCCAAAAACCTTTTTAAAAAAACCCCAAATTTAAAGAAAAATTGTATTATAAACTTGGAGGCTGCGAGCTAAGTGTAACATCGATCGGGCTGATGTTCATACAGTTTCACCCTCTCAATCTAAGTCACAACTTCAGCTGCTCCTGCTGATTGCAGCCATGTCTGTGCAGTCCATGCTCATGGCCATAGCACCCAATCTGCTGTCTTCTCAAAGATATGAATGTGTAAGAAGTGAATATTTCCCTGGGCTGAGGAGACCATGGTTTTGCAGAACTAGGTGCTGCATCCCCAGGCTAACTGCTTACTTGCTGACAAAGCCATGCCTTCTTGGAGAGCCTGATAGAGCCAAAAGTCTTGGCGGGATCATGTCGATTCTCTGGACGTTTCTGAAGGACCCTGTTTAAGCTGTAAGCAAGTCTCCCGGCCTGGCTTCCTACCTCTCTACCTGGTTTTCTGGGGAAAAGAGCGTATAAGTTTCCTTGGTCTTCCTGATGTCATGCTGCAAGGAGGGGAGGGACAGTGCTGAACACTAGCCAAGTGACAAGGACTCTTCATGCATTTCCTGGAAGAGAAGTATTGAGGACATAAAAGGGTTGGTACATGGTAGACAGATCAGTTTAACCTATGCATTTTGTAAATATTAGAGAGTTCAGAGAAAGGAATAATAATCTTTAGCTATAAAATATTTATAATTTATCTATTTATAAAGCTGATAAACAAGGAATTTCATAAAACCAATTTAAAATGTCCTTTTTTTTTTTAAAATCTCAAACCATTTCATCTCTCAGGATAATTCCCACTGTAAATTTTATGTTGCATATTTAATACTATTTGGTTTCAAGTAATTATCTGTTTTAAATCTTACTGTTGCAGTTTTCTTGTATGCCCCAAGGCAACTGTATAGAAAGCTATCAAAAAGATAGTATATTTAAAAAAAAAAAGAACAAAATATGTAAAGTTTTGTCATATTTTTACAAACCCATGTATATTTATCATAATTTCTAATTATTCTTTTTGCTTTACTGCATATTATTAGTTTAATTGAACCATAAACTTCAGACTAATAACACCAATTTGTCTTTCATTATAGTTTGCTCTATTAACTTTTACAAATGGGTTCATCTCAGCCACTGATTGATTGGCACACAGCAACTGTGCTAGATTTCTTGCCCACAAACAGCTACGTAGCATTTTCTCTTCTTGGAAAATGTTTTTTCTTTTTTTTTAGTTTTTTTTGTTCTTTTTTTCCCAGGATATGAGTTTTTATTCTTTATTCTTGAGGTTTAAATACAAGATACATTTTGTAACTTTCCTCTTCCAAACATTAGCCCTTCTGGCAGAAACCACTAGCAGTAATAAGAGCTAGAGTTGTCAATTATTTCAAGGGATCCTTTTCAAAATAAAATGCTTGGTTCAGGGTCCCAGTAAAGCCCTATTCAGTTCAGAATCTGGGGAATTTAAATCTGCTAGTGGTCTTCATAGGCAGGCATTTCTTGTCAAGTGGTGGGAATTCCATGGACATGTAAAATCACATACATCACCTGGAGAAAACCAAAATACGTAACTGTGAAATTACACAAAAATAATAGAGAAAATTGCCAAAAAGCAAATGTGGAAAGATTCCGGGGCCACATAGGAAATTCATAGTTTGGTTAGGGCCAAGACTCTTTTTAACAGCACAGTCCTCATATCCTCTTCTACTGTATTCACAGATCTAATTAATATCCAGGGAGAAAAATTAGTATTTTTAGTAAGCTGGTCTCTCCCAGCTGAGTCCGAACAGATCTGTGGTCACTTGGGCCAGTTTCACAGGCTCAAATGATGCTCTGCCTTGCCCTGTCCTGCCACCAAAGATCAATTTTGTGTTTACTGTTCATGTCCTGTGAAAGACTTCTGGATATACAGTCCAGCTGTCACACCTCTGAAAAATACAGAGAACGAACAATACCCCGTGCATACTTTTCCTGTCTTTGCCATCGTAACTGAGGCTCTATTTCTCAAATGTCTTGTGACGTATTTTTCTTTCTCCCATGTTCTTTTTCCACTTAGAAAAACCCAAATATTTTGTCATTTATACTATCTCTTCAGCTTCTTACACAAGCCTTAAATGCAATTGTCTTTCCAAGACTCCTCCCAGGCAGAAATAAAAGGAGCTCCATGCCGTCTTTAGCCATGCAGCCATTATCTGCAGTGTCACTGAAATGTGTAGGGACACTGCAGCCCCTGCCACAGAGACCTTCTTGAGTCTGAGTCCCCCAGAAAATTATGGCAGATAAGAAGAGATTTGAATACGGGAAAACATATCACCCATGAGTCAGAGATACCTTTAAAATTAGCTCTGTGTGACCGTATTTGCGATAAAAGTATGGCAAGCTGAGGGAAAAAGTGGAGGATGGGTGAAAAAAATGACAGCTTGGGAGGCAATCAAGCTGAATGAGAAGAACATATGAACAGAGAGGGGACCTGCATGAGGAAACCGGGAAGGAAGAGGAAAGGGAATGGAAGTTAAAACCCTCCAAAAGATATGAGAAGAAGCGAGGGAGAAGCAGCAGAGCGAGCTACAACCTATGAAGTCTTATGGCACCCAAATGGCCTCTACTGCGATAGAAATGGCTATGGAAATACCTTTTTGTGCATCTTGGTCAGTAGAAAGAGAAGTGTGCTTATTCCAAAGCCATAGCACCTCAGGAGGAGTGTCCGTAAACAGCAACCTTTGTGAGGGAAAAAAGCCATTTTGGGACCACCATGAAGCCTACCGATGGGAAATATTTGCCTTGGGAATTTGATAATCCAAGCAGTATTATCCTCCAGAAAGCCAGTGTCTCAACCAGACAGAGAATTGTGACTTGCTTTTCATTTCAGCTTTGAATTGTTATGGGGTACTAGTGATTGTTAAAGACATGGAAAAACAGGGTTGAAGCAGTAATTCTGCAGCAGAAATAGCAGAAAAGGAGTACAGAAGGTTCTGCATTTTCCTATGTCTCCATCACAGTATTTTATTGTATTCAGATGTCTTCTATTTTGCACAGAACATACTGGAACCAGGCTGGAGTTCCAGAGTTTCAGTGAGTTTCCAGTGTTTCAAGGGAATACTTAGAACAGAAAACCTCCTGTCTCTTGCTGGAGGTTGTTTTCTGTAACTTCAAGTGGCATTAGTTTCAGTTTAGTGCAGAAGGGAAGGATAGCAAACAGGAGGAGAGCACGTGAGAGCTGCATACCGCCTACAGTAATTGCTGTGGCACAGTAAAGCACGATAGGAACATTTTATTAGGTTAGTTTCTATGTCACTACACTCAGATATTCACAAATGACGACTCCGGCTTGTAAAACAATTACATCATTAAATGAATTATGAGGCTTGATAATAAATAATGCATATGGGGACTCTGCATTTGCCATCTGCATTTTGAGAATACTCCTGGAATACAGTGAGGTCCCGTTTTCAAGCATCTTCATGCAGCCAGGTTGGATGCAACCTGCTTTTCTAAAGAAAGGTGGAGATTCCCCAGTCATCACATATCTTTGTAGGTCATGGCTTCACAGTAAATTTCAACTCTTCAGTGTCACTGCTCCAGAGAAAGCATTTGTTATGTGTACATATCTGGAATATTTTGTAGCCAATGTTCAGGTTTTGAAATCTGAGATGTAATATTGAGATTTTCATGGATGTTTAAGTTTCCTTATACAGTTCTATTCTTTGGTGGCTTTTAATATGGGGAACAGTGATAACTTTTATGAAGACAAAGAGGCTTCCTTTGTCTACAAAAGTCACCACACCCTGTATGTCGCATAAAGGGACATCTAGTGAGCATATAGCATTCTGCAAGAAAGCATATCCTTACTGTACCGTTGAGCACCAGACCATACAGTTTATCAAGCTAAGCTGTTATGCAGGTAATCCTGTGATTCTCTGATTTCTATTTAAAGCAATTATATCTTCACTACATGCACATTGGAAATGGCAATAAACTTTTTACTAGGCAGCTGTTAACTTCCAATGGTGTTTTCGGTATATATTTTTGAAAGGACAACTGTGAATATTTTTCAATAAATCAGTTTGCTATTTTTTATTATCTCTGTTGCATGGATCTGCAAATTGTTCTTCCGCAACATTTTTTCCTTCACTTGAAAATTGTGGGGTTTTATGGTATGTCATAGTATCTGCACTCACAATGATGAATCAGTTCAGCCTTCCATATGTAAACTTTTATTCTTAACTGATCAGAATAAGAATGTAAAAAGGGATAAAATACTTACTTCATTTGTTCTGGAATCAGTGAGATCACTGTACATTATTTGTTTCCTTTTTTTTTTTTTAAATTTCTCTTATTCTTTGCCTCAGTTCTTGTGTCATTCTTCCTGGTGGCAGTGGCAGAAAATGGAAAGCATCATTTTGCTGGACAGAAAACAGTTTTCTTATTGAATTGCTCACTGCAGCCATCCATGTCCTTATTAGTAAGTAATGTTGTAAAGTTCTTACCAAAGCATTTTCTTAGTTTTTAAAATGGCAATATGGGCAATAATTATTAACAAATAAAATTTTGATCCATGGTGCATTAAAGCGAAAAGGAAGAAACTAAAAATCAGAAAAAATATTATAACTGAAATGTACATAGCCAGCTTTATTCCTTATTGAAATATATACTTGATTCCTGTTCTTGCTACTGAGAGTGTATTTGACTTGTTAATTATTTAAAATGCTAAAAAAGTTTATTGCTGAATTTTCCAAAAAGGATGTGTAACTATTGACTTTTAAGCTGGCACAAAGTTTTTCACGTGTAATTTGGTGAGAAGTAGATTACTTTTTAACATAGAAAGAACATTTTTTCTCTGCATGTTTTAAACAATTATTTTCTGGCCATACGCTTTTTTGTTTGGAAAAACTCTGCAGCTTATGAAGTTGTTTGCTATTTTGCTGTGGTTTTATACACAATGGAAGGGTGAGGAAAAGGTCAGCAATAACTCTGCTTTGCGTTTTCACTGGGAAAAACATAATATTGATCGATAAGAAAATGGAAAAAGCACAACTATTAGCTCTTACTTGATCTTCTCTGACCTTTACCCTGCCATGTTGATTTTGTTCTTAAATGTTATGTCTGTTGTTCCAAAGGTTTGTCCTGTTTAGTCTTTTATTTAATTAATACATGATCTTCTTTACTCTTTCTAATGTTAAAACATGAAATTTGTTTCTATTCCTTGTTGAACCGTTGTCCTCTTTGCACGCAGCAATGCGCGATGGATAATAACTCCGTGTAGGAATTGGCCTGCTTAAAACTGCTCTGGAATCACAATCAATGGGTACTTAAGTTCATCAAATTTTTATTCAGGTCCATAGGAAAATTAGCTTTAAGGATGTGTAAGCTCTTTAAAAAGAAAACTTATATCTCACACTCCTGATCTTCCTGGGTGTAGAATGAAGAGCAGAAAATATGGTATTGAACCTCAGTACTTTACCAAACGTGCGTAACTGCTAGGTAGTGACTATAAAACGTACTCAAGGAAGCGTTCTACACCATGGGGACAGTCTGCATACGGTGCTATATTTGGTACCTACGCTCACAAGGGGCAGGGTGCTGTGGCAAAGCCACTGAAGTGCCTTGGTTTGCCTTTTGGCACAAAATCTTCTCGTGCACTGCCAAAGATGACAAACTATATGTTTTGGCACTAAAAAGAAATAAAGGCCTGTTTTTATCCATGGAGGTAGAAGAAAATAATTAAATGAAATATGCAAGGGTAAACACACACAAAAAGGGCAAGAGGCTGAGTTTGCAGATGTCGAGCAGTTTGGGCTGCACCCCTTGCCAAGGAGCAAGCAGTGGCAGCATGGCTCCCGGACTCGCCGGGAGCAGGCCACGTGGGTGTCCCTGCCCTGTGGGCAGACAGAAACATTCTGTCCCAGCACCCTGCCCTGGCCAGCACCTTCTTGTTCCCACACTCCTTTGGCCCATAAAGCACCCATTGTCTTTGGCAATGCTTTAAAAAAAAAAAAAAACCAAGGAAAGGAAGCAAAACCAGGGATGGTGAACCGCATGAGATTTTTTTTTTCTTCCCCCTCTCCTGCTTGCACTTATTCTAGAAAGGGATGTAAAACCAGCCTCAGACTGGCCTGAGACTGAGATCACTCATTTGTAGCTTCAAAGGATCATATGGGGAATTCACTGTGTCAATAATTTAGCTTATAGCTATGTTCTGAGTCGGTAACTGGGTTTATAACTTCAGTTTAGTTTAAATGAAATAGGCTCCGATAGGTTCATCATCAGATGCGGTGCTCTTCTACAGAAGAAAAGTGGTCACGAAGCCATTTGCAATTCTAGAGCTAAACTGGCTTCAGAAACAAGTTAAACTACAATAAAAGGGCCTTTTTTTTTACAAAGAAGCAGTGCCCTGATCACTTGAATCCAAGAGTTTGAGATTAATTGTGAGGGCTCTTCCTGGTAACATTTCAAATTTTCAGAATGGCAGGAAGTTCCACAGGATGGCAAATAAATTTCTATTTTAAAACAATCATTAGTGTTGACCTGTAAAGATGAGACTGAGTCTGCCAAAATAATAGAATACCTGATATGAAAAATAAAGGACAAGAATATACCTAATTTCAGTTGACTTTTTTTGTGTTATTTTACATAAAATAGTTATTGCTGGGCTCATTCCCTTTCTTAAGAGATGACGGGCTGATTAAAGGCACGTTTATTAGCCTGATCAGGCTGAATGTCTGTACAATTTTCCACATATTGCCACGCAAATTTCTCACTCTCATAAGACAATATGTGATAGATGAACAATAAATATCCAGCAGAGCACCCATGAAAAAATTATATAATAATTGTTGATAAGATTTTCAGGTGCCACAAAAACAGATGGCATGGTGAAAACATCGTGACGACGGGTCATGCACGGGATCCTCTGCATCGTTTAGTACACTGGGAAGAAATAACACGCATTTTGATATAACCAAATGCGAGGCCTAACATCTAGGGATAAAAAGCGCAAGATTTAACATTAGGGAGACAATACTTTAAGAAGCACTGGTCCTGAAATGGCAGTAGTACTTTTTCAATGGAAACGTTTTCTCCTCTGGCGCTCCAGCCAAAGGATCAGTGTAAGTGTGTGGGTTTATAAGCAAGAAATCACCCAAGAGAGGGAGGGAGCCGTATTATCTCTGTCCACAAAGTTACTAACATCGTAACCAAAATGCCGTCTGATATCTGCTCTTCAAAAAAGATAGTAAAAGCGCGGAGAGTGCCAGGGAAGAGCTACAGGAATGATGTTACAGACAGGAAATTGCACCTCATGCCAAACCTACAGGAAGCTTAAAGTTTTCAGCGTATCTTAAAGAATCATGCTCCAGGAGATGTATGTGCCCTGTATACAGTTCTCTAACTACCAAAAGTGTTTCCTTTTAATATGGCACTTGAATTCAGATGACAAAAGCACCCGCTCCAGCAAACAGAATACAAAGGGATAACACTATATATAGAAAGACGATTATTTTTAAATTTGAACTTTTACATCAAAACTGAATGGTTGTTTTTCTCTTTCCTAAAGGATATTTTGCAGTCAGTCACAAGCTCTTAAATTCCATACCAGATGGCATTGAATGGCTAAATCATACAGAAAAACAGATTATATTCTGGTCTTTAAAATCTATTAACCTCTGTGAATCTTGCATACACCAACGCTCCTCTGTAAAAGTCTTTGGCACAATGCCAGAATAAGAGGCTTGTGCTTATCATTATTACTTGTTCACATTATTTTTTTCTCAAAGGTGAACAGTTGTTAAACAAATATTACAGACCTTTTTATAACATTGAACTCCTCTATCATCATATCATTATTTCCCCAGCTCTCATTTAAGTGCTTGGAAGTTACTTTCAATTGCAAATTAGTCAGGGCAAAAAGAAGAGGGGCGGCGAAATCTCTTTGCATAGAACATGCATTTGATTTTAGTGACCTGTCATCTTGGATATTTGTTGTAAATAAGAATTGTATAGTAAAAAGCTTGATAGATATATTTGATCTAATGCACGTTACTCCTTATGAAGGCTGATTTATTCTCCTCCAAGGTTCTGCATATTTCTTGCACTGTGTGAGGTTAGGAGGAAGAGCCACAGATAAGAAAGTATCTGGAAGACTCAACAAGTTATCTGCCTTGACCTTTGGAGAGCCTTAAAGGGAAGTGTTGTCACTCTGAGGAGATGTAGAGGTCATACTAGGCACAGAGCCAGCCTACAACTTTTTTTAGAGTGTGTCAGAGCCAGGGCAAAGTGAAGACAGACTAGACTTAATCCTTTAACCTAACCTGTCAAAGCTGCATCAAGTCAGCACCGCCAAATCTGCAGCCACCTCATAACTCAAAAAGGTATGCATGAGTGCATTTATGAATTTGCTTTTGAAAAGCAGTTTTATGGTTTGGTATTCACAGCATTATGAAACCTGGCCACATCGCCGGGTATGCAAACATAAAGCTAAGTGCTGCCTGCTGCATGAGCAATTCATCCCTCTGAGTAGTGAGAAGATATGAAATAAGACTATTGCAAACGGTGATTGTTTTTAAGGGATACTTACTTCCAAATGTAAACCAGACAGACTTCGAAGAAATTAGGTTTGTGCTCTTTTAACAAAAACTGTAGAAATAACCTATTTGTCAAACCCATGGTAATGGGTAAAGGACACAGCACATTAACCTGATATTTTATATTCATCAACTGTACAGAGAATATTGTTCCCATGTAGTGATGATAGTTTGTTGAAAACAAAAAATTTTTTTTTATGTTTTAGGGCGTTCACCTATATGCATATGTGCATGTTGGTTTGTGTCTGTGTAAGTATGTTCACGTGCATTTTGTGTGAACCTGCAAATAGTTATAAAAGGGAGCATTTGTATGAAAAATAACACAAATGCATGCAAAACACAGGGCCATATCCTAACCGCTGCAAACTAGCCTGGCTGACAATGGCACTGCAGCCACGCTCAGACATGACAGTTGTCACAGTTCTCTCTATGGCTGTGAACTTTAAATCGAGAATATACAATGATGCAAATGAAAAACACTAGAAAGCTCATTTTATGCCGTTAATCCTTGAGCTTTTCCTTTAGATGGGTGAAGACACAGTACCAATTTTACCTGTCCTCAAGGAGGATATTCTGAAAACTATGGCCTGGATACACAAAGGGACTGGGACTACAACCTGCTCTTCAAAGAAAGGATTGTAACCTAAAAAAAAAAAAAAAAGCTAATGTTTTGGTACTGTGATGTGCTCATGCTGCAAATCCACACCCAGGGGTGCTCCTTTGTCTGTGAGGGTTCACACAGTTACTGTGAGCAGAAGCACCCTGCAAGCCATGGCATGGGCTCCTTGCCTGACACTGGGACAGGCCAGGGCTCCAGTGCTTGTTGAAGTGCTTGTACTGTTGGTCCCCTGGAGCGGAGCATCCAGCTTGTCCTGCTGGGGCAGCTGGAGCACCCAAGGGGACCTTGCCAGGTTTGTCTCTCCTCTGCCAAATGCAACAGCTCCCACCCGGGGGGGCAGGAAAACTCTTCCTGCCCCAAGGCTGGATCTTCAGCCAGTGTGGGTCTTTGTGAGCATCAAGGAGCCTTGAAGAGACTCTGTGTGTGTGTCTGTGTGTGTGTCTGTGTGTGTGTGTGTGTGTGTGTGTCTGTGTGTCTGTGTGTGTGTGTGTGTGTCTGTGTGTGTGTCTGTGTGTGTCTGTGTGTGTGTCTGTGTGTGTGTGTGTGTGTGTGTGTGTGTCTGTGTGTGTGTGTCTTGGAGGGGGCTGGTGCCGTAGGGAGATTTGTGTCTGTGAGGGACAAGGACAGAGCACGAGTGTGATCTCTGCCTTAATGATCAATTAACTGGGAAATTGTCAAAAGAAAATGCAAAAATGTCAAAATTTTGTTAATAGTTCTTGCTTGTGAGCTTGGAAGAACCATTAATGACACTTTGAGATTTTTATGCTGGAAACATCGAAACTAAAATGCGATCTTCTTTTCTCTTGGAAAATGAGAGTGCTCTCCTCTTAATGAGACATCTGAGCAATTCCAAGGAGGGACAAAGAAGTCCTTATATTTACTTTCCACTTGGGACATGACAAAATTGGAAACCTGTGAAAAGTAGACCAAAACATGAAAAGAAAAAGGAAGAGAAAATATGATGAACTATTGAAAATAATAGTGGGATCTGAATTATGAGGGAAGTCAAGAAAAATGATCTTAAACACATGTGCCAGGGATTTTAATTCAGATGTATTGCTGATCTCCTGTGAAAACTTGATTGACTAATCAAGAATTCCACTTTCAGAAGGAGCAGTAGGTTGGTGGATGCTCCCCGCAGTCTTCACGTTTTTCTGAGGAACGTCTGTGACAGTCTATTTATGTGATAGTCCAATGATCGTGTTAGGCACAAATATTAACTTTGGCAAGTGGATACAAACTGAGAAGCCTACCTGATTGCTGCAGGAGGAAAACAAGACCCTTTTGCCTTCAAATCAGAAGAGAATTGAAAGATACTGGAATCACCGCTATTTCAAAGGAACAGAAAGTATGTTGTTTCATGCCTAAATTACTTGAAGATATTTTATGTAACATACATACAGCATGCATATACAAAGACATGAGTAATAAAGCTGACATAAACCTAAAACCTGGATTATCTGTTACCACAGCTTTTGGATAGAAATTAGTAATTTCACGACATGTGAAGAAAAACGGGTTTCCAACTTCAAATACATATACCAAGACATATTTTGACTCACATTTTCAGACTTTATTGCCAGAAGGCCAGTCCTGTTTTCTGGAATGACTGGCTTCATAACCCAGGCCATAACTCCTGCCTCAAGTGTCTAATGGCTTACAAATGGGTACAGACCTGAACCTACACTCAGAGCTAAAGATTTCCATCTTTCAAAGGAGATCTTACCTGTTTTTCTGATTCATCGCAGTCTTTATTCAGACTTCTTTCTTGTGCCTTCTGTAGAGAACAACTCCTCTGTAATAAGACTATGTGTTATGAAATGCTTATTTTTTTCCCCAAGTATTAAAGAGCCACATTTCATGTCTTGCAAGTAATTCAGTAAGAATACACTGTCCATTTCTTCAGAACAGGCATTGTAACTTTGGACAGTTTAGAACATGTATAGCCATACATAGCACTAGTCTATAGTTAATACTACTGGTGTAACACAATAAATTAAAGGTGACTGTGGATTAGGAAGCCTACAATAGTTGCACTTCAGCTGCATCTCAGTATGAAAGTTAATGGCTCTGTTACCTGGAAAGAAGAGTGGGAGATATGGGCTTGCCATACTGCACTTAAGTATTCGTATATCACCCAGTAACCTGAGAATGGTAAAGAAGAAAATGAGTTTTTACTTTTCACACAACAATTGCATAATGAAATTAGAGTTCAGCGTAGACTTGACCATGCAATGCTCTTTTAGTGAATGCAAAAGCAGAAGGTGGATGTTTGCCATTTCTAACTAGTAGCCTTTCGACAGTTTGGTTGCTTTGTCTTGCCCAGATAACCAAATGACAATTGTCACGGAAGACTAAGCATTACCATTTATACTGTCTAAAGTATAGAGGGCATAGAAGTATTTACTTGTATGACTCAAAGAGCTGAATATGGTGCATGTTCTTCTACTGAGCTAAATTATGTGGGAAAAGAGATCAAGAAGAAACAGGAGATCCTTATCAAAAAGCTCCTTGAATGTAAACCTGTATTTGCTTCACATATTTAAATGAAAGAAGAGTTTAAATTTTTAACAGGTATGCCTGACATTGAAACTGAGAAAAAGCAAAAGAACCAGATCTGGTGGCAGGAGGAGCAGGTATCTCCCCACTCCGTGGGGTGGCCTGTGCTGGCTGAGCACTGTGCCACCCCGCCGGCAAAGGAGGAGGTATGACTGGTGAGAGTTGTGAGCAGAAAAACTCCTGTACAGGCAGAAGTCCTTAAGCTCTGTCCTGGGTCTTGGTGGTAAAACGCAAGCCTTTGTTCTGAGCTCATCCCCAAGGGTGTGGTGGGCTCTTTGTACTAGGAAGTTGGTTGGTTTTCTTGACATTATTCCAAGGAGAAAAAATTTTTATCCTGATCAGACTCAGAAACACCCACTTTCGCTTCTGACAGGAGCCTGATTGCTCTAGTGTTTTAGATCTGAGTTACTTAAAGATACTGAACGAGGCTGATCAGATGCTGAAGAGCTGCCAAGATTACAGGGCTGTTGGTCCTATCACTTTTGGTATTAATTATGATAAAGCTGTACAAGCTGCAACCTGGTCCATTCAGTGCAGACACTGGGACAGCTTTCCTCCCTTATAGTCCCCTCTTTTCACTGCTCCAGCTATTCTTAGCTAGGGGAACAGTCCCTTGTGGGATGATTGTCATCTGGTATATATACATTGCAGCAGCTGACTCAGATAACCAGGGAACTATAACCAGCTCCCTGACTGCCCTGGGAACTGGGCGGCATCAGGAAGTCTGGCTCAGTACCAGGAACAAGCACACAGCCGTGGACTGCATCTTGTAGGAGCAGGACACGTGTTTCTGCTGCTACTTCACTTTTCAGACTTATACCATAAAGAGTTTTGCAAAGTGGTAAAGTGTAGACAGATATTCAAATTGCAAAAACAAGACCCAGGTTTAAGGACAAGCAAAAAGATGTCTTAAGGAGCTTGATGATGTTTGTATGATTCCAACCCTGTAGCATCACTATGGAGCTCTCTGCGTCTATTTAAATTACAAAACCAGTATATCTTCTTTTGCTCTTACAGTGACAGCTTCCTGTTTCCTACTGACTCCTCTACACACTCTTGTATTGGTCATCTTTTGTCAGTGTGTCTGTTAGTTGCAAAGCAAACAAGGCAGAATTATTAAGTCATTATTAACCCTGAGTGCACAAGGTTACCCACTCCACAAAAACCGTTTTCTGAAACCCTCTGTTATTAAATTGATTCTGATCTGATTTCTGAAAATGAGTTTTCCACCTGCAGGACAGAAGGAGTGGTGAGATCGATTACAAGCAACTGCATGACGGGATCTGGCAAAGCTGGTGGGACCTTGCACCTGGGAGGACTTCCTTCTTCTGGCAGCATTGAACAATTCTATCAGCTTGAAATGCACGTATAACTTCACCCCAAGGCTGCAGTTTCACAGGCAGTTGAGCCCATAATATCTTATTGCAGACGAAAGGAGGAAATCTCGTATGCCCCATCCCTGCTTCCTCTCCTTCTTCTCCTGCTCTTTCCTCCCTGTCTCCGCTCCCAGCTGCAGACATCTGCCTGCTATTACACTTCTTGGTTCCTTTGTTGATTCACATCAGCTCACTAGAATAGCAAAAAAATGAGAGTCATCTTTTTTTTTTAATGAGTTGCTTTTCTGCTGTTTTAGTGGGCTAGATTGGCTCATGCAGGGACAACCTTTGCCCCTGCATTTTGACTTTCAGAAACAACTGAGTTAGGGCACAACACATCTATCCCCCTGCACTGTCTGGCTGGTGGCAGCGTGTTCCCTGCTTCTTGTCCTTTTACTGCCTAACCGTGCTCTACTTGCTCCTTCTGTTGCACCTGAAGCACGGTGATGGGCTCAGCCCTTGTATTGAATAAAATCTTTAACTGTGTTTGACCTTAAGCTCTTCCTTCTGATTAGCCATTCAGAGTAACAGCACTGCTGCTTTAACAGAGCAGTAGAAGCAACTGGGGGAGGTGCTCAGGACAGATTCATAACAGCCCTCCTGTGCAGTGACCATTCAGTGCGCAAATCTGTGCAGAGTGAATGCAGCCTGTGGACAATAAGCAGCAACAGACAGCTGTTCACACACTCTGGAGGAGTAGGAGGCATGAAGTTATCTTAAGAGAACATGGCTAGTCAGGAGCTGGTAGCAGGTTTTGCCTCTTACCACGTCTGTCCTTCCTCAGTCAGGTTCAAAGTACCCCTTTTCCTCAGGTGGTGAGCAGGGTAGATATACATAAAACGTATTTTTCATGCCTTATTGTGGGGCCATTTAAGGGAATGGAGGTCTGAGAAGCCACTTAGAGCTTTTGGGAGCAATTTATGGCTACTACTGTTATGACTGAATGGAATTTTAATTTAAAAAAGATAAATTGAAAATGAGATTAAGAAAAGTTTCTTTAGGTATAAAAGGATGCAGAACAGTAATGGTGAGAGAGTGAGAGAAGGGGAAAGAACAGCAGCAGGGCTAGTGGGAACAGTGCCAATGCAGAACTTGGAGAGTGATACGAGGCATGGGGAAGAGGGAGAATAAGAAAGAGATGATGATCATGCACGGAAGGAAACCAATCCATCCTTCTTAATTCTGTGGCACGTTCCACTTTGAAGGCTTTTGTGTTGTATCAGAGGAAGGACTGTATCACACAGCCTGAGTAGCCACCACAGTTGCCAGCTATTAGGAAAGGGAAGAAGTAGCAGCATGCGAGGTAGGTTTGCATGATGCTGATAGCAAGCCTGGCAGGCTGGAGAGGTATGCCAGCGATGTCTCCCTTATTTCAACACGTGTGTAGGATATTTACTTCCCAGCTTTACTTATGAAGATTAATGTTGTTCCCTCTTAACTATTGCTTTGTAGAAGGTCCAGATCAAAAGATACAGAACAGCTCAACAGAGAGTGCTGTTCAGGAAGAAACAACGAAGCAGCCTTCTGTTCGTGTACAGGCCAGCTCCTGGGACTTCTTTCAGGTTGTTATCAAAAAAAGTCAAATAAACAGACCTGCGTTCTGTCAGGCCTGAATCCACAACCAATTATTTAGAATGAAGTAGCAGCCAGTGAATACCTAGTGAAGAGAAAAGCCCTGAAAATTATTTGCCTAAATTCAGAGCAGGACCCTTACTGGGATTCCTCTAACCCATCATGGGTATTGGAGGTCAGAGGACCTGCCATAGGAAGCATCTCTTTCCACTGGCTATAGAGGGAGTTCAAGTTGATTAGGTGAAACACTGTATTTTTTCTCTCAGCTGCAGCTGGGTTTCCCACTCTTCTCATTATGCAGGAACAAATTCTCTATGGAGCACAATGAAAAACTGAAGTTTTAAAAATAAGAATCTGAGATCAGGCAGTAAGACACATACTTTCTTCAGCTTAGGATGAGACACATTGCCATTTTAGTCACTGCAAAGCAGCCTGAGATTTTTTTAAATGCTTAAAATCATGTGCTTCCATTGACTTCAATGTGTCTGAAAGGAACCCAGCTATTTGTTAATCTGCTGTCTATTAGTGTAATGAAACAGAATCCTTTGAAAAATAAAAGTTTTGCAAATAATGACAGGAAAATTATAAGCTGTCCTAAATTTCCCACACCTGCTTCCTTTTTCTGCCTAAGGTGCTCTCTGCCTTCCCTTAAAATTTCAAAACCTTAGACGTATTTTTTGGCTTTTCTCACATTTATAAAGCTAAAGGTATCCAGAGAAGGGATGGGGGAGTTAATTTACATCGTCAATCATACAGAGCAGAAGATGCAGCTCTGCATTTGTAGACAAACCATAGCCTGACATTTGTTCACATAAATGATATGATGAATAATTATGAAAAATTATCTAATTTGGGAAAATTACAACCAGGTCATGTACATTATGGAGAAAAGAACTAAATTAATTATGCAGTGTGTAACTGTCAAATACCAACAACATATGTAATGGAAAGTCAACAATATGTAAGAATCCACCTATGTCTATAAAGCCTGAATTTCTCTGGATGTTCACATTTCTCAGATGCCCAAACTGCTGTGGGCCAGTATTTGAAAAAAATTTTTAATGCAGATTATTGTTCTGTAGAATCAAAACTGTGGTCTGACTACCGATGGCTGTACCATCATCGGGGGATTTTGTTGCAGGGCTCAGCAAAACTCCCAGTAAAACTGCAGGCAATTACTGAGTGCCATGTTTTGAAAATCAAACTTGAGACAAATAGGCTAACTATGAATCACTTACACACCTAAAAATGTCTAAAGAGTAAATAATCTTTAAGAATTTTGGTCACAGTATCGTAGTATCCCTTCAGTTATAATTCTTTAACAGCTGGTATTACTGGTCCACTGTAAAATTGCTTTTTCTGTGACAAATATGTAAATTTTTAATGGTTTTTTGATTATTTGCATTATAATTAAACTAAAACTTTTTTAGGACAAATACTTTCTTTCCTAGGGGCATTAAAAACATTGCAACGTCTGAATTGTGCTAATTATTAAAACATGAGCAGCAAAGAATGAAAAATTACTAGAAATGGCAGCATAAAAGCCCATCTGCTTTTTTGTTGGTTTATATTCTCAAAGAAATCTAAAAATGGAAGCAAGCATGTCAACTGTAAAAAGTGAGCGCCTCAACTTTCAGTTGAAGAAGCTGTTGTCTTTGCCTTAGGTGGGACTGTTGTGGCTGAATACCAATTGTATTCCAGTTATAACTTTGGGGTTTGCTAATAGAAAAATTGTTTCAAAATACCTGATCCTAAACTTGGAAGTAGGAATTTTCGCTCTGTGTTTTCAAAACCAATAATCTTATCACTCAACGTGCACATACTTCGCATTGACTGTAATACGGAAAATACTTCACATTGACTTTAATATGGAAAGCACACATCTTATACCAAATGGAGAAAACAGATTAGAAAGAATAAAAACCCATTTCAGTACGGACTGGGTGTTTGCAACAGACTCACTGGGGACCTTTGATCTTACAGTCAACAACCATGTATTTCCATCTGCTTAGTTTTTCTTAGATGATTACCTTAAAAGAATTCTTCCTATATGTCATTTGAATCCTTTGGGGACTTTGAAAGAAAATGAGAAACCTACTTAAGAAAGCTTTGTAAATGTATGTGTCTGTCCATATGTATTAAAATATACAGATAGTTTTTATCTCATGCCATACTTACATTTATTAAAAATAAATGAAATGTACTGAATTTTATCACAACTAAAATGTGCAGCTTAACTAGTTGATATTCATTTAGGTTTTGGTGACATGTACATGTTAGGGACCAAGCTCAAATATTTATATTAAAAGAATGAAATTAAAAAAATACAGAAGCTTTAGTATGTCTGGTGGAAACACTTCTATTTCTACTTACAGAGGTACATGCAAATTAGACATTACGCAAGTGGGGTTTTTTTCTTCACATAACCCATATAAATAATTATCAAGAAATTGACATTTCTTGAACTAGATAAGGTGATATAAAGCAAAGTACTGTGCGTGATTTATCATGCAGCTTTCCTAGTGCACAACAACCTCACCCTGACTTACTAGCTCACCTCTTTCCTGGCCTGTAGTCTTAATGTTGGCAAACTGTCTTAAACACTATAAACCATGACTGGCATTTGGGTATGCACATGTTAGGCAAGTTCAGTTCCTTTGCTGTTTAAAGAAAATTACATGTATGATGGGTCACAGTTTGAGAGAGAGCAGCTTCTGTGATCCTTACTTCTTCCGATGCTCTTCAAAAGGTCAGGGCCAAGATCTACTGGGTAAGAACAACAGATAGGAGAAATCAGCATTCAAGAGGAACAAAATATTGAACTCCTGGGCTTTTAAAGCAAATTTCATGTAGATACAGTTTGCATAACTGCCAATTTCTTGAATCAAAATTTTTAGGATCTTGCAAAGGAACAAATGGGGGAAGTGATGCCCTAGTCTAGTCTGAACAAAGGTTTTTCCACAATAGTATTTATGCAAGTGCTAAGGCTCAGATCTAGAAGGGTAAAGGACCTGCTTAACCACTTTACAGTGCATCAGCAGCATAGAGTGAAACGTGCTGCAGATACAGCTCCAAAGGTAGCAAAGCAGTCAAAAGCGATTAACTCCAGTTCTGGGAGAAGTGCCTAGCCTTTAATCCAAACCCCCAAAACACGTGGCAGCCTGTCATTGCTGAAGCTGTTAGAAAACGTGTTACTAATTAAGAGCATATATTGTCTCTTGTGCAGAGTGCAGTCACTGTGTATTCAGTCTCTGTTTCTTAAATCATGGCTCTAATGGGCTTACTCTTTCCACAGAAATATTTGGTGATGTGGGGTATGCTACACTAAAGTATCTTCCATTTTCATCCCGTGCTTGAATCTGCGTGTGGAGTGAATTCAGTCTCTTTGCTCTAGCTTTGAAGAAGTAGGCATCCTTTATTTGAAACTAGATGCAATAATCATGGCCACACACCATTCTTTAGTTCAGGAAATAGCACTGGTAAGAGCTGTGCCAAAGCCTGCCTTTAAGACAGCATTATCTGACTGAGTTTTGGTAACATATGCAAAGTCAGGGACTTATCTTTTTCCATATCACAAGCAATTAATATATTACTTCCTTCTGGCAGAGCATTAATCAGGATTAAGAAGGCTGAGAACCTTGTCTCCTTACGTCTCAATGTCTGAAGAATTTATAGTAGTTAAAGGCAGTGGAATGAAAATAAAACACTTCCTTACAGCCTGTTCTTAATGTTGTCCTATTTGTACAGCTGTCTGTCTACCAGTCAGCTACCTCTGTGACAGCAGCAATCAAGGTCTTGTAACGATCAAGGTCTTCCTGTCACATTCTCCTGGCCATCTAGAGTCCTGACTGCTTAAAAATACCAACCCCAGGGGCATACCAGCTGAAAGGAGGTAAGCCCAAAATGGGAATCTCTGCAGCTATCATTATAAGAATCCTTCTTCATCTGTACCTCTGTGGCTCTCCTATATACATAGCCTCACATAGCTGCCACTCACTGGGAAAAAAACTGATGCTGTTATTTCTTGATCTGCAGAATCTCTTCCTGTGCTCAACTGACTTTGTATTAAATTTGGGAACATGCTCTTAGTGAACAGAACATTGTATTTTACCACTCTCCTGTAAATGATCATCACAAAATAAAATGTTCCTGGCCTGCTCTGTCATGACCTGCTCTACCATTGGGATTAGAGAGAGAAGGATGTCAGCAGTTCCTCACAGCGGATCAAGAATGGATTGCATCCCTTCTTTAGCAGTCCTGGAAGCGGTACTGAGAAGCCTTCAAGACACAACACATTGTCCCCTGCCTGCGGGTCCTTCCCACTCAGGAGTACCAAGCCTCTTCAGTCTTCAGGGGCCAAGCCTGCACTTCAGTTGTGAAACACTTGGGGCATTTATGGAGGGGTTGGGTATTGACTTATCTATAGTTAGCTGGGATGTCAACTCTGAAAGGCAGAGTGCCAGGCTCAAATTCAGCCCAAATAATCCTGATGGGAGGCTGATCAGAGAGGACAGTCAGTAAATAAACTGATTTCCCCATGCATTGTGACTCAGGCCTCCACACTGATACTATAACACACTTTGCCTGGGTTAAAAACTGGGAACTTTCAGTGATACTGTTGGCCCACTGATGCGGCGGGATTGAGAAATCTTCAGGATTAAGGAACTACAGTTTTGGATTAGTGGCAGCTGTAAGTTAGTTCTATGGTACTGTTGTGTACAGACCATGTCAAGCCTATTTGTTTGGTCGTTATTAATAGGAGAAGGATGGCATGGGAATTGTGTGTGCATAGCTAATTAAAGCCTTTGCAAAAGCAGAAATTTGGTGTTTGCATGAAGAACTGATGGCCGTGTTTCAAAAGACTGCAGCATTATTTGTTGATCATGTTTGCTTTCATCTTGCTCATACTATATGAGTGCAATCCCATTCTCCCAAACTTCTATTATACACATCCAGCAACTAGGAAATCCTATTTTCTTGATGTTTAACTCAGTTTCTGCCTTGTTTGTTTGCTTGCTTGCTTTCCACCTTTTCTTTTTTGTAGCAGAGATTCACAACAGGAAAAGATGAGACACTGTGTATTAGGGGAAAATTCAGGCTTGGTTTGTGCACCTTGTTCATGCATAATTTGGGTTCAGGATTTGGTGTTCATGCCCTTTTGTTTTGCTTTTACTGGGGAACAAGGCTCCTTTCTCAGAATCACATGAGCATTTTTTTATGGTAAGTTCATTACTCCAGTCAACTTGCAAAATTGGCACTATCTCTTGTGGATTTTTGTAGGGCATTACAATTTGAGTTTTTTAGGTCCTTCATTTTAATTAAAAAACCTTCCTTTAGGATCTTGTAAAAGTTTTATTTAATGAAATGTGTAGAATGGAGGTGGGTGGCTGTTTCCAGCAGTACCTTTGTTTACACAGTTGCTCACAATTGCAGAATTCATCCCAGTACTGACAGTATCTCCTGTCCACTGTGACAGGCGCGAGCTTACATCTTGTGGGACTCCTGGTTCTAGTAAAGGACATTTCTTCGTACCTGATTTTTCTTTCTCTTTCATCACTTCTTCTAGGAAAGAAAAATTCAGGCAAAGGAAGAGCAGCAGCAAAGCTTTGTGCATAGCAAGAGAATAGTTTTATCTGAACAGGTTACTGTCAGTTTACTGACTAGGTTGTGAGGCAGCAAATGGGAGAAGAGCACATGTCCTTCCTTATTTCATTCACAGATCTGTCAACCAACAGAGTCTTTGCATTCCGCCAGGTGGGAAGATGAGGAAAAACTTTTGATGCTTCTCTCTCCTGCATTACTGTCAGAGAAGAGGCTTAGTTGAACGTATTTGAAGGTAGACCTGGCAATGTTTGGAAGTCTGACTTTTGGCCTCCCCATTTGTTGATTCCATTTGCCTCGATTTAATACAGAAGTAAAATACTGTTAACTGGCCTGCTTGAGTAAAACATTCCATTTATGTGACTAAAATCCTTAATCTGAACCGGTTATGCAGTGTGAGATTCCTTTATGTACTTTGTGAGTGTTGCTAACCTCCAGGTTTACGTGCAGAATTGTGTCAGCACAATTGTTTACCCAAGTCAGCTTTGTGCACAAGGATCCTTCCTGCTCTCTGATATGGAGAAGCTCTAACAAAGTTAATCTGAATTATAGTTGACTAAATCTGATGTAAATGAAGGCAGAAATCAATACTGGGTTGACACACGGGCTTAATAAAAAGTTTCAATTCCTATCACAACAACTCCCCATCCCCTGCTTCTTTTTCTCTAGTGAGTCTTATGTCATGGTGGGATTTTCCCACCTTTGTTCCCCAATAAAACCAAGACGGATATATTACTTTTTTAATTTATTGTTTATTTGAGCTAGCATGAGCCAAACCTGCAGTAAATTAACTACAAAACTGTCCAAGCTGGTTAAGATCTGGTTTACTTTTACCTGTATGATTATGAGATTGCTCCTCTAATTGAGCAGGTTGTCACTTGTTTCTCTGTGAAGGCTGTAACCAAAGGATTAAATTGTGTACACCAGACTTTGTGGCAAATAAAACTCAAGAAACTAATGTCGTCTATACTTGATCACAGATGTGACATTGGACTAAAAGTTATCTGTCACCTTTACTTGCAGTGACAGCAACAGATCCCAGCTTCTACCTCCTCTGCTTAATATGCCACCAGCCATTTGTGTCACAAGGTTGGGGAGAAGATGATGGTATATTCAGAAAGAAGGCAACCTAATGGCATGAAGCCTGAAACCCCAAACATTCTACTCACATGACTACCATCAGCTGATGTCATCTGGGCTGACTTACATGACATCACTGTCACATGCAGCATTCTTGTGCTAATATATTACTAATATACTAAAAATACTAATATAGTTAGCCTACTAGTTAGCTGAGTACCTTCAGATTGAGGACAACAGAATTTTCTCTGAATAACGTCAGATTTTTACAAGCCCAGTATCAATAGATAACACAATCGAGCACAAAGCTTTAGAAGACTCACCTGCCTTTGGCGTAACACATCTCCTGTCATAAGGATGCAGTTAAAGCGTTGGTTATTCAGCTTTGCTCTGTTTTCTAGCAAGTGTTTTAATCCTGTTTCACAATAGGATACATGAAGGAAAGTATTTTATGAGATCACAGGTACAATTTTTTTTAATTGTTTGATTCTTGACATTCCATAGGAGCCATATACATCAAAGAAATAATGCTGGAGGGAGGTGTTTCCTCAGTTCCATTTCATCGCCACCATCATCCCTGGCAGTGTTTCAGAAAGGATTTCTAAGGTATTCTTTGAAAAATGGCCTGATTATGATCCCATGGAAACCACTGACAAAATACCAACTGCAACTGAAATCCATCCATTTCAAAATTTAAATAATGACATGCTGATTTGGAGAAAGGAAATAGCGATAAAACTGAGAAGAAAAAGATTTTTATGCCCTCATTTTTGTCTAGCCAAATCAATGAGAAAAAAAAATTTTCTTGTATTTGTGTTGGGAAAAAAAAAAAAAAGAACATTAAGAGAACACTTTCCTTCAAGATATTTCCTTCATTTTCATGCTCTCCTTAAGCTGCGATGGACAAGAAATAGCTCTTGAGCCTTGTAAGTAGGTCAGTTGCAGTTCTCACGCCCAGACGATGTTCCCCACTGTGGAAAGCAGGACACCAGCAGGGCTTGCGTATACACACTCTCTCTAGGTCTTCTTTCTTTCCTCCCTGAACCCGGTCCCATTTCTCAATGGGGTGAGGGAACACTGGGAAACAATTATCATCTTTTGCTTTTGAACAGCTCCCAAGTTCCCTCTGTTATTCATGTTATGGTAAATGTATCTCCAAGTTCTCAGCCAAATTAAGTTTAGTTTTGCTATATAGCGATACAGTACGGCTGACGGATGGCTTGTGTATTAAACTGCCCCCAGACTTATGTAGTTAGTGTGTATACAAAACCTGCTTTTTTAGGAGCCTACAAATCTGGAGTTATTTTCTGCAGTAATGCCATTTCACAAGGAATAAGAAAAGAACCCCTCCCATAAGCCCTAAGCACCTCACAGCCTCTTTGACAGCAAATGTGAGATAAAATATGCCAGATGTCACACCTTCAGGATCTGCATTTTGGCCATTAGCCATTTCATTAAAAATAGCTTCCTCTTTAAGGGCAAGTACAATTATTACAATTATTACTTTTTTTTTAATCAGGCAAATTAAAGTGTAGAGTTTGACCATGAACATCTCTCCATTCTTCACTTTTTTATGTAAAAAGTTACATGCACAAACCTCAAGAGACCTGGGCCTCGCACCAAAGGTCATCGCTTTGTAGCCAGTTCTAACTTCATCTAAGAGGGCACCTACACACTCTGGCCAAAATACAGTGGTGATTGAATGATCCTTTTCCTCCTCATTCATCTATAAATCACACTCATTGAAACAGTTTCTGATGTCTCACAAAACCATTGAGTTATAATATTTTATTTTCCAGGATTTCTCCATGAAATGGTACAACATGAGCATTAACTCTTTTCTTGACATTTAACTGGATACATTTTTGCACACTCAAGCCTTTGTATTATTTGAAGGTCAGATTTAAATGGAAAAGGTAAATGTGTATCGAAGACTGTACTAAGTCAGAGTCTCCTTCTGAACCGTTATATCTTTAAAATATATAATGTTCAAAGTCCTGCTGAAACAAAGTCTCCTTGGACACCTCTTTTCACGTGGGTGATGGGAAGGAACTGCTACTCTGGGTTCTGTGGCTATGACCCCATTATGAGACTTTAATAGTCAAATACGCACTCAGGATAAAAAGAAATGTGCTCCTAAACATTAATAGAAAACATGCGTATCATTTCACCTATCTGTGTTTTAATTAGCACCTATAAATAAGTTGGCTGTTGCAAGGTGCTCTGTAATCAGGTTACCTAAAGCTAGCCCTTTCCTAAATTAGAGTTTAGAATTTTATGAGATAGGTACAGATTGTTAATTGCTACTGATTCTTCTATTATTATTATTATTATTTAAGGAACAGGCAATATGCCCCATTGCAATTTTGCATGCATGCCTGGGAAAAAAAGTAGATGACATAAATCGCATGCATAATCTCAGGAGACAATCATTTTAAATCTTAATTGGCTGCCTTTTAAATATCATTTAAGGTCTCGTTTTCCCTGCCTCTCTCTCTCTAGTTAAGAAGGTGTTGTGTCAAAGTCTATTACCTTGCTGGGCGTCTCGCCTCTAAGTTTTTTTAAAAAAATAGAACCATCAGCAGAGGTTTGAGAGGTCGATAAAGCTTTTAGATTTGGAGATGTTTTCAGGGAGACCATTTCCTGCGGCTAAGAGTTGTTAATGGAGCTTAAGGAATTATCTTATGACTCGGGCTGGGAGAGCCGTATATTTCTTCGCTCCTGTTCCCTTGTCGAGGCTGAATATGCTGCTGTCAAACTCGCTTAATGAAAAGTAACGCGTCGCTGATTACAGTTTTATTTGGGCTCTATGTAAAAAGCACTGTTAATTTAGCATCCCCTCCTTTGTGTGTTTGAATTTGCCACGGCTGAATGATTTAGAGTCTCTCAGTTTCAAGCCGTTTCTCTATGATTTTTTTCTCCTTCCTCGCTTTCTTTCTCAGTCTGCCTTTATATTTCTGCTTTGTACAGCCATACGAGCTTTCCCTTTCAGCCCCGTAGCCTCCTCTAAAGCAGCTGAACCTGATCTTTGACTTTTGCTGTTGAATGAAATGGCAAAATTAATTTCTCACACTCTTTTGTTCATACTTAAAAAAACCCAAACCACCAAACAAAAAACCAACAACAGGAAACCCGTAACCCATTTAAAAGACCTCTGCGTTTCGACGGCTGATCTAGAGACAGGGTTTGTGTACCAAAGCAAGAAACTATTTTCCCTCTCCCATAATTTATATGGTCTCATCTCGGGATCGGTAAGGGGTTGATGTGTGTGAGGGGTACAGACACACACATACCTACCAGGTCTAATGCATGACCAGCCCCACGGTCCGGAGGGATCTGGGCTTGTTATATAACAGACGTAAACTTACTCAAACTCCTTTTATAACGACAAGGACACGAAAATGAAGGGATAAAGGTTTGATCCTCTTTTCTTTTGGCTTCTGATATTTCACCGCGCCTGTGTCCTGCCCGCAGTGTTATTGCCTTCATTGTAAGCCCTGGGGGTGAGGGGTTGCCTCCCAAATGAGGAGCTGACCAAATCGCCTTACTGAGCGAGCCCACGAGGTGCAGCAATGATCGACAGCGGCGCGGGGTGTAAGCTGTCCCCTGCCCGCCCCGGACGGCGGGGGCTGCCCGGCGCTGCGCAGCAGGCGGAGGTGGGGGGGGGGGGGATTTGTGGCTGCTCAGCGGCGGAGCCCTCTGCCAGCACACGCGCACAGAGTCTCACACACGCGCTCGGCTGTCCCTGCGGTGGGAGCGAGAATGAAGTCCCCTCCCACCCCACAGAGCCTATGTCACACGGCAGCCGGAGCTCACCGGGAGAGCTGGGGTCACCCCAGCCGGTCCCCGCACACACAGCGAGGCTTGCACACACAAGCCTTCCGGCTTTACCATTACCATCGCTGCAGGCTGCTGTTCCCCCACCCCGTCCCGTCTGCCTCTGCCAATGGTTTGAGGGCAGCCTAAACACTCGCCTTTCCTTCCTTCCCTCTTCCTCGCCTCCTTCACCCTCACCTCCTTAGTTTGGCTGAAAATAATTTGCTTTGTCTAAAGGGTTTCAGAGGCAAAGCTCGCCGGCCGCCCCGGCTGCATTAAAATTCCTGCCGGCCCAGCCTTTAGCTGAGATCGCGGCTCCCCGGAGACTCCACTTTCGCTATTACTGTCAAGTACCCTTGACTCTTTATTTTTGCCCTTTTATCTATTACAACTAATTCGAGTTCTTTTGCCCTTTTCAGTTTAAGACGTGGGCTTTCTGTAAAGCCTCCCCCTGCCACCGAGCTCTCCGGGTGCAGAGCCTTTAGAAATTGAGGGGTTTACTGTCAAAATGAAAATTTCACTTCAAATTATCTTGGCTGATGCACGTTTTCCAGGCCGGGGGCTCCTGTCTGAGCCTTTTGACAGCCAGATCAGCAGAGGGGTTCAGTGATCTCGATAATATCATCCAAGAGAGCGAAAGTCAATACAATGACAGGGAATATGACTGGATACAATCCAATTACGGCTGCTCGCAGAGAGGGGAAGGGCTTGATCTGATCTCCGCACCCAGATTCCTTTATTCAGTCCTTGCACTAACAGGTCTCGCTAGAAACTTTGCGGGCTGGAGTACGCTGTGTCTCGGCTGGGTGCTGTCTCTGCTGCGCTTATCGTTGGCTTTACAGATATACACATTCCACATTGTATTCTTACTTGTTTATTTATGGGGTGGGGGGCTGTCAGGGAGCCGCAGGGGTGGGATGGGCGAGAAGGCAAGGAAGGCTCTTCTGCTCGTCCTGTGTCAGCTCGGTTCCACGGGGTCTTTCGGTCTTCCCCCGCAGCGCCGGACGCGGCCGCTTAAGGGGTTTAGGCCGGCCTGCGTACAGCGGAGTCTGTTTATTGCCTCGCAGTTTCTTTTCCAGCAGTTTTCCCTCTCTTCCGGTCCGTGGATCAGTAAAGTTTGTTCTCGTTCCGGGGAAGGATAGGAGATCTTTTAAACGTCTGTTACCTAAGCGGTAAATTGGCTGCGAGTGCTCCTGAATCACACGTCGAGAGCGCTTTCCCCCTCTCTTTTTGTTGGCTGAACTCTATTTAATGTCAAAACGGTAAAGCATCTGTCCTGAAGTGCTGAAATATTCATGGAGGATCAGCGATTCTCCGTAGCAGCAGAAGAGCTGGAAAACTAAAACGGTTCTTTAAAAGATCAAATTTTCCATGTGAATCAATTGCTCCGCGCACGGCGGAGGCGACGCCGCGGCCGAGCCCGACCCTTTGGGGCAGACCCCCGCCCGCCCGCAGCTGGGGGGAGGGAGGGGAATAGGGGGGGGATGCTCCCGCCCCTCCTCGGCTCAGCGGGCAGCCGGCGTCCCCGCTGCACCCCGCCCCGCCGGCCCGGACGGCCGCCGGGTCGCAGCGCTGAGCCGCGGGTGCACGGTACAGCGCGGAGAGGAGACGGGCATCCCTCCCGCGGATCCATCCTTCGCGGCAGCGCTCTGCTGAGCCTCTTTCCCCCTCTCCCGGCAGCCTGTTGACAGTCCCTGGAATTACCGAGGCCGGCTCCGAAGGGGAATTTTGAAACCTAAAAGGTGTTTGCTGCGCAATGCAAAACGCCACCACTTGTGTTACCTCTGGAACAGACAATTTATTGGAGTGAACATACCTTTTAACATATGCTTTTTTTTTTGTCAAGATAAATTTGTGCAGTAGGTGTAAACTTAGTAGAAGTGCTGTTTGTGAATTATATGCTAACAAGGAAATCAGGAGGAAAAACTCTCGAGAAGTCTTTATAACTAATGTCGGCATGCCTTAAATAAAATCTGAATTAAAATTTCCCGTTTGTAAACTTTCGGATGTAAACTTTTTAGAGTAGGTCTACACTATAGTACGTGCTTTTTGGACATGGAATTAAATAACTTTCACGACATTGATCCCTTAAAGTCGCAGCCAGGAGAAATTCTTCAGAACAGCAATGAGCAAAGTCTGTCTGTTGAACTGAGCAAACTGAACTTTAAATCCTCGTTTCTGTTGTTTTTTTTAAAAATAAAAAAAGAAATAAAAAGTTTAATATTTAAATTTGAGCTCTCGCAAGTCTCTTTCAGGGTAGCTGACTCTTCAAGCGTTAGAAAGTCCTTTGCCCTTCGGTGGGCCTGTTAGGAACAAAACATTTTGCTTCCTGATTTGGGAAACGCCAGAAACTCTTTGTTTGAGTCATGGTGGGCCAAGTTTGAGAGCTGCCCCTTGAGCACGTTGGCGCCGTTCCCCACCGCACGTCCCAAGGCGCCCGTTTCCAGAATGGTTCCTTTGGTGGTAGCCCAGGAAACTGTCGTGTTGCTCAGGGCTTGGTTCAAAGTACTGTGCCTGAACAGGGGGTCGTGAAACACCCCGTCCACCCAGTTCCTGAGGTTGGTGACCGGCGAATCCTGGTGCCTGTCGATGACACTGACCGGGGCGGAGACGGCGGTGGCGGCCGACCCCCCCGGCCGTTTCAGCATGCAGGAGGAGTACTCGGCCTGGTTGAGGGAGGTGGCGGTGTGCGCCAGGGACCAAATCCTGGGCTTCGCCTCCAGCAGCTGCTGCCCCTGCTGGAAGCACATTTTGGACTCGCAGCCGCGCTGCCGGGCGCCGAGCAGGTCGGGGCCACACTCCTCCGCTGCCGTCTTCAGGCAGCTCCGCGCCCGCTCCGCCGCCGACTCCTCCGACTCCTCCTCCCCGGCAGCGGCGGAAGGCGGTGGCATCTTGGCGGGGGGCTCGGCGGCCCGCGGCGGGTGGCTGCCGCCCGGGTGCGGGAGCTGGAGCGGGTTCGGGAAGGGCCTCCTCAGCTCGCACTCCGAGCTCTCCGACTCGGCGGCGTCCAAGTCCTCCAGGTCGCTGAGCTCCAGCTCCTTCTCGTCCTTGCCCGTGGGCTCTGCGGGGCGGGGGCGGGGGAAGGGACAGCAAAAACAAGACACACGGTCACTGGCAGCACCGCGCTGCCCCGCGGCCGCCCCCACGAGCGAGCGCCGCGGCCGCCCCCAAGAGTGGGACCCACCCCGAGGGCGAGCTGGCGGCCGAGCCCCCGCGGCCGCACCGCTAAGTGCCTGTTTTTAGCAGGGTACCCTCTGCTTTCCCGCTCTTCATCGCCTCTTCCTGCGAGCCCTCCTCCTCCTCCTCCTCTTCCTCGTAGGGCCGCTTCTCGTCCGAGCACTTGTTCCGTGGCGGCCAGGTCATCTTGTTCTCCTTCTTGAGCCGCCGGCGAGCGTTGGCGAACCAGGTGGAGACCTGGGTGAGGGTCATCTTGGTGATGATGGCCAGCATGATCTTCTCGCCCTTGGTGGGGTAGGGGTTCTTGCGGTGCTCCTGTAGCCAGGCCTTCAGCGTGCTGGTCGTCTCCCGGGTGGCGTTTTTCCTCCGCGTTCCGCCATCCATCGTGCCGTACCTGGGGGAACAGAGGAACATCCGCAGTGTGACAAGGTCCCCGCACCCTCCGCGGACCTGCCCGACGCGGGATCCCCGGGCCCTGGCCTGCGACATGCTCCCAAGGGCTGGCTGGACCAGAAAGGAGGGAGACGGGTGAGGAGAGCTCAGCTTTAAGAGGGGGACCGTCCTGGAGGATTCAGGCCGAGGAAGACATCAGGCAGGAAGGGTTCCGCTAGCAGCAGCACCGGGCAATGCAAAGCCCCCGTGTGCTGTGGCGGTGGTGGCGTAAAGAGGGGAGAAAGCGCCTGCCTTTATTCGCGGTGAAGTCAATGTCAGCAGGGAAATCCTAGCAGCTTGCAAAGGCACAGAGATCCCACTTTCCCGTTGTTTGATGAGTCCTCCCCAAACAATACATCTGAGTGACCCCAGGGTGTAACTGTTAATAGAAATGTATTTCCTCTTACTCCTTTTATTAGTAATCTCTCCTACCCTTTTGTTCCTGAAACTGTTAGAAACCCAACGCGGATGACACTGGGCTGCGACTGAATATTTAATGCATATCCTCCAGGAAAGGTCATCGGCGCCCAATGGGCCTCAGAGCTTGAAACGGTGTGTAAATGGTTTTGCGCTGGTTTAAAGCTAATAAACATACCAGAGATGCCCAGGCACATAAGCCTGACTCCGCGCAGGAAAAGATAATTACCGCTTCCGAGGAGAGGGACCGGCTCCCCCGCCGCCCGTCCAGGGGGCAGAGGACCCCGTGTCTGTGTGCCTGCAGGAGGGGGACCTTTCGGTGGGGAATGGGAGGCGGCATACTGGGCCAGGAGGAAGATGCTAGGCTGCGAGGAGTCAGGTCCGCGCCTCGGCCCCGCAGCGGGGCGGGCGGGAAGGGGTGTGGATCGCGGGTGAGGGGCGGGGGGCAGCGAGCGGGGCCGGGGTGTGTGTGGGGGCGCGCTTACCTGTCGTACTGATACTGGCTGAGAGTGTGATCGTAGGGGTAGTAGGCAGCCGCCGGGGCGAAGCCCGCATGCGCAGACCCGCTCCCGTCCTTCGCCTCCAAACTGTTCTGCAAGAGACACCGCGCCGCCGTCCTCAGCCCCCGCCGCGGGGAGAGCTCGGGCGCCCGCCCCGGCCCCGCCGCCCGGCTCCCCCGGGTCTTGGACGGGGGCGCGACGGACCTTCCCGAAGGGCCCTCGGCCGCGGTGGCCAGCGAGATCAATAGAGACATTAATTCGCGCTGTTACGGTGCCAGAAAAAAAAGAGAAAGAAAAAAACCCACAACCCAGAAGGAAAAAAAAAAAAAAAAAAGGCTGGTTGGGATGAACGCGAGCCGGGGTCTGGGCCGCCCCAAACCACCCGCCCGGACGGGCTCTCCGCATTCGGCCGTCTCCTCGTCAGGCGCGACTTTTAATTGCGTTACCGTGAGAACCGTGCCGGGCTTGAATATTAAATGACCGCGGGGCTGGTCGCGCCGCGCTTCCGCCCCTGTCGCCAAAAGCGGGCGGGCGTGAGGGAGCGCCGTGCGGGTCGGGGAGGAGGAGGAGGAGGAGGAGAAGCGCCCGGAGCTGCCCCCGCCGCGGAGGAGTCCCGCCGACCCGCCACCGCTCCCCGGGGGCGCTGGGGGAGCGCGGGCTCGGCGGAGGGCGCGGAGCAGCTCGAGGACCGGCGGGAGCATCCCCCGCGGCGGCGGGCGGCGGTGCCGCCAGGAAGGCTTACCAAGGAGTAGAAGGCGGGAGCCTCGGTGCCGTAGGTCACGTAGTTTCCATAGCCCTGGGGGCCGGCGTAGGGGCCGCCGTAGACCCCTAGGGCGGCGGCCGAGTTGAGCTCGTGTCGGGCCGTGGCGAGCAGGCGGCTCTCGTACACCGGGCAATAGACGGGGGTCTGGGCGGAGGCGGCCGCCCCCGTCTCGGCCAGCGTCCGGCCGCTGGACTCGCAGCAGGTCGTCAGGGAGTTGGTGCTCATCAGGAACTGGAAGGAAAGACAACGGCGCTGAGGGCGTGGGGTGGGGGAACTTTCCAAACTGTAACCAAGTTTGGTGTGGGTTTGTTTTTTTTTTTAATCAGGTCGCAGTTTTGGGGTGTCGCTCCCCTCCCTCCCCTTCCTTATTTTACTTCAATCGCTCTGTAGAAACGTGGGGGTGCAAGTATTTTATCAGTCTTCTAAAAACCTACTACAACAACAAACGCCCCGTGACTGTCGGCGTTTAATCCTCTGTAATACGTTGCTCCAGCCCTTTGCATTTAAAAAACTAACTTTCCTGGTGTGTTCTCACAAGACTGGGTTTACACTGGTTTTCTCCTCTGGCGGCACAATGCTTCCCATCTGCGTTTTTAAACCTTTTTTCTAAATCACTCATGCATATTTATTTTGAGTGCAGATTTGTAGCAGCCACGCACGCATCTGGTATTAACCTGCTGGTTTAGAACATCCCGTTATGATTCTACGGTTCGGCCCTCAGTACTTCCACGTTTAATTGGTAAACTGTGAATTTAATCGGGAAAGAGAAAAAAAAAAAAAGCGCTGGGAGGGGAGAAAGCGGGTGGGTCTGGGGGGTCTCCAGCTCCCCTTCTCATCTCCCTCATCTCTGTATTCCTCCTCCACGCGTCATTATCATCCCCAAACACCCTAAATCCCGTGTGTACCTTCCCATTGTAAAATATGTGCGCGTACAACTTGAGCATCTTGGAAAGATGCGGAGCAAGCAGCCGATCTGCCGCTCCCGCATGCTAGAAAGGACCGCTGCCGCTGGTAGCCCTAGACAGAAGTAATCAATAAGGACTGAAATTCAATCAATGTTGGTAAGCAAAAAGTCTTACCTGGGGTGCAGAGGAGTAAGGGTAGCCAAACTGAGGATATGACATGGTACAGAGGCTCCCAGTTATCTAGAAACAAGGCGAGACGTCTGATCTGCACGCTATTGCAGCCTGGCTCTGCTCTATTGTACCAATTGATTGGTAACCACAGGTCCCTAGATGCTTATAGGACGAAGCAGAAAACCACATTTAATTTATTTACATGAAATCTTAAACTTTCTTTTTTTTTATATAACAAAAAAAGAGGTATAATGATATTAGCACCTTCCCCTCTACAGCTACGAAACAGAAATAATTGTTATGTGTGGGCTCCGAGGCTGGCAAACGTGACGGCAGAAATACATACTTTGCACCCATGGAAAAATAAACTGAGGGGTGGGGGTGGCTGTGATTAGAAAAGTGTGATACAAAAACATCAGTTCAGAAGCACGTTGTTTTAAAAAAGCCGAGCCTCTGACGTCACGCAAAACGTATTCAAATTAACCTGCCTGTAAGTTTAATACTCATTTTCGGGACCCTTTCCCCTGGTGTGGAAAAGAGATTCTCCCGTATCCCTCCCGGTCTGCCTGACAGGAGCAAAAGTTTGGAAAGCTCTCCGGCAGCGGCTGCGCCTGCCTGCAACATTTCTATATATTTCTGCAGGAGGGGAAGGAAACGGGTGGTTTTAATCTGCAGGATCAATGTTGTATCAGCTAAGATTTCCCCCCACCCTCCTTAGTCACTGAAGGGCTGGTAAGCACTTTTAATTAGAAATTAATTAATGAGCAGCTGCTTCTTCCCACCCCACAGTAATAATTAGTCTCAATTACAAACAAGACATATGAAGGGACACACGACTGAGTCTTCATTTAAGATTTAATCAACAGTTAAATTTAGCGCTAACGCTGACAATAAAGCACATGACATGAAATCCTGCTTTTCTTTCCGGCTTTTATTCCAGACGTGTGATTACAGGTAGAAAACCCTACAAGCATATTCCGGGGAATGATTGAAAGGACGTGACTTTTCACGTTAAACCGACTTTGATCCCATCGCGAACCTCGTCCAGAAAAGTTAGCCTTTAGCGGGGCGGAGGGCTGTATCCAGCCTGCCTGGGCTCCAAGCTGTGCATGGCTGGGGTGGGGTAAAGCGGCGGGGGCGGAGGGTGGTGGGGTGTATGTGTGCGTGTGTGTGTGTGTGTAATTAGGGAAGGGGGTGCAACTCATATGTGCCGAGTGCTGTTTCTCACCGAAGAGCAAACATCTCTTTTCCCTGGGCTACGGTGCGATTCCCGAGCGAAGGAGGGCCTGGGAAGGAGCCTTGTCTCCATCAACCCCTTCTCCCCAGCCCACCCTACCGCTGCCATCAGCCTCCCTGCCTTCTGGGGGCTGGGACATCCCCCCCTCCGCCCAAGCAGGCATCATCCCCCTCTGCTTCACTCTCGGAGGGGGCAGGCTCCGTGCTGCCGCCCGGAGGTAGCGGCCGTCGGGGCGAGATGCTGAAACTACTGGCCGGCGGAGGTGGCCAGCCGGTAGCCCCAGCATCTCCCCTCGACGGCCAGCTACCGCCGAGACGAGGGCGGGCAGGCAGCCGCCAGTGGGGAGCAGGAAGCGGAGGAGTCAGCTCGGAGGCTGAAGCTCCGGCTGCTGGTGTAGTTGAAGGCTGCTCCGTGGTGTGCAGACTTGCTCAGAAAGATTCCTGGGTTCAGACATGTGAATAGCCCCAGGGTCACACTCTAATTAATGATGATGTTCTCTTCTTCTCCCCAGCTGGAAGACTGCCTCCCAGAAACGAATCTGCCCACACTGACAGCTCGATTGAGGGTGATTGATGACTATCTGGAGACCACAGTACACATAATATAATATCTGCTGCGTAATTGCTTTAATTTACAGATGAAAATACTAGTTCTCGGATTGAGTTAGACTACAACGAGCGGCGTTTTATGGCGCTTTAGAGTGTTTGCAAATAAAAGATATCAGATACAGAACATGCAAATTATCCTGACAGCTCAGTATCAGTAGCCGGGAGAAACGTATAAAGAAAAGGAATCAAATGACATTAATAATCGGTTTTGAATTCTGTATTGATTTTTGGAGGGGAAGAAAGTGCTTTTTCTTTCCTCACCTGAAAAAGCTAATACCTTCTTCTTTCTGGGAATATTAATAACTTAGCCATTGGGTTTCTTTTACAGAAACACTGCCTTATTCCTCTTTCTACCTCGGTTCTCCCAGGATATAATGATACTTCTACGAGCAGCTTCCTTCTGTGCGGCGTGCTGACGGACTATCGCATTGTTTGGGAAGAAAAGACACCCGGTGTTTACACAATGGTCTGCACGCAGCGTTTGGGGCTGCTCGCTCTGCCTCCTGCGCTCTGATTGCGCTGGGGGATGTTTATTTAAGCACTGGAGTATAACTCACCGGTGCTAGAGAAGAAAACAGTTGCACTTATCTCAAGAGCGGCTCGGTGTAAAGCACTATAATTAGCTGGGAGAGCTAGAGAACTGCCTAGAGAAGTACTCCCAGTTTTCCAGCCTGCAGTTCGGGAGATGTCCTGGTGTAGTGGGGGTTTTTTGGTTCACACCCCCCCCCCCCCCCCCCCCCTTTCCATAATACTGCAGATGTCAACTCTGCAGTGGCCCACGGAAGACTACAGGTTTTGATATTTAGATGAGTCTATTAAACTTTAAAATACAAGATTAAATTCAATATTTATAGTCCTTGTCTATTTTTATGTCACAGTTGTCTTCCACTGCACCACGCAAATACTCTGGTGCTCATCTTTGCCCTGAACTTTCCTGTATTAATCATGATAATGATAAAAAAAACGAGACACAGACACACACACAAAACCCCCCCCCCTCCAACCCAACTTAATAACCTTAAATGCTAAAAGCTGACTTTACATCTTCCTCCAGCGTTAATGCCTGTTTCACTTACATTCTACAAACAATGGCTCTTTGTTGATAAGAAACTCAACACAATTATATTTCATCTTGAATTTTTGGTGCTAACGCACAAACATGCAATAAGCTCCACAATGATTTAAAATAACCTTTGTGGCTCTTGCTCATAAACAACGTAACACTGTTCAAATCCAAGCAAAGACGCTTAATGCTGTGGGCTATATCCTTAAGCATTTGGAAAATGCAAGTCTTTGCTGTGCAATAAAAATTGATCCTTGTCAAAGCCCCTTTCCTGTACAAAGCAGTTAACAGCTTTTGAGAAAGAGAAACACACACTGCTTTCTCCAAAGTTTGAGCAAGTAAACCCATCGCGATCGATAGTAAACACTGGAAAGTTCCCCTCTTGTAAGACCCAGCCTGCACACCCGGACGAGCAGGTATTTCACAGCCAAAGCCCAACCAAGTCTATCTCCGGGGGTTATGTGTTGCCTCTCCGAGAACCTGGAGCCAACGTTCATACAGGTTTTATCACAAAAGTAAGAAACGGGAAGGACATGCTGTGATGCTGGAACAGGCCACAGCAGGTAAAAGAGAGAACCTCTTCAGGACTAGCTCTTTGATGGATGTCTTCAGGGACATGATCTGGATGCAGTTAATGCAGCTACACTTTTACTATCTGCATTTTCATCACCTCCTCTTTTGGAAGGGTTATTGCCACTCCTGGAAATATTTCAGCGGCGGAATTTGCTTATGGGCTAAACAGACTTTAGCGAGCTCTTTCAGCCGACTTTGTTTTCACATTACAGATTTAAAGCAACATTGACATCGCCTGACAAACGCTGTGAAGATCTATATGTTGCCCATTTGGGCTCTGACATGGAACCGAGGGCAGCCCACAACATTTTCAAGTAGATTATCTCCATAAAGTCGCTATAGACAGTAAATACGATGTTTTTTTCTGAGCCCATCTGACGTGTAATTGCATCGCCTGCACTCTGAATTGAGGGACACTGAGCTGATACTGCCGACCTGCACAAACCTATGCAATAGCTTGTGGTGGGTAGAGCCATGACGATAAACATACAGTTGCATAAGAAGGTGCTGCTAATTAATTTACTCAGATTACAACTACAGGTAAAATCAGTGGTTCAAAGCTATCCATTTGAATGTTTTCATTTTGCAAGTCTTCAATCCTCTTGGCACACAATCTAGATTAAAGCAGAAAGGCCTCACATGCTCATTATGTTCTTTGTATTTATTAACTTTCCACACTGAAGAACAGCGCTAACACCCGCGCTCTCTCACACACACATGCACAAAACTTTTCAGCGCAAGAAGTAAACGCTGCGACCTGGGCAGCTGCTGTATGGCTAGATGGACCCCACAACGTACCCACATTCTGCTGCTCGGTGCAGAGCATCGCAACTACCTTTCACTAGCAAAGCAAAGATTGTACAAGGTTTCTCTTTCCAACTCCTGTCCCCCCAGTGCCGCAGACTCGTAGGTATTCAAGTGCCACCGCCTTTGAGCTCCCTGGCAGCGGACAGCTTCAACATACTTCCTTGCGAAGATAAAACTTTCCTACTTGCAAGGTCAAATTCTATGCCTTTTAAAGTTTGCCTTAAAATTCGGAAAGTTTGACTCGATACCTTACCTTAGCGCTCGCTGAATATCATATCCACACCCCCTTCCCAAGAAATAACACATATGTTAAAATACATTTGCCCTCTATCCTAGGTAAAGATTGCACAAAGCCAAATGATTCATCACAGATAGTTTCTCTTCCCTCCAGCAGTTCGTTTTCAGCTGCCTTGCTGCTAAAGCAAGCTCCAAAGGGGGTGGGGGTGGGGGGGCGGGGGGGGGGGGGATAAACCCCACCGCTCCCCCCATCCCCCGCTTCCGTAGAGAGACACACACACAAGCATCACCATCAAAACAAGAAGAAAAATTTTACCTGCGATCACGCCAGGCTCTGGCTAAAACCTCGTAGCGATGGCTGTGCCATGGCAGGGCTTCTCTCCTCTCGTCTGCGTTGGCTGACTTCGCAGGGAGCTACGGAGAACTAACGCAGACATTTCTCAGTGTGTAATACCTGAGCGGAGCGGCACAGTGCCTTCGGTCCCCAGGCGCCACAATCACTTCACTAACCCCCTGTACCAGAGTGACGTTCAAGTGAATAGCTCCACTGATCACACTCTTTCCTACTGATTAACACTTTCCAATACGACCAGACACTCCACTTCCAACTTTTCGCGTTTTAAAACAGAAGCAGCCAGCACCGCTTGCTTCCGTGGGTTATAAACGCCGTCTGGGGCGTGGGGGACACCCTAATTAATAGCAGGTTAGTAAAATTAGTGCTGCCACTCCAGTTGTTGTCCTTGTTGCCAACAATAATTGCATTGATTCTGGAAGGACACGAATGTCCTCCATTTAACCTAATGATCTGCGGGTTGCACACGCTGTAAGGCAGCCGTAGCGTTGATTAACTGCGCGCACCTCCGAACTATCATTTATCTCTGCGAGTCACGACTGGAAGGCGCTAAACTTACAGGCAACTCTCCCTGCCTCTCTCGCCGTCTTTGTTTCCCTCCCGTTTGAGGAGGTGGGCTGGGACGCCAGCGCTAGCCCTGCGCGCAGGAGATGGGCACCTGTACCTGTCCACCCCTCGGCCTTGGCTTTATTCATCGCCCCGGGGCAGCGCGGCGGAGCCGGGCGCGGCGGAGCTGCCGGGGGCTGCGCGGGCCAGCGCCCCCCGGCCGCGGGGAGGGGGCGAGGGGGGGCTGCGCGGCGGCGCCCGGCACCGGGGATCCGCTCCCGGCAGCGCCACCGGGGCCGGCCCTGCTGTCGCCGCCCTCCCGGGGCGCAGCCCTCCTGGGCTGTCCGAGCACCGGGGGCTTCCTCCGGGGCCGGGGGACAGCGAAGGCGGCGGGCGGGCGCCCGCGGCGGCCGCAGGCAGGTCTAGGCAGGAGTGCTTGCTCCCGCTGATCCTCTCCGTCCTCCCGCGCCCGTCCGTCCCGCCTGGTCACAGCCGCAGGCTGCTGCTGCCTCCGCTCTCTCCTGCGGAGAAGTTATTCGGGACCGCCGCTGGGCGAGCTGACAGCGAGCCCCCGGTTTGAAACGCCCCCCTCCACGCTCTCTCACTCCCGGGCGCCAGGACCCGCTCCAGGCTCCTGCCCGCGGCCCAGGGGCCGCGCAACGCCCGGGCAGCCCCGCGGGGCCCTGCCGAACGCCAAGTTCTACAGCGCCGTCCGTACTTTATTTTGTTAATTGTTTGTTCAGCAGGAAAAGGGACAAATCGGGATTGACAAGGGGGAGGAGGGATCAATATCACTCCTGTTTAACGGCGTAAGCCTGGGCAGACGTCTCAATAAGACAGAGGAGGAGAAAAAGAGAATATTATATCCTACCTAATTAAGCGAAGACAAAGAGGTGTGGGGAGAAAGGTTCAGGAGAGGTGGGGTGGCAACGGGAATTTTTAATCCGGTGTCTTCCCACCGTAACCACCAAGGCTGAACAGTAACGTTAATAGGGAACATCTGTACATCGACAGATTTATTCTTGCCAGGGCTCTTTCATGCCTGTGTCATTTGCATGGACCCGTGCTCATAATGTTCGACACACGCTGCACCTTGTAGTGCAATGACAGGGTAAATCTGATGAATGTTGGAACCGGGAAATCCTCCTTCCTTTCCCCTTTCTGCCTCCTCGGATTGCCCTTGCAGCTTCCAAGGCGGGGAAACCACACGGAGAAAGGAAACGTGAGCTTCTCCTCATCTGCACTTGTAAACAGAAAGCCAATCATGCAGCGAGCCTTTGCATTTTAAAGCAGAGTAACAAACCCACAGCGACGGGGATGCCCGCCCAGGCCTGGCCTGCTCGCCGGGAAGACGCGGGGTACGAGGCTCGGGACAGGGCACCGCTCCGCTCTCCAGTCTCCCCGGGGCACTCTTACGTCCTCTCCAAAGCACCCGGGAGCGCAGGAGGCGTGTGCGCTGCCCCCGACCCGGCCCTATAGAGCTGGGCTTTCCCTTCCTTCCCCCGGGAGACCTGTCCCGCTGGCGCTGCCCCCGGGCTCCTGCCTCGGGCTGCCTCCCAGCCCGGCTGCTCGGCTGCCGGCAGCCCCGACGCGACGCGGGGCCCAGGCTCCTGGGGCACCGCCGTGCCTGCGGGGATGGCCGCCGCCCCGGGGAGAGCTGTCGCTCCCCACCGACACCGTCCAGCCGCCCGCCCGCCCGCCCGTGCTTTACAGGGTGGGGTGACACGGTCCTCTCCCCGCAGGTGACGTCTCCTCTCCGATCCAAGCGTGCTTCGGGAGACCGGGACCCCGCAGCCCCCGCCCTGCCCGAAGCGGCCGGCGGCGGGGCCCGGGAGCGCAGTGGGAGCGAGGGGTGCTTCGCGGCCCGGGACCCGCGGAGCTGCCGCCTCCGCCTTTCCCGGCGGCCGCGCAGCAGGGGGGAACTGCTGCGGTGAGGTGCTGGGGGGCTACAGCCGCGACCCCCGCTCCGCCCCCCCCCCCCGCCTTGAAATTTGCTACGATGATCAAGAGCAGGAGGCATTGTTCAAAAAGTAATTTTTAATATCAACCTCTACCACCAGTAACAGTAAAATAGCATGTATCTTTCGTAACACAACCACCTCAGTTCCAAGAGATCAACATTTTTTTTGTTATTACAGTGAGGGTTAAAGGAAGCGAGCAGACTCTTGAGTCCGTCTTTTCCGATTTGATCATGTTGACCTGCACACCTTGGAAATTGCCACCCGTTGATTGCCTCTTTGACCTATGTGCCAGGAAGAACGGTGGCTTTCTGATCAAGACTGGCCTAGCCAGGCAGGAGGGCGATCAAACTGAGCGGAGCTGAAATTCCAGTAGATGTGTACATAGGTCAATCATAGCGATGTGACAGACAAAACCACTGAGGGAATACTGGTCACCAATAAGTCTGGGAAGGTGCCTGCAACCAGAGCAAAAACTTTTAGGAAGTGCTCCCAAAAATTATGGGCCAGAGCCCATGACTGGAAGGGCATTTGCAGATTTTGCTTGCTATTGTTTGTGTTTCTTTTTCTCATTCCTTTTTTTAAAATGACCAACAATGCTGAGGTTTCAAACATTTTTAATGTTTAAACTATTAAAAGGTGCTCTTTTCACTGTAGAAATGGTGTTGGTCCTGTCTATGCTGTCATTCTTTCCCATTTCTGTAGCTAGATCAATGCCCTCTCTGCTGTGAAAAGGCCATCATTAAATGATACCAAGTGGCTAAACCCTTTAATTTTCCATGTCATTGGACAAACAGCACTGGTGATAGCACCACGTGCTTCCATTCAGAAAGGGAATATCATTTAATTGCCAGTGTCAATTCCTGCAGCACCACGGCTATTCTTTGAAGAGCTACTTTCTAAGAGATCGGACGGGAGAAAACACTAACTTGATCCCTCACTTTTTTGGCCTTTATTTTCCTGTAGAGTTTACTAAATCACACCTAGTCAAGGAATAATATACCAATGCTTGTCTCATAACTCATGCACACTATGAAGGTTCTAAAAACACATTAGCTTAATCATGAAACCTCTGCAATAATTTATGTAACTGGAATAATTTCACAGGAAAGCCAATATAATTCAGAATGTCGTAAATACATGGACAGAAATCAGATTTCCACTGAAACTGTTTTTGTTCTCATCTGGTTTGGATGCCAAGTTTTATACTAGCCTCAGAGCAGTTCAGGTTTATCTTAATGTGCAGAGACCCATACAGGTACATTTCTTTTCCTTTTCTCACATTAAATTCATTATGTGATGTTCAAAAGACTGATACACATTAGAAAACCTTTAGGCATTTCAGTGTAAAAGGGACGGTTTATTAAAAGGATAGGTTATTACTTTGAACAATGTCTTCAGTGTGTACATTTAAATGTGAAATGTTTATCTGGTACCGAACTGCATTGGTCAGAATCTCTACCACTGTATTTTTACTCATAAATGTGCACCTAAGATAATAAAACACATTTATTGTCAGATTCTGTGTGGTCATTTGTGGGTCTTTTGTAGTCCACAAAGATAGGCTCATAGTTATTTTTTCAATAATTTTCTAAGTAAGTGTTACCATAATTCCATTTGTCAGTCCATGATTTTGAGAAGATATTTATTCTGTGGTAGAAAAAAAATGTTAACATGATTAGAGAAACAACTAAGGCTGTCTTAGCATACTCAATATATGGATGGGTGGAGAGGACTATATTTTAGTAGGAAAATTTTAAATGTTTAAAAGCATAGCCATTTCAACCCTCCCTGAAGACCCTGAAAAGGCAGAAGATACTGAGTGAGTCAGTAGCACCAAGTTCTCCTCCCTGCCTGAGCAGGGAGGGCAGCCAAAGTCTGCAGACATTGCCCAGGAGAGCAACGCTACTGAGGTGGAGCTCCAGGGAAGCAACGAAGGAATAAGCTCCTTCCTCCATGTTGTACAACTAAAGAGAAGTGGACAGTGGGTCTAATCCCACTGATCTTTCTGTGAGTGAGTAGTTCCATAAAACACTGTTTGTGAGTGATCACTGCTTGCACAAAAGGGATTACAGAAGAGAACTCTGTGAGCCTCAGAAAACAAAGCAGCAATTAAAGCAGCCTTTGTAGTTTTCAGTTAGGGTTATCTTCCAATGCAGGATGAACCATCATTTTTTTTTCTGCTAATTATTTTCATTAGCTGTTTTAACTCTTCCTGAGAGCTCTTAATAATTGCTTCAGAGGAGAATGTGTAAAACTGAAAATTATTTATGGCACTGATTAGAACTACAGAATACTAATATGGGTAGTCAGGAATAATTTACCATAGCAGGAAAAGCATTATTTAATTGTTTAATATAGAAGTTTAATTGTGCTTGCATATAATTATCATGTAAATATCACTGTGATCACTTTAAGAGGTTATTTCTTAGTGAGCCAAAATTCTGAAGCAATCTGAAAAGAATTAATTTTTTTCTTGCCTCCCTTCACAAGTCTCTCAAGTGCATTATATGTTTTAACTTAAACCAAAATATAGCCAAAGGCAGACAGGAGTTCCAACAGTGACCAGTGTAATACTCACTGCTTTTAATTACTGTAACAATAAATCACACAGGAATGTCCTCCAGGAACTAAATGATTTTCTAAAAACATTTGAGAATATTTTTGAAATTCAATTAATTGAAGGCACCAGATAAAAGGTACACATTCTTAATGGCTATAAAATAACCCTAAGGGATGTAACTGAGCTCCAAGCTTAACTTCAAAGTGTGACAGAAATACTTACTGTATTACTTTAAAAGTATTCAGATCAATGAATCAGTTAAAATTACTTATACATTTACCAACCTTTTCATTTTCTTTCTGAATATGATAGAAAGAATTGCTCTCATTTCCCAGGACACAAAAAGCAGTTGAGACCTGTAAAAGAAATTGTAATTAAAGCCAGCCTTCAGTCAAAATTGGTATTATGAATTTTTGGTTGACACAAGATAAAGGGGCCAGAGAAACATAAAAGTGGCTTGATAAAACATACATTTAGACATTCTATCCAGAAATTTAACTGGTTTGTGGAGATACTTCAGGTTCTGGGATTAACTCTGTTCTTGTTAAAGCCAGTAAGCATTTTTTTATTGAATTCAATAGAACCAGAACGCCACCCTGCAATCTGTATTGTGTACAGCTGCGTACCTAACCCGCTATCTGATTATGGACCAGAACCGTTCTATTTTTTTTCTCTCTTTGGACTAATCAGGGGTTAATAGAGAGCATCTGTCATTTGTCTAGTGGCCAGCCCAGCCTTAAAACCCATGACACTTGAACACCCACGTGGCTTTGGAAGGTGCTTTTTTGGGTAGTAGTCTGAGGTAATATGTCCGCTAATGCTGGATTCATCTCTATGAATAAATACCTTGGCATTTGGCCTTAGTTTATGAGCAATAGAGGTTGTTTTAAAATAAAAGTATTTAAACCATCACACTTTTCTCATTTGCAAGGTGATTTCATAATGCAGCGTGACTCAACAGAAGGACAGTGTTAAACTGTCACTACCGGTTGATTTTTTTTTTTTTTAGCAGTGGTGTTCAGTTCTGAGCAGCTCTTCCTTCCCTACTGTAATCTCAGTCTATAGCTATGCTCCTGATTAGTACCTGGGCCATGAAAGCAGATTGTGGACCTGTAGTAGTCATACCATGGAGATCAGACTTAACTTCTAACCTTCACAAATAGCTGCTTATTATAAATATGCACTGATGAGAAATAATTTAACTGCATATATATTATTACTCAGTGCAGAAAGTTTAGCAATAGTGGAACCAGAATCATGCACACGTGAACATTCATGCACATCCATGTCTCTACACTTGTAAGTACACAGGCACACACACACACAGAGGGAAAGGGTGCAGAGAGGTGTCTGTCCTATATGAAGGGACGATGTTCTAAGAGAAGACTGAGGATATTCTGTACAAGACTAATTACAATATTTTCCAACGGGTACTCGTTTTCAATACTCACTGATAATTTTCTTAGTAGCATGTTAACATTTTCTCTATGTTTAAGACGTGTTAAAATGAGACAGTAATAAAGTGACAATAATGTTGCAGAGATAAATGCATCTTTATCCCTTCTGTTTGTTTTCCTTGGTCATTCAAAATCATAAACACCATAAGAATCTTTGAGTATTTAATATTGAGGTTTTTTCATGAATATGTAATAATTTTTTCATAGACCTGTGCAGTAATTTTGTGCCCTGCAGGTGCGAGGTGGTGGTGGGGTCTTTGAGCAATAGAAAGATCCACAGTAGATTGCAGTTGAAAAATACAGTCGCTGACAATACATCTGTTATATAATAGTTATTTTAAAGCTGCATGTAATAAATAAAATACAAGACTAAAAACACCAATAAGACTCTGGTTTCATCAAAGCACTCTGTTTAATAAGGGCAAGAGTCTAACTATGAAACACACTTAATCTGGGACTGCGGACTGTCAAAGACAGCTTGAATGTTAGAGGCAAATACCCATAATATTCACAACAGACTCACATCTACGAAATTAGCACCTGTGACCTGCAGCCAGGTTCAAATCAATTCTGTATAAAAAAGCCTGAAATTGCTATTATGTGTTTGTTCCACCAATTACTCCAATCCACTGTTCACAAGCATTTAAAAGCTTTTCTCTTATGAGGACTATACAGTTAAAAGAATTTTTTCAAGAATAGTTAGGTTGTTTATCTCAGAAGGGCTGCTTGTCTAATAAAGGAACACATGGATTTACGGTATGTTATATCTTCATAAATTCTGAGAAACTGTAGGACATTCCTGCATTTCCCCCTCTTCTCCCTTCTTTTTAAAAAAATAAGTAAATTTTTAAACTAAAAAAGTTTGGGTTTTTTTTTTTTTTTTTAACGTTTGGTGAAAAGGTTGAACTGCAGTAACACAGAAGAGCTGAAGTAAAAAACCAAGTCAGAGTATTGGCTTCAGATTAAAGCTCAGTAAACCCAGGATAACTTGTCTAGAAAGTAGAATGATTTCATTGAAAATACATGTCAGGAAAGGTTAAATATTATTAACAAATGAAAAAAGTACCTTCATACATCTAATTTTTAGGTTTGCAAAAAGTCTATGGTGTCAAGACATAAAATGTAGTCATGTTTGTCATAAGGTGCTATGTTTCATCCGTGCTGTATTTCCCAGTTAACACTCCTCCTCCTCCTCTCCCAAGCACCTGATTTCATAGCAGGTAGAGATAGCAGTCCTAAGGACACGTACAGTGGGAGGTGAGGGATTTCTGCAAAGTCCTCATTAATGCTGAAGGAAGAGCCTTCCTTGTGAGGATGATGGCATTTCTTGTCTTTGTCCATATCCAGAGACAACCATGAGCAGATACCTGCAGCCACCCATTTCCACAGAGTGTGTCCTGTTTACATTTCAAGGCTTGCACGAGACTCCCAGCCATGCTCTGTTCCCACGTCAGCCTATTTTTCAGCTGGAAGTGGATCAGAGTAGGACAAGAGTTGCTTATCCAGAAACCAAGAAGATGTCAGTACCATGCTCAAACACAGTGTGGCTGGGGACGTATCAGAGCCAGCAGTGACATTGCAGGTTACCATGGCTGACTGCATCACCTAGAGGAAATTTCATCCAACACAATGAAGCTAAAGATCAATGACAGCCCACGGCACCACCGTCGTTTCCAGACACTCCAGCTCTCTCCCAAGCTCCAAAAGGACACATATGGGAAGTTTGGTGGGTGGTCATGCGAGCTGCTGGCTGACTGTGGTCAGCCAAGTGAAGAAGTCTGGGTGGGACAAGAGAAAATCTGTTCCTTTCCAACATTACCAAAACCAAGTAACCTTTGGGCTTGCCTTGACTTGATAGCAGGAGCTCAGCTGGACCCTTGCTTTTTTGCCCACTGTCACTTCTAGCTTTAACCAAAACCTTGAGGTGCCAAATCTGTTTTGTGTTTCCCTGGGAGACTGCTGTTCACCTGCAGATTTGCATCCGGTTTTCTTACTGCCAAAAGGCAGTTAGCTGCTTTATACTAATGTGTAAAGAAAGATCTCCTCACTGTCAGCTCAGACAGTGGTTTCTAGTCTTGCTGAGCATTTGGGAGGAGGACTTGCTGCAAGCAGCGATCCCAGCTGACTACTCTTTAATGGAACTTAAATATTTGAAACAGAAAGCATGGTGGACTAAAACCTTAGATGACATGAAAAACAAAAAACTATAGGTAGATGTAAAAGACTCCATTAATGGAAGTAAGATTTACTAATCTGAAGTTTTCCTACTTAAAATATTTTATGTGAATTACACTGCTGGGAAAAGGCAGATGGGGGTACAACAGTCACTCCTGAGCGCAGAGAGGATCACAGGAAAACTGGGACGGCAGCTTTTTCCTCTGGTCCATGTTATGCTGGTCCTTTATATATGTGACCCTAAACAGCTTTTTTGGAGCAAATTGTGAGTCATGTGACTGTAATGGTTGACCTTTGTGTGAGAGAAGAAACAAAACCAAAGACAATTCTTTTTTTTTTTTTTGTCTACTTAATGTGTTAAATTTAATGTCAAGAGACCTAGCTTAACCTGTGTTTCAGTAATCACCAATAAATTTATAAGACTCTCTAACTGGACTTTTTCCCCTGGAATTAAAAAGTGCCATGGCCTGTTATCTGAACAACCCCCAGCGTTGCTCACCTGCAGTTCAGAGAACTTAAAATCACTCTGACCAGCTTTGTGAAGGCACTTCAGAATTACCAGAAGAAATAGACAGGGGGGACCTTTACTAATTTTTAAAAATGCAGTCATTAAACCTGCAGTTCAGGATCCCAGTCCCAATTCCCTCTTCGTTTTCTTTCTTTCTTTCGCTGACCCACTCATATGCCTCAGTTGCATTAAAAAATCCCCATGAAACTCACTGAGAAATGGGATAACAGTAAAGATAAAAACTTTTTCTATTTTGAATGCCACTTTTCCTTTTTGAGTTTTGTTATTGTGTGGAAATGCACGTGTCAAGGTAAATTTATTTAACAGTACAATTTACAATTGAAAATATTATAGATAGAACTAAGAAAAATGAAGTCAGTTGTAGCAATACAAATAAAGAATGACTCTTGTGTTACATATGAATCACGCAATTAGTGAATTCCACTAAGGATAGTAATTGTTCATTACTTCAGATCTGGAAGCTATTTTGAAATGCTCTGGAGAGTTGAATAAGAATAATATTGTTTATCTTCAAAATCAAGTTCAAAGAACTTACCTTCAAGCAAATGACGGCATTCCCAAGTAGCGATCATACTACAGAGTAAGTGCTAAGGGGAACTAAACTTAAAGTAGCCTAATATAGAAGCTTGGCTGAAATAAAACTTGGAAGGAGTTTCCCAGAAGATGGAAACAAAACAAAACAAAACAAAAAAACCCAACAGAGAAACAAAGGGTTGTGGTGAAAAAGAGCAAGACAGAAGTAGGACATTCATGCCAAACACTTCTCTCTTCCACTTTTACATGTGTGTTGCAGATCCATATCCCAGTGCAGCTGAGTCCCATCAAAGGTCCTATGTAAACCTAAGATTTTTTTTCCTTTGTAAGGAAAAGTTTATGCTAGTACTACATAGATCTATATAAGCAGTACAGGTTCTGTGTATGTAACCAATTTGATTTTGTTTCCTCTACTGGATTTAACTTCATAGTGTTTGCAGTAGGCGAAATGAGTAAAATGTGGTAAAACCACCTGTCACCAAACACTTTTAAACACATAAATAGCAGTCCAGCTTTTACACCGAAGTAATTAGAAACTTTGTTTAGCAAGGCTCCAGAAAAGAAGAATAATTGTACAGGTAAATAAAATGTCCAGAATCTTTCCTCTCACTTTATCCACCCCCATGATTTGTAAAGACATAAACTATCATGACCTAGGGCATAAGCCAACTGCTGAACTTGACCTGCTTTAAGAGAGGATTTTTCAGTCTTTCTCTGCGGCAGATGGTACTGGTCAATATTAGAAATAGGATACTTGATGGATAGACTGTAGTTCTGTTTCAGAATAGTCATTCCCATATTTCTTCCAGATTCAGCTTTTCTTTCTCCTTTATGACTGCCAAGGTTATCGAGGATATTTATCCCAACACAATGTTCATGGTCTTGTTTTTAAAACTTTCATTGAAGACAGATTTATTTGGACTTTGTTAACCAGTTTAGAGGAAATTGTCCTTCTGGCAGCAGTATCTCCTTGGGAATCTGTTAGTGTTAATTCTTTCTTTAGCTGCTGAACCAAAACAGGAGTCAAAATGCTTGTTTAGGAACCTAAATAAGTTTTTCGGAATTTTGGAGCATCAGCAGCTTCCACTCCAGTCAGTAACATCTGATGCTCTGGATCTCTTTGACTTGGTCAAGAGAAAGCTCTTATCTCTTTTATGTATCAAGGGATGGAACTCATTTCCTCATGCCATCATCTGCAGAAAGGATGCATAAAGTCATGTTTAGGAAGGAAATTTCATTTAGAGGTTTAAGGGTTACAAAAGCAAAGTAAGAATTGGTCTTATCTTGTAACTAAGACAGTAAATTTAGAAGGAAAAAATTATTGCAGTATGTTCCCTCATGCATTTAAGTCAGAGAAATTAGTGACGAAAGATTCAGCTCTAAAGGAGCAGGATAGGAACCTGAACTCAAGTCTTCTGTGAGTCAGATTGAACATGTGTCAATGTTGTCCCTCAGTCAAAACATTCATATGTCAATTCCAAAGTGGAAAATCTTTCTTTAAAACATATTGGAAACCTTGAGAGTAGAGGAAGAACATAACCTGTCCCTTCAGGGAACTGTTCACTTAAATCCACATATACACAGCTTGATTTTCAACAGCTGTACTGAGTGCACAAGAACTCCGTAGACGTATACAGGGCCTGAATAGGATGGAAGAAACGTGGAGCGGAGAGTTGTGTGGCAAAAAGGTTATCTTTTCTGAAATCCAGATGTAATTGAGAGATTTCAAACAAATATATGTACGTATGCATGCACACAGACATAGACATATATATATATATATAAAAAAAAATAAGAGAAAGACTGTTTTTCATCCCTGTCTTTGAAAATACTTATGTAAAAGTTCTAGAATGTAACTGATTCAAAACCAATTTGAATTAATTAACATTTAATGGAAATTCTCAGAAAATGTTAATCTTTTCTTGAAAATATAGTCTGCCCTAAACTGGGAAAAACCCAAGAAAAATTTGGTTGCAGTTACTAAAAACTGACATTAGCTGAAAATGCTTCAAAACTTAGAAATACCTGTTAAGTAGCCATAAGAAAAAGAAAGTCAGAACTTCTTTTGCACGTTTAAGCACCTAATGACAACTTACTGGTAGCAACTGGGAAAGGAAACAAATTAGATTAGGTTAATGATGTGCACCTAACTAGAAGACCAAAAAATAGAAATTGGATTCTTGTCTCTTCTAAAACTTGATGCCTCAGTGGTTAAATCCTCTAAATCTTTGTTGTTAATCTGAATCCAATACTTTAGACAAAGATCTATTTGCCCACTTCAGAGATAATGGAGAACTCCTAGAAGGAAGGTGAAGAAAATCTCTTGAATGCTTACTACAATTTAGTGTTTTGGGGTTTTTTTTTTTGTTTGTTTGTTTGGTTTGTTTTTTTTTTAATAGATCATAGTTATGTGGACTATATCTATACCAATATGCCAAATAGATCAGGTGAAGGACAGTTCTGACAACTCTCACTTGCACTTATATTCTTCTACACAAGACTCGCACAAATAGAGTAGAGGTTTACTCTTAACTGCTGACCCAGGCATTGTTACGGATCATTTGGTTATGTTGTCTGTGACCATTAGGCCTTAATTTCTCTAGACTCAGATATACCATTCTACATATTCCAGTTTGTTAGATAGAGAAATTCTTTTTTCCAGGGCTATCTGTTTCTTTAATTTCCTTCTTGTATACTCTGATATGTTCCCCGTTTATGTATTACATTTCTGTGTATGTAATTTGCACATTACTATTTCATTTTTCGCAAGTTTATGAATACCTCCGTTAAACTGCCTTTGCAAAAAGCAGGATTGTACTTTACTTTAAAATTGCAAGAGAAAAGGAAAGCCTTTCAGTAGCTTTAAATCCATTTAAATGTGAACAATTTATCTTTGGAAACTCTAACTAACAATACTTATTATCAGATGTCTTCTATATCTACAACATTTCAACACCAAGAATATTTGACTCCTAAGAATCTAGCTGGGGATTGGGCTAGATACACGGTCATTTTTGGTCAAGAGCACATTCAGTTCCACCAGTGCAATATGGCTTACTATCTTGCCCAGGGCTGTTACCATCAAAATCAGAAGGTTGTTTAATAAAACTTTGATAAGAATTTTTGGCACTAATTCTCTGTTCATTGTGTGACATAAACAGCTCCCAAACCTGCCCTCTCTGTTGTGATAGGAACAATACATTCCACCTCAAGCAGTTACGGAATGTTTTGTCAGCGTAGATTGCCTTTTCTGACAATCGGACCAGACTCTGCAATCAAGACTTCCTTTTCATCAGGGTCTGTAGATTCCTTACAATCCTGGAGAACCATTGAACTAACCCTCTCTTGCTTGCCTCCCCCTTCCTGGTCAGGCAGTATCTGTCCGTCCTTTGGAAGGCTTAGTCATAATTCTGAGGTTCTTACTCTTATTTGAAAAGACTACTCTGGAAATTGTTTCTTAGCATTTGGGCCTCCTAGGTGAACATGTGTTATGGTCCCTTCTCATCTTTTGAGTATCAAGAAGAAGATTTTGAGATAGCGGCATTTTTAGACAAGCAAGACACTGTAGTTAGCAGCTTGGAAGCTCAGAGGTGATGTCTCTGCCTTGGGTACTTTACTTTGCAGCAGAATGTAGAAAAGTTTCAATGCACTGCAGATCAGCAACCTCTCAATAACAAAGGATGACATTTCCCTTCTATGTAAAAGTTCCAATACTTGCTCAAACGACATGCATTTGCTTAGCCTGAATGTGTCAGGATTGAGTTGGATTCAGAGTGTACCCTTCTCTTCTTCAGTGAAGGATCCTTCCTTTTAGGTTATGAAACAGCTGGGAGAAACACATTTAGAAATTGCCCTTTATTTAGTTTCTCTGGGAACCGTTCTGGAGCTCAAGATTTAGTTCTTAATGGTTGCTTAAGAATATTTTTGGGAGGAATTACTATTCTTTCCTAAGGAGACCTTCTGTGAAGCATTTTAAGAGGTGGCTGCTAAAATGTCTAAACATCCACATTCTATTTGAGCAATACAGCTTTATACTCAAGCAAATGTTTGGTATACTGCAGATAAATCATTTCCTCGTTATGTAAAGGGATATTTGCTTTCTATATGGCTATTTATTTATTTTGATGTCTGTATTATTTATTCATTTTGATGGCTGTTTTAGGGTATAGGAAATACATGCCTTGTGGTTTTTTTGAGATGAGAAAGGTAAGGGCAATTTTTGAAAAAAGAGGTGCTTGCTAATCATCTTCTCACTGTCATTACCTCCTGTTTCCTGCTCTACATTCCTTCCTGCCTCCTTTTCCCTCCTCAGACCAGATAGCTGGGCTTGAACACTCTGGTTTGAAGAAGGTGTTTGTAAACTTGTTCTGGATAGACCTTGGTACCTCAGAGTCATTTGTACTCCCTGTCTCCAGACCACAGAACTGTTGTTCAACTAATGTGAGGAATAAGCAGTGGTTGTTTACAGATGGACTTTGGAAAGGAGCAGGAGGAGATTATGATAGAGCAAATTAATAGTAAATAATTCTTTTGATAGAAAAGTGGTTCTGTGATTCTGTAAAAGGACTTGCAGTCATCTCAGTGAGTTACTAATTTGTTTACCTTCAAGTAAAATCATCTCTAGAGCCAGCCAGTTTTTATACTGAGGTGTAGAAGAGCTGTCCTGGGTGGCAACGTGATGGATAACTTCATTATACAACTTAAGAAGCTCTTCTTCCCTTTCTTGTACCTTTTCAGGCTCTAGTTAATCACCTCATCCTGGTTAAACCAACTGACTACTTCAGCATTAAAAGTATGCAAAATTAACATTTTACTGCACCAGTGCCAGATAAATGCAGTCTTTTCCATTTGGAAATCAGCCAGCCTTGTTTAAATGATTCTGGCTTCTCCATCTGATGTGTCTGATGCAATTCCCAATCAAGGGACCGGAGTCATGCTCTCAACTTCCATCCCTCCTCCATCTTTTTTCATGATAATGGAAGGATGGCTGTCCTGGGCTGTCCCTGTCTTCAGTAGTGGCAGATACTGACTGCTGAGTGAATATGAACAGGAGGAGGTTACACAGATTTTTCTTCTACAGTAATCTGTGGTTCAAGGACTTTCTGAGTCCGAGATAATGAAGTCCTGCTAACCGTCACTGGGTCTGATCCTGATCCTGACCTGTGGGTTGACATCCTTCCCAGCTTTGGCCCATCTCCAGGGAGGTGCTCTGAAGGTCTCCTCCGTTGTATCTTATGTGAAATGACTTTGATGTGTCTTTCACCTTGCTGTGGATATTTTTCATCTCTTTGAGATGGAGGACAGAATCAGACCAGTACACAGTATTCAGCATATTGGTTCACTTTAGATTTATACAGTGACAAAAGAAAAATTTTTATTGTTATTGTTTAAAAAAAATTATTTCTTGAAAAACTTTTGTAATCATGATTTTAAGCTTGTAGTTTCATAAAACTGGGTGAAAATAGTTTTCATCCTTGGGGCCCAAATCATGTACAACCCTTTTACAGAAATTGCTGCAATTTTTAATAAAAAGTGTATCTGTTTGAGAGGCTGTTCCCAACCACCGAGAACATTGGGCTTCCCAGTTTTTGAAGTCTTCATTAGAGTAAAGATTTGTATCTGTAAGACCTTATCTGCCCTTCCTGTAGATAGATGGATTGTCCTGTGGCAAGGCTTTACAAGCAAAATTCACTGCACTTTCTCTTCGTAAGCAATGCTTATCATCTCTCCCTAAATTCAGCGGCTCTGTTATCAAACAACAAGAACAGTGCTAGAACACTATTTTGAGATGGTTATTAAAAGACTCTTTTTCTTGTTTCTTTTCAATTGAATTATTTTTCCTCAAAGCTTTTGCTTTTTTTGAAACACAGTTTGAAAAAGAAAACCAATATGACATCACATTTTGTCACCATCAATCATTTGCTATGCAAATTGAGATGCCTACAGGACTTCAGAGAGTTCAAGGCCTGCCTACGCACGGGGCTTGTACAAACAATGAAAGATTTACAAGGTGAGTAATAAGCACTTTCAGGAAAAGACTGATTACAAATCAAAGTATAAAAGGACATGGGTAGAAAAAGAAAAAAGAGGAAATTTTAATCACAAAAGGGAAACAATGGGAATAGCGAACACATCTGGTAAAATGGTTTTATGAAACACTTTTGTTTCAAAAATATACATTAAATTCTTTTGCCTGAAACTTGTGGTCATTTTTCAAATTCCAAGCAGTTTTGAAAATTAAATTTTAAAAAAAGAAATATAAAAGGCCTAACAAGAGAGCAAAGGTCTATCCACATCTTGTTTCTGAGAGGTTCACAGAGGATGCCTATGCTAAAAGACAGCACCAGGGCAAGAATATAGTGATGCTCTCCTAGGCTGAGTTTCTGACCATTCTCAGGGCAGAATCTGTGATAAAAGTAATACCTCTGTGTTTAGTGGGCCCTGATTTTTTTTTTCCTTACATTAATTTTTCTGATTCCTTTTTGACTTGTTCTGCGTTGCAGCATTTGTAGCATCCTGTGGCAATGGGTTCCAATGCTCGTGTGCTCACTGTATGAACTATTATCTGTTGCTTGTTTTGACCTTGCCCCATGCTGATTTCATGCTGTGATTCTTGCCCGCTGGCATTCACTGGAAAACTACACTGTATCTAATAACAAAAGAATGGAGGCTACTGTATCAGGACAAATCAAGATGGTAATGTATTTCCCATCACGACAAGATAGGCCAGATTGAGGTCATGTTAAATGAAAGTCCCAAACTGCCACACTTCCCAAAAGACAGAGACGACGTTCCTCTTTCCAGTGCAGTACTCCCTGGCGACCTCCCCCCAGATCTGTGTCTGAAAGGATTTTCCAGCTCCTTTGAAGGCACTGGCAAAGTTGGGTTAAAGATAGAGCTCAGGTGTAAAAATAAAAAAGGCTTTAAGTGTGCAAGTATAGATTGGATTGAATATAGAAGAGAGTGCTTGCTGTCAATATTAGGGAATGGAAAATTGGAGGGAAAATTCCTCAGGCACAAAATTGCCTCCTATTTTAGTGCTGCTTACGCAACCAGAGAAGAAGGTGTATTTACAGGAATGATCCTGCACTCTTCCCCGCTATTATGAGTGACTTGATAATCATGATAAACTCTGACCAGGCTTCTGACCATGTAGATGCTGTGGGGAAAAAGCCTTACTTCTGATGTTCAACTTACCAGAGGGCTGTGGACTAAGAATTTGAGATACCAGTCTCCAAGAAACAGATGTCTCTATGTACAATGAATAACACCAAACTGTATCCATAATTATATATGAACAATAATAACAAAAAAGACCATGAGACACACTTTGTTATCTGGTACTAAAATCTCTCACTTGATTTTTAAGACTCTGTTGTAGTAAGAACCTAAAGTTAATTTCCTGGCAGTGATATAGGATAAGGAGTTCTACTCTACCCAGTAGGCTTTGAAAAGAGATCTGCACCCAGACCCTTGATAGCAGCATTAAGTTAACTTCCCCTTTGGAAAAATAACTGTCCAATTTTCTGTCAGTGAATGGGGCACAACCATGTGATGAGTTATGATAAGCAGTAAAAGCTGGATCAATTTTGAGCAGCCCATACAGGGATCTCAGGGAAGAGAGTACTGTGCTATTGCAAGAGCAATCTGTTCGTGACACTGGCCATTATCTATCAATTAAGTGTAATCTGTAATAATAACCTTTTTGAAGGTAATTGCCTTTTCTAATTTTAGTCAGACACTTGTTGATTTGTACACTGAGGAATGAAGTTTTCTATCCTTAAGAAGTTTTTATTCTATGGAGATGTCCTGAGTCTGCCCACTGGTCTACACCTGCTTTCAAAACTGTGCAAGTCTCCTGCAGGTTTTCTGCCACATTTTCCATGCAGACCTCTTAGGATGCTTTAGATCAAGTTAAATGTCTCTATGTGCCGTGTTCTGGGAACGGAATGCCCCCCTTCCATCCTGTTAATTTTTGAGCTCTTGGGCTCAATTTTATGCTATCACAGTGAGTTCTTCTGCTTCTCTTCACACAAGGAAAGAATGAAATTCCTTTTCTAGGTTGTTAATAATCCTTTAATTTTATTGGCTGTTTCCTTGGGGTTTTTTTTTTGCAATGAGCAAATGAGTAGGAGTTCACAATTTGCTCTTGCCTTTGCCTGCATTATTTTCGTTCTTTCTTACATGTTTCCTTTCCAAACGAAAGAATCCTGATCATTAAAAGATTTAATTTAATGAAAATCTGTTATTTTATTAGCATTTATGTTCTGAACACCTTCCATTTGCACTCTATTATTTATTTTAAATGAGGTGACTAGACTTAAGCACAACATCCAAAATGAAAGCCTATGACTGGTCTTTAGCAGTACGTGTTAATTTGTAGTATTTTCGTGCCCGCAAGCCTCCAGACTGCATAAGGTTCCTTCGGGCTGCATACTGTGCAAACATGGAGCTCTTGCCTGGAAGATCTTCCAATCAAATTTTAAAACAGATGTTAAAAAGGTGAATAAATTATAGAAATGAGAAAGGAAAAGTGTGCAAGGGAATAAAATGGTTTATGAGTAGCTAACACACGCGCAATTAATCTGATTGATGATGGCATTATATGATTTTTCAGGGATTATTTTAATCCATTTTTAAATGTATTTTAAAATTTCGTCCTCCAAATCCACAAATAATTAATAATTATGTTAATGGAGATGCCATCAATGACTCATTGTCTCCTATGCCCTGCTCCCAGATGATTACCGTTCACTTAGAGCTCATGAAGGTGTATCGTCAGCTCAGATCATATTGAATGTTTTACCTCCCACTGTACATTAACAAGCCTTTGTTAACAGGGAATATTACCTGCAGTCAGGCCACGTGGTTGTCAATCTTTTAAAGTGCCTCTGGAATTCCACACAGTTCTTCCTGGTTTTCAGCAACCTAAATTATTTTGACATCTGTGAATATGCCAGCTTGGACTTCACCTTTTCCCAAATAATTAATAAACACATTAATTTATAATTTCCCTGCATTTTTAAAGGAGTTCCAATATTAGCTCTATTGCTTATGTGAGCAACACAGCACAGGAATAACCACAAACAAAAAATGGTAACCCGTTTCCCAGGTCTATAGAGAAAACCAGTCAGCTGGTATTTCTGAAATTAGACATTACTGCTAAACAAAGCCTAAGGTAATTCCTTACTCTAGTCCTGCCTTAAACAGAAGGAAGTCACAGTCTCGAGTTATTTTGGGCCAATGGAGGATATTAACCCCGAAGTGAAGTTGTCTTTGAAGAGAAAATGCTGATTGTACCTCTTCTGTTTGAAATTAAAAGTATCCACAGGTCTCAAAAGCAAGGATATTTCCTGGCAAAAGCATACAGTGTCTCAGGTAGAAAAAACTAATCAGTGCGCAGGTGAAAAGCAGTGTCTTAAAATTCACCCAGAAGTAGATCTTGCAACCCACTGACAAGAGCAGGGAGAGCATTAATATGTGTGTAAGTTTTCAGTCTGAGAATAAAAGTAAAGATGTGGCTTCAGATAAATTTCACTGCAATATTCTGATTTAGAAATGCCAATAAAGTTCCGTGATCATCATTTCAGAGGTAAGATGGTTACCTCTTAGTCACATATAGGTAGAAAAAGGAGTCTGGTCACAGTAGCTGCTTTTGCATAGTCAAAGAGCAGAGAATCTCTATTCTTGAAGTAGTGGCCTGTTGATAAGAAAGGTGGTACTGTACATTTCCTTATGGGACTATTCATACTTAACGGGTTTTCAAAAGATTGAAGATTCTGAATTCCCATGGAAAGCAACAGAAATTAGGCAATTTCTAAAAATCCACTAAAGTCTGCATGTTCCTTTGTTGAAATGCTGGTAGTGTCATATTAATTTCTGAACATTCAGGTTTGGTTTCTAAATTATTTACAAGCTTTTAAAATTTAACTTGGACACTTTAGTAGATTATGGGGCAATGATTGAATACTGACTTTTTGCCATGCCACGTAATTTCAGTTTATGAAAGTAAACAAGACTGAGGGAAACTGGGAAAATTGTCTCTGAACAGAATAAAGATTAATTAATGGATTTCCTGCAGAGAATAGATAGAAGTTACTTCTAAGGCAATCTATTCTTCTTAAGAATTAAAATTGCTTTCTCACAGACCCTACCAATCTGGAAAGACAAAGATTCAGAGCACAGATGGTTGTAATACAGTTGGCACATCAGTTACTATCAGCTTTTTTTTCCACTTCTAATTTCTGCAATTTTTTTTTCTGCTCTGGAAGAGTTCCCAGGTGCAAACAACACTTTACGCAGCTTGGTTGGCAGCAGCTGATATTGTTTCAGTTTTCACATTACTAAAAAGACCCTGGGAGAAATTTAGAGAACAACAAAAATAATCCTGATGGAAACAATGGGAGAAAAATTGGTTTATGGGGATGGAGTATAGAAGTGAGGCATGCACAGCTTTGTTAAGGGGTGACTGCAGAAGAAAGGTGGTAAGGAAGAGTGAGCAGTATGCTAATAGCATACAATGTCTGAAGGTTTTTCAACTTCAGGAAATTCATATGGTTTAAGAAGATGCAGTTATGAGTAGTAAAAAGAAAGAGAAAATAATCAGGTATACAAAATATTGTAACATCAAGACTTCAGGTTGCAAAGCAGTTATTAAACATTTAAGTTCGGAGAGCACTACTCTTTAGGAAGGCCATGGTACGTGTGCTTGGTGAGACTGTGGGTGTGATTCAGCTCCAGATTCATATAACTAACAAAAGAGTCTATTGATAGTGGAGATGATCCTGTCAGTGTCAATGGGGGTCTGGGTCTTGTTCATTTTCCTAAATGTAGGCATCTAACATCATTTAAGTTGCCATGGACATCACCTTAATACAAAAGATTTGGCACATCTAGCACAGGTTGTAGGGGAGGCTCATGCCCCCTGGAGCAGCAGCTGGTGGCCGAGGAAGCTTTTGTAGCAGGAACCTGCCTTGGGGCTCCTGGTGCTATCAGACACATTGGCAAAATCTCCTTTGACTTCAGAAGGAGCTGAGACCCCCCACCCCTGGCTCGTGTGCAGACACCGATTGTAAACACCTGAAGTGACATTTCAGAGTCCAGAGCTGAATCTGGCCTTAGCTGTGTTTGACATGTAATCTTTCTATGGCAAGGTAATTTCTGTAGTTAAATCATAAAGTCACCTACAGATTATAAAGTAACCTCAGCTATAAAGGATCTGGAAACTAATTCTGATGTGTAATTAAACCATATGTTGTCGTTTCTGTGATAATGCTCTTTGAATAACATGAAAACATTTTGATGTTTAATTGGATGAAATTTTAACAATTTTGAAACTTCGTTTGTGAAATCCTTTGGGATAGTAAAAATCTAAACAAAAATGTTCCAAATCCTTTCCTATTACCATCTTTGTTTACTTTGGTAATGTCACAAGTTCCACTGTTCTAAATAACTTAATTATTTAGCATTATCTGAATAATATGTAATAAAAAGAGACAAATCATCATGTTTTTTTTAGTAGCAAGTGCATCATACCTGAGTAAATGACCTGACTTTTCCATTAGAGATGACACGGCATGTTCAGAGTACTCACACTCAAAAGAAATGAAGATTTATTTTTAATAGTTTGATGAACATTTAAATACAGAAATGGTTCAGCAAATCTTTCCAATAGTTTTTCTCTTTTTCTATCTAGTTCACATTATAAATAGATAGCACACAATTTTGACTTTTAAAATATTCTGATATTTTAAGAATCAAATATAAGTAAGTGTTTATCTTGGAATTCAGTACATGCAATGCTTACATCAAATGATCTTTCACTGTCACTAGTTTCCACGGGAAAATAATGTTTTACTAAAATTTTGAGACCTGCTGGGGAAAAAAAACCCCAACATTAAAACCACATCTGATTTGCTTATTTCCAACATCCAAATAAGTTTTAGTGAAGTGTGCTTTGATATATTTTACAATCTACTTCGATGTGCGATGCAATCAATTAACTATTTTCTGTTAGGACTCAGTCTGTTTCCCTAACTCGTAAACAGCCACTCTAGAACAAGACATTATCAGGAACAGCCGGGCTTACAGCTCAACCATAGCAGCTGGTCATAAAACCACACTTCAAAAAGATGACAAACCCAAGATAAAATATTATTCACAGTGTAAAAACAAAACCTCAAGCCTTTAACCAAAATGTTTTATTGTCTGAAGCTGAAAGAATTGACAAGTTGTTAATATTCTGCATCGTGCTTTGCTCCTGCTTTTATCTTCAATAAAGGATGACAGAGTTACAAATTTCTGGAAGAGGTCGAGCACTGTCACTTTTATCAAATGTGGTATCAGCATTTTCCATCAGTGGCTTGGGAACAATGTTAACTGCTCTACCTTGGCTTAGGAAGCGAGTTGACTCCTTGCTATGTACCAGCGTTTTGATTCTTGCAGTGAAATTCGAGGGAGCACTGGGAGAGCTAATTAAACACTCAGAAGACAGAGGAATCCCCATTTGCAGTTGCCTTTGAACGTGTTTTGTTATTGGTTTGCCTTCTTTGTCAGTATATCCCATTTCCAAGTGCTGAATCACTGTGTAGGTCGAAATCCCTTTAACCCTGCAGTTTCCCAGAACAATTTCTCAAGACTGGAAAATGAAGGACTAACCTAGTGGATGACTAATAATCCGGTGCCTCCCACCTTTGACTTGCTGGCGGATAACCTCTATCTGAAACTCTCCTTCAATTTGCATTTAACATTACTATTTAACATTAAATTTGATTAACACTTAAAAGGTAGTAAGGTGAAAAAACCTTATATTAAATAAGGAAGTCACAAATTCTGTCTGTGTACCAGCTGTCAACAAAGCAACCTTTGAAGGAGGAATTATCCGTATGCCTTAGCTGTGTACAGTATGACCTGGTTTTCTGTGATTAGGTAGCTGTCTTACTGTAACTCATGCACGGTACGAGGCAGGGGTTGTTTTGCACAGGAATCTTTACTGCCTATTTCACAAAGCAACAAGATTATGCAGCTTAGTGCATAGTAGAAACACAGAAAATGGGACTCTGGGTTTTCTTTTCTGATCTGTAGAAGAACTCATCAGATGAACAGGTATCTGAATGAAAGACCCTGTGATATGTATTTTAGGAGCATAAATAAATGTTGAATCTCAGTGGATACTTGAGTAAAGTTCCTTACAAAGCAAATTAAAAATGCTAGTAATTCTTGAATTATTGAATAATTTGATTTATGTAATTTATGGTCATGTTCTTTTATGTTCATACACAGAGCCAGGAAAAATGTTATGCTTTTGCAAACTAGATTGTAAAAAATATATTTAAGGGCATTGGATTGATATATGTGATATGTATTGCTAAAGCTTCTTAAAAGATGATATTTGAGCAGAAGTAATCAGCCAAATACATCTGTATTTTGTGCCAATGCACTACAGAAATCTCTAATAACTCAGTTTAAAAAAAAGTAAGAGAGCTTGTTTTACAGTTATTGCACCTATTAGGGGAACATAGTAGATTTGATTGGAAATAAGATACCCAAAGCACTTGAATATTTAAGTTTGAAGACAGGCTTCTGATACGATGACTCCCCAAAGTCTTCATTGTGGCAAGTAGGAGTTGAACAAATAACAGAATGAGTGAGATGTCCTGGGTTAAATTGCCTTTCAACTCAAAGATATGTGGCAAGTGAGAACTGGGGAAGCAATGATGAAGACCGAGTGGGGGTAATAAAGTGCACTGGTAATTTAATGCTTCCTTTGATAAAACACTACTCTCTTATTGACCAAAAAGTTACAGAGAGTCGGATTTATTTGAAAGACTCAGATGGACTTTTGGTGAACTGTATGGTAAGAAGGCATGCAAAATTTTTGCTTTTTAGACCATGTATGTTCAGCTTTAGATCTTAGATCTGGTATTTTGGTACTCCGGTACTTAGATTAAGTACTCTGGTACTCTATTACTGAAATCAGGATATTTCAGGTAAGTAAGGTCATGATCCAGTTCTTCTTCTTCCCAAAACATCAATAAAAAATAGCAAAACCAATCTATGCATTTTCAACAGAGAAATTAAGATTTGAAAGCAAAAAACTATATAGAGAAATTGCAGTGGGAAACAGAGTAGAAAAGGAAGCTTAGTTCCTTCAATCAATAGTCCTTTCTGTACCTTTTATGCATGCTTCAGTTGTTCTCCTTCAATTCTCCTGTCTTAAGCCACTTTTTAGATTAGGACAGATGAGTGATTATAGCTAAAATTGAAACCCCACTGGGATTAGGTCAAAACTTTCCTAATCTCTTCCTACTCCTTCAGTGATACTACTTCATGAGTTTTTCCTTGAAATTGCCCAGAGCAGGGATCCCAATCCTGTCTGCCATAGCTCTATGTGTACCTAGGGCTCTGTAGGTCCCACCTCAGCATATTGAACCTAATTACGCCCCATTTGATTGCTTATTCTCAATGGAATTTCAATAGGATTACAGTCACGCTAACAACTTGGAAATACCTGAATTTCTGCTGAGCACTGGCCTTCAAGTCAAGAAAGCTGCAAAGGCCCGTTAGGAGGACATAATTTGGTTTTGGGCCAGAGTCTGTGTTTTGGGAGTTGGTTTTTTTTTTTTTCTCCCCATAGCCAGGGTAATTTGAAAAGGTCTTCATGCAAATAGGAAACATTCTATCTAAATAATTTCCAAAGATGAGCACAAAGGGAACATCTTGCAGCATGTTTTCAATAAGTCATAGAAACACTGGTCATCCAACACCAAATTCTGCTAACTCTTCTTGTGTGTGTGTAACGCATCTACCTCATAGAAAATTTCAGTGATTTCAAATAAGTAATTATGTTTATTAATATAATTATGTTAGCACAAGAGCTCTCTCTAGTGGAGCCAATGATGCTTTACTGGTTGTGTTGCTCAGATACTGAAAAATAGTAGAAATATTTAATCCTGCTGTCTCCCACATACGGCTAATGTCAGAATGGCATTACAGGCACACAGCATATAAGGAATGCTGTGTCAGTGAAATGCTTTAAAAACATAATTTATAAAAGGTGCTGGAATGAAATGTTTGCTACTCACTAACATCATTGCCCTCAGCAGAGCCTGGATGATTTTGAAGGTGTCCATGGGCTGTTCAAGAAGACCATGAGATTGTTTCTGAACATCTGATTACAGTCGTCAAGTCTTTTTTTCCACTATTCTTTTCTGAGATACGGTGACTAGGACTGGACAAAACACAGAACGTATTGATGCTGTGTCTGCTCCACCAGAGGACCATGACATTGTGTTACATTTATGCCTCTTATCCTGCTCCTTAAAGAACAGCTCAAGCTGAACTGTTGTGCTTCCAATAAAATAATGCAGTAGGTCTTTTCAGGAGACAGGTGGTCCATCCAACCAGTATTTTTCCTCAGCCATGTGGCTGGCTTTTATATCCAGAAGAAAGCAGACATGGAGACAAAAATCTTAGACATAATAATAGCTTATTTTACATTAATCGAACATTGGTTCTGTTGACTTTCTTGTTACTTTGCAGCTACTGGTAGTGCGTAAGGAGCAGGCAAAATTTAAGATAGTGCTTTTGGAGACAGCAAAAATTAATTTATGTTGCATGGTCTTTTCCCTTTTTCTTAAAAAAATCATTAGATTATCAGAAGCCTCTTATGAGCTGCTAAAGAAACAAAATAGTTCTGCTATGGGAACTATATTGCTTGGCTTGGAAGTCAGTTAAATTGGCTAGTAAAAATAGCATGTTTCCAACAGCACATGGTTAACAAGGAGGTGCCCCAGGGTTTAATGCAACGGTCATCATTGTTTTAACAAATCTGTTTATGCTGGCGAGTAGTGGGATGACAAAATCTGTTGCAGACAGGTATTTGGATTAGTTACCATCAGGAAAGATTATGAAAAACTAGGTAAGCCATGAAGTGTGGAGCAGTTGAGGAAGTTGAGGTAAACCACACTGAGAGGAATCAGAGAACTCTTATAACCTGGTTACTCCATTATCTTCCTTTCAGATCAGGCAAAGAAAGGTGGACCTGCACCCTAAAAGAGGAACAAATCTAAGTGAGACCAGTTAAAAACAGTTCCACTGAAGTGAAAAGGAAATGTCTAAGGAGGTTGATGCTGAGGGCATAAAATGCAGAGGACTGAGGGCCTTCCGTTGGCTTTGTGGTTTATATAGTGCCACCAGAAGAACTGGCAGATATTTTGCATAGGATCTGCAGATTGGAAACATATCTTAAATGTAAGTAATTATGTCCTGTTCTTAAAAGATGTGCATGGTTGGTTTTTTTTTTTTGTTTGTTTGTTTGTTTGTTTTTTAATAGCAAAAAGAGGATCCATCTTTCTAGACAGTAGCCTGGTTGAACATCAGGCATTTGTAGAGAATTGAGGAGTCTGTGGTCCAGTTCCCTCCTTTTGTTCCAGAAGCCAAATCTTTTGAAAGAGAAGCATGTATTTCCCCCCCTCAGGGTTTCTCCCACATCCTTCTCATGTGCTTGCCCCAGGATGGGGCTTAGGCTGAGGCAACCATCTAATAACAGCAAGTAGTTTTTCTGAGGAGCCTGTTTAAAGAAGAATTGCTGGGGAGTCTTTGAAAGTCTCAACATCTGCAAAATAGCATTTCTTTGATTCCTGCTTCTGCCTGCCTGTTCTATGTTGTAGCTAATGATCTTTTATTACTTCGGGTGTTCATTTTTTATGATTGGTCTTTTTCTTTTAAAATCCTTCAGTGTTTGTTTTTGTATGACTCATCTTTCTTGAATGTCATCAGAGGTGAATGGGATGGTGTTCATGCAAGCATCTTTGGCTAGCTTTGGCTTCTCTTAGAGTTAAAGGAGAGCAATGGGCACCTCTAGGGGCTCAGATCATGTCCTTTTAAAAATGACAGCTAATGAAGGTCATGTGAATCATGACTTAAAATACCTATTTTATACCCAGTTTGAGTATGAAAAGAAAATGTAATGGACACTCTGCTACTGTCTTCAAGACCAAGGCAAAAGTTCTCTTTCCTTTTTTGCGTGATAGGATAAACTGTTTCAAGAAACAATTGACTCAAAGGTGTTACCAAGAATCTAATAGAGAGCACTATGGGGACCTGAAGAGATGTAACTGAGAGATTAATTTGTCTTGCAGGAGCATTATTACCAATGAGGAGGAGAAGAGTGTGGCCTGTCCATCCATCCTGTTTGAATTTGACAGCTCTGGCAGGTGGAAGGTTGTAGGTTTTCTCTAAGACTGAACACGCTGATATGGCCATCACTTAAAGCTGAAACTTCAGGAGATCAAACTGTTACTTTTACACATTTTCTTCTTCAAATCGGTGTTCACTTCAGCTTTAATTTTGCATGTTGGCATTTGAAGAAAAGCAAGCTTTCTTCATGCCAGCCTTCTTTTATTCCTTTTCTTCTTCATTTTGTGCAATACAGAATTCCGATCCCTGACAACGACAGATAAATTTGAAATTCTGGGTTGAACAGTTAGTGTCTCAAGTGTTTTATTCATGGGCACCATATGCAAAAAGTGAGTAGTTTTTCCTACTGTGGAAAAGTAATGTTAGGTTCAGAACTGCCAAAGTTACTTGAATTTGACTTAGCTGTGTTTTCAGGTGAACCTAGAAATAAATGGAAAGTTGAAAAAAGCAGCTACATGTTAAATACATAGTATACCTGTAGTTTTAATTCTTTTAGGTCAAAAAATATTCAAATGCATTCACAGTATTTTTGATTGAAAGAATTTGTAATTGGATTTCCAAACATGCTGCTTTCATCTTGGGCAGTACAATATGCACTTTGATAATAACACGGCTATGTCATTAGAAAGAAGTCCATTTACTAGTTTAGGCATAAAATGAGATACAGAAGAAGACAATAAAATGCTTTCTAACATAATGCACCTTATTTTTTATTGTATTCAATAGAGGCATGATGAATAAGTAATCTTATAAGTGCATCAGAAGTACACCTTGGCTGATCTCTTAGAGGTGTTGAGATTTCAATGCTATCACGATTATTCATAATATCACTTTCATCATCATGGCTTGGCTTCGCGGACGAAGATTTGGGAAGGGCTTTGCCCACGCTTATTGCAAGCGCGTTGATGGCTGAAAAGGCCAATGCGCGATAGGCAAGACCGGTTGCAAAGAGCACACCGGAGGGTCTCCTTGGGTGGTATAGTCGAGGCACGGTTCTTTCTGCGCTGTCTTATCTCCTCGAGCTTGATTCTACGCGTGCTCTCAAAGGAGACAGCAGCGTTATGTATGGTGTGTCTCCAAATCTCCCGATTGGAGGCCAGGGTGGACCACTGATGGTGGTCAATATGGCCTAGGCTGAGGTGTTGTTTCAGGGAGTCCTTATATCTCCTCTTTGGAGCTCTTCTCTTGCGGCAGCCGGTGGCAAGTTCACCATAGAACACGATCTTAGGGAGGCGGTGATCCGCCATCCTGGAGACGTGCCCTGCCCAACGCAGCTGCGTTTTCAGCAACATGGCCTCAATACTGGTGACGTCTGCCTGTTCAAGGACAGCAACGTTAGTCACGTAGTCAGTCCAGTGGATGTTTAGGATTGTGCGGAGGCAGCGCTGATGGAAGCGTTCGAGGAGTCGCAGATGGTGGCGGTAGATGACCCATGATTCAGACCCGTACAGAAGAGTAGACAGTACCACGGCTCTGTAGACACTGATCTTTGTACTTTTCTTCAGGTGTTTATTGCACCAGACTCTTTTATGGAGTTTTCCGAAAGCTCTGTTTGCCTTTGCTATTCTGTTGTCGATCTCTTTGTCGATCGTGGCATCTGAGGAGATGATGCTACCCAGATAGCTGAACTGCTGGACTGGCTGAAGCTCTGACTCGCCAATGGTGATGTGGGGATGATGGTAATCATCTTGTGGTGCTGGTTGGTAGAGAACTACTGTCTTCTTCAAGCTGACTTCCAGCCCAAAAAGCTCAGCTGCCTCTGCAAAGCAGGATGTTAAGCGCTGCAGAGCTGCTTCTGTGTGGGCAACAAGGGCGGCATCGTCAGCAAAAAGCAGCTCGCGGACAAGGTGATTCAGGGTCTTGGTGTGGGCCTTCAGTCGCCTTAGGTTGAAAAGGCTCCCATCGGTACGATATCGGATATAAATGCCGTCTTGTTCGTCGAGGTCTGCCGTGGCCCTTTGGAGCATCATGCTGAAGAAAACTGTGAATAAAGTTGGTGCGAGAACGCAACCTTGTTTCACACCATTGGCTATTGGGAAGGGCTCAGAGAGTGCATCGCCATATCTGACTTGGCCGCGCTGCCCCTCATGTAACAGGATTATCATTTTGAGGAACTTGGGGGGACATCCTAATCGTTCCAAGATCTGCCACAGACCTTTTCTGCTCACAGTGTCAAAGGCTTTGGTGAGATCAACGAAAGTTACATAGAGACCCTTGTTTTGTTCCCTACACTTCTCTTGCAGTTGTCTGAGAACGAATACCATGTCTGTGGTACTTCTGTTGGCTCTGAAACCACACTGACTTTCAGGTAGAAGTTCTTCTGCGATAGCGGGTACCAATCTGTTCAATAGTATTCTTGCGAGAATTTTTCCAGCAATGGAGAGCAGAGTTATGCCTCGGTAGTTTGAGCAGTCTGACTTTACTCCTTTTTTCTTGTACAGGGTGATGATGATTGCATCACGGAGATCTGGTGGTAGTTCGCTTTGTTCCCAACAGCGCACAACTAGCTCGTGAAATTTAGCATGGAGCGTTTGGCCTCCATGTTTCCAGATTTCAGGTGGGATTCCGTCGACCCCAGCTGCCTTGCCGGTTTTCATCTGCTGTATGGCCTTAAGGGTCTCTCCCATAGTAGGGGCTATATCCAATTCATTTTTCACCGTTTGCTTTGGGATGAGCTGGATTCCTGAGTCTTGGACTACACGGTTGGCACTGAAGAGAGTTTGAAAGTGTTCAGACCATCGATTCAGGATGGAGGTTTTATCTGTGAGAAGCGTTTGGCCATCTGCGCTGAGTAGGGGGCTTTGAACTTGGTGTGTGGGTCCGTACGCTGCTTTCAGAGCCTCATAGAATCCTCTGTGGTCACCCAAATCTGCGCATAGTTGAGTCTTTTTTGCTAGGTTGAGCCACCACTTGTTCTGGATGTCTCGAAGTTTCTGTTGGAGTTTACTGCATGCAAGACGAAAGGCTGCTTTTCTTACATGGCAAGATGGTTGAGCGAGGTGTGCTTGGTGAGCAGATCTCTTCTTTGCCAGCAATTCCTGGATCTCTGGATTGTTTTCATCAAACCAGTCTTTGTTCTTCTTTGTGGAGAACCCTAAGAATTCTTCGGAGGACTGCAGGATGCTATTTTTAATATGTTGCCAAAGCGCTTCAGGAGAAGAGTCTATGGGACAGTCTTCAAGCCTAGTTTGAAGGTTTGCCTGGAAGCTGTCTCTCAATGCAGCTGTTTGAAGATTGTTAACTTGGAGCCTCCTCCTCAGAATGCCGCCCCTCTTAGGTTTGGGCTTAAAATGGAGGTTAAGTTTGCAGCGCACAAGGCGGTGGTCTGTTTGACATTCTGCACTAGGCATCACTCGGGTGTGACAGACATCGCGAACATTCTCTGGCGCACTAAGACATAGTCAATGAGGTGCCAGTGTTTAGATCGAGGATGCATCCAGGTTGTCTTCAGGCTGTCTTTCTGCTGGAAGATAGTGTTGGTGATGGTAAGCTGCTGCTCAGCACAAAACTCTAGCAAGAGGCGACCGTTGTCATTGCAGTTTCCAACTCCATGCTTGCCTAGTACTCCTTTCCAGGCTTCAGAGTTCTTACCTACTCGGGCGTTGAAGTCACCAAGGATTATGATCTTATCATCTGCAGGAACCTTTTGAGTAAGGCGGCGCAGATCGGTGTAGAATTTGTCTTTTTCTGTAGGGTCAGCTTGGAGAGTTGGGGCATATATGCTGAAGAGAACAACATGTTGCTTGTTGTGTAGCGGGAGGCGTAAGGAGATAATGCGATCGGAATGACCTGTTGGCAAATTTTCAAGTTTAGAGGCGATGGAGTTTTTAATCATGAAGCCAACTCCGGAATGATGACTTTCGGTTTTGGGTTTGCCTGACCAATACAGTGTGTAGCCGGCACCATGTTCTTTAAGGCTGCCTTCCTCATGAAGGCGAACTTCACTGAGAGCAGCAATGTCAATGTTGAGTCGTGACAGTTCATGAGCAATTATAGCAGAACGGCGTTCAGGACGCCCACTGTCTGCTGTATCGAGCATGGTTCTGATGTTCCAACATGCGAGTGTCAATCTGGACACACCTTTGGAGGCAGGTGTATGCCTTTGTCTCTTTGCCTTTGGTTGACCGCAGAAGAAGATGTCCGTTGGCCGCGGCTAGCCAACCGGATTGGAAGGGAGATGAGCTTTGGTTAGGCCACCTTTTCTAGGCCCCTCTCCATGTGGAGCAAGCAGTGCTCTCCTTGAAAAAGGCTGCTTGGTCATTCAGGATGCTGCCGAACGAGACTGTCATCTCCCGGGTCAGTCTCAAGCGACCAATGTCCTGAACCGCCTGCATGCAGGGTTGGGTCTGCGGCTTCCAGTGACATCTTTCCACCTGCCGTTTCGTCCCTTGCCTGTCGCTACAGGGCTTTGCAAACGTGAGTACACCCTTCAAGCCTGCGCGGTGGATTTTTTAGGTGAGGCGCAGCGTGCGCGAGACTGGCCCCACCCTTTACACCTGAGGTTCATCTGCCAGGGCCTAGCGAGCTTGGACGGTGACAGCGAAGTCCTCAGGTCGTAGGTTTGGTTAGAGTATCCTTCTCTTAGATGGATGGCCTTACAGGGCTAAACGAGCTCCATCTGCCCGGGTTTGGAGTTAGAGTTGTCCTTCTCCTAGGATGGTTGCCCGAAGGCTAGTGAGCCCATCCTGCCCGTGGACACACTTTGTCTGACCCTTCAGTTGAGACCTGTCAGGCTTGGGAGACCCTACCGGAGGCATATGCCACCACCAGCATAGCTCTCAACTTCGCAAGGGCACACAAGCTCTTTCCCCACGGCAAGGGGGTGCCCATGAAAGAGAATATCACTTTAATGTCTAATAAAGTGCATAGAACTTTATAATGGATCAAAATATGTGCCCACAAGCTGCTTAGATCATCTGCTGGAAGAGACAAACTTCCACACTGTAAGAGTAATTGAAGACAGGAGGAAAAGAAATTAAATGAAGATGAAAGGTAACATTTTCAAAATTGCTTTTTTTAAAAAAAAAAAAAATATAAAGCCTGTAAATAATAATTTTCTTATTTTCACTTATTCACACTCTTTTACTGGTAGCTATATAACTATAAGCTGTTCTGGGCATTAGTTACATTTTCCCATATATTTAATGTTATCTCATGCAAATTAGATTTGCGGCAAACTAATCTAGTCCAGGTAGTAAACGTCACTGCTTGAATTATTTTATTCATCCATTCCTTTTTTTTTCCTATAGCATTTATGCAATTACCAGTGCTAGTGGGATTCTCCACTTCCTCCCCCCATGAAATCAGAAAAAATTAAATCCAAGTAACCTAAATAAGGTTTTTTTTCTTTTCTAGGAGAAAGAGAAAAGAGCTTTATTTGCTGTTAAGACATCCACGATTTAAAATTTAATATCAGAACATAAGTAATTTTCCTGATAATAACAGCACTTATTATATTCATAGGAAATTTTTGAAACTGGGTGATTTTGCAACCTCAAGGACAATAGCAAAACCAGTAGAGTAGTTCTTTGTCAGAAGGTGAGCAGCTCTGGTTTTGGAGTCTCAGCATTTCATAGATGGTAGCTCTGCCTGCTTAACAATAAAGACACTCTTATGACTACAAGTGTATCATCTGGCCTGATTTTACATGGTATTTGTCTTGAATTTTGTTGCTCACAGGGAGAAAAGGAGGCTTTTGAATTGACCAGTGTTTCTTTTTAAAAGTATCTTTGAACTAAGTACTTTATTGGGAAAAGTATCACAAAATAAAATCTGGTAATTGTTCTAGTTTTTGAAAATGTGCGTCAGCATTATTGTTTTTGATTTTAATAATATCCTTTCTCTACAATGGGAGAAATATTGAAAATAATTGGGGATTCATTTTGCACATTGAGCCTTCACATTCTGAGGCTCACTTGAAGTTCAAAATTGCACCTACTGAAACACAGACCTTTTTGAAAGCCACGCCTTGTCTTGAAAAGATTTCTTTTGAAACCTTAACGAATCAGGCAGGGATTTGTTGTACTATCTATTGCTGAATATAGACTCTGACAGTTCCTTGTTAAGTAAAAGGCTGGCTATGAATTCAGTATTAGAAAACAAAAAAACAATCCATGATATACTGCAAGAATTTAAAGTGGAACATATCAGCTAAGATAATGGCTGATTAGTAGTAATTTATTGCTCATACCCAAAGTATATCATAGTTGCATTTCAGTGTCCTCATCCTAGTTGTTGCTATAGTGAGTTGGGTACTGCACAAAAAGATAGCCAATGTTTTCCAAAATAGAGCTGTTCTAAAGAAACCATAGATACAAGAGATTTTGAGTCTATTTTATTCGCAAAAATTACTTACTTAAAAACCAAAGGTGTCATTCCAATGTTTTGAGATAATCTTTGTTTTCCATGTTGAAACTTCTAATTTAGAAAATTGTCAAAACTGAGTGAAATAAGAGATTCGGGTGTTAAAAAAGATGACCAGCAGCATAGAACAATAATATTAGAGTTTAAAAACTCCCCAGTAAATGATATTTTTAACTTATAAAGTAAACATACATATTATCCTTTTTGTTTTGTTTTGCAAGTGAAGAGATCAATTATTGACAACACCGGTCCTGAGCCTGCAAACAATTGTGCACATATTTAACCCTTCTCTTGCAAGAAGCTTCCTCTATTGTAACTGGTCTGCTCCTGTGTTGAAGGTAAAATTATGTGACGAGAGACTTTTTCAGATCAGGAGCTATGTAAGACTGATTTAAAATACAGGAAAGAGAAATAATCTCTAAGTAAATTAACGTGGTTTGGTTACATCTTTTTCCCTATATGTTTTAAAAAAATAATCTTAGTTTGTGATAGTTTGTCATGCTGCTTCCTTTTCCCAGGATGGGAGAGAAGAAACCCAGTAGTCACCTGTTCTGCTCAGTTCCTTTGTGTGTTAGATCTGCGGACCATGTTACTGGGAGGGGGGACTTTTTTTCCCCTCACCAGATTTCATGGCAGACCTTACACATAGAAGAAGTCCAGGCTTTTTTTTTTTAAATATCCCTCAATTTTTTTGCTATTGAAATGGGTTTAGTTGCTTAGATAGACTATAGTACAAGTAATGACATGCTGCGATACATATTGCGATTTGCAACTAAGAAGGTTAAAGATTCTCTTCAAGTGATAAAAAAAATGAACAAAACCACACCTCTATCAGATTCTCCAAGCCCGTATGCAAGTGACCTGAAAAACCAAGCAAACAAACTGTGTCCTTGGCCATGTTTGCTGTCAGGAAATTTTAGAAAACTGAGGGAAATTCCAGGACAAAAGAATGCCCCTCATGTTACCCTGAGACTCCAAGAGGGCATGTGACAAGGTCTGGGAGATGGTAGAATGGGTTTCATACTACGGTAAATTAAGAGAACACCCTGTGGTCATGGTAGTTCATAAAAAATCAAAAAGATCAGAGTAAAATTAATACTGCCCAGCACAGTTTCATGGAAAATAGATCTTTATTCAACAAACTTGATTTTATTCTTTGACGATGATAAATATGGCTGATAAATGAGTAGGTGTGATGCTCTTAGACATTTAAAAGGCATTTGACTTTGTATAACACGCTGTTCTGAGTTAAAAAAAATCCCATGCTATCGCCATACCGTATCAATAAAACACATGCTAAATAGCTAAACACATGATAAAATCATGATAAAACACATGCTAAACACATGATAAAATCTGGCTAGCTGACAGGTAATGCAGGTAGTTGTCAATGGAGAGCCATCATCAAGTGTAGGTGCTTCTCGTGGTCTTCTGCAGGGATAGATACTGTGCTCAGCACAGTACAACACTTGCCTCGGTGTTCATGAAGCTAATACAAGATCATTGCTGATTGATTAACAGAATGGTAAAATCATGAGGACAACCTAGTGTTGCGTAGAGACTCTGCCACTTGCCAACCACTTTGTTTCTTTTTCTCTATAGGGAGAAATGAACTGTGGTCTGTGATATATATTCATACTCACAGGATATCAGAGTAGTTCAGAGAAGAGTTGTGGCCTCTGAGCCTATGACTCTATGAAGTGGTGGCATCTGTGTGTTACAAAACACAATGGAACACAGTTAATGGATTGGTGGGGGGGATTTGGTGAATTTCACAGGGAAACTGAAGAATTCGTTTTGTTGTGGAACGTGAAGTATGAGAGGGTGCTTGTTTTTAGCATGGGGATGAGCAGTCAGTCAGTTATATGCCTGATTAAATCAATATCTGTAAAGAGAAAGGCGTGAAGTGGAATATAGGTATCATGTCTGAGTTGTCAATGGCCTGAGTCTTCGCAATCCTCAGGACATGCAGGCAGCAGTACTTGGTGCAGCTCTTTGGTGGGATCTAGGTGCACCTTAGCCCTATTCACCCAGTATTGCACCTTCACTAATCAACCTCTTTCAAACCAGTCAGCCCTGACTTTTGAGGGGATTTACCTAGCCATATCAGGCTAGGACAAGTGGTGACTAATGTCCAGCTACCTCAGGGAGCTCTGGCAGATCATTTGTGGAGATTCCCAGAAAAGGCTTTCATGTTCATTATGTAATTTACCTCAGAGGTGAAGGAGACAGATCTGTATATGACCTGTCTGGGGGTCACATGCCCCCTTGTTTATTCCCTATACCAGTTCTGGGCTCATCTATACAAGATTCTGTGTTGTCTGGGCGCTGATTGCCTGAGGCCAACCCATTTTGTGCAGGACTACCTGGCATCAGCCATAACATGTTGAGTCAACAGACCTTTGATTTTAACTATGAGACAGCTAAAAGCTCTTACTTGAGGGTCTTAATGCTAGACCCTTATGGCCGGAGAGGGTTTAAATTTACAGAATCTTACTTATAAATGGTTTAAATATCTACTCCTTAAGGCACTCCCAAAGCTTCATTAGCACATTTGGACTGGGGTAATTTAGCAGAAATATAAATTAAAATGTTCAGTCAGGTTTTGTAGATGTGCTGCAGAATGGGACGAAGCGTATGTTTATAACCTAGGAAATAAAAGGTGAAAGAAAATAAAGATTACAACAAGCCTGTAAGAAACACAGAGAATTTGTAGCTGCAATATTGTTTGTCTTGTGAAGGAAACCATGGCATGTATTTCTTAGCAATGTCAGCTGATGGAGCTGAGACCATAAAATGTTCTTTGCCTCTACTGGAACATTTCTATTGCTAGTTATTGATCGTATTTCTAGTTATTGTGAAAAACATATATTATAAACTACATTCCTTCTTCTTTTCCTTATGTGAAAAAAGTTGCTGTGTGGTGATGCAGAGGAAGATACTGCCACAGAAACTCTTTGGAGGAAGAGGAGGGCACATTTCCTCTCCACAGCCTGTGTTTAGTATGCCAAATAACAGGCAGGCAGGCAAGCAGGCTTGTCAAATTTGTTTTGCTTTTTCAAGAAAGCTTGTTTGTATATGATGGTCACCTGGTTCCCACTCCTGGTCTGAAAGTCTCAGACTTGTTGAAATAGCATGCTAATCAGTAAGAGTGTCTTAGTACAGTAGATGATGGGCACATAAAGAGGCATGCAGAATTGCAAATGCTTCTGAATGGTGCTCAAAATCATTAGCTACACTCAAGTGGTAATAATGTAGGGACAATAGTTGGGCATTTAAGCTATGATTAAATGCACACATAGAAAAATAAAATCACAAATGGAAAAATGTCAGGAGGTTGGCCACATCAACTCTTTGCTGGTATGGGCTGTCACAGATGCAAGAAGTCACTGTCTTGCTTTTGATGCTGTCGTAATTTAATTTGTAGCCTTCAGTTCCATAATGCTTGATTTCTACATTTATACATGGTAAGGGATTATTGGTTTTTTTTTCCAGAGCTAATAATAAAAGAAATAACAAAATACCACTTCCACACCTCACCTTTTCTAAGGTGCATCTATCACCCCAGCTTGCCCATTGTAGGGCTTTTTCCTTCCATCCAGCTCCCTGGCTATTGCTTTCTAAGCACAATAATGTAGAAGCATTAATAATTCACGTTCTTGTCTTGCTTTCATTTTCCTTCTTCCAGGCTCAGTCACAGCTAAGGTTCAAGCCTTACACAAAACGCTGGGCACAGCTGCACACCCAGTGCCTTGTTGTGCTCCTTGGCTTCTCTTCAGAAAGAACACCCCAGAAGGGATGGTGGAGCACACTTCACCCCACAGCATGGAGTCATTTCCCACCCGCTCCGTCCCTTGCCCACTCTTGCTGGCTCACCCACCACTGGGCAGCATGAAGCCCCCTCCTGGCGCAGGGGCTGGTAGGAGGCAGTGGCAGGCAGGGGCACGCAATGCTCTGTGCTGCCTTCCTTTCCACTGCTGCTCAACACCAGAGCAGCTCCTCTTCATGATCAAACACATCTTGCACCTACAACTTTGACTGCCATTCCTTGGGCCTTTGGACTATCAGAGATTTTTAAGAAGTTTACTAATTTCCTTCTTGCCTTTCCCCACATGCATTCCCTGGTTTTTTATTTCACTTCTCACTGTCCAGTTGTCCCACCTCTGCACATTACTATCTCCTGGGCTACCCCATAGTTACCAGTTTCTCTTTTCATCCTGTTGTCAGTACAGTTACACCTCTCCTTTGCCGCCACCTGGCTTTCACTGCCTTTTGGACTCTTCTTTCAATCATCTCTTTTATCTCAGAGATGTCCAGCTAGAGCTGACTTTTTACTAGAAACCCATTTGCTAACCGTCCTTGCTAATCCTGCTTTTCCACTGACTTTTCTCACAGAGACTCATTGCTATAGTACCTGTCCTTCAGCAGTCTCCTGCCTTTGTAGAAAAGTAAAATGTGACACTAATGTTTGTATTTTATTTGGGCTAGAACATTTTAAACCTTGGCTTACAGTGCTGACTACATGCTTCCAGTATTGAATACCAAAATATACTTTCAGTCGGAATGGCTTTCATTTCGAGTTGCAAAAAAAATCTTGTTTTTCTTTTTCCTTAAAAAGTAACAAAAACTCAAGAGCAGATATTGCTGTTTATGATACAACAATTTAAGATTGTGGTTAAGATTTTGGAACATTCTAAAAGCTTTTTCCAAACTATTATCTTCATGTACTGAGATCCCCTGAAAATAAAATTCTTTTCATCCACTTTCCAAATGCTTAATGCTTTGTATGAAATGCAGCCTTATCAGTTGTAATCATCCTCACTTCTTAAACAGAGATAAAAATATTTTGAATTAAAATGATTCTGAATAAGTTATTTGGAAGTCTGATTACCATTACTGGCTCTTATTACACAAACCTGAATATGCTACTTAATGATCAATATCTCATAAGCTTAAAATTAGCTTTTCACTGGCTTTGGAACTGAGCAGTAAAAATTTCTTTATAATCAGTGAAAATAATTTGATTTTGTTGTAGTAGCCAAAGGAGATTTTTTTTTCCAAGTTGCTTTCATGGTTCTTTGAATACTAAAAGAAAGGCATGGATATAGAAAGTAAAGTTATCTAGGAGCAGAGGACCCGTATCAATGAAAGGTCAGGAAGAGGAAGCAAAGTCAAAGTCGGATATGCCTAAAAAATTTATACTTTACAGATTTCTCCTTCCTCTAGTATTGTGCTTCATATACAGTATTTCAAGTGACTCAGGAGAATACTAAAGGATACACTGACTGGAGAACTGTGCCAGTAATTAGTGATCTTGGGTCCTGGAGGCCTTATATGTGATGGCTTCACCCTTGCCAGGAACATAATTCTGAAAATATATGTTGGCCAAAATCTTCTTTTAGCTAGAATTTTGATTAACATCTCTAATTCCTTCCAAGCCGTCTACAGACAGGGAAAGCGTTAGAAAATCGTTTTTCCTAGTTTTTAAAGTGACCCTTCCTTTCAAGACGTGTAGATAAGAGAGGTCAAAATAAGTTGTTTCATGCCTGGGGAGCAATCACAACTGGATAAAGTTTCAGGTATCACATTTGTTCTGTGTGCAGCAATCACCGCCTTTTACTCCTGAGCTAGTCTGGCTGCGTGGCTCTTCTCTGCCACCCACTCACTAACCAGCACCACTGTATTGCTCTTGACCTGGTGCTTTTTGTGGACAGGATAGTGGCTATATAGTTCCTTTAAAGACACATGCTCCTACCCAACAGATTTAAACTCTCAGTGGGATAATCTCCCTTCACTATTCCCACGATGTGACCACTGCTCTACTCCTCAGTTACCCTGTGGTTCAACTGGGCTTAGTGGCACCTTTCTCTTCAGTTGTGAGTTAATACTTGTTTACTTCCAGCTGTGTAAGGCTGCAGGTTCATCCACAGCCAAGGGTAAGCAAAATTGCAGATCCTACAGTGAGTCTCACTCTGCATTTTTCATTTTGCTCTTTCAAAACCAGAAGCAGAACTTGTAGGGAGAACTACCATATTGTAGGAGAACAATTTGTATACTTTGAGAGATAAAAGAAACCAGCACCTATGCAGCTGGCTTCTAGCAGTGGAAGACACACAGAATATATGGCTAATAAAGTCATTGAGGGCTACTGCATGCAAAAATGAAGATTAAAAATAATGGTTTAAAAACCTCAAAGGGTACGGGAAGATGAGAGGGTGTAAGACAAGAAAAGATCATTTTAGTTGAGTTCAGAAAGTGACTGAGCAAATTCAGGGCAACCAAAACCCCATCAGACTGACAGCTGTGGAATGCAAAGATGCTTCTGGGTCAAAGCAGGCATGACCTGCTGCTCAGGGGGTGTTCAGGGGAAGCCTCACTGCATGCTCAACCATAAGAGACCATTGTTAGAGGCCAGATACCGAGTTATTTGTGGGACCTGCAGTCTGACTTAATGCTGTCACTTTTTATGTCCCTACCCCGTACATTGTTCACATGGCCTTTCTCAGGCAGGTACTGTCAGGAATGTGATGCTGGAATAAATGATTCTTTGATATGATCCAGGTGAAGGTTTCTTGCCTCAGAAAATATATCAACACCGTTTTTCTTCTTTTCCATTGAGACGGGGACACTTGAACTATTCTGATAGAACACAGATTGGTGCATTTTCTGTCTTCTCCAGATTTTTTTCCCCACTGCCTCTGTGACAGTAGGCTCAATTGTCTGAGAACTCACAAGGCATTCTGAAGATACCTTGAAGTACCTACTTAAAGTGAGTGCAGACTCAATTAGTAGCTTCAGTTCTAATGCTCAGTGGTCTCAAAGTCTGGAACTCCACGAGTACAGACACAATTCATACCTGTGGCATTTCCCAGTTAACCAGCGCTTTACCTTGAATCCCCACAGCTAGGTCTTCACAGCTTTTTACTTCCAGTAGCTTTTTATTTCTGTGCTTCTGGGATTTCAGATTATTCCACCCACAGTGAAAATGTGTATGAAATTAGGTAGTGGTCAATGGGATTTTATCTTTTTAGTAGTAGAATATTACATAGCCTTTAAAAATAAAAACTGTAAAAAAGATCAGAAGGCTTTAACCTTTTTACAGTTGTTGGGATTTGTCACCTCATATTTAGTATTATAACTGAGCTTGGGATAATTGAACAAGCATAGAAAGGTGCAAGGGAGATCACAAGCTGGCCCCTCAGGTTTTCCTCTCACAATGTCCTGTCATAGCAATGTAATCTCCTACCTTTAATGGTCAATTACATTGCCCTTTAAGCTGATATCCTTGTTTTCCAGATTGTGTATACAAAAAAGATGGAATTCACAGAATCGTTTTTGAATCGGTTATGATAGCAAACAAAAAATAATATTCCTGATTCTAAATGCTTACAAAACATCCCTTATGTTACAGACAACAGTGGACTGCAAGTTAAATCATATCTGAGGGAAAAATGGCAAGTTTTTCACCCAGTGATGTATTTGTTTCAGCCTTCTTTCCATTAGGGCACCTGGATCTATAACTTCATGTGATAAAATAAGTGTTATTCATATATGAGTGAACACAGTGTACTGTTCTTTCTTGTGGGACTTACCACTGTTACTAGGGGACTCTTTTCTTTTACTGGAAGCAGTTAGGAAAATCTCAGCAGGCCTTTGTACAATTATTGTAGCCCCCGGTTTCCATCTAGTGCACTTCCAGCTTTGCTGTTCCTAGCCAGTGGGAATTTAGCAAACTACTTGGAAGGAGATCTGGTCACTGAGGCATCAAAATCTACCTTCTTCTGGCACACCAGAAGGTATGGATGTGCCTGAAAGCTGCACTGTGCCTTTTCACACAGCGATCTCACCTGGGAGAGAGTCCCAGCGTTGGGACACAGTATCCAAAAATAAACACCTTTCAGTGCTTTCATTATGGGGGCTTGTTGTCTTTCCTCCTTTTGTCTTGACTCTGGAAATTGGATGAGATATCTTGCCTGCTTGGTTGTGTGTAGGAGAAAGTGATAATTTGGACGGATGTCCTAAATTTATTAACTTTTCCTGGCTGCCATCAGCAAAGTCAGGGAGTGAGCTCTCAAAACGTTCTCTCTTACTAGCAGATCAAACCTATAGATGTCTGTGACAGAAATATTTGAGAGCATGAATAAACGAAGTCACCCGAGCCAGTCACATTTTGAAAAACAAGCACTGTATTACTTCAGTTTGCTGTAAATAGTAATTTACTTTGGTTATTTCCGTTAATTACAGCTCTCCATCTTTACACAAGGCTGTATTTAGGAACAAAGGGACCAGTGTCACTGTAAGGTGTATGTTATAATAGAGACATTTGTATTAGGCTTCAGGAGAAGCCTACAGTGTATCCAGCAATTCGGTGCCTTTTGTGACTACTGGCCCTTCTCTGGTTTTGTTAGTTTTGTTTATATATATGTATATATATATATGTGCTCATTTAAGCTGTTTCTGATTCTGCCATGAAGTTTGCCTGACACTTCAGCTATTACGCACTGTTCTCACTTTTATCACAGACAATATTAGCATAAACCAAAATTAGAAAAGCCTCTCTTTGATTATATAAAATGTACAGATTTTAAGGGAAATGATACAAATTTTTAACCTAACAAGTGTAATAAATGAGCCAATTGTTCCTTTTTTTTTTTTTTTTTTTAACAAAGAAACAGGAAATCAAGTTACCTAGCAAACCTATTTATACACAGTAGGTAACCCTGGGTTGCAGGCAGGACTAATAAACAAAGAATGACAACCTATTTCTTTTAATGACAAGCTGACATATTTATTTTTGTTATTTTACAAAAGTATTCACCAGACTCATCCGTCACAGTAAAGCCGTTCTCTCTCTCCGCAGACAGAATGTGTAGCCTTACTGAACTCAGATTGTGTGGAAAAGAAGAAAACAAAACCCAACCTTTTTGGACTCAAAGGAGACATTTGAGGGCCTTCAGTTTACTGTGCTGGAACATAAAATATAAGGTATTTGTTGTCTGAATAAAGTTTTATATTGTTCATTTTTGCAAAGTTAAATTACAGATACAGAAAGTGATTTTTATAGTAAAAATTAATTTTATGATACACTTAAGTTGAATTTCTACTTCTCTAGGAACTAGAATATAATTTCCTATAAAATCTGACTGATCTTTCTACCAGAATAAGACACTTCACAAATTTTAGGGCATTAAATCAAACAGTTCCTTTAGAAAAGATAAAGCCTCTAATAGTATTTAAAAACTGCAATAATGAGTTTCAGATACAAACTAAACTACCATAAAATGGGCTTACTTTTCCATGCTTAGTGTGACATTTTCCAATAATAGCATTTTCTACAATAAAAGTGATAATTCAGTTTTGCTTAAAGAAATAATCACCTTAGTTTTGCTAAATGCCCATTTTTGCTTTTTGTCATTGGCATAACACTAACATGGATATATAAAATAGAGTGTCTCGAACTAGAATTTGAGTAGCTACAGGTCAAGATTTGCTTTCTGGTCCTGGTCATGCAGAGATTATGTATGAAAATCTCACACTGGAAAAGAATGAGTATCTGTTTTGCATGTCACTTAATAGAAAGCCTACTCATTAAGTCCTTCAAGTGAAATTGAGTGGAGCCAGGGCAGTGTTTAGACCACAAAGGTTTTTCTCTTTACTGTCCATTTTTATTTATATTTTACATAGATGTAGAATATATGCTCTGAGCACTTAAAACCCCCTAGAAATGTAATGGTAGTTTGGAATATGCAAGAAATACAGGTCTAGGACCTAAAAAAGAAAATAGAATGATAGTGTAATGTGACATGAGTGGTGGTTTTGTACGTTCATGCATATACATTTTTTTTCTGCTACTTATAGCGGCTGTTTGGTCATGGGAAATATGTTACTAAGAAAGGAAACCTTACGCTTATTCAAAGAAATATGTTGTAATAATTAGAGGATAAAATAAGGACTTCTAACCTTATAAGGTTGTCATTAGTTTAATAAAAAATTTACATACTGTAAAAAAACCCATCAATGACTGTGAAAAGAAATAGGAAAAATATTTTTAAATGCTCCAAATCCCATGTTTTAATTTCATTGTGCAACACAACTCACGAGCCACTCAGTTTCATGTAAATGCTTCTTAATTTGAAGAGGTAGCCAAGTGACTAAACATTTGAGAGTCCTGGGGATTTTATAATTTTAGCGTTACATACAAACTCTTCTGAGAGTGGCTAAAAATTCTGCTATCACAAAAGCAAAGGTAACTTTTTCATTTAAAAATTATGACACTAGCATGCACTTTATTAAATGCTTGAAAACATGCCATGTCCATATTACTTGCTTGAAACTGTTCTGGTTTTGAATGTGAGCTAATATAAAGATACTGTCACAGCCTTTTGTGTGAATTCAAACTTTGTGGAAAATATAGCCTTTTTTTCCCCCCACATGCTTTCACTAAAAAAAATGACACTGTTTTAGGTGTCCTTAATCCTGTCAGGTCCCTGCACATTGTTTTATGATACCCGCATTTTATGGGAAAAAAAACCAACCCAAAATGCCAACACAGTTTTTACATTACCATGGGTATAGTAGAAAAGTGCCATTACTGAGTTAGCGACTTATTCCTGTTCATTCATGAATGAATAATGTTAGAATTAACATGAGCTATAGTGCATTATTTATTATTTCTCTGGATTTGATGCTTAGCAGAGGTGTTAAAAGGTCTGATGCCTTTTAAATGTAATGCATTTCCCTTTGTTATGTGTTTTGCTGGCTAAAAGGGTCCTTTTGCTTTTCTTTTGCTATTTGTATTTTGGGGTAATACTTCTTAAAATTAGAATAATGTTAAAATTATTGCAAGTTATTAGTTAAATAAATAGAACAACTAGTTAAAAGCAGGCAATTATCTAGAGCTAGTGAATAGACCCTGAAGTAAAATTGACATCTATGTATTTGGCTAATGTCTGCACTTGCATCATGAAAATGAAAACAAAATAATGCTCTTATGATCTTTTGCTGTGATTTTTGTTTCTGAAAGTTCAAGAACTAGCTAGAAAGCATCTAGGCTGGAAGCCTGGCACTACCAAAGTAATGGGAATTTCATTCACAGTAGCATAACCCTGTTCAATGATTGTTTGTTCTTGTTTAAACAACAATCTTATTTATGTTGTTAAAGACTCAGGATTAATATTTTATGATTCATAATACACGGTGTTGAAGGTTGGTGAACTAGACAGTAAAACACCAGTTTCCTAAGATGCATTTTCAGCACAAGAAAAACTGTCTGAATGTTGTTCAAAAGAGGCTGTTCACACGGATCTGAACAGGAGAGGTTCCATACAGAAATCAAGAGTACTAGTTACAAGCTGGGAAAAACCTCTGTCTAACTGAAAAAAAAAAAAAAAAAAAAAATCTAGCTATTGTGTATCAAGAGAAAACTGAACAGAGAAATGCTTTCTCACCTGTGGGTATATCTGATTATCACCCTTATGAGGGTTTTGGCAAGATTTACAAATTCCTGCCATGACTTCTGTCTACTCAAAACAAGCTGTTGGCTAGTGATCTTGGCAAGCTTAGCATTTGCCGTGAGGCTTCTGCAAAAAAATGTTTCGGTCCTTAATCATTTAGGAGAACAATTGCTTCCCCAAGGCTCCTGTCTGCAATTTCAGTTCACGTGTCTCTTCTGTAGAGGTGCCCTGTAGAGGTGCCACATTCCACAACCACTTTAATTTGAATTTGCAAACCGTATTTTCAAGGGGTTTCACAACACCTCTGAAGTTCCCTATGCATCTCTTTGGAACTCTCCAAATGGTAACTTTCCAGAGTCCAAAGAACAACCTGGAATAATCCCTACAAGAAAACCCAGAGCAACCAAAAGTACAGGTATACAACCTGCAGTGAGCAAGAAGTGCTGGGCAGAGCTAGAAGGAACTTCCCTCTCTGAACACTTATAAGATGTTTGATGATAGGACAGAACAACAGTAAGTACCAGCACGTCACAGTCACAGAATCACAGAATCATCTGGTTGGAAGAGACCTTTCAGATCACTGAATCCAACCGTACACCCTGACCTGCCAGGGTCCCTAAACCATGTCCCTCAGCGCCACATCCACAGGTCTTTTAAACACTTCCAGCTATGGGGACTTCACAACCTTCCTGGGCAGCCTGTTCCAACACTTCACAACCCTCTCTGTAAAGAAATTTTTCCTGATATCTAACCTAGATCTCCCCTGGCACAACTTAAGGCCATTTCCTCTCATCCTGTCACTTGTCACATGGGAGAAGAGACCAACCCCCACCTCACTACAACCTCCTTTCAGGTAGTTGTAGAGAGCAATAACGTCTCCCCTCAGCCTCCTTTTCTCCAGGCTAAACAATCCCAGTTCCCTCAGCCGCTCCTTATAAGACTTTGTCTCTAGACCCTTCACCAGCTTTGTTGCCCTTCCCTGAACAGGTTCCAGCACCTCAATGTCCTTCTTGTAGTGAGGGGCCCAACACTGGACACACTACTCACAGTGTGGCCTCACCAGGGCTGAGTACAGCGGGACAATCACTTCCCTACTCCTGCTGGTCACACTATTGCTGATACAAGATAGGATGCCACTGGCCTTCTTGGCCATCTGGGCACACTACTGGCTCATATTCAGCCAACCGTTGACCAGCACTCCCAGGTTCTTTTCCACTGGGCAGCTTTGCAGCCACTCCTCCCCAAGCTTGTAGTATTGCAGGGGTTGTTGTGCCCCAAGTGCAGGACCTGGCACTTGGTCATATTGAACTTCATACAGTTGACCTCAGCCCATCGATCCAGCCTGTCCAGATCCCTCTGTAGAGCCTCATGACCTTCAAGCAGATCGACACACCCACCCAACTTGGAGTCATCTGTGGACTTACTAAGGGTGCCCTCAATCCCCTCATCTAGATCATTGATGAAGATGTTAAAGAGAACAGGCCCCAATACTGAGCCCTGAGGAACACCACTGGTGACTGGCCGCCAACTGGATTGAACTCCGTTCACTATCACTCTCTGGGCCAGGCCATCCAGCCAGTTTTTTATCCAGCAGAGAGTACTCACATCCAAGCCATAGACAGTCAGTTTCTTCAGGAGAATACTGTGGGAAATGGTGTCAAAGGCATTACTAAAGTCCAAGTAGACAACATCCACAGCTCTTCCCTCATCCACCATATTTTCCTTTGCACTTCAAGACTGCCTCCCAAGGAACCCTGCCAACTAGTCTCCTGAAAAGGTCAAAGACTGTCCCTCAGAAGTCCAAGGTGGCAATTTTAATGAGCCCCTTTCCTACAGCCTCAAGAATTGAAAAGTCTATAATCTCAAGGCCACCGTGGCCAAGATGGCTTCCAACCTTCACATCATTCACAAGTCCTTCTCTGTTGGTGAACAACAGGTCCAGCAGGGAGCCTTCCCTGGTTGGTTCCCTCTCCAGCTGTGTGAAGAAGTTGTCTTCCACACACTCTAGGAATCTCCTGGACTGTTTCTTCACTGCTGTATTGTATTTCCAGCAGACATCCGATAAATTGAAGTCCCTCACAAGAACGAGTGGCACCGATTGTGAGACTTCTCCCAGGTGCTTGTAGAATATTTCATCTATGTCTTCATCTTGGTTGGGTGATCTGTAACAGACTCCCACCAGGATGTCAGCCCTGTTGCCCTTTCCCCTGATGTTAACCCATAAACACTCTACCCTTTCATCACCATTGTTGAGCTCAAGACAATCAAAACTCTCCCTGACATACAGGGCTACTCCCCCGACCCTTCTTCCTTGCCTGTAGAGTTTGTAGCCATCCAACACAGCACTCCAGCTGTGCATGTCATCCCACCATGTTTCTGTGATGGTAACTATATCATAATTTTCCTGCTGCACAATGGCTTCTAGTTCCTCCCGTTTGTTGTCCATGCTGCATGCATCGGTGTACATACACTTCAGCTGGGCTATTGATCCCACCTCCCTTGTGACTGTGCTATCACATGACACATTGCCCTCTAATCCTACTGGTGTGGCAGACCCAAGGAGCTCACTAGCACACTGTCCCACTAACACTGATGTGCTGCCCCCAGGATCATCTGTAGCGAGCCTGATTTTATGCCTTTCCCCCTTCAAATCTAGTTTAAAGCTCTTTCAATAAGCCCTCACAACTCCTGTGCAAGAATTCTCTTCCCCCTTGAGACAGGTGCACCCTGTCTGATGCCAGCAAGCCTGGTGCTGTGTAGACCAACTCATGATCAAAAAACCCAAAGCCTTGCTGATGACACGAATGTCAGAGCCAGATATTGACCTGGTGTGTCTTTCTGCTTTTCTCCACATCATTCCCTGCAACTTGAAGGATAGAGAAGAACAACACTTGTGCTCCTGATTAACAAATCACCACAGTGTTCCTTGGATACCGAGTTAACAGATACTGTGGCTCACATTATGTTTTGTATTATTATTAGCAAAGACTCTAAACTTAAACTGAAGTTGTGAAATCCAGCCATTCTGCAACTGCACGTGTGTCCATCCAAAGGCAGACAGCTGGTTAACTAGGCTGGTTGATTAAACTAAATGGACTTTGTAGATGCCTCCTCCTGTAAGCACACTGCAGTATCGCAGCTCACTGCAGTGGCTCCTGCACTGCTCAGGGCATTTGCTTGTAAAGCTTAGCTGGGCATTTTTCAGCTTGAAATCTCTGTTTCAGGATCTGAATACCCAATCCTCCATTCCCCTTCTGTCACGTCAATATTAGAAAGCAGAGCATAAATTAACTGTTATTAAATGCACTGATGAATCCAAAGCAAGACTAATCTGAGCCTCTCCTCTGTAGAAGGAGGTACAAGAAGGCAAAGAACGTTTCATAGTCATTAAATGCCTTCCATCTTCAGAAATGTAAGCTGAGCTGGAAGGATCAGGAAGGAAAAGAATAGCAACAGACACGACTTAGGTCTGGACGGTTTCATCCCCTTTTTTATAGCAGACAAGGACTTAAACCCACAGTAGATTTATTTAACTCCTGTTTATTCTAGTGGTAGTTATGAATGTAAGTAGGGACTAGACAATGAAATGTGTATCTTCAGGAAACTTGGTCTGTGTGGTTTGAGTAGGAATGTGTTGCACCTTGTTTCCCTAAGGCTTCAAATACCTCTCACCTGGAACTGTAAAGTATGAAATTGTAATGAATAAATAAAGAAATTTAAACTACCTAATTAATTAAAATCTTGGAAAATTAGTATTAAAATTGCATTCCTCGCAATAACAAGGAGATTATTTACAGGTTCTTTCTATTCCATATTAAAACTGTAGACTGCTTTAATAGCAAAGAAAATTTGGAAAATGTACTTTCCATAGAGCATTTTAATTGTGGTGTTCTATTGAAATTATTGCATACAACTGGAAAAAAACACATTTTTTTTTTAAATTCACGTGAGAATTTTTGTATGTGTGTATGATTTATTTTTCTGACATTTTGGAGATGCTTAGAAAGAATGTTTAGAGATGACAAAAAACCCCATCCAAACCATTCCCAACAATCCAAAAATTGCCCTGAATTAAAAAAAAAAAAAAATGACCTTGTAGTCAACCCCCATTAACAAACAAAAAAATAACCAACAAAACAAACCAGGGCCTAAGCAGCAGAGGGCTGAAGTCAGAATCCTAAAGCATATTTGTATGCCCTGCATCTTGTCATGATGGATGCGTTGCACTCATGAGGCATTTGACAATCATTGTTCTGCCAGTACTTAGCATGATGACAAATTAACAAATGGAATACATGGATTACAAAGCATTTACATAGGCATTTATGCCTTTCGCCCATCCAGTCTGGACTACTACAGAGTGATCTGAGGCTAGTTATGAAGAGGTATACAAGCTTTACAAGGTGCAACGTGCAGCAGGGTGATTAATGCAGAAAGATTAATGAACATAATTTTGAATCAGTAGCTTTTGTCTTACTCTATTTGCTCATTTTGTTATTAATAGGCACTGAAATCATGACCCTTATTTCACAAATCCTCAAAGGGCTGGCACTGGGCTGCTGCAGATAGCACTCTTGAAGCATATTTAAAACAACCTCTGATAAACAGGATCCAAAGAGATGATCATCCAGGAGGAAACATCTGAGAAGCAGGGTAGATTACCTTAGGTGATGGTCCACTCTATCATGGTAGTAGTGCTTCTGGCTCCTCCATACCCTACTGATCTGGTACTGTGAATCTCAGTGGGCTACTGCTGAAGTGGCCTCAGGTTTGAAATGACTTAGCAGCCTGTATCCCAAGATTTTTAAGGTGGGGAAATGCCAGGATTAATTTTTCACATGCGTCATCCCTCGAGAAAGATGACTGCTAAGTAGTGATGATGCATTTGTAGACAGTGACCAAAAGTGTTCCTTTCTGGGAGAGACCTTATGGGATCTTGATGTGTCTGCTGGGCTGTAGAGGCTTTTGCAGCATGAAGATGCCCCTCACTTCACACAGGTGGTATAAGTGCACAGTGCTAAGCTGCTGCAGTTGCCACCACACTGTATTCCTGCTGTCTCTTTCTCATTCTGTAATAAATTTGTAAAACCTTGGTTCGTCCGCTCCCCACCACAGATGGCAGAGATCATGATCCTAAACATAATCTGTGGATGCTTCACTTTGTCCTGTTCTGGACAAGTAAACAGAAAGGCAATTTGTACCAAATTTGTACATTCTTTTTTAAATTTTAAGTTTGATTATTCAGTTTTTGATGTATAGTAAATTTGATGTGTTCTGTAATATATAGGAAATGTTTGGTCTTACACATTCAGCCTAGCAAGTCAACACATGTCAGGTGAGCTGTGCTAACTGCCCAATTTTGTGTTCTTTGCCTGTGGCAGCTATATAATGGTTCAATTTAGCTGGCCTTCAGAGAAAGCACCTGCAGAGATTTGGTGTACCACAGACTGTCTCATCCCTCACAGGCATGCAAAGCTGTGAGTTTCTCAATTTCACCACCACAGTTTACCGCATGCTTGTGCTGTCTTGGGTTACAACATACATGTTGTGCGGGACGTACTGTAAGCCAGAGGCTCTCTCCAGATCTGAAGCTCTGAACACCTGCAGGATGAGCTCCTTCTGGTACTCCTTGCACTCTGGGAGAACATAAATGCCTCCCCTTGCCTGTATAACTGCTGAAGGACACATTTTCAGTGGTGGATACATTGCACATTTGTGGTCAGTGACGGGGTGGAGGGCCAAAGGCTGAGGTGTTGTGAGGCAACTGGTGTGAGTTATAGGGGAATGAAGTCTGGCACTGCAGATTTGCAACCCATTTTAGGAATGCTAAGAAGTTATATTTCTGAAGATGTTTTGCTACAGAAATGCACCACAACCCATCCGGGGTGAGAAGAGGGAAAAGAGAAGAGAGAATTAAGTTATAGATGAGGGAGTGACAGTGATTAAAAAATTGAAACAGACACTTGGGTCTTAGGGGCCATGGGTGGCATGAAAATATCTGAGGAAGGGAAGAAGAGTTAAAGGACATGCATTAAGCTGTATGTAAGAGCTGTGATAATTAGCTTAGACTAGCAGCTAAAAATGTTATACTTTGAAAGAAACTCAAGGACCAGGCTATTCCAGGACACTTGTATGCATCAGAACTCAACAAGAAAAAGAAACACAGAGTAAAAAAAGTGATAAAATAATAAGAGTGTAGTGCTTTTCAATCAACATTACATGTGAAATACATGCCTGAAAGCAAGCTCTGGTAGTCAAAGTAGAAAATAAAAATTTAAATCTATGTGATCTTCTCTTCACTTTTCAAGAAAATGGTAGAAAATACAAAATAGAGATTGACAAATGGAACCAGCTACAGAAGTAATTAAAAAAATTGGTTCAAAAGAAAAGAGAAGCATAACACTAGTATTTAAGGATGTTTGAGATTTCCTAGTTGGGTCATCACAACAGCAAATGTTACATATTTTAGAATTGGCTCTTATTATGAGCAAGGCTCTTTTAGAAAACAGAACTCATTAATCCTCTAAAGTAAAGTGAGAGCACTTTTAAACTAACTGATGTATTATCTATGTGAGACTTGTATAAATAATGTGTACTTCCTAACATTCTGTTTTGTGGTGACATATGCATGAATTACATTTTCAAACACAACATTATTTGGAAATGGGAGTGGCAAATCAATTTACAGAATTAATTCATTTTTTGAAATGTGAAACTTAATAAAACATCTGATCTGAAGAGTTAAGTAGCATTCAGCTACTCACGCATCTCTATCAGCAGAATATTTAGGACACTGTTTCTTGCAAAATTGTTTTCTACATGTCAGATTTCAGCTGGCAATCATATATTCTTCAGGAGTTAAAGATCATGTGTGTGGGAAAAAAAGAGCACTTCAGGCAGAACTCTAGCTGGTACATATAGGGATGAAGAAGGTGAGTAGCTATCTCCACTGTTCTGGCGAGTTGTATGCTGATACGGCTAATGCTCCCTGAGCAATGTACAGTTCTGGATACCTGCTGAGATGTTCCAGTTATCCTGTGTTGAAACACTGGTCTTTTGCATGTGGAGTTCTGAGCTTCCTCAGACAGCACTGACCAGGGATCTGGTCATATTTCCAGATCTGGGAGCAGTATATCCATGCTAACCAAGGTGACAGCATTTACTTTGGGTACAGAACTACCCCAAGGCTATGTTGCTGTCAATGCCCAAGCTAGACCTCTTCACATATAGTGCCAATTAAGCTTAGCTACATCCCCAATGACTTCAGATAATTAACTCAATTAAGCATGTGTGGAGAAAGAAAGAAATGTTATGTTCAGTCAGAAGTGTAAGACAGGGAATAAAGGCTGTGAGATCTTCAAGAGCTAAGCCTGTAGGTCACAGGACAGTCTTGTTTGCAGAAGGTGATGGACTTAGGAGAGGAGGGGCTTTTGGATGTCTCCTGAGTTTCTTGAAGCATTTGAAAAGTTGCCTTGACCACACTGGAGTAATTAAAGGAACTTGGTTTTTCTGTGTGTACTTACCTACAGATTTATGCATGGTAAAGCTCACCACTGTCCAAACGTACCTGCAGGGCCTCAGCTAAAGCCTTTGAAGTCACTATCAGTCTGAAGGGAATGAGAGGTGGATCATGCCCTTAAAAAAATATTTCTCGAAAGCCACTGTGCATAGGGGGAAATATTTTCTTGCTAAACTGACATTTTAAACTTAAATAATTTTTTGGCTCCAGGCCTTAAAGGAAATGGGACAACTTTCTTTTCACATATTATTTTTTTTTTTTTATGATGCAAAAAGTATGTTTAAGCTTCGTTTTATTTTAAAGTGACTGTGTATCTCTTTTCAGACTTCTAAAGAACCCATCTCAAGAACAAAAAATATCCCAAACCCACTGATGAGGAGAAAGCATCAGAAATTATTTGCCTGAAATGTTTTTGAAAGTTTTAAGTTTGGAAAGCAAGGAATAAATGGAAACTCTTTCGCAACCACAAGAACTGTTTTGCACTTTATGCCAGTCTGTGGGTGTTTGTGTGTGTCAGAGCTCGCCAGGTAGTTATTGGGATTATAGTTTCCATCCATGCTTATGAATCACTCAGAAATGGATCCAGATTTCTGCTATTGCTTTGTTATTTGTAAGCATAAATTGAATAACCTGGGTGATTAACTCAGACTACAGTATGTCCATAAACTGATTGCTGCAGTGTGTCACCACTGGCTGTTCACATAAGGTGATTGATTAACAATTTTACAGTGTAAGCTTTCAGCTTCCCTTTGGGGAAACTAAAACTTTTAAGAAGTTTGAACAATGAATATCAAATTAAGTCTGAATTTGACAGCAGTTAAAGGAGCTGATTTTCAGTTCCTGTTGTGTCTTCATCTAATGGGAAGCAAGTGTTGCACGTAACGTAACACCTCTCTAATGGTAGTAAACTGTTGTTCATTTGAATTGTGCTACTGAACCAAAAGAATCACTTCTAGGAACTACTCACCATCAGTTTAGCAGGGATGCTTGTTAGTTTAGCACATAGTGTTCAGAAGTTATGTTTTTGTAAATTCAGTTAATAACTTCAGTTACCTTGGGTGTGCATTCAGAATATCTGGGGAAAAAAAGGACTATATGCATGTGTGCTTCCCGTTACTGTTCTGTTACAACCAACTGTTGCTAGTCCACAATTCTGTAAAACAGATGGCACTATTAAAATACTTGGGGAATAGATACCAAAGGACCTTTGGAGGAGGTTAGTCCTTGCATGCCCAGCCTTTATGTATTGTTAACACCTGGGTGATGCCTGAGGCATGCCAGCCAATAATTATATACCTTCATATTTCTTTCCTGACAGTCTGTCATCATTAGTTCTAACTGTGAGTTAAAGAGAGATTCTTCATGCCTGCCTTATCCCCGCACCAAGTTCTATAATATCCTCTGCAAAATCATACTCATTTCACCAGCAGGTTACAGAATGGGGTTCATTACAACCATTTTGAAGACTAAAATAACGCTGTGCTGGATCTTCTGAACTACGTAAGTGACAGCTGCAGAACAGACTATTTGAGCAAACACATTGCAGAAAGTCATTTGCATGTAAAATATTTTTTAATTAAGTTCCTAATGACCATATGTTGATCTTGAAATCAGGACCATCCTGGTTTGCACCTCAGAGAAAGGCAATGGCAGAGGATTTGCATGTAATTCATGTGTGGTCACTCCAGCAGTGAGATTTCTGTGAGAAGCAAAGAATCATAATACATCCATGTGCCAGTAACGCGTGGCAGTTGGGTTGGAACAGGGGAGTTCAGCGCTTTACAGGACACTGTAGGGTTGAAGGACTGAAGGAATCAGTAGGTCATCTGGTCTGATCTCTTGTATAATATGAGCATCTACCTCTCTAACAAGGCTAATAATTTGCTATTAATTTGTGCATACGTTGCATCTGACTGAAGTAGCTCTTACAGAAAAGCTTTCAATCTTTATGTGAGGGCATTAAGATGTGGGGAAACTACATGTCAAGTGGTCATTGCTCCAGGGCTAAATCATTCTTGCAGTTAAGAACTAGAGCATTTGCCCATCTAAAATTCTTTGTACTTTTCATCTGCTGGGTGGTGGAGGGTTTTTTTATTTTGTTTTGTTACGCCTTTCCTGATTTATTAAAATTCCTTTTATAGTCAGTATTTTTTTTTGCCTGTAGATATTTTATATGTTGTAAGCAAACCATTTCTCACCATGTTTTTTAAAAGCTGAACAGATTCCTTATTCTGTCTGTGCAAGACTTTCTTCAAGCTCTCATATAGTCTCGATAATGCTATAAGGGGTAGCTATAATCACTTTGGCTTTGCCCCATTTATTGCTCTTTATGTATCTAAAGATCATACAAACCTCTGTTGCTGGATCACTGTAATAGAATCTTAGCTTCATACATCTGTGCCCTTTTTTTTTTTTTTTTTTTTTTTTTGTTCCTGGATGCAATTCTGTAGCCTGTAGCTATGGTCAACATTCTTTTTTCATAGACGTATGACTTTCATTGAATCCTAGAATGCCTTGGGTTGGATGGGATCTTCAAAGGTCATCTAGTACAATCCCCCCTGCAATGAGCAGGGACATCTTTAGATCAGGTTACTCAGAGCCCCATCCAATGAACATTTCCAGGGATGGGACGTCTATCACCTCTCTGGGCAACATGTGCCAGTGTTTTATCACCATCATCACACAAAAATTCTTTCTTATATCTAGTCTCAATCTCCCCTCTTTTAGTTTAAAAACCTTTTTCCTTGTCCTGTCACAACAGGCCTTGCTAATAAGACTATCCCCATCTTTCTTATAGGTCCCTCTTTAAGCACCGAAAGGGTGCAATAAGGTCTCCCTGGAGCCTTGTCTTCTCCAGACTGAACAACTCCAACTCTCTCAGCCTTTCTTCATAGCAGAGGTCCTCCAGCCTGCCCGATCATCTTCATGGCCCTCCTCTGAACCTGCTCAAACGTGTTCATGTCCTTCTTGTGCTGAGGACTCTAGAGCTGAACACAGTGCTGTAGGTGAGGTCTCAGCAGAACGGAGTAGAGTGGCAGGATCACCTCCCTCGACCTGCTTCTTTTGATGCAGCACAGGATAATTTTGGCCTTCTGGGCTGCAAGCACACATTGCCGGCTCATGCCCAGCTTTTCATCCACCAGTACCCCAAGTTCTTCTCCGCAGGGCTGCTCTCAATCCACTTATTGCCCAGCCTGAATTGATAGTGGATAGAGTTTGGCAAGGTATCTGGGCTGCTCTCCTCTGAATTTAATTTGCCATTTAGCTAGGATCAGTGATGCATACAGATTTGTTTAAAATGTTGACTATCATCAGGCTAAATATGAACTCCACTAGAACCATCTTCTGCTGTAGGTGTTTCCCAACTTTTTGAATTCTCTCTGTGAGCCATTATCCTCAAAGAATCAAATGACCTTTTTGACAAGATGTACTTTCCAATATACTCTTATGACGGGTGGTAGTATTAATATTCTTATCCTGTAATTCTTTGTGATGTAAATCCTACATGACTTTTTCATTAATTTATCCTGGATTAATACCAGCATCACTGGTCTTTAGTTATGCTTGCCCTTCTATTAAGAACTTTCACAAAATTAATGCTCTCTAGGCATCTGCAATCTTCCTACTATTGCAAGCTGTACTGGAGATGAGTATCAGTCAGTAGGGCATTTCAGCTAATCCTTATGGAATTCTTGGCTGAAAATTTTCAGAATCTTGTGTTTTTAAGATATTTATCTCTTGTGGATGTTGTTCAACATCCTTCTTAATTACTTACAGACTGCAAAATACTGCAATGCCCTGCAGCCTTATGCATCATCCTTTTTATTGTCTCAGCAGCTGCATTTCTTGGTGACAAAGCTTTAGCTCTGGTCTAGGTATAAGAGCTGGCAATTGTAGTGAACACTGCTCATTTCTTTCCATAGTGATTCATAAATACTATGGGAACAGCCTGTCCCCTGACTTGCAGGTGTGATTGTCTTTGAGTTCAGCAGAACTTGTAGCAAATGCAGTAAATGAGTTGTAGAGCAAGAAAACATCCTCTGGTTGATAAACTGGCTGAATGAAAGAGATCTCTCACTCTCTACAAACCTTGCCTTGTTCCAATGGGACTTGCAGCTATAGTCTGAACACAATAGCCAAATCATAAACATGTAGTTTGTGAATGACTGTATGCTTGAACATACTTGATGTGAGTATTATACCAGAGCCACTATTATCAGTGTCTTTCAGAATGCTAGTCATGCACTGCTTGGTCTTAATACTAATCTAAAACCGTTAAATGTAGTTCCTAAAATTAGAGCTGTACATGATTTCAGTGGAGAAAGAAAATATAGTCTCAGTAATTATTGCTGAAAACAGTCCACAGAATGTTTAAGGGTGAACAAAGTAGTACAGATATATAGAAAAGTATTTCCTGTTAGTATTTGTAATGTTTTTGTGATTTCTTTGTAAGACTAGAAGCATGCATGTTTTCAAAATGTCAGGTTATTTTGAAACTATGTCTGACTATTATAAACATATTTTCTTGAACTATACTGATAGCAGTTAAAATGGTGCTTGTTGAACAAATAAATCAACTGAAATGATAAGAAATAACAATTTAGTTACTCTTTGAATGTGTCATAAGTTCAAGGCATAAAAAATGTGTATTTGGTGAAAAGACACTTCCCAAGAATATAAAAAGGTATGAGGAAAACCCATTCAATGAAATTAAAACCATAGAAAAAATATAGATAAAGCTGCCTTTCAAAGAAAGGATATGCTTTTTGGCTCTGATTAATACAGCACTGACTCATCAAGGTTATGAAAAATATTGTATTAAAGCATCCTGTAATAGCAGAGTAACAGATACCTACTGGTAACCACAAGTGTAGACAAATACAAACAAACTTATGGATATCCACATGTGTAGAATAACAAACAACAGCAGCCCTAAACATTGCTTCAATGCAATGCCTGGAAAATGTTTTCTCCAAGATGTGCTGAAATTGGCTGGCAAGTTTGCACTGATCATACCCTGTTCTGACAGGGTTTATGAAAAAAAAAAGAGGAAATAGCATGTGTATATTTTCTTCACGTCAACAGTCAGAAAGGACAAAAGACTCAACTTGCAGCTTGAAAAACCTCGGAAATGAAGAATCAAATGACATTCCAACATCCATTACATAACTTTCTGCATTGAGCAGGCTATAGTAGATACAACATGTACTACCAAATACTGGCATGTTGGTTTTTTCTTGATAGACTTCAGAAAAGATTTATTGCAACTACGTTATGTAGAAGGGCAATGAATAAGACTAAAGTAACCATGAATATGGTGGCTCCTGTCGTAAAAGTAATTCAGATATGGTTGAGTTAGTTTTATCCCAAAATAGCATCAACCAGTATTAGTATCAGTACATAATATCTAGACATTTAAACAAAACAGGTGCTTAAAACAGAAAATTAAATTTAAGAACATTATGTTTCATGACCAAAAAAGAACAATAAGTTATAAAACAGAGTATAATATGTAAGGAAAGTGAGAATTAAAGAAGTAAAATAAGCAATCAGTCAGCACGAATATGAATAGCAGTGAATATAAATAAAAAAATTAAAAATGACAATCAGTATCTACTGCAGTATCTATTGCAAATGGCTTTAAGGAAAACAGAGAGGATGAAAGGGTTATACCAGGGTCTGTAAAAGAGTAATGGCGCCTTGAAAATATGAAAGAAGCTAATATTAGCTAATCAGTTAGATGCTAATCCTGGACAATCACCAATGCAAATGAGCTCATTGATAGTGTCAAGATTTGAGGCAATCTGGGCTGCAGTGATCACGCACTGGTGGAATTCACAGTTCTGAGGGAAATGGGTCAGGCAAAGAGTAAAGTCAGGACCCTGAATTTTAGTAAAGCAAACTTCCAGCATGGCTGAATTGAGACCTGCTGTTCAAACTAAAGGGCAAGAAGGAAGTGTGCAGGGAGTAGAAGAAGGGGCAGGTATCCTGGGAAGACTATAGCGACACTGCCCGGTTGTACAGGGATGAGGTCAGGAAGGCCAAGGCACAGCTGGAGCTAAAAGTGACAAGGCATGCAAGGAGTAATAAGAAGGGCTTCTACAGGTATGTCAACCAGAAAAGGAAGGTTAAAGAGAGCATACTGACTCTGATGAACATGACTGGCAAGCTGGTAACAACAGATGAGGAGAAGACTGAGGTACTCAACAAAATTTTGCCTCAGTCTTCACCAAGAACCTCTCCTCTCACACCTCCCAAGTCGATGGACCACAAGACAGGGGACCAGGGGAGCAAAGTCCCTCCCAAAGTAAAAGAAGATCTTGTTTGTGACCACCTGAGGAACATGAACACACATATCTATGGGACCTGATGAGATGCATTGCAGAGTCCTGATTGGGAATTGGCTGATGTAGTTGCCAAGCCACTCTCCATGATATTTGAAAAGTCCTGTCAGTCAGGAGAAGTCCCTGGTGACCGGAAAAGGGGAAACATTGCAATAAATTTTCAAAAGGGTAGAAAGGAGAACCCTGGGAACTACTGACGTGTCAGCCTCACTTCTGTGCCTGGGAATATCATGGAACAGATCCTCCTAGAAGCTCTGCTGAGGCACACGTGGGACAGGGAGGTGATTCGAGAGAGTCAGCATGGCTTCACCAAGGGCAAGTCCTGCCTGACCAACCTAGTGGCCTTCTATGATAGAGTGACTGCATCAGTGGACAGCTATGGATGCCATCTATCTGGAGTTCTGTTAAGCCTTTGACATGTTCCCCCCTAACATCCTTCTCTCTAAATTGGAGAGATATGGATTTGATGGGTGGACTGTTTGGTGGATAAGAATTGGTTGGATGGTTGCAACCAGAAGGTAATGCTCAATGGCTTGATGTCCAGATGGAGATCAGTGACAAGCGGTGTCCCTCAGGGGTCCGTCCCAGGACCAGTGCTGTTTAATATCTTCATTAAGGACATAGACAGCAGGATTGAGTTCACCCTCAGCAAGTTTGCCAATGCCGCCAAGCTGAGTGGTGCAGTTGACATGCCAGAGGAATGGGATGTCATGCAGAGGGACCTGGAGAAGATGGGGAAGTGGGCCTGCATGAAGCTCAAGAGGTTCAACAAGGCCAAATGCAAGGTCCTGCACCTGGGTTGGGGCAATGATTCTTGGAATAATCCGAAATATAGCACTATTTGTTGCAACAGGAAAGAGACCCTATTCCTGTATTACATATATATAATATATTATATATATGATATATTTCATAAAATCTAGTTCCACTTGGCAGGACATGCTGCATCCTGTCTGTTTCAGAAGAAAAGGTATTCCAAAGAGATTACAGCTGCACATATTTCAGACAAAAAACAAGCAACATGAAAAATGAAAGTGCTGAGCATAACCAAGCAAATTAAAACATAAGAAAACAAGTATGGTAAGAGAACATGAAAACAAACAAACAAATAAAAAGATGCTACAGTATAGAGATCCAGGAAACATTTCAGCTACTGTTTTAAAAGCATTTGGGGTTTTTTAATGCAAGTTATTTTTCACATTGCATATAGCTGCTTCTATGCATTTGCATTTTATGGACATTCTAACACTTGTGTTGAATAGCAGAAATATAATATATGGAGTATTTGCAGAAAATAAGACTCTAATTAATAATTGCCATTCTTGTGCATAGAAGAAATATGGAGACAGTTACATGAGAAAGGAAAATCTACAGGGACTCTAGAGCATTTATAGGAACATACTCCAGCCTGGTCACTTCTTTGATGGGTAGGTCCCAAGGATGCTGTCCATTCTTAATGGCAGGAATTAATTACTGCTTTCTGCTGTGCACACTCTGGTGTTCTGCAAACCGTGGATGATGCTGGTAGATGTTATCCTTCTGGTCAGCACACTGGTTGTCAGAGGCTCAATAGAGTTCACTTCTGCACAACAGCTTTGAGAGGACCCTGCAACTTCTTCTTCCTTCACATTCTGCATATCAGTTTGGAGTATTGCGCTGTACTTCCATTTTGCACTTCTGTGATTTGTAATCTTCTACAAGTTTCTGTTGATATGTGAAATAGTTGCTGCTGCTTCTTTATGGGTTGGGAAGGATTTCATCATTCAAATATTTATTAACATTTTTCTGAAATTTATGATACTGGCAATTCTGCTTGCATTTACAGCTGATAAATCAGTGAGATAGATTTTTACATTCTCAATGGCCATACAAGACATAAACTTTGAATGTAGTTTTCAAATATTAAACATATTTTTAGTTTTCATTTGCATAGACAACTACTTCTAATTTTAAGAATAATAGTGTTAAGGTATGGTAAACATTATTTATTCATTTTTATTTTGGAATGTTTCTGAGCTATGAAGTGAAAAATAGAAATCTCATTTGTGACATCAACCTAATAAGCTATTTCTCAGATTGGCTTTTAAACTAGTTGACAGGAAAAAAAAAAAAAGGATTTAATACATTAGCCATTAAATATTCTTTTAGCATTGATAGAATGGCTTGAATAATAAATACTTTTAGTTGTAAATAATGTATTTTATTTCTAAAACCTCTGAATGTATTATACCCTCAAACATAATTTGACCAGGTCTAACAAGGCTCAGCTGGGGTTTCTCCTCTAAATATTGGAAGGTTGGTGCCTTTGCTGGTCTAACTGGGAGAGAGCATGGCCTCTCTAGATACACAGAGAGAAGACCCCTCTGCCCAGGCTCTGTCTGGCTCCTTGCTGTTTCGTTTGCAGTCCCACCCTCCCCAGCTCTGCAGGGAATGGAGAGCTCAGAGCCTCCTCATAATCGCCACTAGCCTTGGGAGGGTAACGCAGCTCTCTGGAGGTTATTTCTCTCCCTGGATATGAGCAGATGTTGCTAGAGAGTAAATAAATTCAGAACAGGCCATAAGTTTGCCCATAAGGAATGGGCAACCATGGAAGTGTCCTTGTTCATCTCAGTGTGTAAAGCTAATAGTCCCCGCCAGTGGGAGAGGGGCTATTTCTCCATTTAGGTAGTGTTTTATTTTTGCTTATCAGCTGGCCTGACTTAAGTGGCACTGGATGTTTTGTTGCGGTCTGACAACGCTGACGTCCTCCATGGGCAAAGGAGGAGAAACTCAGTCACATGGATGCCAGACTCTGATAGGAGGCTGGAGCGTGTGGACACTGCCTCTTCTTGCCACAGGTGAATGGATGGGCAGCCTGGGCAGCTGCTTGCTCACAGTCACCTCAAAGCCAGAAGCTTCTTCCTGTCCATCTGACCATGGCACTGGAGAGCCATCTGGGGCTAAATGTGGCATGTCTATACTCAGTCTGACGAGGACAGTAGTTTGCCAATATACCCTGCCTGCTAAAACAACCTGTACAGTCACTGGAGGAGCAGTGGTGGATGGGATGTGTGTTACACATGCATAGAAAGGTTAAAACATACGTTTTGGGTTCCTGAAATATTGTTGGGAAGTGTAAAGCCTTTGGTTGTAATAAAGATTACTTATGACAAAGGAGTGCAATCTGGAAGTAGGAAAATTAACAGTGAAGAATGTGATTAGTTTTTACTAAGGGCCATTGAAACTCCAATGAAACGGGAATTCTCTAAAACTTTCAGCTATTTTCATTATGTTGGCTTTGCTCAAAACCTGCACATTAAAAACAAAGGCTAGATAATGTCTGTGTGCTGACCTTCCCCGTGGTTTTGGTGAGTGTTGTAAAGTTTATGAAGCATCAGCCATGGGAGACACTTAACAAATCCATTTGAAGTTTTAAATTTTAAACAACAGGAGCCATGAATCAACCCTTAGCATTAACCCACCTTTGTTATTTAATATAGGTCTTAATTGTTTAAATAATTGTGGGAAAACATTTCACTTGTAGAGATACGATGTGAGCCTGAAGGCACATTTTGTAACTATCACTCTCTTTTAACTGTCATTACTGTTTCAGATAAAAAGGTCTATGCAGAAATAGCAAATAGGCTCCATTATTCTCCTGAATGAAATGAAAAATATGAAAATGTAGTGTTCATGGATATATTCTGGGATAACTCAAAGTCCAAGAAAATCTTATCATTCTGAAAACTTGTGTATACTCTCCTTATGACACATACACGTGAGAAAAACTTTTAACTAGCATCTTACAACATCTTGTTGTCTGGTTTTTTTCCTTGCTAATATAAAATAGCAGCCGTACGGCACCTGTAAATACTCATGAAGACCAAGTAGGTAGAAAAATTATCCCAGCAACACTTCAATTTTCAGTACCTTTTCTGGGTGATGGTCATGTTTGAAGGTCAGGAAAGAGTATAAGGCCTATCTTTCTATCTTATCAACTCTTACGGCTACATTCAGTGTATTACTAATAATGTAATATCAGATTTAACTGTGATGACTTTACCTATGGTCCTGTATAAAGTGAAATTTGGGGGAAAAATAAGAAAGTTGGGATCAATAAGGCAAATTTGGGATTAGGAAAATAATACTGTGCTTCAAGGAGCATTAAAATATGTTTAGATTAATCATGGATTAACATCATAAAAACTGAAAACCCATTGTTCCTAATCTCTTTGAACTAGACTGAGCTATTCTAAGCTGACACTGAACAAAGTTTTCATGTGTGGAATGAGTTTTCAACTTTTCTTTTGCTAAAATCCAGATTAAAAAACCCATAGTGTTGTATTTGTTTCAGCAAATGTTTCCTTAAGGCTTGGGCACAGTTCCACACTGAGTGAAGGACAGGAAAAATGATTCCAGCCATGCAATAATCCAGGTGAGGAACTGCACCTGCAAAGCGGGCAAGAAGAATAACATTATATGGTTTTATCCTGGGATAAAATATGGCCGATGGTGTAATGCCACCCACTTAAACTGAAGCTGTATCTGTCCCTGCACATAGTAGGGAAACAAACCTACAAATTTTGCAATTAATGAGTAAATTGCTTTAACTGCTTTCATTTTTTTTTTTTTCCCCTGAAAAAGGGGGAGAAAACTTAAACTATTCTCTGACTCCTGAAATTTATGTGCTTTTACAACACAAGCATCGCTGGTCAAATTAAAAAAAGACATTTAAAAAAGCTGTGGTCCTTAGGCAAAAAGAGGTTCTTAGGGAGAAATCATGATGCACACAGTCAGCTTTTCCAATAGTCCTGGGTCAATACAGTTAGTACAACTGCTGCATGCAGCAGGAAGACAGGAGGTACAACTGTCTGCTTAAAAGGTACATATAGGTTGTTGACCCAAGCTTTTCTACAGTCTAAATAACAATCATTTCAATTAGATACAACAGAAATAATTGTGCAGATACAAGAGAAATAATTGTGCAGCTGATTTACAATCTCTTTTTTGTATGGAGTCTATTTGCAAGTAATTTACTGGTTATAAATAATTTGAATATTTTGATGAGATCAAAAATCAGACCAAATTGAATGCCGTAATTCTTGAAGCCCTCAGCTTTTAACTGTAACTGATTTATTTATGTAGAAAATCCACTAAACTGAAAAAGAGAAAGATGGGAATGTAAAGATGTTCCTGTTCTCTGCCATTTTGGTAGTGACCCTGGCCAGTAATCAGCAGGGATCCTCTGCGCTCCCAAGCTCTTTCAGTTCCTACTCGATTACAAGGACTGCTTCAAAGCTCCTAAAGTCTCACGTCAAAAAAGAAGATCTGGAACTGAAGTAACCATGAGGACATGCACTGCTGTTGGAATGGATTGGCAAGCACAAATATGGGCATTAGGAAAGTGGTTTGAGAAGCCTGGAGGATGGAAAGGGGAAGAAAAAGGTGAAATAATAATATTTTAGCAATAATGTACAATTAGAAAAGGCAAACAACAGAGGGGTTTTGGTTGGTTGGTTGGTTTTGATATCTCCCTTACCTTCCTGTCTCATTTTTTAATGAAGCTGTCCTATGTTGTCCAAATTATGCACAGACACACAGACAAACATACAAAGAGGTATCCTGGAAAAGAAATTTTATTTAGAAGTGAGCTACAAAAACGTGCTTTAATAGTAATTGCAGCTGTCCTGGACCCACTGTGCAGTGGTCAGCTAATTTGCGGGCATCGAAGTTACACAGCCACTAGAGCATCCCTGGGCTGCAGTAGAGCAGTTTGCTCCAGTGCCGCTTATTTCTTTGCCTGGAAGCATAGGAGATAAAAAGCTAACCTTAAGATGATAGTGCAAGTCAATAGTAAGGTCCTGAATGAAGTGGGAGACAGTGCTTACAGTCCCTGCTGGACAGCAGTCAATATCAGACATCACACTTAAACTGTCACAATTTGACCTGACAATCCTTTTTCAGAAGGACCAGAAATAGAGCTAGCCAAGTTACCTTGCATTTCTGAAGAAGGTCATGAGCAGGTCACTGGCAGATGGAAGTGCGTATTAAAGATGTCTAGTATGAGTATAAGCATGAACATTTCTAGCCTGCATAAACATTAATGTTAAGATGCATAAGGGATTGTTATCGCCTAGCTGGAACAGGAGCACAGTTAAAAGATCTTTATAAGGAACAAAGAGAGATGTTTGGTCTGTTCATGTGAAAAAAAAAAAAATTACTGGAAGGAAAAAAAAAGGAGACTTATATAGTCAGCAATATATGTTCTAAAAAATGCAATTTCCGGATTAATAACAAAGACACTGTTCTAGTTCACTAGTTCCTTTAGGACGTGCGCTTTTGACCCATGCAACATATTGTGCCCCATGGCTCTTAGATGAACTGTGACTTAACTGTGCCTATTTTTTTAAAAATGTGTGATGTCTATTAAAACTAGCTAGTGCTTGTACCAGGACCCCAGTGGAAATGAAAGAGATGTCTCAGTGGACTGTCCATTGGTTAAATATTAAAGGATCAAACTTTAATATTTAAGTGTGTATGTAGTATATTATATAAAACAAATTCCCATCTGAATATTTTAAGTTTTCTCTTTAATCTTGGGAAAGGCAGCATTTCCACCCCTTAACTAATTAACCAGATAAAACAGTATTTCAAGGGTATATCTCCTATGAAAAGAGTAAGGTTTCTCTGTGATTATATATATCTTTGCTCCAAGGCACTTATTAATTTGCTTAAAAGTCCATGCATCATTTCACAGATTGTTTTACCACTTGTCATCTTATCAGTCCATGTCTGACTAAGGCACACTTGAAAAAAAATGAAGTGAAAGATTAAGTATTCCAGCATGCTCTATATTATAAATATAACTGTCTTCATTTTATAAATGAATTTCCATAAAAACTGAGAAGGGTGAGAGGTGATGGAGCACAGTCGTGGGCCTGACAAATGCACCTGGGGAGGGAATCAGAGGCAGCAGCAGGATAGATACAGCAGGAAATCTTTCACTCCCCTGCAGCTGCAATGCTCCTTGGCTCCGTTGTTTCATGTCTCATGCACCAGGGAGCAGGAGGATCAGGTGCTTTGCAAGGGCAAGGGAGGCTGGTGGGCCCGGAGAGGCAGCATCCTGCTGCTGAGAGCTGCTGTCCTGCCCTACCCTGTCAAGAAGGGTACAGCCTCCTGGTGATGGGCCCCAACAGGCCCATCATGATGATCTGGTTTCACAGTCAAAGCAAGAGTGTCCTGTCCTTGAAGTGTCATAGTAGACTGGAAACAGAACAGCGATGTCCTTCAGGTTAGTGAAACTGAGGCCCAGGTCCCCAAAAGTATTTCTTTGGCACCCCTACACACATAAACAATTTAAGTGCTCAAAATCTCTGCCAAGCTACCACTTGACTGGATGGGTGTTTAAATCCTGTAGTTGGTTGACTGGTGACCATATACTATGGAGCCTACATGCTGAAGTCAGCTTGTGAGTTAAGCGTCTGAGATCCCTGCCTCAGCCCACCACTGGGTTTCGGTTTAGATCTAACCTCCAAGTCAAGGGCTTGAATGCCACCTTCCTACATGTCAAGTGAGGTCTCTCATCATGGGTTGTCTGCTCTCTTGCAATCAACATGTAGTAGTTTGTAGACAGTGGAAGGGCTTCAGCAGGAGAACTGGTTGGCCTGCAATGAATAGCGCAGCTCTGTAGACAGGTATGTAACTTTGAGCAGGCTGGCTCCAGAAGAAACATACCTGCATCAGAGCTGTGTTTCATCCAGGTGAATTAACCCTGCATGCTGAGATAGCTGCATGGGGTCCAGGACCACTGAAGTGGTAAGGCAGTGGGACTAGATAATCATTGTAAGTCACTTCCAGCTGATCTATTCTATTCTATTCTATTCTATTCTATTCTATTCTATTCTATTCTATTCTATTCTATTCTATTCTATTCTATTCTATTCTATTCTATTCTATTCTACTCTACTCTACTCTACTCTACTCTACTCTACTCTACTCTACTCTACTCTACTCTACTCTATCCATTCCATTCCATTCCATTCCATTCCATTCCATTCCATTCCATTCCATTCCATTCCATTCCACTCCACCTTTTTATTTACCTGTTGCTTTGGAGTCAGATCAGGCCTATGTCAGCCATTGTCATACAGATACAAGCATCAACCAGCCCTTGCACACCAAAATAACCAGAATGTAGGTTGGCACAGGAATGGCATTTATATCACTTAGAGCCTATGCAGAGGCAGATGACTATGCCTTGTTCTACTTCTCTGCTTTTCTTCCATGGCTGATTTAGGCAGATCCTTGCTCAACTGATTTCCAAGTTTTTATTTATTTTTTTTTTAGTCAACCCTTCACTCTCACCATTCATTGCCTGGGTAGTTGTTTTTGGGCTGAGAAATCCACGGGGTCACAGGGGGAATAAAAGTTGGCTTTGCAACATTTAAGCACCTTTGAGGATCTGGGCCCAAAGGCTGAATCCTACACCATCAAAGTCCATAGGAGCTTCCTGGAGTTAGAATGGGAATATGTTCTTTTATAATTTCTTTTTTATAGTTTCTGTTGATAAAAAGCCTTGGAGTAGCAATTCTTCTTTGACGCGTCTGCTGTAAAATCAGAGTTCAAAGGGGCTGGTTTGGATCTGTACAATAGTCTGACATTTTATCCCTTTTCTTCAGCTGCACAATCATATAAGCAAATTGAGCAATAGAGTGAATTAAAAAGAAGTGCTAAGAAAATCTTATTAATTTTACTGGCTGCTTGGCTTTCTAGAGAAACGTAGCTGAGGAATCAGAATTTGCCAATTTGAGTGAAGGAGAGGAAGCAGTTGTACTATGCAGGTAGAGGTATGGAGGGGTAGATAGGGCAAAGTGGAAAAAGAAGGAAGCAAAGAGGAAGAAATGCAATGTAAGAACAGCTCATTTTAGTTAAGAAGAAGAATTTTGATGTGAAAAAGTCAGGGTGAATCTTTGTGATGTTTCCTAACGTAAATGACATATCAACCTATGATCTAATATTATGTTACTTCTTTTGCTTATGATTACATGAAGCAGGCTCAACTTATTAATCTGGTGTACTACTTTTTTCTGCACCTTCCTGAATTGCTGAAATGTTCAGCAGAAGGGTCAGAAGGTTTTGTTATGGAAAATAATGAAATAATCTGCTATTAGGAAAGTTTCATCCTGGCCTGACCCCAGTAGATTAGATAATAGTTATTTAAGGCTTGAACTGAAATCCATCTAATGTAATTGGATGCTCACACTCTAGAAATCGCTGTATTTTTCTGTATTGCTCTAAGCTCTTGGTGTCAATGTTATCTTGTTCCAAGGAAAACTATGTAAAATATTTTCTGCATAAGAAAATACTTCCTTTTATCAGGTTTAAAAACTGTTGCCTCTCAGTTTTATGGCAGTTCTGTTTACTCTTCTATCACGTTAACAGCAATTTTGCCCACTTGACTACAGCTGAATTACTCTGCTGCGGGAGGGATCAGAGAGGGGTGGTACTGAAACTCATTATTCACTGACTAAGTCTGGTGAAATGGTTTGTCTGCAGGCAGTTGTACTCCAAACACTTTTTGATTATAATTTTCATGCAGGTTTTTCTACTAATTTTTTGAAAATATTTGTTTGATGGGAGATTTTTTCCTTGTGTCTGGAAAGGAGAAATACTGAATTCCTGACCTGAAAAGTTTGATTTGTCTCTGAAGAAGCAGGTTGATTGGAGAGAAAAAATGGAGTTGGTAATAGAAGAAAACATCAGCTGGAGAAGAGAGGAAAAGGAGAAAGCAAACAGCATCAAGATGGAGAAGAGTGAAGAAGTCAAGACTGAAAGTATTCACACTGTGTTTGAAGGGAAAGCAGAGCTTCTACAGGTGAGAGAAGCAGATATCCCAAAGCTCTAGTAGGGAACATTGCTAACAGGGAAACTCCTAAAATTTCCTTAGAGTAGGACACATTTCCTGGCAATGACACAGAGTTGTTCCTTCTCAGCTGCGGGTCAAGTGTTCAGATAATGTGAGTGAGTGGGAAGCTGGCGAGCCATCACACTGGAAAGCACAGAAATACAAAATCTTGATACTCTTGAGTTTTGCCTGACTCCTAGCCAAGCTTCTACACTATTTTTCTAGTGGAACAAATTTCATTATAAGTGATTTTATTAAGGACTTGATACACAGCATGAGCAATTCTTCCTGTGAAAATGCTTAAAGCTCCACATGCTTGGGAGACTATGACTAAATTTGTGTGGCAAAAGGTGGCCCAGACTTTTGTGTAAAAGCTTGTCTTTTTTGTTTAGCAATGACCACATTCTTAGAGAAGGGACACTTTTGCAGAAAATGGGCCATGGTGATCCTTGTGTACTTCAATATATAGTCCAAACTACATAGTGGTGTATATTGCAAATTCTAACATCAAGTATAAAAGAGTGTAGCTCAGTCATTTTATCATCTTTAGGATTACCCTTTTAGAAATCCTGAGCAGAGAAAATTTGCATTGTTAAAAAAGGCTTTGAAAAATTATGCTGTTAAGTGGCAGCCCGTCAAGATTTGATAAAGTTCCTGCTACCTTTCAACAAGATCAGAATAATCAAAATGTGGAATTTCTGTTTTGATACACAGTGCACTTAAAAAATAAAAGAAACTTGTCAAAGGTTTAAATTAATCTCTTCTAAAGAAGAAACATATTTTTTATATGAGTCGTTTCAGATATTCCCAAATTCTGTAATGGCACAAGATCAGTTGTTTGAAATTTTGGGGCATATTGCTTTCGGAAAGGCAGTGAGCAATCAGACTTGTAAGTATAAGTCATGCTGCTTGTTTAACTATGAACTGAAAGGCTCCCTCCGTTAATTGAATAAAATATTCATAATATGTTATGAATATTCAATTTTTAATGTTTTCTTCCTAGACTTTTAATAGGTTTTCCATAAAGAAAAAACTGGGGATTTTAATGAAGTGTCCCAGCCTCTCAACCAAAGCAAAAATATCACTAGCAGATTAATAGCTGGAATGTAGCCGGAAGTTCCCTCTGCCCGTCAGTAATTTAACTGGGATTTTTACTAATCTTTAGCAGTTTTAAACTACTATGCAGCCAATAGTATACAGCTAGAATTAGTAAAACCTATGAAGAAATTCCACACTGTGTGATACACTTAATAAGCTTAAACAGATTTGGCTTAGAATAAGTTGTTAATTGACAGCATATGACTGCCTAAAATCACACAGCTGCTTTGCAAACCATTCAGACAAGCAGTTCTAAATTAATACACATCTAATTCATTATTTATGTAACAAATTATCTCCTTTCACAGTTAACAATAAGGAAAAGCATTTCCAAATGGGTCATCACTGTAGCTGGCCATAGACTTCTATGAGATGCTATTTTCAAGGGCTGGAAAGAGTTGGCAACTGCTTAGAAAAATGAGTTCATATTGAAGCTGGCCCTCATCTCACATCTCAAAAGGAAAGGAGCATAAATAAATAAATATTTTTCCAACTGCTTAGCTATATTTATTTTCCACTGCCTCCCTGCCTACAGCAACACGGATGTCCCCTGAGCTCTTGAACCTGTTTATTTCCCATCCGCTACCTGTCCAATTGAAGCAGCACTAATTATCCCAGAAGGCTTTGCTCCCTGTCAGTTAAGGCAGAAAAAGCACTCAAAGCCTTCTGAAGATGCACCAGGGCCAATGCAGGCAACAGGTTGTGGAACTCCTGGTGAAACACATCTGAAACCTGGACTCGCAGCCTGGAGCTGGGGATGAGCATCAAAGCAGAGAAGATCAACACCTGAGTGCATCAACATCTGAAAAACTCATTATTACAGATATATGCACTTCTGACGTAATTACAGTTAGTTTTATTTCTCTTCTGCACGTAATTTATATTGCTTTGTTCCTGGTGTTGCTGAAAGGAGGTACCCTCCATAATTTGTATTTATCTTCCAAGGTTATTCTCTGCAGGTCTACTCCTTTTTATTGAGGCCTTTTTTCATAGCTTATACGTTATCCTGTTCTCTACAGACTCTTCCAGATTTATAGGTTTGGAGGGGAATCCTGCAATTCAAATGGTAGAATTCAGATATAAGTTCTTCCCATGCTATGAAGAACTGACACCTCAGAGTCTGCTGGGGACTACCCACCTCATGAGCACTCTGAGCACTAAATCAGGTAATTTTATAGGATGGGAAAAATTAAGAAATAGTAAAATGATATTAAAATTGTAAAAGCTTCTTTCCCATTTAATTATTTGTGGAAATATAAATGCTATTCCACTTACTCTCTCTGTAACCATATAGAACCTGTATATACCATTGCATGATGTTCAGGCAAATGTGACCGATGTGCCAGAACCACCCTTAAGCCATTAAGAATGAAGAAATCTTTCCATCTTCCCTAGTTGACTGCAAGCACAGGGACAGGGATGATACAAAGTGGGTAATAAACCACTCCTAGTATAGCAGTGTTGTATTTTTACCTCCTCCGGGCTCTTGAAAAAAACAGGGGAAGAGCAGATGATCCTATTGGGGCAGCTACTGGGGGCCTTTGCTCTCAATCTGACAAGAGCCAAATATGGGATGAAGTGTGTGACAAATGAGAGGCACAAAAGTATTCATGCAGGAAACTTACAATGTTCTGGGATTCACTCCCTTCATATAAATAATTCATTCTGTAGCTGGAGACTCTGTTTATGACATGTGTAAGATTGGCAGTAAAATATAGGATGGACCATGTGATTGTAGAGCTGGTTGAAAAATGAGAATTCAAGTTCAGGGGGAAAAAGAAAAGTGGGAGATTTGGAAATTTCTTTTCATATTGGAAAAGAAAAGAGACTTTGAAACATTTTTTCTTGGTGTAAAACCTAAAAAAAGAGCTATTCTCAGAATACCCGTACTGGAGGCACTCATGTGAAATGAAATACTTGCTCCGCAGTGAAATTCCTTCTGTCTGATACAGACAGGAACTTGCACCTGTGGCTTCCATGTCCCAGTTCAACAGTCACTTGGGGAATAGTTTCTGCTTCTCTCTCTCTCATTTGGATCAGAAATTAATCCCAAATCCAAGGGAAAAATGTTAAAATTAAAACACATCTGGAAGAAGATTTGGGTTTGATGAACTTGGTATTTCAGAATGAAAAAGGTAGAATGCTTCGTTGATATTGCTTGTGCAGCTACACATATGATGTCTTTGCTCAGTGCTCAGTTTAGCTCAAAGAGATTATTAACACTTGGTAAGATCTGTTCCTAGCATAAAATTAATAATTAAGAATTTCTTGTTAGCTCCTTTTACTGTTAGTTTTTATAATAGCACCGTGTTATTTTCCTTCTTCATCTTGATGTTTTAAGAAATACTGTTTCTCTAAATGAAAGTTCATACTAAATCTGGACTACACTAACACTGAGAACAAGCCTTGTTTAAAATTGTTTTATTAAAGATGACTAACTGTTCGAAAGAAATATGGTCTCTTCAATGGAATATTATGAATTCCTTACTCTACCAAGTGTAGCTCTTCTCATAAAGATAGGGGGTTTGGCATTGCCTGCCTGACGTTGTGGTTCGGTTTTAATCTTTCAATCCATAAAAAGCTGTGCTATAGCTGTTCAAGAACACCTCACTAACAGTGCTGAGCACTGAAGATGTATACAAGGAAATATTTACTGCATGACATTTAAGATGCTGTAATGCTCAGCTGTCCATTACAGCCACTGTCTTTGTCTTGTATGATGTACAACAGGGGGAAATACGGTCACAGCTCAGCTGCCCCCGTTTACACTCTCGGTCTTGTTCAGAGAGGTAAACAAATGCCCTCGGCAGGATACAGAGGCATCCTTTGACCTTCCTCTGACTCCATTGCCTTGGTGACACTGCAGTGGGGTGGACCAAAACAAAGAAGAAGCTACCTGAAGATGCAGCCAAAGGTGTGAATAAGTGAATTGAGTAGATCAGTAGCTCAAGGAACAAATGCAGATTCCCAAAAGAAGGGAAAGTTATCCTGCAGGATAAACTCACTTGTGCTGAGGGATGCCAGAGTCCTTCCGTAACAAAGTGATGGGAAAATATGCCTCATTGCTAAATGTTAATTATCTGAACAATGCATGAGTTCATCCTGCATGATTGTCTTGACACACTTGTTCACAGCTTGATAATGTATAGGTGTACATAGCTATGGCCTTTTGTTACAAAGAGAATTGTATGATGAGCCACATGGAAGTCTGTAAAGCTGTGTGTTTTCAGCCGAGTATGTCCACAGATTGCTTCAGTTTGCAGTTCTCTCTGTCACAGAAAATAAGGTAACAATGGTTGGTTTCCGAGGAATTAGGACAGCAGAAAAGTGAATATTTAATAGGAAAATAGCCTTTAAAATTTGAACAAATTGGCAGCATTAGCATGGAGGAGTGCAATGACAAAGCATACTTGTCTTCCAGGCAAAAATACAAGAAAAATTATGAAAAAAGTATTTCATCTATACAATGATCTTGATATTTGGGAATACAGATGCAATCATAAAGACAGAGTTTTCTCTCTATCACTGAGAAGAGAGGAATTTTGCCAGGAATAATGTCTGAAACACTAGAACAGCTGATAAAAACCTCTTCCTGCTTGACAAGCAATGAAACTCTGAGAATGAGAAATTAGAAAAACTGAGAATGAGAAATTAGAAAAACGTTTTCCTTAAGTCCAGAACTGATGTGCTGAAGATGGCAGAGAAACTTATACGGCAGAGCTGATGTTCCCAGCACCCACGCTTATTTAGCTTTGGAACCATAGATGTTTGGTTAATTAGAGACAGCATCATACATGAGACACACAATATCATCTCCCACTGCTAGGCAGTGAGCAATGCCAGCCAACCTATTTGGTTGTAGTACACTGCCAGATCCTCTTCAGCTTGAGAGAAAACCATCTCTGTTGTCCAGCACCCTGACAGAGCATGAAATATCTTCTACGGAGGTGGACTGTGAGTGAGGGAACTTAAGATGGAAAAAAGCCAATGAAATTTCTAAAATTCAGCCTTTGTGAAGCAAGTAATTCGCAACAAGAAGGCAGCAGTCTGTAGAGATGATGCTTCTCAATGTTCACAGAAATCAATCTTCATATTAGCTGAGATGAGAGATAAAAAGAGGTCAGAGATAAGCTCAAGGTTCTGCACTGAACCCAAACCATTAAGCACAGTAATGGCATTAAGTTATAAAACGTTGCAAAAGAGTGTAGGCTGGCTACTTGGTTTATTTTGGGGGAAAAGAAAGTTTGCTATTTATGTTAAGAATGAAATTTTCCCTGTGAACTATATAGACCAACTCTGAAAACTTGTGCCACATCATTTAGCAGATACTGTCACGCAGTCATTTCTATGAGTAGCAGTTCATCCCAAGAGCTACTCCAGTATTATCTACGCTTTTGGGAATAGTTATTGCCTACAGCTGCCTACGAAATTTGGCTAAAGTATTTTTAAACCAGTTCAACAAAATCAAACCAGGCTTTGGCAAAACACTATGTTGAAATGCTTTTGTGAGGATGAAGACAAAAGTCTCATTACACTGCTGACTGACTCCTCAGCCACTGATCGAACACACGGCTTGTGAGTCCACGGTGATGACCCCTTGAGACTGGATAACCCACTGCTTTAGGATACTGTCAAACTCCTTGGAAGACAGAGAGCTTTAGAGTCTACTCTGAATGAGAGATGTCTACCCTCGCAGTACAGATGCTGCCACAGCTCTCAGGGACTGAGCCAAGGGCTTTGCGGCAGGAGGGTGATCCTTGCGTCTCCAGGGATCTTCCAAGGCCAACGCAACCTTGGGATTGCCTGGGAAGCTGCCTTCAGGTCCTAGGGCACAGAACTAAGCATAAAAACTTCCTAGGAGTTAGGATGGCTTTGTGCTCCACATCATTCAAGCAAAAAGAAAGAAAAATATTTTAATGTTTCCTTAAGGAACAGACAATTTCCCCGAACCACACATCCCACACCCCCCCGGCCCCCACCTCGTGCCATGTATTTTTCATTTGAGCCCTGAACTGGAATGCATTTCCAGTCTTGTATAAAGTGCCTGGGGTAGGGGGGGATCTTTCTCAGGGAAGTGCAGTCCTGAGTTTTGACTGATACGGCCTTTGTCAAGTGCCTGCTGCCTTCTGAAAGACTGGTCCAGACAGAGTCTAAGAGCCACTATGGAAGTGCCAATGTCAAAAGGTGTGAAGGGAGCCCATGAATATATTAAGCTGAGCTACAGCTTTTAAATTTTAATGTTGGAAATCTTGTCAACCTTTGAGCCACCCCCACAATAATATTCAATTACAGACATTTGGAAATGCAAAGGAACGCTTAGATACTGTGCTCTTTCCAAATAGCCCCAGCTCTCCAAAGCAGCTAGTGGTACAAAGCCTCAGAAAAAGGAGTAAGAAGGAAATGTAGGAATTACCCTGATGTAGAGCCTGTGTTTCCTAACAAAACTAAGCAACACAATTAAAAAAGGAGGTACTGAGCAAGTTCTGGGAAGTGAAATGATGCCATCAGCTCACCACTGGGTACAGTTTGGATGTGCCATTTTTCTCAAGTCATTTAAAAGCATCATGAAGCCGCTAAGAGATTACCCAAGAGAGAATGCTGTTGATGCTCCAGGACTGTGGCACTGTTGAAGCTGGGTGGAATTTGCTAGCAACATCTAATTTCACTGAAAAATGCCAGTCACTTCTGCCTGAAACATCTCTGCTTTGACAAACATTTCATTCCCATTGCCTTTTTCAATAGCATTAGTACCAGAAGATCCTGTGATTGCATTTCTCTTTTATACAACTGCCCCAGGTTCCTAATGCAGGTACTGGGATTGCCTCATACACTCAGACACTTCTCCCTCTCAGTCCATTCTAAATTATCAGGTCCGAGAAAAAATGTTCTGCCTTAGTTATGAAGTGACTTAGTGTGACTCTCCACTATTGAATTTAATCTGGTTTATTAAACTAGTATTTCCTGATTCTTCTCCTTATTGACAGGTCTTCCCCACATTTTGTCAACAGTACATCTAATTAGCTCAGCCCTGTTTCTTGTGGCAAGATAATTAACGAAAATGCTGAATAAATAGAAAACTATCTAGAACCAAGCCATTAGAAAATCTTATACTAATGCTCCATTTAGCCAGATGCATCCTCTTTCCATACTACTCATTGCTGTCTTCCTTCTACCCACTACTTTATTCAGTTTATAGTTTTTCTAGTCATCATTCTCTTTTTCCACTTAGCAAATACTTTCCCATCTTGATCTGCACCAACCACTTTATAGCAATCTGAGTAACTGTGGCATATTTCATTCCCATTCTCTTATTTAAAGGATCTCGTCTCTGATTAACGAATACTATGTGGTTGTGCAATACAGTCTACCTTTGCTAAATCCGTATTCCATTCTGTCGCTTTTTCTATTTATCTCCATTTTATTAATCGCTAGTTTCTTCAAACTTCATTCTAGTGTCTAATGTATTATAGCAATTATCCCAATGAACATAGACTTCTCTGGACACATTTTCCCCCCCTCATCCTCACAGACGTTAGGTATGCTGTAATTCAATCAGATGGGATTATGCCAAACACACTGAAATACTGTAAAGGCAAGTCGTGATTGCCAGTTTCCTCAGAATACTTGGTTGGAGATTATAAATTATTTTTTTCTTCTTCCCCACTCTTTCCCCCATTTAAATCTTTAAGTTTTTCTTCCACTTAAGAAGAAGTGATTTCTGTTTCCACAAACCCCATTCCTATTCACTGTCATCCCATATTGTCAATCTTAGTAATTTTTAAGAAACTGAGGTATGCTATCGATTTCTTTCTTTTGAGGGCCATATCTCAGATATCTTTAATCTCCACCTCATTGCCATTGCATTTCTGTTCTCCTTCTTACTATTTTATCTTGTTTTTTGTTGATCTTTTTAAAATTCATGCAGCTGAAAAATTTTGATTTCTGACTGATTTCTTGCAAAATTTAACACAGCCTAATTTTTGTCATTAATTTTACAATTTTATCCTGACAGTTCTGACCTCTAAAAATCATCTTTTCTTGATCAGTTCTTTTCTGTTCTTAATATACTTTTTCTTTTTTTGGGGGGTGGGTGGGTAATTGTTCCCCAATTAGCATGAAAGTCTTCCTTGGGTGTAATATTTTCCCAGGTCTGTAGGGTACAAATTCCAGGTCATTTGGTCAAACCTAATTCTTATCCTTTATCACCAGCAAGCAAGCCAAGAATCTCATAAAACTTCACAATTTTAAGCATCGCAATTGGCAGTTATTGACAGTCTCAGTGGAGAGGACAATGACTAGATTGGCAAGGAAAATGAATTAATTTGTCGTTCTGAGTGGATCTGCTGTAACAAGTCTAAAAGAATTTGGCAGCTCATAATTGGAAATCTTGTTTTTTGCTGGCAGTACTCTATCTATATGGTGAATGATGCAAAGGCTACAGAGTTACCACTCTAGTGCTCATTACTAATTAAACAGATAAAAATACTAGCCAAAAAATATCAATTCAGCTAATGAGAAATGTAAAACAGGACGTGAAACACACTCTGACTTGGAGTTTACCATCTCTTGAATAACTTTTGCAGACAGAGTTTGGAGAGAGCCCTGTAACAGGAAAAAGACTTAAAATCAGCCCTCAGCTGTTTCTCACAAGCATGATGTTTGAACTAGCAATTTTATGGGTCAGAGGGAGGTTTTGCCAGATGCACGGATTTCTGTGCTTTGTGAACAACTACTGAGTTTAGAAATGTGGCAACAGATTTTTTTGACAGTATCAATTAGATCTTCTATCCATTGGGTCTTGCTGAGAAAGTCGTCTAACAAGCACTGTCTATACAGCATGCAACATGGGCAATTCCCTTTGGAGGCCATTTAGGAAAGATTGTACCCATTTTCTTTTACAGGCTGTTTACTTGCAGATTAGTTTCTCAGCTCTTAAAGCGGTGCTAAACTACATGTACATTAGTTCTGTAGTTTCTACCAAAGCCAGTGCCAGCAGAAGTGGGATTTCTGTCTTAGGCTATAATGGAAAATAGAAGAACTGACGATTTTATACGCTGTAGGACTCTTCTCTCAAGTTGTCTTACCTGGAAAACAAAATGACATCCTTTACAGTTTTAAGTGCAAAAACTGCAGATAGTTGTTGTTCAAATAAATTCACCCTTTCCTCACCTGTGTTCTCTTCTACTTTTGGAGGGTGATTTCCCCTTCTATCCCTTGGTACTGAGTGTCATTCTGGAGGAGCCCTCTGCCTCTTTATTTCCTTCCACCTCCCTTTTTGTTTCCCAATTGCCCTCTGCCATTTTCTGGTATTGAAGCTCTCTCTGTTCATCCTGCAGTTCCAGGATATGTTCAGGTTTACCTTGTTTCAGTCTCCCAGTCTTTTAAGTCATTACCTCATGTTCTCTACCTCCCATGCTGGTTTCTGAACTTTGTCTCTTGCTTCACTGTATAAACCTCCTTCAATTTTTCACCTCCCAGACCACAGTTAGATGCCTGTAGGAGTCATGAAAGAATGAAGATTGGGCTTCTCAATGCCTGCTTACACACCGCCTGACAAACTGCCTCCTTAAACCTAGAACTAATATATATACAGTAAGAATAAGGATAAGAAAACAAAGGAAGACTTTATATAATTTCACACTTTCTGTGGATCACTTGATGACTGAGGAATAAACACAGTTGCAACTAAGGTGTGGCTTATGCTATTCAACTTATTTATAAATGATCTAGAAAAGGTCACACTGGTGAGTTTGTTGAAGGTAGTTTATCACAGTGAAACTGTAAGTCATCTGTAAAAGAGGTGTAGAAGTATCTCACAGTACTGAATTACTAGACAAATGGAGATGCTAATTACCATAGGTGAATGTAAAATAATGTACGTGGGACAAAAATCCTAACATTGCATGTATCATGAGTTGACAATTACTACCCAGAAACAAGATCTTGGGTTTTGATGAATAGCTCTGGGAAAACATGGATGAAACAATATGTTCATTCAGTAGCAGACCGAAAAAAAAAAAAAAAAGGAAATTAAATGTTAGGGATTCTGAGGAAAGTAATATAAACCAGAAAAGACTAACATTTTTCTGCCACCCCCTGATGGTAATGAATCCCTGAGGCATGTACATCTTGAACACCCTGTGTTCTTCTGGTTGCTCCATCTCAAAAATAAAATGATAGAACTGCAAAAGGCTCAGAGAAGGGCAACACGAACAATTGAAACTCTAGGATGGTTTCTGAGCCATGCAGGAGCCACAGAGCAGACTAGAGATGGCTGAGGGGGTATACAACAGATGACTACTGAATCATGAGTGCCATTAAGAGGATAGCAGCAGAACTGTCTGTCCTCTCTTTTTCTACAAGACCTAGGAGTAAAAACTCCCCAATAGTAAGTGCAAAGCAGGCGATGAGAGGTTGCTCGTCAAGTAACACAGAATTAAAGTGTGGAATTCTCTGATACAGAACATTATGGGTGCTAAAAGTTCATGTGGTTTGAATGAGGTTTGGACAATTTTATGGAAGAGAGTGTTAAATCCCACTTAGCTTGTCCCGTAGTTGCTCTTTTGGCTATTGTCAGCATCTACTGGATTAAACTGAACATTGGTCTGATCTGATATATTGGTTTTATCTAAACGATTATGATCACCTTAGTATACAAATTATTCTCAAGTGAACAAGGACCGTGAGGCTTTTTTTTTGCTGCAAAACACTTATCTTGTTTGGAGAATACTTTATTTCAGTAACCCGCCAAAAACAGCAACCAGAAAAGTTGTCAAAACTGGAATGCATCTTGTAAGTGCCTGTTTGGTCTACTAGACTGTGTCTAGCAGGGGCTCATGCTATCTTTTGCATTTCAAACTGGGTCACCTGTTAGCAGGCTTGTGGCACAGAGAAAAATCAGTAGAAGAACTGCTGCCAACTCTCCACACTGGTGGGCAGGTGAGCAAATCCTGGGACTGGGAGCAAATGCGAGCCGGCGCTCATGCTCTTCTCTTTCATTAAGCTGCGTACCCTTCCCACCCAGAGGGAATACCCCATGTTATGGGCAGGCCTCGAACAAATTACATTACTGGGGGCAAATGGTGTGTTTGACCAGAAGATGGAAACGGATGATCAGAGTTTTAATGGGCAGAAATGACAAGCTCATGCCTCCACACTACTGCATAACTGGAATCAAAGAGCCTTGTGAAAGAAGAAAAGCAGCAGAAGCAAGGACATGGAGATGGAGTCCTCAGGTATTGTTATTTAGCACTTGTAATTAAAAAACAATAATGAAACCAGGAAAAGTTAATAAATAAGAATGTGAAGACCTGACCTATAGAATAAACACTTCTGAAACTACTTACAGACAAGAAAAGTGCATTAAAGAATGTAAGAATGACAGGGAAACTTCAAATCAGTGAACAGGTGCTGTAGTACTTCACTTTGGGACCAAAACAGACATACCAAGATGTATAACCACACAATTACACCAAGAAATGTTTAGCTTCCCAAGCATTTGATATGACAACAGGAAGAAATATACAGCATGCTTTACTGTGAAGGTAAATATTCTGGTTGTTAATTCTTTGTTTCAACAAGGTCATATTGAACTCACATAATTTATTCAGCTGCCCTGGCAGAACCATAAAGGAACAATAAGTCAAAACCCCAAATCAACTAAACTACCAGGCTGAGTCTTAATGCACAATATATCTCAATTACATGCTAACCAATGAAAATTTAAGTAGGTTATCCCAAGCTAAGTTCTCCCAAAGATGGTAGTAAGAATGAATTGACTTGCTTTTCAGTTCTTGTTGAGATAGTATAAAACCTGCTGCTGAAATCATTTGCAATTTACCTCTGAGGACATCTTCGAGTAACTATTTTGGCTATGCACTGAAGCTAAAAAGCACATACAGAAGTGCTCCTTGCATTTTATTCTCTCCGACACACCTGCCTGTGTTTATCTGGTCTTAGCAATGCCACCTGTCAGACACTTCCCATGGTAACATTAGTGATCGGTATTTTTGTTCTAGGCTATGACTGAAACTCTAGAAATTGTGAGAGTTACCTACCGGTTTTGGAAAGACACTAGACTTTTAAAGGATTCATCTCCCAAACAGAAGTTGCACATAAATTATAGTTTTGCTCATACAGGCTCTTATACATGATCATTTTCTGAATGAGTACATCAGGTTTCATTCACACTTGAAGTAAACGTATAAAACGATATTGTCTTGAATTGTATTTCTGAGGTCATCAAAAAAGTAAAATAATATAAATAATTTGCAATAAACAAATAAAATAGTAAATTAGATTTTGACTGGATATCATCAGGGATTACTTTTTCCCTTAATGAGAACATCTCAAAGCCTACAATATCTGTTGGCCTCTGTTTTAACTAGGAGAGCTGACAGAAAATTCTCTGACAGGAGTCTCAGCTTTACAAGGTGATTTATTTCAGGACATGAGAACACAACTACGTTGACCTCTCCAGTGACGCATATCCCATTTGTTCTCTCATCTTCTATTTAGAGGAGAAATGAATATGTGGGTGTTTCTGAAAATCAAAATGCAGAGCAAGTCACCAGGCAGAACTCAGCTAGAGAGATGGATGCCTTTGTAGGCTTAGGTCTATTTCTATATGTCAGGTTAGGTTCCAGTTGAATCTGCTGTTGAAGACAACAAAGGGGTTTTATATACATCTTGCAGATCTGTTTCAGTTTCCAAGGAGAAATTGGTTTTACACATGATACAAGTGATATTTACTTTTTTATTCTGGCACTTTTTTTACAACTACATGTGACTTTTGAACAAAAATTTAAGATCCCTGCCCTATGATCTACAAAAACACAGATGGTTGACCTCTGACATCACTGACTTCATTTGTTTGTGAAATGGTGCTCATTCACCCTTCAAATTCCCTGTCACTTTTCCCCAGTACCCTTCTAATGCCCAGCCATGACTGTCAACGTACATGATATGTACCACGTTCCTTTCCATTAGCACCACTTTTTCTGCATTGCCAACTCCTGAAGTTATAAAAATGTGGCCCAAAAGAGGAGGTAAAAGTGAGCTATTTCAGGGCCTCTGTCTTTGGTTCCCTGTCTCATTTGTAAGACATCTATGCCTGAAATAGTAAGTGCCATGAAGAGAAAAGCAGACTCCATGCTGTTTCTAAGGCTCTCTGTCCCAGGAAAGACTTATTTAGCTTCATAATAATGTTTTAACTACCTTCTTGATTCTTTAAGGTGTTTCTAAGGAATATTTGGATCCTAAATATTCCTTGGTGGGACACTGAGTTTGACCATGAGATTAAGTTTTGGAGCCATGTGAGCACAGCTGCCATCGTCTGGACCCTTACTGTCCATTTTTAGTAAAACTGCTGAATTTGCTTCTTGTTCAATTTCATACTTTATTTAGGTTGAAGGAGCTCTATTTTCTTTGGATATTTCTGAATTTGCTTCTGAGAAACAATTACTTCAGAGGTCACAAAATTTCTTTCCTTAAACTGTGCTCCCACTTTACATTTTACCAGTTAATAAGAGGACAATCTGAATAGCTTGATATGAGAAAGGTCTTAAAACTTACTGTCAGAAGGTAACCCCTGGCGTTAATTCTGTTTCCAAGAGTCATTCACTTTCACTGAGCATGAAACTGTGAGTGTGAAATGGCTGCAGAAACAAAGGAGAAAGCACAGCAGTAGTTGCTTTCTAGCCCTTTCTTATAATAGCAGTCTCCTCCTCCTCCTTCTTTAAGCGATTCCTTCCTACTTCTTCAAATGTAAACATTAGCAATAGGAAGGAACAGGGTGGAAAGAACTGTTCTCATCCTTGCTCCGTTCTACCTCCATGGGCTCAACCAGAAGACACGACAGAAGATGGTAGAATTAAGATATGATATAACGAGGGGTGCCCATTTGCCACCTGACAAGATTACACGAAAAAATTTCTCCTCCCTCCCCTGAGACACAATTCCTCCTTAAGATGCACCAGGGATGGGGGCAGGGGGGAAGAGCACCCAGCCAAAACTACGCTTAATGGATCAACTGCAGGATATAAGCAGGAGTTATATAAATACGTAAGATAAAATAAAGCAACGTGTAAGAAGACGGCAAGTGTTAGCTCTTCTTTTAGCTGGAAGAATGTGTGCATACACTTGGATTGTTTGGAAGACGTTCAAAGAGTTTCTCTGTTTTTAGAAATACACACATGTTGCTTCCCATTATCCAGGAATGTTTCTTTTCTTGAGCCAATTTCTTCTGTGCATGAGATGAACATAGAAAAACCTCCAGGTAAGGTGTTTAAAGTAATGAGTGCATAGAACTCGAAACGATTTTTACAATGGTTTCATATATTTTTCTACTGTTTTAATCTACTTAAGGACTAGTTTGAGTAAGGAACACTTAAAACATTTGCTTAACACATCTTGCGAAAGATACATCATAATGTAAAATGTTCTGTGCTATTTCAAGATGAACAACTAAAAAAGTGTTAAACATTTACTTCTTGGGGTTTTTTTCTCATAAAGAATAAAAGTGACTTGCAAAAGCATTTTTTCAGTGTAATTACATGTAATGTTTCTCCCGTATGTTTTTTTCCTGAAGGTGGATAGAACTAATCCAACCTTATTTGACTGGCATGTCTTTAACCTAAAATTCAGCCCATGGTTTGTGTTTGCCTTTTGTCCTCTACACCTCTCTTCCTCTTTGCTTGTTTTCCATTTATTCTGATGTCTTCCCAGTTGAATCACTCCACTTTCTCCCCCATTCTCTAATTTTGTCTCTTTCTTGACTCCAGTATTCACCCCTGAAAACCCCAAATTTGGCTTCCTCCATGCATTTGCTCTTTCTTTTTCCCGAGTCTTCCATGACAAAACAGTTTCCTTTTCCAGTAGTCATGTTATACACCTTAACAGAAAGTACTACTTCTCAACAGCAGTTGAGAAGTTCTCTGAGTAGTTAAATTGCTTAATTGAGAAGTTCTCAATATGTACTGAATCTGTTATTAAATGTTTTGTAGCTTATTTTCACTTTGGATTTTCTCTATTCAATACTCAGATACAACCTTTTTTTCAGTGATCTTAGCAACTATTTCTAAAAGACCAGTGAAGTCTTCATAATTTATATCCACTTTTTTCCCTTCTTGTCTTTTCATTAACACTTTCTTCTTCTCAGTATTTTCTTCATCTGCCCTGAAGATCCTGTTTTCCTCTGTTTCCCAGTTTTCCTTGTTCACATTCCCGACTCTTGAATCAGATAGTGGCTGATTCATTTGACCTACTTGAGATGTCTATAGCAGAGCAAGATGAATTATACCACAGAATTGCCTGTTTCTTTTTGGTGCCATTAACTACAAAGGGATACTGGATGACTAGTTCAGATACAAGTATCTACAAAGTTAGAGGAACTCTACTGCATTCTTTTGCCCAAACAAATCCATAAAGCAGAGAAATCTCAATGTATCAGACTCCCCTGTTTCAGTCTGGGCTGAATGTGGAGGTACTTAAAGAATTCATCCGTTCTGCCAAGTGTAGAGCTGAACTGGTTGGGAGGCAGCAAATAGGATGAATGGGTTAGGAAGCAACTTCAGGCTGCTGCAAAGCAAGGCAAACATCTCACTGAGATGATAAAACATGGAAATGCCATGCCAAGATATGCAAGTAAACCTTCTGTTCTATCAACATGCTCCAAGTATTAGCAAGAGTAAGCTATCCAGCTTGGGCTACTTGGAAATATCAACTATCAGGAGAAATTGAACAACCTGGACTAATTTATCCTAAAGAAATGTCTGAAGTGGGATATGACATTAGCCTGCAAATGCATAAAAGATTGATGAAAAGAGGAGAGGCACAATCTGTTCCCCCCTGTCCAAGGTGTACAGGAGAAGATACAAAGAGCCTCAGTTGCCACAAGAAACATGATTTAAAGCTCATTTTTCCTATATTTCTGTAACTGTCATCAGAGTCAAAAATATCTTACTCTGTGTGTGCATGTGTGTAGATGTATATATTTTAAAAGCCTTTCACATGAAAGCCAGCTGGTAAGTACTAAGCTGTAAAACTGAGGCTCAGGTTTCAGCTGGCTGGTGCCTAGGGAACAAGAAGAGCACTGTTTCTCTGATTCATAAAAGGGGTGTGTGCTTGTCACCATCCCTCTTATCCTTTTGTCTGTAGAGAAACTGGGCACAGCTTGGGGCTATCAGCTGAGAAAACAAGCCTTTAAATCATAAGCTTCAGGTGGTTAAGTGAAAAGTAACAGTGTTTGGCTTTTCTAGATCACGGACTAGCACCTTATTATCGTTTTAGGCTTTTATTTAATTTCATTGGGAACTCAGATATAACTTTTATATCCAGTTGGTGTTTGAACACCTTCTCATCCGTATGTGGATTCCACATCATAGAGACACAAAAGCCCCACAGAACTATGAGGTAGAGGGACATTACAGAAATGAAAGTTTCAAAATGAGAAATGAACTTTTTCCCTTCTAACACATTCAACAATGTACAGACAGAACTAGCAGGGGAAACATACTGAGGTGGATCAAAAGTGACAGAAAGACAGCTGTGCGTATCTGGCACACATTTGCTGGAATAAAACAGCATCTGTATACAATAAGCCTTGCAAATTTTGGTTTTGGAAAGGATTCACTTTTCCAAGTTTTATTGTTTATTTCTTAGTGCTGGCTTTAACAGGAAGTGGCTGGCAAATCAGTGTATTTCTGAGTTGGCAGAAGTCTTTAAAGGACTATGCATATTTTCATCCTGGAAAGAACTGGACTAGGTCTTTATTTCATAAATGCTATACAGTAATTTTTTTCTTCACCCTCTTCAGCCTAATTCAGTGAAGCAGTAATAAACGAGGCTGACAATGTGGCACAATTCACCTTGAAATAAAGAGATGGACATTTACTGACCACAGCAGGAAAAATACTGCTCTTTAAAATAATGAATATAAAGGATTGTATCCCTTGAGAATGTCAACCCGCATAGCCCTGGTGATTTACTTCACCTGGTTATCCAGCTGATAGTCTCAGCATAGGATGGGAGGAGTACATTCTTTTATTGCACCTTACCAAAAAGTGAAACATGAAGTTTTATTAAAACTGAAGACTCAAAAGTAATATTTTTATGTACTGTCTCCATTATTATTTATTCTCCATCATTATTTATTCCTACCAGCATATTTTTAACTTGAGACAGGACGATATGTGCAAGATTTTGGGAGCCCTTAATGGTGAAAAGAGTTAATTATTAAGAAGAATAATGAGAGATACCAAACATCCTTTGATTTCTTGAAAAATTATCTCTCTGACATATATACAATTCTGTTCAGAATATACACGACGTACGTATGTAGACATGCATATCTTTTCCAGAACGTATGATCTTTTCCTGGCACCTCCTCCAATAGTAGTAAATAATTCGTACATGTAATCTTGCAACATGTTTACCATCACCTTGACAACAACGGAAACTTACTGTATTTACCAACTTACATTTAAGGTGCAATCTTTTGTAAACAGTATATTTTGCAACTTAAACTGCTTGTTGTCCTGTTGCCATCATAAATTTCAGTTTCTGCATAATAATAGGGATGTTAATAACCATCAGAAAAAGAAAATAAATTATTAATGGGTACCAAGAACTAAAAGAAGCTACAGAAAATATCAAATAAAATTTTCCCTTAGCTGATAATGATAATTCAGTTTTTATTTAAAAACATCCTTTTTCTTTAAGTAATCCTATGAAATTAGTAATGGATTTCCTGTCTGCTGGAATAAGGAAGCAATATTCTTGCTATCAAATTGATTATAATGGTATTTATGGCAAAAAAACACATTTTAAATTAAATTTCCACCACTTAGGATGTTTCTGAATGCTGTATGAAGACACTTGTACAGTAGGATTCTCTCTGCTATGCTGCATGAATGGTGAAGAGTCATTAGGAAAGTTTGAGAAGTTTGTTTAATGAAACAAACTGTTTCTGTTTAATGAAATGATGATGATGTTGGAGAGTCCATAAGGAACTAGATAGAATACTCATGCGGGAATCAGGACCCAGATTGCTCTTTCAGTAAAGTGACAATTTCATATAAAAATGGAACACCTACTGCTGGAATACCTGTAAGAACCTTTCACCAACTGATCACACAGCTTTGATGACTATAGATGGAAAAAATATGGTGTGAGAATGGCCTCTTTCTTTGCTCCTATTTTTTTTTCCCTGTAAAAACTGATTGCCACTGTCATGTATGTAATGCCATTCCTGCTGGTGTGGAAAGTTCTGCCTTGGTTCAGAAAAATGCACTGTAAAATAATATTTAGGTAGAGGGATGCAATGAGTACTCAAATTCTACAAGAGTTATGCTTTGGTAAAGAAGTTGCTTTTTTAAACATATTTTTTAACTAAAAAATGTTATGTCAACTAGAAAATGTCACACAAGATGACTATGCAAGTAATCATGGAAAGTGCTTTGCACTGTACTGTTAGATTATTTGCAATGGGGGCTGATCACAAGACAAAGAAGAATAGACTGGCAGATAAGGTTAATTTCACCCAGACGATTTTGATCAAAGTTATAAAAAGATGAGCTGTTCCATAGGAGAAATATTTTGTGCTGAACAATTCTGGCTGAGACAGAACAAAAATAATAATAGTGCCATGGTGCCCCCTCACCTTCCCCTGTTGTAATGATTCACAGCAGAGCTAGGAGTTGCTTAGGTAAAAAGATTACTGATGGGACAGTGACCTAAACTCCAGATTTACTTTTTATCTTTTTTTTTTTTTAATTATGTATTATCGTACACATTTGTTATGTATTATATTACATTTCCATGTAAATAACACGGAAAACTTTGAAGAGAATACCACTCTTGTACGTGTCTGTTCTGTTGTCAAAATATGTGTTCAACAGCTTCTCGGTAGCATGTTAACAACCCATCTGACATCAAAACCGTGTTTGCTCTCGTGTTGAACCTTTGTCTTGAATTGTCACTTTTAACGAAGGGCACGGCAAGAGGATAGAGGAGTGACTGGTTGCGGAGGTCAGTAGGTGGGAGAAACAACAGTCCTATAACTCACCTTCAGTCAATTTAACTGCAAGACAAACTCAGGATGATGAGAATGGTGCCAACGGTGTATGTGTGCTGACATGCTGCAGAGTGTGTTTCATGATTCATCAGCTGCATTGTGATTGATTGGCCCAGCATCCTGGCAGAGCCCAGAAATTTTTTACTTGTTTCCATATGTGTTTCGTGATTCTTTGGGCTATTTCTGATTGATTGGCATGTGGGCTGAGCCTAGACTTATTTTTTTTCCCATGCCCTCTAATATTCATTTGATGATTCATCATACATACAAGTTGATTGGCACATTGGCAGAGTCCAAAGTTCCTTTACATCACAAAATGTTGTTTTATGATTTATCAGGTAAATCAACTGTTTCCTGCTGACACTTGTAGATAAATTCTGTTAGTGTGAACTGGAGGGAAGAATAAGACTTTCCACTTACAGCTAGTTAGGGCAGTGATGGAGGATGGGATCACACTGTTTGGCCAGAGAGAACGGTTCCTTTTGCTTGAACGTATAGTCAGTCATTGCGCTTTTTAAACAGCTGAAAAAAATGTATATTGAAGACACTGTGCGTTAGAAAATGCAAAGTGAGGGCATTACTTTTCCACATTAAGTCTTGTTAATATCAGTCTGGTAACTATGCTGAATAGGACATCCAAGCATGACTATAGAATAGAAAGGCCTTATCCAAGTCTGTAAAGAGAGTAGATTTTTAATGACACTTTAAACTGTGCCACTTGCCTTGCATCATCAAATCATACCACTGATCTTTAATTGGCTTTTAACCACACACACATGACTTGAAAGTCAAAGGAGACATTTTAAAGGCTGGCAACAACTTTAGCACTGGCGCTCAAAAATGGGAGTGACAAATCAGACTCTCTTTTCAATATTTGTAGATAATTATTCTTAGGTCATCCTTTTTCCCCCTCTCGGATGAATAACATTTGTCCAGGGTGATGGATTCACAATTTGTAATTCAAAAAATGATTTATTTAGCATTACATGTCATTGTGTAAGAATTGACTCTGTGACAAAAGTTTCTGGGAAGTTGATCTTTTCTTTTGTCTAGGAAGATGGATGTACTTTTTAAAGTCAGGTTTCCTCCCACAGTTAATGAAACACAGAGACTGTCACCTAAAATCTGTACCTCATGAACCAGGAAAATTATGTCCCATACATTTCTACATGTTCTGTGCACATTTCTCCAAACTCTGCCCATGCCGGTTATATTTCCGCATGTACAGAAAATATTTTATAGCCTGTTTGGAGTTGATGCAGAATCTTTTTTTTCAGGAAAAACGGATTTTGAATTGTAGATGCAACTCTTGTTATTCCCAGAGATAAATATGAGTTTTATATGTTTTCGACCCCTCTGCCCCATAATTAGCCTATTTTTTATGTCTACTTTAGAACTAAGGAAGAGATTAAGATCTAGTCTAAGAGATTAGATTAAGCAAGGTGTCACATGGATCAGTTAACAAAATTGTTGCTCCTGGAGTAATCTGAAGGAATATATGGAAAAGGAGAAAAGAAAAACATGAGGTATTTGAAAACATTCATGGCAATCAAAATCATTAAAGAATTGAAAAGGATGCCTTTTGATGAAAGTCACAACCTAGGTAGTGTTAAGATCTTTGCCAGGAAGAAGAGGTTAAGGGCAACATTTTCTAACTAAGATGGCTTCCCAGATAAAGCTATATGGTTCTCCTGGTTAAAGGAGAACCTTCAGTATTCCTTCTTCTTTCCTCCCTTCTTTCCGTGCAGGATTTCCTTCTCTGCGTTCGCCTCCAGGCATGTCTGTCACTGGAAAGAGCTATCTCATTCTGCAGTTCAGGTTGTAAAGGGCTCAGCCAGCGAGCGCAGGCCTCCCGCCCTCCCTCCTTCCCTCCTAGGCAGGGATCCAACTGCCTCTACAGCAAATGGTTGTATTTGAGCTCCTCGTGACTTCATGCAGCCAAGACATAATATATGTCATGACTTCTGCAGGTCTCTGACGTTATTGTGGGGTCCCCCTTTTACGGTTCTTCCTTCGTTCAAGAAAGGATTTGCATCGATAACAAGCCAAACCTTTTTCTCATAACTTTGTCTCGTCAAAGTAGTTTACCCAGGTTTGTAAGCAAGATGATTAGAAAAATCATTGTTTCCTCCTTAACTGACAAACTCCTCTGGATTTTGTTTTACAATGACTAAACTTTTACTGACTCCTTCACTCTAAGAAAGGTTCCTTAAATTTTAAATTCCACTGCACAAGAGATTTTATCAACTTATTTACAGTTGTTTTTGAAAGTACTCTAGCTAAATGGGAACTCCTTTTTAATTTTATTTTTTCCAGCAGGAAAGATCTCAAATAGTTTATGACTCAGTTTTCCCTGCTTCTTGGCTTATTTGAATACGGAGCAATAAATTTACAACAAATAATTAATATAATTCACATGAGAGTGAAGATGATGAGGGAATGAAACTGGAGAAGTCAGTTGTGCATTTTTTAAGTAATTTGGTTTCAGTTTAGTCCAAGTCATCATATTTTTTTTTACCACATTAGGAACTAAACTCTGAGATGTTATTTATGAGTCTTTAGAAACTGAACAAAAAAACCAGCCATTGTGTTGGGACCCTGGGACGTGCTCATGTTGCTTACGGACTGGCCTAAAAAGACAATGTGTAATATGTAATGTGGACTGACTTGCATCTTGTGAAGTCACTTATGCACTTGCCAAGAGCAAAATACTGGTGTTTAAACACTTTGACTTGGATTATTTTTCTGTCATCTTGTACATTTTGTGGCCGTTTATGATTGTTCAAACAGTGGAAAATTGTCCTCATAAAACCAGGAAAGATTTTGAGGCAGGGTTATCACAAAATCCAAAGTAGATAAAATTGGGGTCAATGGAGTCAGTTTAAGGATACTCTTCACTGATAGAAGCCTCAGCTAAATTTATTACTAAGCCCTTCTGCAAATGAGACTGACAGATGTCAGCACTGAAATACTGTGTTATACATAATATATGCCTGATAAGGTTTATTAATTTTGTAATGTAATTTTGTATTTGTCTTGCCAGCTTTGGGTTAAAAAGCACAAACAGTTTAGAAAACGTGCACATTTTCACTAAACAGCACTCCCATCTCTTTTTAAATTTTTGCATTTTATCATAAAAGTAGAAGACACTATGGAAACATATATACCACAAAGATGGCTGTGTTTGTATGCAAAGCTGAAAACAACCCCAATCCCCAACTTTATACGTTACTAGTCCTGTGTACTTTCTGTTTAAAAATGGAAAAATTATGTAGGATTATGTAAACGGAGGGTTTTAGCTATTTCTGGTGTCCCCTTGGAAGAACACTTCTGTTATCCCAGCCCTTGGAGAGATGGCAGTTATCCAGCATTTAATGAGAAGCAGAGGTGGCAATAGGGCCTTTCACCCTTCGGTGTAGAAAAGTGGCATCATGGGGACCTCCCGCATTCAGATTGGCAGTTACAGTTGGGAAGAAGAAGGAGCAGCCACTCTTTCCCCAAGCACTTGCATTTCTGTACTTAATTCTACTCCTCTTGATCTCAAAGAACAGTGAAGTATCTGTGGTGTGACTATACTCAGAGAGGAATAACAAGAAAGACATCTGATAACCCACAGGTCATTATCTGTTCTAGTGGATTCCGGATAAAATCTTGGTTAATTTTCAGATTCTTGTAGGAATGTGGTTTTACTTGCAGTTCATTTACTCATTTATCCTTCTAAAATAATATCACTATATAATAAATAAATTTAGCCACTGTAATGTGAAATAAAATCTTCTTATTCTTATGCAATAAAATGTGTCCGGACATTATGACCTGACAGCTACTGAAGAAGGGTTGAACGAAATTGTTTTTTGAGAGTCTCGACTCTATAACATTCGGCAGGCTCAGTGTTGTATGACCGCCTATGATTGATAGCCTGAGCAGGAGTGCTGGTACCTACTTGTGCATTCACAGGCATGAGGAACGCTCCGGCCTGGTGTACTCCTCCCTCACAGATACTGTCAGGTGCGGTTATGCTTTTGTGTGCTAGAACTGGCCATTTCCACCTCCCGGGCTTTCAGACTGGATTTCTCCAGTTAAAAACCTTTCCAAATTATTATTGCATTATCACAAGAGCTCTGACTCCAGCCCCACATCACACTGTGCCTTCCTTGAATGCGGTCTGTAATTTATGAATTAGATTTTTATGGGGAGAAAACAGCTCTAGCTGCCTGCCCTGAGAAAAGAAATTTCTACACATCAAAAAAAGTAGCATTTTCACAAGAGCATCTAGTAACATTATGGGAAATACTTCCCAGCCTGAATACAGAAGTGTGCTTCCAGTTACGTGTAATTAGTGGCAAAATCCAACAGGTGGCACAAAAGTATTTGAATTTTATATTGATTTAAATCATATGCCGTTAAATCATTAAATAAAATACAGTGGTTTTTTTGTCAGAAGAAAAAAAAGGGGTAGGGGGTTAAAAAAAAGGGGGGGAGAAAACATTATCCCGATGCCGCGCAGGATGCTCTGTCCCTGCTGAGTGCCGAGCCGGGGGCCAGCGGCTACCTGCCCCTCGGACAGACACAGGCGGCCGGTCTCCGAGCCCCTCTCCCCCGCGCCCCGGGGAGGGGCCACGACGCTTCCCTCGGCCGCTTCGCCCCCGCGGCGGCGGCGGCGGCGGCGGCGGCTGGGCCGGCCAAACGAGGCGAGCGGCGGAGCCGGGTGGGGCTTCCCCACCGCCTCCTGCGCGGGCCTTGCGCGGCTTCTCGCCCTGCCTGGCGGGCGGGCAGGCGGGAAGCGGGGCGGGCGCCCTCCGCTGGCCGCCGCGGGGATGGGAGCAGGGCCCGGAGCGGCTGCGGCCGGCGCCGCCTGCCTGCAGCTGCGCCCAGGGTAAGGAGAGGGGTGCGCCGCGGGGTGCGAAAGGGGAGGGAGCGAAGCCTGCGTGAACCCCGTAGGCCTCCGCTCTCTCCCTTCCGCAAGCAGTGCTTGTGCGGCGGGGAAGTGAGATCTGACGAGAAGGGACATTCTGGGCTGGCAAAAGTGAGGTGAAGGCAGCCCGGACCTGTCCCGGGGTCATGCCGGCTCCCAGCTGGGTCACAGGCAGCCCGGACCTGTCCCGGGGTCATGCCGGCTCCTAGCTGGGTCACAGCCACTCTGCCCCATGGCCCTCGCTCTAGTGTCGCCTCTGCACACGAAGCAGATCCAAAGAGTTACGTCCTTGACGGCTTCTGTTTCCATCTGCGCCCGTTAAGTTATCCCTTTGGACAAGGAACTCCTGGTTTTACTGGTATGAGAAACTGTGACTGTCTTCATAAGAGTGAAGAAAATAAATCCATGAGTAAAGACCTTGGGCATTAAATTTTGCCTGCTAGGCAGTACTGATGGTGGGTTTGTAGCACTGAGAAGCTGAACTTGTACTGGAGGTTTGTGTGGGAGCGAGAAGATGTGAAGATTCTCAGGCACCTGTGGAAAAGAACGTTATAAAGGCATGAGTTGTCTGGTGTAGCACTGCCCAGCAGATACAAGCACAGCTCAGCTTTTCTCTTTTGAGTATAGTATACTATGAACTTCAGCTGTGGAAATTAATATTAAAATGTTAGTCTAGGCCTTAGGAACAGATTCACAACCATATAAGTTATGTGATTGCTTTTTTTATTTATTAGAAAATTATTGTAGTGAGGCATGTGGAATTTCACCGACGTTTTTGTTTGCAGATGTGAATGTAGGAGACATGTAAGGAACAGCTTAAATTCTTATGCTATCATACACCTAAACCTAAGACTTAATTGCAAGTCAAAGGTGTATTCCAGAAGCTGACCAAGATACATGAAGTTTGCTGAATTGACTAAGAGGGAGGCAGAGAAAGAGAGGTGAAAGCGATGTTGGGCAATTGTCATAAATTAAAAAGGGACCATTAGTTTGGCATAAATGTTTACAACAAAGGTCTGTAAGAGACTTGGGCCTGTGATAAATTAATTCGTGCCATTTTACTTGATATGTGTATTTCTAATTAAACAAGTGTATTGTGAGCCCATCATCTGTGACTTATAATAAAGCAAACTTACAGACTGATAAATGTCAGACAACTTCTTAGCAAAAAGATCCTGCACAAGTTCTTGAAACAGGATCTGGTTTCCAAGGAGCAAACTAAACTGGAGCAAATTGTGGTAGTGAATGGAAAATGTACTCTACTGTCCAGAAGGGAGCTTCTGTTTGGACTCAGAGAACAAACAAATCACACCACAGAGCAAACTAAGGAGCTACAGGTCTTAGAATAACCTAGTTGTTGGGATGCGGGCTGGGAGGGGCTGTGCCTGAGTTACAACAGGCATCAGTAATATGCGTGTTACTGGGTTTGCAGCCCATGAAAAGTTGAGAAGAAGGTCAGTCTGGTAAAGATTGAGGAAAACCATCAGAGTTCATTTGTCCCAATATCTGATTTTCCAAAATGGTCAGAATAAGTGAATGTAAAGACTGGAGCTGGAGGAATTGATTTTTTTCTGGCAAACAGCTTGCCCGGCCAAGCTCTGCTTGTGTGGCAGATCACAGCCTTTGAAAGGTACTGGGCTATCCAGGTCACGTAAAGATCTGTGAGGTGCCCTTCCAAACCAGGCCCAGGAAAAACATGTCCAACAGCTATTGCCAATATTTTAACAGTAATGAAAACTTAAGGGGAAAAAACCCAAAGTCCATTATTTGGTTGTTCTGTAGAAAACAAAACAAAAAAGAAAAAATGATCTCGACACAAAAACATAACTATGAATTTGGGTAGAGCTGATAGTCACGAATGTCAGACATGAAAGTCATTCATTCAGTCGTCGGAGAAATGGAAGGATATAAAATAGAAGCAGCAAATAAATCTATAAGAGTGACCCTAAAATTTTACTTCTGGTCTAGACAGCTGGTGAGCAGTAATACAGGTTTGCCTGTGAAGTGCACTGGGTTGGTGACTCTGGGCAAGGAAAACTCTTAGTAGGTGTGATAGAAATGAAATACAAAGCGTAAACATGTAGGAAATGAATAGAAACTACAAAATAGCAGGGCTCTGAGAGCACCAATCAGCCTTGATAGCTCTAAGCAGCCTCACCTGGGGCCTCTGCCTACATCCCTGCCCATGGACCCAGAAGCCCCATTTCAGCTGAAGGCTTAGGACTTCAGATGTGCCTCAAGTTGTGCTGTAGGTGTGCCTTTAACTCCTGGAGGGAACACAGACCTATGTTGTAGGTAGCTTGTATCCTGGATGGATGCCTTTAGATGTACTTTATTGCTTGTCTTCTGTCTTAGCTTTGTTTTCTGGATTGACTTCAGACTTTGTAACTTTATCTCCAGTCCTGTCTCCTTTTGCTCCTGGCCGAACTACCTGCATGAGCTGTGGACCTGGTTCATTGCTTTGCCTTGTCTGGGACTGCCAGAGAGCCCTGTTACCAGTAAGTACCCTGCTCTATGTACTGTGTTCAGATGTTGTGGGACTGTGCACTTGTCAGCGAGGGCACATTGGATCATCCTCAGCTTGGGGCTTACCTTTTGTTAGGGAGCAGCTGGCCCTTGCTGCTCTCTGACACAATGTGAATCCTTCTAACTGGTTGAAATCAATTAGACTGTGGTTGATAAATCATGCATTTATCCAAAACTGAGATAACTGAGCCTGCAGACTTCTGAGAAGAAAGCTGGAAAACAAAAATAAGGGTTGAAATAATAGTTGGTTTGGATTCCAATAGAATAAGTAACTGCTTAATAAGTGGCAGGGAAAACATCCTAAAATTTCATCTGTGGAAGTTCCTCATGCAGATGTGGGCTAGGTGAGGCAAACTGCCTCAAAGCAGTATACTTTCACAGTTGTTTTTTCAGTGAACAAAGTTTCCTGGCTCCAGGGATAGAAACCATAATGGCAGCTAGATATGATGAATGGGAGCTCAGTAAAGAGGAGGAATGTGTCGAATCTTGTCTTGAAACTTTCGTAATGGGATGAAATTAGCAGAATGCCTTGAAATAGAAACACCTCCCTGACGGTTTTGCCAAATAACTCCCACAAACAACAAATACTCAGCAGAGGGGAGAGTTGCTGCATAGTATGAAGCCGTAGATCTGGTAAAAGTGGGACTAGAAAAAAAGCATGAGGGGAAATGAGAAACTCTTGTTCCAGGATGTTGGTAGTACTTTTTAAAGGAACAAAAGAGCCAAGATAGATGTAATGGATTGGGGGGTGGTGGTGGTGGGAGTGTGTGTGTGTGTGTGTGTTAGCGTAAGCTGCTTTCTGAGGAACACTGAACTGTTCAGTAGGTATCTGACTAAGTCCCCCCACATCAGAGAAGAGAGACTTGTTGGAGGTTATTGAAGAAATATATCAAGAAGCATGAAAGTTCAGTATTCCTGACTCTTATTTGTAGTTTGCTTTTTCAGCAAGAGCTGAAAGAAGTAGGATAATAAAGAATACAGTGTGTCATACATGTCTGTATTTATAACATAGTATGATGACTTTGTGTTGCATAGTAGAAAATTCTGGAACTGAAACATTACTAATAATATGTGATATGGCAAAAATCTGAAATTAAGCCCAAATAAATCAGAGCTGCTTCAAAAAAAAGTTGTGTTCTTTGGGCCTACAGTCAAGGAAGGGGGAATTTCTACTAGTGATGACAACATAATACTACATAGGGATTACTAGTACCATAAGCACTCCCAGATGTGCGCAGTTTTACAGTTTTTAAAAATAGCTGCTTTTGTGCATGGAGAAGGAAATCCATTTGAATGTGACTTGGCACTGGCATGGTTAAAACCAGCTGTGTTGGCCTCCTTGAGTTTCAAAATGGGTTCTTGCATGCACGGTCTTGGATGGTCTTGCAACAAAAAGGCTAACAAGATCAATGGCTTACACAGAAAATCTGAGCTTTGTAAGAAGAGAAGTACACCACTGAGTGTTGGGTAAGTCTAAGGAGTATTTCCACTTTTTTGGAGTATGAGGAATTTCTGTGACTAAGAGTTAACAATCCTGGTGGTCAGAATCTTGACCAATTGGAAAATCTGCAGAGTGATGGTGATGGTGTTGTGGTTAGAGACTTGGCACTGCTGAAGGCTGAGCAACAATAGACTGGGAAAAAGTTGATTGCCAGGTTTTTCTTGATGTTGGAGAGAGGGTGATAAGTTTGCTTTTCATGACTTGGAGTAAGCATACACAGGTATTCTTTCACAGACTGTATGGTTGCAGGTTATGTAGACACAAATGGGATCTGATGGCTTTTTAAGTAACTGATGAGCATGGCTGTGGCAGCGCAGAACTCAAGTTATAAAATTCAAATGAAGCTATCCATGAACCTGAATTAAGGTGTAAGTGCCCAAGCTGAGCCAAGATATGCAATGCTAGGGTACCCGAGAGGGCTGTCTGAAAACTAACATAGGTTTGACCACAAGTGGTGGTCAAGTCTTTATTACAATGTACATAAAGGCTAAAAGAAATGGAAAAGTCTTAGAAAAGAGATATCAGAAGGCATATGTTCAAAAGAAAAAAAGGAAGAGACTTCTTGATACAATCAAAAAACTTAGATTTTAAGCTTATAGTTTAAATAATTATTTTAAGAACTAGTAACTATTAGTGATCGATTAGTGCGCTTATTGGCGCACTGAAAAGGGGTTTCCAAGGCTGTGCTTTGATTCCAAATCACCAGACCTCTGTATACCTCCTGCATAAGGGTGCCCGTAGCTCATATGAATCATGATTGATTAATGTCTGTCTCTGAGTTAATGTGATCTGAAATGTGTTATGTACCTTTTATAGGCTGTTTATTCCTTGAGCCTAATGTGGGCAAATAATTTCAGAGATGCTGCAGTTGGTTCTACGGACTCGTTATGGTCCTTAGAAAATGTAGTGCATAATCCTCTCAAAGGTATTTTAAGTCAACACAGTATAACCAGTTGACATTCTCTTAGCTGAAGTAATCTGTCTTTCATTCAAAACTTAATATAGAACCAAAATATCTATTGTCCAAAATGCCATATTGGGATCTCTTTTTTTTGAACTTTTCAATGTTAAAACCTCTGCTGGAACCATTTTGGAATGGCTGTCTAATGGTTGTAAGACTCCAGGCTGGTAGAGAAAGCTTTGAAAAGATCATCAGACAAATAATTAGGAGAGTGAGAAATACAGGACAGCAAAGAAGAAAAGTCTTGGAGTTTTTTGGGTGGTGTGTTGTGGGGGGGTTTTGGGGGTGGGTTTTTTTTGTTTGTTTTTTGTGTTTTTTTTAAAGCCATGTGTATTCTTGGGCTGTTTAGTAAGGCTTCCTGGATGTACTCAATCTTATCAGATGTGATGAAAGCTCTGATGATAACCAATGATAAGTGGGCTAACCAGATATGAAGGAGCTGAAGGCTGAATCCAGTTGTTTCTGCTGCTAATCTAGCAAGTAAGATATGACCTCATGGAAGGTCTTTAAAAATAGTGGTAGCAAAAATGGAGTTTAAGGAGGATTAACAAGTATGACATACTGAAAAAATGATAAATATGTTGTATGGTAAACCAGCATTTTACTGGCTCCCAGCTCCTGTTTTTTGTGTAGCAGAGGGTCCTTCAGAAAGAGACCACAAACTCCACTCTGTTTCTGAAGTGAGTGGGAGATGTCTGCTACATTTTCTTCCCAGTAAGGATTGCTTTGTGGACAGTCTATCCTCAGGAAATCTCTTTGGAAAAAAAAACCAACCCTCTTAGAAAACAAACAGGTGATTTGCAGGGGAAAGTGATGAGGCTGAGAAGCATCAGTGATGATAAGAAAATCAATAGTATGCTAAATGAGGAAGTTGAAATGAGAGACAAGTCCACCATCCTAGCAGCAAATGGAGATCCACCACCTGCAGGAGAAAATAGGTGGTAAGATTCTCCACCACTGCTCCTAGGAGGAAGCAACATATGCTCAGTCTCTCCATCGGCTCAGGAGACAATTTGTTCATGTGACAGTCCAGGGTATGTGTTGCCTCTTTGGATTCCAAATCTGGTATGATACTTAAAAGTTTCTGAGGTTTATTGACCCTAGGATAGAGCGCTCCTAAAGAAAAAAGGAAACAGTGTGTTGTTACCATTGATCTTAGCAGTTAACTAACTTAGTAAGAAGAAGGTTTTCTATAAAAGAAAAGGAAGGTTAAAAAAAAGCCTAACTGCATATATAACAGTTTAGGACCTGGACAAAAACTAGGAGGTACAGGGTTATTTGAATCTGTATAGGTGGTTGGCTCAGTCTTATGGACCTCTTGTATGACCATGGTAAGAAGGAATAAGCAGGAGGAAATGTGAAGTCTTAATGCATGATCAAAATGATGATTTAATTGAAATAGAAGAGAGATAATTGAGTCGACAGAGAAGTTAACAAGGAGCTTTGTCTAAGGGAGGAGTCCGTATTTTATAAAGGTGTCTCATATTCTGACATGCAGAACACAGAGGGAAGTTAAGCCTGCTCAGGTTTTCTCGGTGATGAGGGGAGAAAAATCCCCAAGATTGCAATAATAATGAGAGTTCATGGCAAGCCACCGAACCAGAATGATCAGCTGGATGAGGATTTTTTGATAGTGATTTGTAGAATCATCCAGAATGCAGTCTTCAGTGATAAGAGAGGACTTTAACTGTCTAGATTTCTGTTGGGAAAAGAATATAACAGGACACAGATTACTCAACAGGTCCTTGAAATGCACTAGTGATGTTTTTGATACCAATTGTGAAAAAAAAAAAAACAAAAACAACCCAACAACTAGAGATGAAATATTCTAGATTTTAGTTTTGGGTTTGGGAGTGAACTGAGACTGTTCAGGCAGAAAGATAGGTAACAGTGATCAGGGAGTGGTAGCCTAGGAGGACGACTGACAAAAGAGAAAAGGTGGATTTTAGGGAAATAGGCCAGTAAACTAAAACATTTGGAAGATACAAATTTCCAGAAAACTTGCCTGAGACAAGGGAGCCGAAGAGGGACAGAGATTCCTTAAATACAGGAGTAGTAAGGTCATACATAATTTTCCATTTTGCATGAAAAATAAGAATGTAAAATAACAGCTGTTTAAAATCAGGAGTTCTTCATTTACCTCAGGTGAAAGGACACAGAGAGGAAAAGATCAGGTTATTCTGAGAAGCACAGCAAAACCAGGAAGATAATGGCACAAAATAGGAAACAAGTTGCACGAGTAGCAGGAAATAATTATCTGCATGGTCTAGCACTAAGAGGAAAGCCAGGGAAATTGTCATTCTGTGGAGGGGACAAATATGGATACTTTGGAAAAATAACACCTAGGAGGCAGACGTCATTAATGTCTGTCTTGTTATCAGTCTTCACGAAAGCTATCAGCTGCAAGAAGCAGCTAATTCACTGCAGTCCAGTGAGAGGTGACAATCTCAGCCTTGAATGAGGAACATACAGTTAAGGGAAGGTAGATATTGCCACGTTGGCTGAGCCCGAGGTATTTCCCCCCAGGGTAATTCCAGAATTACCTGCTGCGATCAACAGCCTCTGCACCCAGACCTGGGATGAGGTGGCTGCTCATGGTGTTGTAGTGCATGAACTCTGTGGTGGCAACCAAAGTGAAATTTGTGTTGGTATTTGAAGTCATTTTGTCTTATGCTGTTCTGTCACTGGGGAGTGACATAGCTTTGTGTCCTACAAAGTTACTCCAGTTTCCCGCCTGTAATTAAATTCTTTGAAGCCTGCTGTCCTGGGTCTGAAGATATGCAGCTGCCACACCAAAGGATTTTAGACTGGTGAGGGGCGGCAAGGTTTTAAACGGCCTTTTCCTGGTTTTACCTGAAGAAGCCAAATAAAATAATTCTCTCAGTGGAGGTAAAAGGGGTTCCAGATGTTCAAATGTCTCAAGCCATTTTATGCAGCCTGTTTCCACCTGTAGTTTGATATTTTTCTGAGCTTATGTGTACATGGATTTAAATAAGGTGTCTCTTGGCGGGTTTCACTCATGGTAGTTGCTAGTCTAAAGATAGTTACTGAATTATAGGACTTACTTGAGCTGTTGGTTTGACTTGCATGCTTGGAAGCTGGGCAAATATCAGTGTCTATAAATTCCCTCCCATGCTAGGTTTAGGGCAAATAATAGAATAATCAAAATTCTAGTCTGCAACTGGTGATCTGTTTAGTTGAAACCATATCAAATATAGTAATTATTGAAGTAATAATTTTTTTCTAGGCCACAAAAAGTGAATTAGATAAAAGTCTTATTTTTATGGTATTACAAATCAACATTTCAGAGCTATTTTTTCACCACTGAATCGTACTGTGCGGGAGGTTTAAAAACTTTGGATAAGACTTTTATTCTCTGTTCAATTATGGGATGATTGGATAGCCTTTTGGAGAAAAATACCAGGGTGTGTATATACATGATCTAAAGATCTTTGTGCAGAGATGCTGTATTTTGCATTTTGTATATATACACACATGCATGTAACAAAGATCTGTTTGTGTAATAAAATTGTATTGATAAGGAGAACATAATTCCTTCAATACACATGTAAGGCAAATACAGTCATACTGTAGAAATAAATACAGCAGTTACGTATTGCTCCATCTCTTTTGTAATGTACATATACATGCCTATGTGCACATGTATACTCAAATAGCCAATTCTATGTGTCTTGGTCCTGATGGTGATGCATTCAGGACCTGGAGCTGGTTCAGTTGGTCAGCAGGCTGTAGTTGTATGCACAAGTCAGGGAGATCTTCCAGAGATGATTCTGTTACCTGCAGAGCAGTGGAGAATAAGGCTTTGCGTGAGTCTAGCACATCCTGCCGTAGTCTGCAGTTGCTGAATGACTCCTTGTGCTTTCAGAGAAGCACTGTAATTGCTTTTTTGCCTTTGATAGTACAAAAGTACTTTGTGTGTGATAAGAATCTAGTAACTTTTTGTGATCTCATGAACTAAAGATTGAATAGCTATTAATACAGTAATTACGGAGACAGGAATTTAATGGTGTGGTTGTGAAAAATGTCATGGAGTATCTTAGAGTGAGAAGTGTCTATGACTCTTGGATGACAGAAGTACATGCTGTTGATGCTAGGTCTTGTCTCTTCTGCCCTGACCTTCTCTTGCATACATTTCTGTCCTATCCCTTGTTCTGGCAAAAGTTTCCGTGTAGTAGTACTGTGAGCTGAATCTGTGTATCAACCTGAGCAATCCTGACCTGGCTCATGTTACAGCTGTGTTAACGCTTGCACAAGGTGGATTGTATGGATGCACGACTGAGGACAAGGCAGGTATGCAGGAATTCTCGCTTGGCAGCAGGACGCCCGTAATTTCTGGATCCAGAGCTGGAGTGACCTCTCCAGTATCAGGAAATGTGCTTTTTTTGTTACTGCAACTGATGACAAAGATATAAAAGTCTCTCTGAAAACAGACGGCAGAAATGGGCATCCTCTCTTTGAGGATAAAATACAGCTCAAATAAATATTTATGACTGACTGATGTGCCAGTTTCATCTTCTTGGCAGTATCAAGATCTAAAACAATTCATTCTAAATAATTTTTAACATATCCATCATGCAGAAAAATCAAATACATGACATTCTTTTCCTTCTATATGTTTCACATGTTGAAATTTCAAGATTCCTGTGACCATTTGTAAAAGAAATTTCATAAATATTTGGTGTACTTACTGAGCAGATTTTGTGAGAATTCAGAGTTCTAGTACTGGATAAGAATGAGGAACTACAGAGTACCTGGACTTATTTAGCAGAGATTATGTTGCAATATATAAAATTAAAGAGATCAGTTTTAAAGAATGAAGATAGAAGCATATTGTACCTTCAGTGAATGGTCCATGCTATACTTTTATTATATCATAACCAGCCCTCTTTACGTAATCAAAAATCCCTCTTGATTTCATTAGGAATGTAGCCAAGAGAAATAGTGCAATAACACGTTCTTGAGGACTACCCCATTGTCTTGTATATTGTAAAACTGATTAAGATGTGTTAGGAAAATCAAGTGTTTGTTAAATTATGCTGAAACAGAATGATACAGCTTGTATACAATTCAAGATACTGATAAATATATTTATACATTTCTAGAACGCTGTAAGAGTTTACTCAAAAGAAATGCCACAAACAATCGTGTCAGCAACTTCTGTTTGTAACACTTTGAATGTGATTAAAATGGAAAGAACCAATGCATGAGTTTAGTGGGATCATTTTCCGAATCAGGAAAGGCAATGGTATTTGGCAACATGGTATTGATGGTATTTACGAAACATTTATTCTGGTTTTTGTTGCCTGTAGCTTCAATTGCTTCACTGTGTTCCATGATGCAAAAGTAAAATGCTTATGGTAATAGGAATACTTTTCAAAAGAAGTATCATACTGTTTTATCATAATAAAAGTGTTATTTGTGCAATAAGGCATGAAATCTGAGCTCATTACATAGGCTGTATGTACAAGCAGTTGAAATTCTGTTTACAGGCTAGTTTATGCCCCTAATTAAGACCTCTGTAATAAACCTGAATTCTTGATCAAGATACCTTCTTCATCAAGACCTTGCTGTGGCACAGTCTGTTCACGGTCTGCATTGCTGAGTATGCCGATGTCAGCATTACAACATGATATGTAATAGCCATTTGGATAAAAACATCAAGGTTTCCTAAAATTTGGCTACTTTGTCTGACATTGTACTGGTTTCAGAACCTACCTGAAAGCTTGAAATCCAGATGTCCTCCTGAGCTTAGAGACTTCCTAGGAACGGATCTAACTGATGAAGTGGAAAGAGGAGATTTTCCCTGTCATTCTTGTTGTCCTCTGGAAGCTGTTTTCACCACTAAAGAAACTTCTGCGCTTGTTTCTGCTGCTTAAGCCTCCGATGAATTGTGCCTTGAGTATATTGTCAGAAGCAACCAATGTTGAGGCTTGTCAGTGCTTTGTGGGACACTGGTGGAATGGACTGTTTAGGGGATGTGGCCTCCTGAAATCCTTAAAGATTTCCTTAGTTTGTCCTGTCATTAGGTTAGGGTGTATTCTTGTTGATGATTTCAGACCTTAGATTGTTTTGTGTATCATGTTTGTTGCCAGGGGTGTGGTACTTTAAAGAGCTGCCTGACAATTACTGCTAAGTGATAGTGCAGATTATGGTGAATTAATTTCTCTACCAGTGTGAGTTAGATTTGAGGCATGCATAGATCAATGTTGACTCATGTTTTGAGTGAAAAGCAGTTCTAAAAGTTGCTGAATTCTCAAGATCCCCAGGATTTGCTCACCCTTATTTCCCCTGGTGGTGGAAAGCTACAGCTTTCCATGGGCTGGCATGTCCTGTTCCTCTTTGAGTTTTTGGAGTGGCAAAAAAGCTGCCAGAACTATCTTCATGCAAAGGCAAGGACCTGGGAAACTGCCTTACAAGTCAAAGCTCAACCTTTTGAGGCTTTTCCCCAACCTTTTCTTGTTCATTGTCAACAATGTTGTCCTCTGATGAGGAAAAGAGTAGGGAGGTTGCAGTCTCCTCTTTATTATATCTGCTGGTCTGGCTGTGAAGAAGTTTTTTCTCTTTTCCAGTGTCACTGGTTGGCTGAGGCTGATCAATCACAGGACAAATTCTCTCTCCAGTCAGCCCTCTTCCTGTTCCAGGAGAAAGGGCTAGGAAGACAGATAAGAAGAAAAGGGGGGGGAAAAAAGGTTGGCAAGGCTTCTGTTAAGTTTCAGAAACTAAAACAGTTTTAAAAACAATAGAAAGATATTATATACAGAACTACCAACAAGAGATTAACAAGTGCATATAGGATCAGAAATCTGGTGTGGCAAGGGTTAAACCACGGTTAAAGAAACAAAAAGCAGTGAATGAAGCTACTAGTCAGTTCAGTGGCGGCGACACGTGGCATGGTCAGGGCCGAGCCGGTAAGTGATGGCAGGAACATGCAGCAGCAGTGGCAGAACATGCGGTAGGGGTCCAGTTGCCGTGGTCCAGCAGCACCAAGTGGCAATGCTGATCAGCAATGTCCCAGTGCAGGCAAGAAGGGGGGTTGCAGGCAGGTGGCAGTGAACGAGAAGGGGGGTTGCAGCCAGTCTGAGCGGTGGGTGAAAAAGGCAGCGAGTGAAGGGGGATCGTGGCTCATCCCACGCGGCAGGCAGAAAAGGCGCAATTTTCTGTCTGCACACTGTAGTTAAACTGTCCCGCCAGAAGATCCACAGCCAGTGAAATGTGCTGATGTGCAGGGGAGAAATACTCTAATTGTTTGTTATGTCCATCACAGAGAAACCAGCCCTGTTTATCTTAAACCAGGACACCCAGTTAAGAGTACGTGGTGCTTTGAATTTTTGGTACTTTTACCTCATTCACGATAATTTCTGTTCTGTATTCCTGTTGTTATCCATGATGATTTTCAGTCATCAAAATCTGAAAACGGATGCAAAATACTAATTCAGCTTCCACCTCAATTTAGATCGTGATTGATCTTCATTCAGACTCGTCAAATCATGATCTGCCAGGAAAAATTTGGCAAGTCCCATTCAGTTTCTGTGCTGTAGTTGAGGTTAGATGACCCTGATATTTCTTGCTGCGGTTTTTGGCTCTTTGATTGTAGCTAGTAGACTACTTGGTGATGATTCCTAATTTAATCAGATCTAGAGTCCCCTCCAGATGTCTGGAATAGAGATTCATATTTATCCTATTATCTTTGACTTAGACATTCCAGTCTCTGAATTCCTCAGTTCATTTGAGTACCCCGAAGAGCTCCCTAGGTTTACTGAAGTTTACCCTTTTGAAGTTGATAATTGAGTTATGAAAATATTATTTTAGCCCTTTGATTTAATTTATGCTAACTCAGCTTTCAGAGATAAACTACTTAAATTTTCATTACATGACAAAATCAAATTTAAATCATGTAAAATTTTGTTAGCTCTGGCTATTTGTTACGCAGGTTTGTTGGCTGTAACATCCAACAGTGGCTTGCCTCCACTCCTATCATTAGTTGTTATTACTGTCTATAGTCAGTTCTAATCTTTGGCAGGAAGTTTGTCTCCTGTCACAATAGGTATTATCTCAATTGCTAATAGTATTTCTCTTTCCAGTGATGTTACAGTGATCTTTATTCATATTTATATCTTACCATGGATCTCTTACTAACTTTCCCCTTGATTCCAGGAGAAACTATCTTTTAAAAAATGGACTTTTATTTAAAAAAAAAATAAGTGCTTTGCTTCATAATACCTTATAGCTTGTTGCATATCCCACTGCTCTCATTTTTAATACTGTCTTTCCTGAAGGGTATTTCTCCTTCTATATCGTACTCCAGTTCTGAATTCTGTGTTATCAAGCTTCTGATTTCTTCTTACTCATTTCCACAGCCTAAAAATGCATTTCAAGATCTTCCATTGTGTTGAGAAAGCTCCTGACAGTTGTTTCCATGGGCATGTCATTTCCTGTGACCTGAACGCTGTTCACAGTCTTAATTATTTTTATTTACCATATGTTCTTCTGCTACCGCAGGTTTTTTAATCCATGTCTGAATTCTCGTTTACCCTGTATTTTGTTTTTCCACTAGTGTTTGGAGATCTGTCATTTCTCAGTTTAAAACTGTTCTTATCAGTTGTGTCGGCTTTGATCCCACGTAGTTATTCCTTTGGGCTTTCAAGTAAAATTTACCCCTTGAAAAATTACTTCCTTCAATAAACGCATCTCAACAGTCAAACATTACAGAAGCCTCCATATACCACTCATCATTTAGCTGTTGGTTAGTTTATTCTCATATTACGCTTTTTACTCCTTCTCTGGAGACTTGATGTCCCTGAAGTTCATACAAATATCCACTTGTTTGCAAGTATTCCCTGAAGCAGTTAGTCCTTGACAGTTTTTTTTTGTTTTTTTTTTTTTCCAGTGGGAGTTGGGCAGTATTGGTTTTGGGGGTTTGTAATAATTTTCCAGGTTCCTTGTTATGCTTCTCAGTTGCAGGCACACCTTGGAGTTGTACCTAACAGACATGATACCTTTTTGTTTTTATTTTTTGATTCCCTTCCATGACCAGACTGACAGTCGGTAACAGGAAGGCTGCAGTCACACAGACCTGTGTCTCCAAGTGGTGCTGTGAATCTCCAGCCCTTTCCTCTGTGTGCTGTTTGTAATTCTATCTGGGACTCTGAATGTCCCCCCCCTTTTTTTTTTCAGTGTTTTTGAGTACTGACTTGGTTCCTCTGCTGTTTCCAGTGTCTGGTATTCTCATTGTCTTATTGCAGAACTAACATCCATTTTCTTCCTACTTGCTACCCTTATTTTTAACTTTTATTCTCTAGGGCCTCAAATCTTCTCAGTTCTGTTTCATAGTCACAAGTTAGTCTAGTCCTTAGAGTTCTCCTTGTCTTTTCCTTCCATGGGCAGCTATCCTCAGCTAGCAATGCTTTTCATCTCCTCTTGTTGTGTACAGCTGAAGGTTTCATAGATGTCCTCTCTTCTCTTTTGTCCCCAAACACATGTTAACTCTAGGATCAGATCATCAATTGAATTTGAGTCTTTTTGAGCCCATTGTGTGTGTGGTTTTTTGGGTATTCACTGAGGGGTAATGAAGATCCCTCTATTTCATTATGTTGTATCCTTATCCTAGTATGCTTCAGGGATAAGCATAATCCTTTATTGAAGTCTAATTGCCATTACGTAACCATCCCTCTCTTGGAGTTGGGCCCAAAAGAGCTGGTCACTTATCTGACATGTACTGTCTTTTTAATTTTTGTTTATTGAACTGCTTGGGAATGATGACTTGAACACAGGTTACCTGCTGTTCTGAAAGATGACAAGATCATTCTCCTGTATGTTACTTGTGCCTTTCAACTTCATCATGTCTCTTGGTAGAGATATTACATGTGTATGCTATTGTATTGTTAACTGAGGCAGGGACAAGACCAAATTGTGCCTCTGCTCCATGAGAATTTTTTGTTTAATACATATATGACTACAGGGTAATTTCTTCTGTATTATATTTAAATATTCATTTACAATAAAAAAACCTCATTAATTTATTTAAAAATATGTAACTATAGCAATTGTGGTGGTGCTCCAGAGTTAAACACAGACTTTGACTAACGTGAGTAGTGCTGCAGTCCCAAATACTTCATTTCACGCACCGCAATGAAGAACTCTTGCAAGAACCAGCTGTAACTTCTTGCATACACATAGTGTAAGCAGTGCTAACACGAGACTGAAAAAAGCAAACCTCTATCGTATTTCTGTACCCCGACTTCCAAATAGGATTCAATACCTAAAGTAAAATGTACAAAGAATGCTTTGTGGGAAGAATGGGGTAACTGAGAGATGAGTTAGTACTGAAAAGTGAGGAAAACATGAAAGGAGGTATAAACAGCATTTTGCTTTGTAACTACAAGGCCTTGGAGGGGAAAAAAAGGAGAAAGACAATAGGAAAACACCAAAGTGGCTGGTTTAGGGTCTTTAATACTGTTTAATTTAATTATTCTAGAATAAGACTCGTGCTATGTGTTAAAGCTTAAACTTAAGTGAAAATTGTCAAGATAAAATAGCAAACTAAATGTATTTTATTAAAGTTCTATTAAAAAGAGGCTAAGTGTATAGGCAGAAGTAAAACTTCCCCCATTGGAATAATTGTCATTAAAAAAACACAGAGCAAATGCATGTGTTGTGGAAGTTGCTGAATACCAAAAGAAGAATGCTATGGGTAAAGAACATGAGTAAACCTGCCATGAGTAAATAGTTTCTGAAAATGTGACAAATTCCTTTAAAATTATTGAGATTGTAGCTAAGTGAGAATAGAAAGGCAGATAAAAAGGGAAAAAAAAAGTGTTCAGAAAATAATCGAAGAAATAACTTGCAAGAGGCATAGACATGAATAACAAATGACTTTTCCTGGTGTGTTTTAAAAGTAAACCTGCTGGAGACCTGTAAGTCCAAGAGGTGATCAACAAATGAAAGAGGAAATGATATAGCTGAAAAATTAAATCTTTTTTTTATATGTATGTACATTCAAGAAGAACTTGGTGACAATCCTTTTTGATGATGAAAAATATTGGAGGATGTTTCTCAAATCTAGTTATTGATGGATGAGGTCTCTGAGCAGATGGACAAAAAGGACAAGAATAGATCTCCAGAGGGAGATGGCATTCACTTGAGAGTTCTGAAGAAACTTTGAGATGAAACAGTTGAATTGCTGGAATGCGTGACCAGTCATTTCAATCTATCTTGGTACCAACGATGGCTAATGTAATGTGAGTTTTTAACACCCTATCTCCAGGGAGCATATGGAGAACTACAGGCGAGTAAATTCAGTGACAGGTAAGCTGAAACATACTTTTCTGAATGGACAAGAGGAAAATGTATACTTGAAATAAGCCTCCATCTTTTGTTTAAAAAACAACCAACCAACCCAAAAAACCACAAAGACCAAGAAAATAGTTCGGGTCTGTCAGTGTTTTCTGGATCCAATAAACATATTTCCAAAAACAGTTTATCAAGGTTTCTCACCAAAACCTTGTAAGAACTAAGAGAACATAGGATAACATGGAAGCTTTTTATATAGATTAATAGTGGATTATCAACTAGGGAAAAGGAGGTGTTATTGTTTAACCCCAGCCAGTAACTAAGTACTGTGCAGCTGCTTGCTCAGTCATCCCCCGGTGGGATGGGGAGGAGAATCAAAGAAAAAAGTAAAACTTGTGGGTTGAGATAAGAGCGGTTTACTAACTAAAATAAAATATGATAATACTTATAATGAAAAAGAATATGACCAAAAAAAAAGAGAAATAAAACCCAAGAAAAGACAAGTGATGCATAACACAGTTGCTCACCACCCACTGACCAATGCCTGAGCAGCAATCTGCCCCTCCTGGCCACCTCTCCCCAGTTCATATACTGTTCATGATCTCTATGGCATGGAATATCCCTTTAGCTAGCTCGGGTCAGCTGTCCTGGCCATGCTCCCTCCCTCTTGCTTGTGCACCTGCTCGCTGGTAGAGCCTGGGAAACTGAAAAACTCTTGGCTTGGGTTAAGTGCCACTTAACAACAACTAAAACATCAGTGTGTTATCAACATTATTCTCACACTAAATCCAAATCATAGTGCTGTACCAGCTACTAGGAAGAAAATTAGCTCTATCCCAGCTGAAACTAGGACAGGAGGGCATGGGTAAAACATTGTCACAGTGGAAGGAATTTGCCAATGAAGTCTGCTATTCTGTGTTGCAATGTGCTTTTTAACATATTCATAAATGATCAGAAAAAGAATGAATGCTGAGGCAACAGTTTGATGATGATACTGTCTACTGATGATAAAGAGCTGCAAAGCAATCCAAGAACGCTATCATAAAACAGCTGATTAAATTCAATGTAGATTAATAGATAATGATGCCTTTAAGGGGAGGGGGGAAAAAAAAGAATGGTCCTAATTTTACATATTCTTGGACAGGTTGTGAGTTGTCTATTGCAACCCTAAATCTCATTCTGAGTAGTAATAGATAGCCTTATGGAAACAGGAGACCAGTGCTCAGTGGCGGTCAAAAATCAGGTGGAATATTATGAATTATTGTGAAAGGAACAGAGAGCAAATCAGAACCTCATTATGCCATTTTGCAAATCCATCTTGTACAATCATTGTGAATATAGTGTGGAATGCAAGTTTCTCAAATTAAAGAATATTATTAAATGAGAGAAAGCATTTGGGAGAGAAAGAGATGGGGATGATGTAAGAATGAAGTATCAGACTGTTTTCTTTTTGAACAGAAAGTACAAGAAAATAAAAAAGGGCCTTATTTGCATGTGTGATATAGCTGAAGAGCCATTTTTTCTCTCTCCCTCTCACTTTTTTTTTAAAGGCTATTTCCCTACTTTGTGATCAGTTTTTGGGCAATACGTGACTCGAAAAAAGAGGCTACAGGGTAGCCGAGGATTAACACTTGACAAAAGTGACTTTTTACTGTGAGGGAAGTAGGTTTTAGACATATGTATGTGGAATGCAGGTGGTGCCCTCTGACCCTCCAGTCATGATGGAGGATCCAAAATTCTGCAAGGATGCTAGAAAACATACCTAGCAATATTGGTGTCCCCAAAAAGCACATGGAGATGATCATCACATGGCACATTCTGGAAGATAAAAAAAAAAAAGTACACAGGGTTTGAGAAGAGACAAGTCTCATAGTAGAACTGTGTCACTTTGCAAGAGTTTACAAAGCCTGAAAACATATCCAAGTATGGATAACACCACTACCAGATTGAAATAATTCCTGATAAAGGCAATGGATAATATTATAATATTAATCGGGTATCAAATGAGATTTTCTTTTTAGTTGGGTTGAGCACTAACACCTCAGCCACAGGCAGGCCAAGGATGAATGTTAAAACAGAAGATAGAGGAGGCAAAAAGAAGATCGATACACTTTGGGGGAAAGGCTTCTGAACATAGTATCTTAAAGAAATGTGGTAAATAAAAGTATGAGTGGAAAAATAGCCAATGTGAAAATATATAAAAGGCTCAGCATGAAAAGATGTTTGTAATAAATTAATGGAAAAACCTTTTCACCACGAGAGGGTAAATGCTGGAGAAATGAAGGAATTTGAAGAAATGTTTGAGGTCTTAATCCTGTAAAACAAAAAACAAAAAGGAAGTTTTTAGCATGCACAGTTAAATTCACTCAGTTCGTTCATGACTTGTGTCCTGCAGCAGGATATATACCTGTTACTGTGGAGGGCTTAGGGGAAGTAGTGCATAGAGTTTGTACAATTGTTCTCTGCAGAGGTGGAAAAAACCCCACACACGGTAACACATTTTCTAAATGTATACATCCTTAACAACTATGTACGTAAAAAAGGAAATATTTTCAGTACTGCATTTGGAGAGCTCCAGTAAGTAGTGCTTGATGCTTAATGTTTGTTGGCTTGCTTGTTTGGTTTTTTAATTATTCTTGATGCAGTGATAGAGGTCTGGCAAGTGTTCTGGGAGAAAGTGTACAAACAAGTGTATGTTTTCAGCAATCCATTTGGAAAATGTTGTTTCCACAGACTGCTGCATTAGTTATCATTGGCACCCAACGCATCTCACAGTCAGGAGTGACAGAGGTAGTCCTGCAGTGAGCACTAAGACCCCTATACAGAACGTTTTGATTTAGGGCAAAACGCAAGAAATGCTCTGCTACAGGATACAAAGGAGGCTTTGAAAAGAGCCAGAGCTCTAAGCTGAAGTGAACTGTGGAAGGGTGTACAGTCTTGTGTAATACCATTCATTGGAAGAGCCAAACGTGCTTTAATGGACTTCAGATGAACAGTAATGTTGATGCTATTAGGGCTTGTGCCGTAAGAATACATGTATAAATAATGCGTTAGAAATGTGCTAAAACTATAAGCGAAAAATAAAGCAGGAAAATCCATCTGGGGAGCACAGAGGAAAAAAAGATCCCACGTAGTAAAGGGAACAGAGTTGTTAGCCTTAGCTGCCCATCTGTTTTTTCACTCCTCTGAGAAAGTCCTCCCTGAACGTGCTATCACTGAAAAGGTCACCATACAGTCGAATCCATTTTGGCTAGCCCTTGTCTACTTTAATAATAGCTCCTATTGGGACGTTAGGCTGTTTGCAGGAAAATGTGGATACAGCTATGCCACCATAGGGTTGTGAAGATAGCAAAGACCCTCCCAAAGAGGAATGTGGGGTCTAATCAACATTGTACTACAGCTACAATAGACAAAGCAAAGCTTGGTTTGCTGTCTGCTACCTCTTTTTGGTTTTTTGCTCAGAGAACTGAAAATATGCATGTCTGTAGAGTCAGAATGTTATGTTCCAACTGCAGGTGTATACCAGTAGAGCAAAATGAGAACCTCAGCATTTTGGTGTCCTGGAGAGACCCGTAATTCATAAAAACAATGGTGTGCTATGATGTTACAGAGCTGAATAATTCTGTAGTGGAGAAACAGAAGTGGTTTGAAATACTGTGTTGGAAAAGGAAGCGTTCCTGATACATCAACGTGAACTTCAGAGAAGTAGATGTTTTCTTCTCTGCATTCAATAGGAGATGAATTAGTGCTCACTCAGCCAGTCATTTTGCTCAGGAAAACTGTTAGAAAACAGGAACAGTGAGTAGGGTGCCATTGGGGTAGGTAGGGACCTGCTGGTTAAGAAGCAAGTCCAATGGCTTCTACTGCCATTTTGGGGTGTCATTCCTCAAGTGAGGTGGAGCAATGACTTACTGCTTTGTAATAATATCACAGGAAAACTCAGAGCATTAGGTAGTAGGTTATTCAATTTTTCTTGTCAAAAGAAGGTACAAGTAAAATACCTTGAACTTCATTCATGAGAGGTTTTTCAAAATGGTTGTTGAGTGGGGTGGAAACTCATGTAAGCTGTAGCCGATTGGTTAGATCTTATACGTTAAGTGAAACATGTTTTTGCCAGGCTTCTTGGCTCTGAGCATTACAAATGTCAAGATAGAGAATGCTTTTCTTATGTTGTCCCGATGAATAATTCAGACTGGAGTAGTTTAAAAACTAAGAGTTGTAGAGCATCCCAGCAGAATTACCAAGGGCTTTGTGTTCTGGGCATTCTGCAGGGGGCAGTTAGTGAGTTCAGATCTCCTCAGGTGGAGAAGAAGGCTCATGCATGTAATGAGGTGGCTGTTGTATCTCAGTGTTTCTGAAGTAAAAAGAGCAATCTCCTTGGTTTCATGCCAAACTCTAGCTCTCTATACCGTTGCTTTGCTGCTTTTGCAATACCTGTGGTAAAAATAAAATGTTTCTTGTCAGAGAAAATAAAATATTTTGTTTTGCCCCAAAATGAAAGTAGCTTTGCTTTTCCATACTGTTGAGGAGGAAACAAACATGTTCCTATCTGCTACAGTCAAGCAGACTTTCTCATTTTGCTTGGGCAGGTTTTTATGTTCATTCTCCAAGCAGAAATCTATCGTTCACCCAGCGTTGCTCTATGCCTCTTAGTGATCAGCTGTTCCCTACTTGTTTGCAGAATGAAGAGCTGAGCCTTAATATGTGCTCTGAGCCCTTACACGCCAGAGGAGAGAAGGGACTGTGGCTGTCTGTATGCTGCTGAACTCAGTGCAGTGTAAAGCAGCATCCACCTCTGTACGGACACTTTCTGGAGATAAGAGTGGAGATAGAGTAGAGGGTAAAAGGAATAGCAGGGTACGTTCACTGAAATGTAATTAGACCAGCTAAATTGGAATAAGAAACATGTAAGTTGAAATAAGCGTTCATGAGATTTTTAGTAGTGGCTAATAGAATTGGTGTTATATCTTTGGTAAAATTACAGGGTTCTGATTGGAAACAAGTCACAAGTCTATAAACATTCTTCAGCTCACTAAAACTGTAAAACTTATATTAGCACATTCTGAGTGAGCAATCAGAAGGGTAGAAAAAATATGGAGAATGTTTTATCTTACAGTAGATGGCTGGTCAGTCAGTGTTCAGCTTCTGTCAAAGGATATGCCTTAAAATGTGCTTGCTGGGACATGGGGATACTGATCACCTGCTTTTTTTCTCCCAGATTTAACCCATGTCACACAGGTGACTTTAGAATGAACCTAAATTTGACAAGGATAAATTGCACTTTGATTAAATCCAACTGTTTTGATACTTCCACAAAGTAATTGATTTTGTTAGAAAGGACCATTAGATCATTTAACTCAAGCTGGTGAGGTAGCACAACCCCTAGATCATTACATGCAAAGAGTTTAACGACTCATAATCTGTTACACTCTTTCAGAAGGGTAGGCAACCTAAATTCGAAAACCGTAAGAGGTGGCTCATTATTCTATCTCATTGTATAAAAATTGGTGACTTAATTCTATTTGAAATTGCATAGTGTTAGCTATGAGTTATGGGTTCTGCTTTTACCCTTCTCAACTACATTAAAGAGCCTTTTAAAGATCCGATGGTTTGTTTCAATGAATATACTCATTCACTCTAATGAAATCACTGCATGATCTTCTGGTAAACTAAACCAGTGGAACTTCTGAATTCATTTAATGTAAAGCTTAGTTCAGTCTAAATAACTTCCTCTGTATATATACAATATAATATATATACACGTTATTTCTGAGACTAGAATTACAGTATCTTCATTGTAGTTCTGATCAGTTCCACGCAGAGGTAAAGAACATCTTGGTGTCCTTACATACTGCTATTCTGTTTACATATATTCACCGTAGCCTTTTGTGTGGCAGAGCTGGGCTGGGAGTTTGTGTTCAGCTGTCTGACAATTATTTAGAAGTCATGATGGATGAAGTCACTGTTTTCCTGAATACAGTCAAGTAGTATTCTTTGCTTCTATACCCATGACCACGCGTGTGACTGTATTAAGATATATGCTGTAAGAATGGGCTTAAACTTAATTACTTTTCAGATCATTCTGCACAGTTGCCTTCTCTGCTTTACTTAATATTCTGCAGACTTTGGTGGATCTACAAATCTGATAATGAATTGTTTTTTTATTTAATTCTGGATAATTTATGAGATGTTGAAAGGCATCAACCTGTGTAACACACAAAATCATTATCCTTGATGTTTCCTAGTGACTATTTAAGTCACTAAATAATTACAATTTCAATTCTATTAGTCACTCAGATCTTTATTCATTTAATATGATTTTGAGTGACAGTGCAACATTTATTTGCCTCTTTGAAAAAATATTTTAGAGACTACTTGTCTACTGTTGACATCTGTCTTGTATGGTCACTGAAATACATTTTCAAACACCTTAAATAAATTGTTGATGTTCCTAGCTTTTATTTCTAAGATATTTATGACACATGATTGGCAACCCTTTCTGGAATAACGATATTGCTGAGTTTGGAAGGACCCCAGGAGATTGTCTAGTCCAACTGTCATGCAGAAAGCAGGGTCAGCTAAAGCAGGTTGCTCATGACTCTTTTTAGTCAGGTCTTTTAGTCAGCTCTTTTAGTCAGTCTCCAAGGATGGAGACTCCACAACATCTATAGGCAGCCTGTTTCAATGTTTGACCATCCTCAGAGCAAAGAAATTTTTTCTGATGTTTAAATGCAATTTCTTTTATTTCAGTTTGTGCCTCTTGCTCTGCCACTGAATAACTGAGTCCCACTCCATCATCTTTATTCCCTCCTTTTTATAGACATTGATAAGACCCTACAAGCCTTCTCTTCCACATGCTGAACAGTTCCCGCTTTCTTGAGCACTTCTTTTATGTTATATACTCCAATCTGTATGGCTCTTCATTGGACTCACTCCAGTAAGTCCACATCTCTCTTGTGCTGAGGGGTCCAAACTTTGACACAAGATACCTGATGTGCTCTCACCAGTGCTGAGCAGAGGCAAAGTATCACCTCCCTCAGCCTGCTGGTGATGCTCTTTCTAATGCAACCCCATTGCCATGAGGGGACGCATTCCTGGCTCATGGTCAGCTTGCTGTTCACCAGGACTCATATGTCCTTTTCTGCTGGTTGGCCCTTAGCGTGTAGTAGCGCATGGTGTTATTCATCCCCAGCAGCAGGACTTTGCATTTCTTTGTTGAACTTCATGAAGTTTTTCTGTGCCCATTTCTGCAGACTCTTGAGGTCTTTCTGGATGGCAGCACACCTATCTGGTGGCTCAGACACTCCTCCCAGATTTAATAATGTCTCACTGTGACATTAGCCAATTCCCTCAGTACTCACTGGTGCACCCATGAGGACCCATGAGCTTATGTCCAATTTCCCTAACTTGATCTTGCCCCACTTAGAGTAACTCTTCCTTAATCCTCACTTTCCCACTACTCTCAGGGTTCTGGGATTCCTGAAGGCAAGTCTTTTGAGTGAAGACCAAGGTGAAGTATCTTGGCCTTTTCCCATGTCCATTGTCATCAGGTTCCCTATCCCATTCAGTGTCAGGGCTGCTTTTTCACCCATTATTCCTTTTGCTGTTGGTAGGCTTGTGAAAGCCCTTTATGTCCCTTATTAGGTTTGACTTCAGGTAGGCTTTGGCTTTCCTAATTCCATCCTTGTGCACTCAGAGAGTATCTATATATTTCTCCTGGATGACCTGACCCTGTATCCCTCTCTTGCATGCATCTTTTTTACGTTTAAGTTTAGTCAGGAGCATCTTATTTATCTATGTGGGCTTCCTGGCACCCTTGTGGGGATGGACCATTCTTGACCCTGGAAGACGAGTTCCTTAAAGAACAACCATTCTGAAAGCATTTGTAATTTTGGTTGCAAACAGCAAAGGAGAGTTGAAACTTCAAATAGTGCAGGAGTAGAACTGTTTTTAAGTTGTGTTGTAAATTTCTGGATTAGGTGTGAATGCTACTACCTCCATATAGAGGTGTATGGAAAAACATAAGCTGAAAGGGTTTGGAGAAGCAGATCCAAACACCTGTGAAGTTTTGGCTTTGAATAAAAAGCGTGAAAGTGTAGGTTAGGTGGAAATTTAAATGGACTGTAGAAAATCATCTTTGATCTTACTGAGTTTCTCTGGGTATAATATAATTCCTGAGAGGCCTCCAGGTCAATGAATATGCCTTCCACTCAAACAAATGCAGCTTTCTAAGGTACAAGATAACTTCCATGTTGTATAATAACATAGTTGATGCTTCTGATTGTCATTGTCCCTATCAAGCAATCATTTCCTGTTTGGCAGATCTATATAAGACAGCATGCAAAACTGCATTTCACTTTGCATTAATAGGAAAGATAACACGTTTTGCATGTTGCGTTTTCGGAGATAGCAAGGGAAGAATAACCTCTAACATTTTGCCTTCATATGATGGTCCTCAGTGCTCAGCTGCTGAAGTTTGGGAAGAGAGGTTTTCTGTAATTTCTCTTTTTTAAAATTAGACTGCACTATACTTTGACATCACTTCCATGGAGACAGATTAGAAGTACCAAATATTCCAGTCCTGCAATATAGCATGGGGAAAAAAAGGACTTTTTGATTAAAAAAATATATGCCTTTTATGTTAAGATTTCAATTTTAATAAATAAATTATTTCAGTAAAGAAATGTGAAAGTAGAAAAACTTCTGTATGTATTACATTTAGATACTGTATATAGTTGAGAAGTGCATATGCTTCGGTGAAAATGTTAGGAGTGTAGGCATTTGAATGCATGAAAGTTCATTTTGGGTGTGCTGTTTCAGCTCAGGCTCACCCTTTTGTTGAAGGTTTATGCTTGTTCAGAATATTTCATATTTGTCTTTTCCATTAAATTCCATTCTTGTAAGTGCATTTGCTTAATAATAGTGATGACTAGAAGACAGCCAGCTCTATCATTATTCAAATATGAATGTTGCATAAGGAAAACAGGGTATGCTGGTAAGAGGAGGTAATGGTCTGTTTTGTTTTATCTGATTGATTTAGCACCTTGCAATTTCCTCAGCCATCAGACTAGCCAAAAAAGTGTGATTCTGAAAATAAAACAGGTGGGCAAGTAATTTGATGCTGTTGGTCTTACATATTTTGGCAACAGACTGTGAAAATGTGCAAGAATGTTTGCAAGTGGTTTGAATGAGTATGTAGAAAGATGTGGATCTGAGGTACCTTTTTAAAAATAAAATAAAACACTCTTAACACAAGAGGAGCTTTTTATGTTTCCCTGGTGTGAAAATTATTAGCAGCTACAGGCAGTCCCCATCTGGGAATTTGGAGCCTACTGTCTGGTCTTTGAATCAGATGAGTTGGTGTACTAGAAGGAGCAAATACTAGGAGGAACTGTGCGTGGCTTATGACAACAAAAGACTAAATCAGCAACATGTGGCTAACAGCTCACAGGCATCTGGTCTCAACTGTTTTCCCGAGGAATTAATTTTTGTGGAATTCCAAATCTTTCCTTCTCTAACATAGGCACTTGCAGGAAATTAGATGAAGAAAAGATAAATACTGTATCAAAGTTTCAGCGTTAACTTGACAGGAAAGCAGAAATGCTAGGTCTGACCTTTTTAATTTTTCTTTGTAATGTCTTAAGACTAATGATCTATTGCTTCTGGGTTTTTGGGGGAGAAGCAGAGATGAGAAGGATTAGATTTTTTTTTTTCCCTGCTCTATTTTTATCTTTAAAAGTATTTGGGTTGTTGTGGCATTATTAAATGATGAGATCAAGCAGCTTCGTGTTGCTCCTGAGGAACAAAGCAGCTGTAAGTCTGGTTAAAAAAAAAAAAAAAGAGGGGTGGAAAAACAAAGTCCTGGTGGGCAATTTTCTCTTGGTAGTGGATTTCTTCAGTGGTGCAGAGCTGACAGAGTATTTCCAGTTCTGTCTTTCTAGCCATGGGTTGAAGAAATGAAAGAGGACAGGCAGAACGCAAGTGCCACTGTATCTTGTTCAGGCATTGACTATTGTAACTCATGAAGAAGGTTGTAAATTATGGTACATTGAATGGGCGGAGAATTTAACTTCTGTTTTGCTAGTGCTTCACCTGGAAGGATCTAGAGAAGTGATATGAGAGGCTGGGATTTTTCCAATCCATAACTGAAGGGATGGGAAAGTTAAATATTTAATTAAAGAATTTTCTTTTATGTACCAGTAGTAGATTCTTCTGACTGAGCAATTGTGTTCAGTTTGTATGTAGCTCAAAAATTGTTGCCTCAGTTTCAGATGTAAAAAACCAGAGTGTTTGTTTGGTAGGCTGTTTGGACTTCAAAATCATCATATGGTGTTGTAAGAAATAATTCTGTTTCTTACATAATTGATCTCCAATATTGATCATCAACAAACACACACATAAACAAGAGAGAGAATTTTGAAACAGCCTGGTTAATATGCTAGCACCTATCCTCATGTCCCTTTTGGCTGCAGTTGTGTTGGCCCAAGGAGTTACCCTCAGCAGTCTGCTGCTGTTGTCTGCTTGAGTTTGCCATCCTCTGTGATCTGCTGGCTGAGCTGTGTGTGCCTGCTCACTGACATCTTCTTTAATTCAATTATGGGCTATGCTAAACAGTAGTGTTGAGATCGAGATGTCTGCTACTGAGCACGTTTCACTTGTGGGAGTCACTGACGCGCATGTTCTATGTGGCTGGTCAGAGAAGGCAGTGATCTCTAAGCATGTCTGTACAGTCAGATGTAGTCCAGGTCTATCTATGCTGGTGTTTCTAGTAGCCAGCTTGCATCTCAACCCATGTAGACATGGCACTGTGATAATGTCCAGTTATATTTATGTTCTGTCCAGCAGCACATGCTAGTAGAGATAGTGCCACAGCTACCCAGCTTCCCTGGGTCTTTCTCGTTATTGTTCTTTTATCAAATGACCACTCAGCAGGGAAGGACCTAGGTGATTGCATGGGCCACCTTGGAGTTATATGTGCAGTTTCCATTTGGAGTGCAGCCTGGTGTTTGTGGTGTTCATGCTAATACTGAGATTTCTAAAGCATTCTGTTCTTGCCTTCCTGATAAAAGTGGTCCTCCCTTGATATGTATTCAGAATTACAAAGTTTCCATTCATTCCCATGGTGTCATAGCTCTTTTTATTCTGCCTAGGTGTTTAGTATAGTATTCCCTTAGCAACTTAGATTATGTTTGAAGGATCAGAGTGTTGCTGCCTGTCCCATTATTTCATTTGAAGAAGTATTACGTAGCAGCTAGTGTCCCAAACATAAGCTTTCTTTGCCAGTTCTGATGTTTTTAACTGCTGGCTTCCAGTTGGTTTCCAGAGGGGTACAGATCTCTTCCAGACTCTGGGCCATATCTGCCATGCTGATGACTCGGATACCTAAGGTGTCATCCATCTAAGAGAAGGATACTCTAACCAAACCTACGACCTGAGGACTTCGCTGTCACCGTCCAAGCTCGCTAGGCCCTGGCAGATGAACCTCAGGTGTAAAGGGTGGGGCCAGTCTCGCGCACGCTGCGCCTCACCTAAAAAAAATCCACCGCGCAGGCTTGAAGGGCGTACTCACGTTTAAAGCCCTTCCCAAATCTTCGTCCGCGAAGCCAAGCCATGATGATGATGAAGGTGTCTGAAACAGCACTTGTTGCCTCTGTTTAGCAGTAGAAAGTCACCCATCATGTCAGTGATTTCAAGTCTCAGTGTTCAGTAAACCGGCTGTTCTCTGAACGTGGAAAAGGACTTCAGGAAGATCTGCTCAAAAGTCAGAAGGGATGTATTTATGTTTGTTTGCATGGCAATGTAGGAGTGAAGTAAATAATAATGTAGAAATTCAGAAATAATATAAGGCAAGAAAGAAAAATTGAAATGGGCAAAGAATTTAAGTAAAAGATTGAGGAAATTTAAAGATAATTAATAAACTTCAAGGAAAAAGCCTATTTTTCTTCAGGAATTCTGTTAGCAATCAGCAAAATGATTAAATTAATGAAGACTCGACTTAAATTCTGAAACTTAATTAAAACTCTGTCTTTAATAAGAAAAAAATTATATCCTCAGAAATGTAACTTGCATTTTATCTTATTTGGAGAATAACGTCAATAAAATTACCCAAGATGTGGAAGATAGACTGGATGATTTTAATTGTCCTTTTCTATTTCTAAATTCTATAGCCTTATGACCAGAAAATAATTAATAAAGGGCAAGAAAATGCTGGGGGCTATATGCATGTATAGTCTTCTGCTCTAGATACCAATTTAAGGAGTTAACAGATAAAGCCCATCACACAATCTTCTGGCAATTATTTGGGAATCCCTGGGGACAGCAGATACACTGCCTTTGTTTTCATTGTAATGTTGGTCTTTAGGAGAGTGCAATCCCAAGGAAGCTCATCAGTGGTGTGGAAAACACTGAGCCTTGCACAGATACAAGAAGCTCTCCAGACATCTCTGGTTCCCATAGATGGTCCATCATGGAGGACGTAGCTGGCTTGAAATCTGTGCTGCCAAAGGGAGCCATCCCTGTTATGTCTTCCACACCTCTTGTCTCCTGCTTGGTTTAGACAAGGACACCATTGTTTGGAGAGCAGAGGATGCCCACAGAAATGGGAAAGATCTTCTTCACCAGAGGCAGGGACTCACCATGGCAGAAACTGCCAAGAGCATGGATGTGAGGTGCTAGTGGTCTGCTGTAGGTTTAAGAGGCTGCACTGGCAGAGAGATGTGGGAAGTGGAAGTGTTTCAGTCTTGGGCTTCAGGGATTCTGGGACCTGTGAGGTAATGTTTACAGTGGTAAATGGACTGGAGGAAATATTGTAGTGAAACCCCAAAACCTGTAATTGCTAGAGTCAGGAAACACAAAGGCCTCTTTTGCTGCTTCCTGGCTATTGATACTGTGCAGCTCCAGATATTGCAGGCACATGTGTGCAGCTCCCTCAGAATGCTATGACCTCTTTTGCAGAGATTTTGTATTTTTCACTTTGAAGTTGCATTTCTTGATGCTTCTTTAATAGCTGGCAGCTGCGAGTTCCTAGGCCATTCCCCTGTATTGCTACTGTGATATCTTCTGTATCTTCCATCTTCTGCCATGGTATCTGGCAAAATTTCAGCTCAGCTCCTTGCAGGTGTTTACCAGGTTTGCAGACTCTCCAGGCTGGGATTTTACACTATGCCATCAAGACGATATTCTGTTTTTACAAGATAATTTGGACTTCAAGAAGGTGCAAGGACAGTGCTGAAGGACTGTCTTAGGTAAAGGATTGTAATGTGACATGGTTCATACTCATATTGTCTGTGTCTCTTATGTGTCTCTGTCTCTCAGTGGAACAGTTTGGTTTATTCCACATGGGGTTAGGCTGTTCCAGCAAATCACGGAGTAAACCAAACTGACAGACTTTGTTAAGCTTATCTGTGAATTTGGGTCTATTTCTGAATAAATGACAAGGGCAGCAGTTCCCTTGTTGTCCACGGTGTGTTCTGACTTACATGGAAATAGAATTAGAGTGAAGAAATTGAATTCTCTCCTTTTGATGATCAAGTAAGGATGCAGATTAACTCAATCTTTTACAAAAGCTGAGCACTTGAATATAGTGGTGTGATGATGAGCTATGAAAGTGAGACATTCTCCTATGTTTCTATACAACAGTGTTTCCTGGGCAATATAAAAGTATGGTCCATCACAGGTCCAAGTTACAATATATGATTTTTATGGATTATAGTAAATTTTTAGTTTTGTGGAGTTGATCTTCATTTACTATTTTCTAGAGAAAAAACTTACATGAGAGTGTCAAGCAGCGTTCTTTCTAAATACTGCAATTTTATGGAAGCCCTTATAAAATGTTTTTGAGAACAATTGTGAGTTAATTTAATGGGAAAGGTGAATAACTTTAGCAGAGATAAATAACTTCAGCAGTGATGTGTAAATGTGCACTTGCAATTAGGCTGATCAATGTCTGTCATTAATGAGCATATAATTAAGCAAACTACTTCTGAGCTTTGTTAAATATGGCCAGAGAGAGCAAAAGTAGCTAAACCTAATTTTCCTCTTTCTGTAATTTTTCCACTTTGTCTATAAATAATACTGAAAGTAAATGGAATGTGATTACAGTGCTTATGGTAATCCCGCCCCACCCTCCCTCAATGATATTTGTGCTTTTTTTGGTAATATTGATTTTTTTTTTTTTTTTTTTTTGCCATATGAATAAGCAGAGGAAACAGGATGAAAAATGTCACTACCTAACCTGTTCAGTTTGTTTGTCCACTAAAAAATGCTTTACACCTTCTCAGAAAAGCTTTGTATGAAGTGATGACATGAATAAGTTACTCTTATCATAATCCTCTCAACTTCTCTTTCCCTGTCTTTTTTTTTTTGCTTTAGTGTCCTACTGTACTTCTTCAGTCTATGAGCTTTTAGGTGGCAAGGATATATGTGTGTGTGTACAATGTCTGACAGAATGAGTTGAGAGTTTATGGCTAGAGCAGTGGGCAGTGGCAACAGAAACAGATTAATATTTTGTCCTAAAGGAGGAAGAAAATATCTGTCCCAGAGCTTGAAATAATTTTTTTTTATCATATTCTCTGTGATTACCCAGGTCTTCATTTTCTGATTTCAGAAGGTGTCCTAAAAATCCCTTTTGCTCCTACCAAGTAAGACAAATAGGTCATCACATTCTTTGCAAAAGCTCCTGATCACCAGAAGTATAAGGATGTGAACTGTCCAGGGATGATAAGCATATCATCACTAATCTCATTCTTCTCTGTGTTGTGACTGTATGATATGCTTGCCTGTCTCGCAGATTCCTCTCTTTTTGTGTGTGTACGTTATGTGCATGGACAAACTAGCTATTTCTCTTCCACTGTGTGCAGTTATCTCAGCAAAATAGTACAGCCTCTGAGGGTCACTTGCCTTTCCTACACAATACACTAAAAGTAATACAAGCAATTGCTACACTATTAACTGTCAGGCTAAAGTTATTAAGAATCAGCCTTAGGATGAAGAAAGTACATATAAGCTATAATGTACTTTAAATGAGATAAAATTGCAGCTACAACTTAATAAAATTCTTATGTTTTGAATAGTCCCTGACCTGAGAGCATAACACGACAATTAAGTGCTGGAGTCGCGTTGGTCAAAGCACGTGCAACCAACTAGACACAAATCATTTCAACAGAACATTAATACAACCTTAGTACTAACAAGTATAGAATGGAAAGAGCTCATGATGATAGAAATACTGGTAATAACAGGCCACAGGTCATGCATTTCCAAGAAAAAAAGGCCGTGCCTTTGGAAGAGTAAGTAATAAACTTAATTTTGGTGTACACTCACCAAAAGCCAGTGGAAAAATTGGTTGTAATAACTCCAACTAGGGGAAGCAGGAAGGATATGTTCAACAATCTGAAGAGAAATACAAACTTGATAACTGAATTTATTTATTTATTTTCACATAATTGGAAAAAAAAAATACAGTTGCATGAATGATTGAATTCCTGCCTTTCTTGCATTCAGATCACTAGAAAAAATGACTGTTCATTCCTTGCTTCTGGAGCAAAGTTTTGCATTTGAATTATTACATGTCTATTAAAAAGTCTGCTTGAAAAATAGAAGTGAATATAATTTAGTGCAACTCTAAATTTCCAATTTAAAAAAAAAAATTTGCGAACTGTCAAGAATCCAGAAATGTCGACAATATGATTTTAACTGTGGTTCAGTCTTGCACAGTTCATTGAAAATCTGAGAAATAAAGAATCCTATATATTTTTTGTTCCAAAATTTAAATGCTTCATACAAAAAAATTATCATTTTTAGTATTGTCACTTAAAAATACCATGATAGGAAGAAATACTCCTGAAATAAATGTCACTATTTAATAATATGTCACATCTGGACTTTAATGAAATATTAATGCCAAGTTATGATAAGAAGAGTACCTCTTTCCCATCTTTCTTTTATCTAAATTGTTTAATATTTAATACTTTATAATAGAGAGATAGAGTAGACCAAAGTAGAGTTTGATACTGTTTTATTATGCATGCTTTTATTACCAGATAAGAGTATTTTAAAATGTTTAGAATATTATAGGATCAGATACAGAATATTTAAAACTGTGTAATACATTCTCTAACAGATCCAGAAGTCCAAGACGTTCCTTGCCAAAGGAGTAGTTATAAACCCAAAATTTATAGAAATAGCTGCATTGATGTTCCTTATGAGTCCCTTCCAACTTGAGTTATTCTATGATTGTGGGAAAACGATGGATAATGGGGAATTGAGGGAAACCCTATTTCCCAGATTTTAGCTTACACCTTGACACAAAAGTAGCCATGAAGCGGCTAAGAAGCAGTTTGCTGATCCCAAGAATGGAATGTGGTTACCATGGCTAAGGCCTACTGCAGCCGAGTGCAACGTACCGTACCTCCGAACGAGGACAGGAGTGATGCGAAGGCAATACGGTCTGTCCCTGTTCCTGGAGGTAACAATGGGCTGCTGTAGTTAACTGCATCAACCGCTATCAAGAAAGATGGATCGCTACTGCCGTGCCAGCAAAAATGGTGAAATCGTGTCCTCTAGGTGAACTTTGCTCATTATAATGTCATTATAATATAAAAACACACCTCCATCCCAAAGGCTACCCGCCTCCAAGGTGTGACCACTCCCCACTGGGCATGCGCTCTATATTTTTACACCTGTACCTTTAAACGCGAAGCGAGAGATTTTTAATCCAATCAGAATAAAAAGAATGTATGACTAAAGTCACTCAAGCTCCACCTAAAGGTATAGAAACAATATAAAAAGTGGCGATTAAAAGGGGGATTTTGGGGGAACAGAAGACCACCATCGAAACTTTGGGATCGGTCGACGGGCTGAACCTATCTTCTCCCCCCCCATAGGGACGCCTATTGGGTAAGAGCTCTATGTTTTGTGCACTTAAATATTAACATCAGGCTAGCTATTAATAATCATTAGTGTTTAAGGTTCACTTGTGTGTTTAGGTTTGTATGTGTGCATTGTTTAGTGTTTGTTCTAAATCCATTTCGCAGTCAATACCCTCTCACCGGTATCATTCGAACCTGCATTTAGTCACGAATCTGCACAATAAATTATTATTGTTGATTTTAATACTGAAGGGATTTGTCTTTGTGTAACTGCTAGCGAGAGTCCCTGAATAGGTTCGGCAAACATCCTCCAATCCTGTGGGCTACCAAGAGGGACTCTGGTTCCAGTGACGCTGCCAGCGTGCCTGGCAGGCTGGCCAAGTTGTAAAGAACCCGAGGAGGTTCCCCTTCTCCCCGACAGGAGCGTGGTAGGCAGGTTGGGTGACAGGAGTTTGTCTTTCTTGGGGAACTAGTGGGCTGGACAAATTGTAAAGGGTTTGGGAAACCCCCCTTCTGGGCCAGGAATTTTTCTTTGTCTATCCTCCTGGCCCCCCCCCCCACTTTTCGTGACAGTTAATTTATCTCACTGTTGCCATAAATATAACAACGTTGTTGTTTTGGCATTTGTTAGAAAAGGTGGTGCATTGAATGGCATGTCAGATATGGAGTGTAGCATAAAGAAGTCTAAGTTGAGCTTAATCAAAATGTTAGAAGAACATGGTATTTGAAAGCTGATGAAGTCTATGACTGACAGTTGCATAAAGACAGCTTTATCTAGGAAGTGATCCTACTAACTATATCTTTCAACTGAAGAGAGTAATCAAAATCTGAGACAGAAGGTGTATTTAGTTGGTGCTATATAATTTAATTTAACTGATGTATCCTGTTGGACTTTGCTGACTATTCTTCATTGCGAAACAAACCCAGGTAACTACTAACCAAGGACAGTACTAAAACGTCACAGGATACACAGAGGGGTTACGTAGATGTTATTTTCCAAATCAATATGGATATTTCGAGGTATTGGGAAAAAATTGAGAGAGAACACAGCTTGGAAAAGAACTTGGAAATACGTGAGGTGGTCACAGGCACACTTGAGGGAAACAGGTTCATCTGAATCAGATTGCTAAATGGAATGTAGCTATCAAATGCTTGGCAGTTGCTATTTCAACATATTTTAAGTACTCTGTCATAATGTCATGTAATAGTAGTTTGATGCAGGATCTTTGCCTCTGCAGATTTGTCAACTTTTAAGTTCTTGGAATAGGAATTGGAAGTAACCATGCAAAACCAGATTGTCGTCATGCAACAGCCGATTTGTGACAAACCGGTGACCTCATTGTCTCCTTTGAAATGGTGGAGGGTACATAACTCACGTTCAGTTTGGACACTTCAGATCTTTGACAGAAGCAAGCATTTCTTTTCCTTGGTTCACATCTACCTTTCGCAGAAAGAACAGTTAGGCTGCACGGTCCACCCAAAAGCATTTGTGTGGTGTAACTGATGTATCATGCAGACCAGTGTTTCATTGTCTCTCAGTATTTCTCTATTTTCTGCTGCCGAGTCTTATATTGTAACTGCTTGGGAACAAGGACCAACTTCTTGTTCTGGCTTTAGTCTCTGTTTGAAGAATGTCAGCAATACCTGGCTTGACAGTGATTGAGGCTCAAAAATCCAGCAATTCCCACTTTAAGTGAATCTTTGGAGTTAAAAAGTATGTTCTGTGCTTGCAGATAAGTCAACTCCCTAAGTCAAGTCATTGAAATAGCCAGAAGGAGACAAAAGTACAACCCAGGAAACACCTTAAAAATATGATTTTTCTGTTACCCAAACAAAATGTTGCAAATCTAGAACTGAATTGGGGAAAGGATCTTTCCTTACTTATGTGAATAGAAGTACATGATAAACCCAATTTTATACAGGAATTGTATTAACTCTACTGACAAATAGATTATTTCATGTTATTGTTTCCTCAAAAGTACCCATTCATTAAACACATAATTAAGCCCACTTACCTGCACACTTCACTAAAGGACAGATTTAAAACTCCGATGAGTATATTAGATAAGTGCCTAGTAGGACTTTTCAGACCTGCTGAAACAGTGAACTTGAAACATCTCGAGTCATCTGGGTAACCTTACAATACAACCAGGGGTGAATAGGTAATTGAGAGTAGAGTTAGAGAAACTCAAGACTCTAAGCTTAATGGCATTTTAACAGAATTTTACTGATGTAGTGAGAAGCAGAGCTAAAAAACCCACCATCTTGCAGGGATTAGCATTAAGTGGTGTGAACGATCCTAGAATTTCTGGTTTGTAATCAAAAGAAAATGACAACTTTTTTAGATAAAAGGAGGAAGAAGCTTTGAGCAATTGCCTAAACTAGTATTTCTGCCCTTATTTTAAACATTTGGTCTCAGCGGTGTAAGATCTTACTCTGTGTGCAGCTTTAAGCTCCCTGAGGAGTCAGAAATAGCTAGGTGTGCTCTGAGCATGCCTGATCAGCTCCTGCAACTATGCTGAGTTTAACAAGGGGGGAAAAAACCTCCCACCCTTATGCTGGCATTAACTTTTTCTATGCCTGATGAGTAATGAAGAACCTTTCTCAGAAGAGAGTCTGGGTTATTCTTAGCCTGGGGGAGTTTGAATTCACAGGTGAGACTGATACTGATTTTAATGGTCCAAAACACTCACTTAAATGTATTGTACAATTGCAAATAAAAATATTTCTAAATGGGTGGTAGGTGGTTTTTTTCCCCCAGTGTCTCATAGCCAAGAATTCTCATTAAAGTAATCTTGACTTAACTTGCCTACCACAACAAGAACCAGAAATCCTTAAGGAAAGGCAGTCTGACTTTGAGAAAATCCCAGACCCCAGAAGTTCAGTGTAAAGAAACAGGCACAGGAGGAAGGGAGAATTATTGCTTCCTTGCAGCAGGTTGCAGTCTTGGATCATTCAGCAGTCAATAATGAAATGGGTAGCACCTTCAATTGCACATATTTTACTCGTAGTGTAAGCTTTGTCATCCTTCTTGGGGATTTATAATTGTAAGGAGTGGCTCCTTCAGCAGTCAAGTGCTTTTGTATGTGAACCTTTCCTCTGCTGCCTTCTGGGAGTTAAATATGCTGGCTGATGGGCTTAAGTCTTCTGGAGCTGGGCACAGAAAAAAAATATCCCACTAAAGGCTAAAATCCTTAAGTTACTTTTTATCTTTTATACACAGTTTTCCTGGTGTACGTATCCAAGATTAATGACTTTCTGATGATTTGACCATTCTCAAAACTGTATGGTTAGTCCTACTATAATAAATCCTACTTGAAGAAATAATAGAATAAACCAGAATGTAATATTTTGAAAGATTAAATATTTCTCATGGAAATAAAGACAGATATGTAAAACATTGAAAGGCTATGGCTGAAAGCAAGACTAACACTTTCTACTATGTACACTTTTGCCTCCCTGGTTCCATATCTCAAATTAATTGTGGGCTGGAATTTTGAAAAAGGAATATGAGATTTTTGACATTCACGTTATAGCTGACATAATTTTTAGTTATAACCTGAGGTGTACTGGAACGCTAACAGCATTTTTACAGCATTTTTTTTTTTCCTTTATAAATACTGAATTCGGTGATACGCTGACAAAATAGCTGATGTGATCCTTAGGTATGAGCACAGAGGATCAATGAGAAGGTGATTTTTACCTCTTTAAACCAAGTCAGTGAGACAGCTATTGAGGAGCTAAATAGCGCTCTGTTCCCCACAGTCTGACTGTGGTCATATTTTAAATGCAGGGCCAGTGTGTAAATGAGCTGCAAAAATGATGTAAAGGCTTTGAAAGGGCAGACTTAGAAACCTCCAGCTGTTCTGCTGAGAGAAGGAAAAACAAAAGGTTGTGCTAACTTGATTACTGCGTGTAAGTACTTTTGAGGTGAAAAAAATGCTGGTTGTTGAAGAGATCTTCATTCTGGCTGGAAAAGCACAATGAGAGTGACTCCCAGGGAGCTGCCACCATGCAGCGAGAGCGGGCGAGCACTGAAATGTAGTATGAGGTGAACAGGGGGTTCCTCACCTGATGCGTCTTGGCAAGACTTAGGGCAAAGGTTTCTGCAAGTTGCTGGGCAAATGTTACTTTAGGTGAGTTGAAGTTTTTTCAGTGCATCATAGGGTAGCTGGCAGGCAGATAATGCATGTTACAATAACTCAGACTGAGTAGTTCAAGGATCCCTTCAGGGCTTAAATTTTCTGATCATTTTTCTTTAAGGGTTGCTTTCTCCTTACATTTTAAATTTTAGCCTTTGCCCTTGGGTCCTCAAAAGACCGTCACAGACCCTGGTTCTATTTCTGCCTTTATCTTATGTTGGTAGTTTAAGAAATGTAAACTACTGCCTTTAGATCCAGGATACCCTATTTCTGTACAATTTTCATGGATATATTTTCCTAAAACACCCTTCTGAGATCAGCGTCCCTATTGTTTGCTGTTTGGACTGAGAAAGGAAGGTCATGTAACTTGGGAAACGTTTTTATGTTACTGCTTTTACAATATAGAACCCTTTTCAGGGAAAAGGACCTGGTGTCTTTCTCTTTTTAAGATCTTCCTATATATACTGCTGTTCTTTTGCTCCTTAATTTTCTGAATAAATGAAATGAAAAAGCTGGAATATGTTTTTATTGGTTAGGCTGTCGTATCTTAGGGTTAAGAGATAATAATGGAGAGCAATTGTCTTGGAAATTGGAAAACTTGCCAAATTTCTAGTTTGGATGGTTGAAGGTGAAAGTGAAGCCCTAATCAGAGACAGAGAGAGCGAGCGTGAGGGAGTTTATAAAGCTTGTGGTATTTAAGAAAGTCTAGTGTGGTGATTTTTTTTTTTTTTTTTTTTTTAAAAAAAAAAACCCATCCCTGCAGAGGAAAATGTTCAGGACAGTCTGGAACGTCTACCAGGAACATCTGACAGTGGCAAGACCATCTGTTTGCTTTCTACCGGTTGTTGAATCCTCTGGAGGAAAAAGAAATCTTATCTGTGTAGGAAAAAATGACTGAACCCGGAACCTAAAGCTGTGAGCCTCTCACTAAGGGGTCACCTCTAAAGGATGAGCAGATGCCCTGCACTGTACATATGGCAGAAATCATAGAAGTCTCTCAGAGACTTTCAGCAGTAACTGTTGCATCTTACAACTGTGGAGAACAAAAGGAAAGTATGAAATAAATGAGTAATTGTGATGTATTACTGACCAATACTTTGTTTATCTGTCACTGCTGCTGGTAGATGACAGTGACACAGTCTTTGCCCTATCAGCATGCCTTCTGTTCCTTTACTGTGGACTTTCTCCAAACCCTGACTCTTGACCTTTCACCTCAGTCCATGGTTAGTGCAGATGATAGATGAGCCTTGTTAAGCTCATAAGATGTGCTGGTGTGAAGGAAAAATGCCAGCGGGTGTGTTGTGTTTGTCTTACATTTTCATAAGAATAACTTAGCTTTAAAACAGACAAAAAGCTGTACAGGCTGAGCAAAACAAATTTGTAATGAATGTTTTGGTCCTCTGCTGTTCAACGTTGAATACTGATGTCATATTGGCAGATGGGGAAAAGTGAGCAAGGCAGGAGACTCTGAAGGAGGGAAGGAACGGACCAACTGGAGCTGTAAAGGAACAGACACTCAGTTTTATTGCCAGAGTCCAAGCTCAAGGAATACAAAACAGCCTGGTTCAGGAAGAGAGTACAGATTCAGTCCCTGGTACAGTGTTCTGTATAGCTGCCCACATTGTGAATCATGCACTTGAAATGGAAAAATGAAGCATTAAAATTATGAAATCAGTACACTGTGATTTTTTTTTTTTCAAGCAGTTTGAAGATAAATTTAGTTTGAACTTGTTTCTAATAAGACAAATGGTAAGAACTTGTCATATAAAAATCTTGAAACAGACCTACATGGTTGAGGCTTTTCTACCTCTTTAAGAACCATCAGGGATTTTTTGGTTTTGTTTTTTTTGTTCAAAGAGAAGTCTTTTAATGTTTTATGGGAAAGTAGAAGAAAGGAAGGCATTCACTTTAATCATTAGATGACAGGATGAGAAAGAGATTTCTAAGGAAAGAGTAATAGGAAAGACAATTTCTTGCTAACATAGTAGAGTAGATAGGACTTTTATTTAGGTCTAAGAAGTATGGTCCATGAGATGTTTTTTTTAAGTCTAGATGTTTTCATAAAAATACATAGATAGATACAATGAATCCAGTGTTAGAGCTCTTTGTGGAATTTTTTCAGGATTCCATAAGCTTGAATTGTCAGCTTGAATTTGGAAGTCCAGGTAGTGAATAGCCCATACAACATCCACAGAAACAGCTTTCTTAAAAATGTTTTTCAGGCCTCATGAACAAGAACAAACCAGTGTAACTTGGGAAAAGCGTATTTTCTGGCAAGGTTTCTTAGCTCCTGCTTGTTATAATCTATCAGAGGTAGGTATTTATCCAGAAAAGTCTTGCTCTGCTAATCTAGTGCCTAGTATTTCTCCTGTCCATAGTTCATTTAGCACTATCACCCTTTTTTCTAAAGGTTCCAGTTGGTTTCAGAGCCTTTAAGTTGATGAAGGATGGCTGCTTTAATCGTCCTCATTTTAACACGATGTTACTTGGCTTGAAAAACAAAACAAACAGAAAAGACCCAGATTCTGCTTCTGGAATTGTTTACCATTGAACTGCTTTTTCATGAAGAGATCATGGAATGGCAGTTGTTTTCATACTGTGCCAAGCAAACAAAATTAGCCATAAGCCTTCTCAAATATTGGCATTTTTCAGCCTGCTTTTCAAGTAGTGTCCTGTCTCTCCATCGTGGAGGTTCTGGTTCAGTGGTGGGACCAGGGACTGACCATGCTATGTGAAGAATTCACGGCACAGGATGCTGCTTCACTGTGCTGAAAACTCAATCCGTAACTCTGGCTATGATGCACTGTGCTTTTCTTTATTAACTGGAAGTGTCCCTATGAGAAGGGAACCTCAGGCACAGGAGTGTTTTGCTGTGTGGCTCATCGCATGGATGTGTTTTTAATTTGGGAAGCTTGCAAAGGAGGAACTACTGTCAGAAAAAAAGAGTTCACGGGGTTCAGTACAGCTGCTATTTAAATAGATTCTTTGAATATTCAGAGAATATTGAGTACCTAGGGATGAAATATTTAACTATTTCTGTGCAGTACCTTTCTGTGTTTGGAAGAGCTGTTTCAGAGACTGAAAAGAGGGGAAAATAAAACAAAAATCCCGTCACAGAAAAGAATGTACAAATAAAATTCAAGAATATTTGAAAGATCATAATTCTTTTAGCAACTGATGAAGGGTACGTGTTGAAAATCAAGAGTGCTATTTACCTTTACAATGAGGTCCAGAATTGGTCTATTATTTATACTTTCTTCCCTAAACAAGATTCTCATGACCATCCTGTGAAGATGAAACAGGAAGGTTTTTTTCTTATTTTTCAGCATTGCTGTTCATTTAATGGAAAAAAAACCCCATGGAAATAAAAGCAAGGCTAAGCAAATAAAAACAGTATGCCAAACTTAAAGAACATGAACAGTGTTTTTACAGTGGCTTGATTTTTGGTTTAGTGGTGAACTTGTCTGTGCTGGGTTAACGGTTGAACTCAATGATCTTAAAGGACTTTTCCAACCTAAACTATTCTATGATTCTATGAGTAGTTGGTACCTTGTACATGTGCGATGGCATGTAGCTGTTTGTATGCCTGGTACCCTTCTGGCAGAAGCATGAAATGAGCAGAAGTCTTGTGAACTGGGGAAGTGACACCAGTGTATCTCCAGGAAGTCATAGGTGCAACCTGCATCCACGTAACAATCCTTTGCAGCACCAGAATTACAGATTATTGGAAAGGTTGAGTAAAAGAGCCACAAAAATAACTCCTGTGCTGAGGAAAGTGAGTTATAATGAGAGTTTTAAGGAATTCAATCTATACATTTTTCTAAAAAGAAGATTTGAATGTGACATGATTATAGGGCCCAAATACCTTCAGGTTGAGAGAATCATGTACTCTGTAGTTTAAGAGAATAAAGATTAATGTCAAGAAGTTAAAGGCATTCAAATTTGAATAAGAAATTAGTCTTTTTTAACAGTGAGCACTAAAACATTAGCACGATTTAGCAGTGGAAGTGCTGATTTCTACACCTTACTAAGTTTTCAGATCAATGCTGAATGTCTTTCTAAAATAATTGATTTAACCTAACAGGTTTTGGGAATACAAATAAGTGAAACTGCATGAAATTTAAGGAGTTCTGTTATACAGGACACAATAATTGAAGTAATTGTCCTTCTGTCCTTAGTTTCTCTGAATTTACTAAAGGTAAGTGTTAGATAGCAGATGAATCACTGTTCTGAACTGCTAGTTCTTTTTCTCCTTATACCTGGCATTTCAAACAACTACTGTTTTCTTACGATCCTCAGTGACAGAATCAAAGTTTATGGTGTCATCTAGTATATTTATTATAATTTGATTGTATAATTATAATACTTCATTTCTTTAGTGGAATAGAATTTAAATGTCTTCTCTCTCCAGTATGGTCTTGTCTGCTTGACCTGCCCTGACCAATCCCCTGTTTTCCAGGAGTTTAACATGTCCATTTCAGAAAGAAAACTCCTCTAAGTCACTGAAGAGAAGCGAGATGCTTTACTGCCACCTGGGGAGGTAACTGCATGGTCACTGGTGATGACCAGTTAGTCACCTCCCTTAGGTGAGGAGTGAAGCATCTTTTGTTCACTGGGCCAGAGGCGCTTTCCTTTTGCAGTGGACTCTGACTTCCCTTCTGTCTGACTTACTAAGATTTTTTTTTTTAATGTAAAATCAGTGTGAGGGGCCAACAGTAGCTGCTAAATACAGATTGTATAAATATTTCCGTTAAATTTTCTGAGTATAATAAAATACCAATCCTCTTCCTGATAAACATCGCTATGCACACATTCTAGTATTTTGTAGGTAGTGGGGTTTTTTCTCTTAATATTAGTGTGTTTGATTCTGTGGGTTTTGACATCTCTATTCTTTTGTCTGACAAATCTGTGCACTGACTTGTAAAAAAAAAAAAAAGAAAAAAAAAATCAATATTGTTTTCCCTGGCATTTTCTCTGCAGTTGAGTTGATTTATTATCACCGTTCCCTTTCCCCTCTTTTTATCAGTGTGTTTCTATTGCTTTAGGGTTGAGTACCTGATAACATCACAGGGTAGAAGACACACAGAGTTTCCGTGACCTTATCCCCTATGTGATCTTGTCCAGTGTGACGGTGAGCTATGGCTGTAAAGTGAACAATGATATTATCCAAGCTGTGTGATCAGATTTATGTTCTATTATGATGGAAGTAGAGACGAACTAGAACCAGTGAACAAAATTTAGATTTATGTTTAAACTGTACTCGTCCAGTATCTGAGTGGCTAAAGGGAAAATAAACATACACTGAGTAAAACTTAATTTGCCTGCAAAGTAGTATGTGCAGGAAGAATCATATAGCCCATAGTCCAAGTGGGTTTTGAACCAAGCATAAAGGGGAGCTTGTTGTTGATCCTTAAAAATGTAGCTTTATTACTGTTGTTGCTGTTAGACACTTATATCAAGGTAGTATTTAAGAACCTAAATAAAAGATCAGAGCTACCTAGTCCTAGACAGTGTATGGATACACAAGAAAAGACAAAGTTCACAGGCAGTATTTTGGAACAGATGAAACCGAAGGCTGCAACAGGTAAATATGCTGTGAGAACGTTGACAAGCATGAGCACGGTAATGCAAACAGAAGCTATAGTCACACAGGAGCGCTCGGGGAAAACGAGTTAACTAAGTTTATTAAACCTGTGCCTAATGTGGCTACAGCACATTAGAGCCACTTTATTCTTGGAAGAGAGTACCCTCATGTAATGACTTCTGCCTGTTGAATTTCTTTCTCTGCTAACCACTCTTTGCCCTGCCATGGGTGACTGCCGTTACCTATAGGCATTGTGAGAGAAACATGCTTGAAGTTAGGCTGCAAAAAAGGATTTTGCGAAGGAGTTTTTCTTACTGACAGGGAGCAGCAATGAAGAAATGTCAGGCACTGGAAAGAGGCATGCGTGCCTGCTTAGGGCTGCAAGGATTGGGAGACTAAGGGGGGAACTTGGGAACAGAGGAAACTCATACATCTGCTAGCTAGAGCAGGCAGTAGGGTGAAGTCTAATACGAAAGGGAAAATAATATGTTAACTCAGTTAGTGGAAAGTTGTGATGATAGTGAAATGAGGGAAGAGGACAGTTCTAACCATTATTAGACTTAATGTGGTTTGGAGGTCAGCCTCTGGCTAGACTACATCAGAGGAAATGATACAAGAAAAAGTCTGAGAAAAGTTAGTTTGGAAACAATGTCCTTGCACTATTACCCTTTCTTTTCCCTTTCTTGCAGGGACTCAGGAAGATTTGGCAGCAGGACAGTGAAGTTGGCAATAGATGGAGCAAGAAGACGTGGAGGAGCAATATTACCAGTGTCTCTGGTGCTGCTGCTCTAATGCAGTATGTTTCTTAATGATGTCAGGAGTCTCAAGCTTCCTTCAGCTCTTGCTGGAAAAAGTAAGTCCTGACTGGCTTTTCTTTATTTTTTTTTTTTTTTTTCCTTTTTGTCTCACTTCTTCCAGTAGTGTATCAGAGGGAGAAAAGGAGGAACAAGATAGAGTCTTGTTTTCTTCTTTTCTGTTTTCTTTTCCTTGAGAGAGAGAAAAACCTTCTTCCCTGTCTTCTGCTCTCCTTGTCAGCTGTAGGTCTGCAGCTGCTGCAGACAGTTCAAAGCTGGAACAGGAACAGATCTAGAGGTGAGATTGTGTTTGGTTTCAAAGCAAAACAAGAGATTGCTGTGGAGCTGCAGCAGGTCTGGATTAATTTACTTGCAAGATGTGTCTACCAGGCCTTCATATATTTTATTGGCACTCCTCAGAAGAACCAGCTTATTGAGTTGAACACACAACCAGACCTCAGTTACCTAGAAGCAAGCACACTAGTGCCATAGTATATAATCTTGGCAACATATACTTCATCAACCTTATTACTTCTATCAATCAATGTATTTTTTGTAAAAAGAGGCATGAAGTTATAAACATGTTTTATTTTCCATAGACCCATAGTCATCAACATGAATTTTAATACCTCAGTTAAATTCTTTATTAGAAGTCCAGCCACTGACAGTCATATTTCTTTCTACTTTCTATTGACACTTCTAAGTTATCATCAGAACTTAGTTCTTTGTTAGGTTTTTCTCCCCATCTTTTGGATCTTTTCCAGCAACTCAACACACATAATACATAGCTTTAGCAGTTGACTTTTTTTAACATCTTGGTTAAGTGCGTTGTTGTGGAGAGCATGCATTCACCATCATACAGGATATCACATCTCCTTTTTCTGGATACTGAGCTATAATTTTCTGGAGGCACCATAGTATGACTCCTTTCTGTCTTAATTATGGAGAAATATGTCTTTAAGTTGTCCTTAGCTCTGGCATAATGATAGATTGAGTTGTTTTGCTTCCCTACCCCTATCAATTTTCTACAATCCCTACACTGATTTATATTTATAATCAGCTTCTTGTTTCTTTAATCAGCAAGCAACACTTTCATAGCTGCTATTATACCTGTTCGGCTAGTTTTAACTAGTAAAGGCATCTTTTTTAATTGCTTCAGGCAGAAGCTTTTCAGACTTGTACTGAACTACTTTTACTTTTTCTGCTTAAATTACTTTCCCGATGGGTTTGGTCATGTGTTAATACAATAGCTGAGCTGTTTAGGTGATACAGGAGTTTGGAGCACAGTGATATTGGAAGGTAGACAATGGTGTAACTACTTCTGTGAATTTTTGTTCTCCGAATACAGTGATAGTTCCCTGCCTGCCAGTATACACAAGTGGTGTTCTAGCTTCAAAATTATTAATTTCTAAAGTGAATAAAATTTATGTCTAGCATAGTGCTATGAAGCAGAATGGCATATATTTTGGTTAACACAGCTATGTAACATAGTAGCGTTTTTTTTTTTTTGACAACAAAAAGGCCAAATTTTAAAATAATATCCAATAGTATTCCTGAATTTCTTTTTGCTCAGAAAGCCTTCTGAATTTTTGGGTAGCAGAAGTTTAAAGCTACACCACTTTCCTGTCACTGGGGAATTAGACTTCAAGGATTTTTTTTTTGTTTGTTTTGTTTTTCCTTTTTGGTTAGTAATGATCAGTTCCAAGATGAGAACAGCTATATCCTTCTTAAGAATCCCACGTTATGGGTGAGCTACTCTCTTCCAAGCAGTGCCCATTTAGACACTTTTGCTGTCATTGAATCATATTTTCATTTAGTACAGGAGAAACCCTTGCTGATGTGAATCCTGCATATTGACACATTTCCATAGAGTGCAAGAACTCTCAATTCCCAGATATAAGAAATCAGACAAGGAAAGGAGGAGACTGGCATGGCTGCTGTTCAAACTAAAGGGTGAGAAGGAAATGTGCAGGCAGTGTAAGCAGGGACAGGTATCCTGGGAAGAGTATAGAGAAGTTGCCTGTTTGTGTAGGGATGAGATCAAGAAGGCCAAGACATAGCTGGAGCTGAACTTGACAAGGGATGCAAAGGATAATAAGAGGGGCTTCTACAAGTATTTCAACCAGAAAAAGGAAGGTCAAAGAAAGCATACCCGCCCTGATGAGCGTGACTGGCAAACTGGTAACAAAAGATGAGGAGAAGACTGAGGTACTCAACAAAATTTTGCCTCAGTCTTCACTGAGAACCTCTCTTCTCACACCTCCCACGTTGATGGACCACAAGACGGGGGACTAGGGGAGCAAAGTCCCTCCCAAAGTAAAAGAAGATCTTGTTTGTGACCACCTGAGGAACCTGAACACACATATCTATGGGACCTGATGAGATGCATTGCAGAGTCCTGATTGGGAATTGGCTGATGTAGTTGCCAAGCCACTCTCCATGATATTTGAAAAGTCCTGTCAGTCAGGTGAAGCGCCCGGTGACCGGAAAAGAGGAAACGTTGCAATCATTTTTCAGAAGAGTAGAAAGGAGAACCCTGGGAACTACTGACCTGTCAGCCTCGCTTCTGTGCCTGGGAATATCATGGAACAGATCCTCCTAGAAGCTCTGCTGAGGCACATGTGGGACAGGGAGGTGATTCGAGAGAGCCAGCATGGCTTCACCAAGGGCAAGTCCTGCCTGACCAACCTAGTGGCCTTTTCTGATGAAGTGACTGCATCGGTGGACAGGAAAAGAGCTATGGATGCCATCTATCTGGAGTTCTGTAAAAGCCTTTGACACTATCCTGTCCCCCAACTCCCCTAACATCTTTCTTTCTAAATTGGAGAGATATGGATTTGATGGGTGGACTGTTTGGTGGATAAGAATTGGTTGGATGGTTGCAACCAGAAGGTAATGCTCAATGGCTTGATGTCCAGATGGAGATCAGTGACAAGTGGTGTCCCTCAGGGGTCCGTCCCAGGACCAGTGCTGTTTAATATCTTCATCAAGGACATAGACAGCAGGATTGAGTTCACCCTCAGCAAGTTTGCCAATGCCACCAAGCTGAGTGGTGCAGTTGACATGCCAGAGGGATGGGATGTCATGCAGAGGGACCTGGAGAAGATGGGGAAGTGGGCCTGCATGAAGCTCAAGAGGTTCAACAAGGCCAAATGCAAGGTCCTGCACCTGGGTCAGGGCAATCCTGAGTGTCCGTAGAGGCTGGGGCATGATGTGATTGAGAGCAGCCCTGTGGAGAAAGAAGGATTTAGGGGTACTCGTGGATGAAAAGCTGGACCTCAGCCGGCAATGTGTGCTTGCAGCCCAGAAGGCCAAACATATTCTGGGCCACATCAAAAGAAGCATGGCCAGCAGGTCCAGGGAGGTGATCCTGCTGCTCTACTCTGCTCTGGTCTGACCTCACTTGCAGTACAGTGCCCAGCTCTGGAGTCCTCAGCACAAGAAGGTTGTGAACACATTGAAGCAGGTCTAGAGGAGAGCCACAAAGATGATCGGGGGGCTGGAGCACCTCTGCTATGAAGAAAGGCTGAGAGAGTTGGAGTTGTTCAGTCTGGAGGAGACTCCGGGAAGACTTTACTGCAGCCTTTCAGTGATTAAAGGGGGGAATATAGGAAAGATGGGGACAGTCTTTTTAGCAAGGCCTGTTGTGACAGGACAAGGGGTGATAGTTTTAAACTAAAAGAGAGGAGATTTAGATTAGATGTAGAAAGAAATTTTTTATGATGGGGGAGGTGAAACACTGGCATGGGTTGCCCAGAGAGGTGGTAGATGCCTCATCCCTGAAAACATTTAATGTCAGGTTGGGTGGGGCTCTGAGTAACCTGATCTAGTTGAAGATGTCTATGCTTACTGCAGGGGCATTTGGACTAGGTGACCTTTGAAGGTCCCTTCCAACCCAAAACTTTATAGGATTCTATGATTCTGTAATACATTTCTCTGAAAAATGATGTCAATGAACTGGCATTTTCTAGTGAAAATTATCAAAAAAGTCTCTCTGCTATGGTCTCTAGCTCTTTCAAGGTGGTTATGATGTGGGAAAAAGTATTACATGGTTGTGTATCAAAAGAAATATACTTCCTGTCTTCCACTGGAAGATGGCATTTTCCTATTCCTTCTGACACACTTCAGGAAGAATGAGGACAACCAGAGGTTGAAATTTGAGCCAGGGCGTGGGGTGGGGTGTGGAAGTAAGGATGGTGACCCATGTCAGCTCTGTAAGAGTCTCTTTTCAGCCCATCTGCCACATCTGTTCTTCATTAAGCATCTACAGCTGTGGCTGAGATTGATTGGAGACAACATCAGAAGGGACTGTGAACATTCATGTTGTTGCTTGGCAAACTGTCAGCATTTTCCTAATGGATGGAAGCACAAGATGGTCCTTTTTAAGTGTGTCTTATTCTTTGGGAAGCAGACAGTTGCATGGAAGGAGAAGGTAAGTCTATAACCAGAGGACTTCTTTCCTGCTGGGTATAAATGGCTACTACCAATGACAGAGGTGAGAGACCAGGCAAAAACAAGGTCACAATTACCTTTTCCAGGAGATGATTATAGAGAACCTTCCCACAGCTGTCCCTTAAAAGGTGGTTGTGCCTCTGTATGTGCTAGACAGGAATGCTTGTTTGTGTTTTATCTATCCCAACAGAAGAGTTTAGGGGGTCAGATTCTGCTGCCTTGAGTAATGTTAGGAGCTTCATTGCCCTATAGGTTAGATCACTTGTATTGGTTGAGTTATTTGGAAAGGTGCTAGTCAGTCTGATTCTGCATGTCCATGTGTATGACTTAGTGTTATCAAGGTGTAATATTTCTAATTTGATTTGGTACAAAGGAAGAAAAATCTAAAGACGTGGCTGAATTTGTGAATATAAGTGACAGCCGCAAAAACATAAGAATGCGTGACAATTTTCATGTTTTCCTAGAAAACAAACACAGATTTTGACAATGCAGGTGAAATCTGTGGGTGTCATTTACCTTTTATTGTCACAACCTCTCTCCCCTACAAGAATGACAATAAGTGTCTTCTGCTTTCATAACGTTCAAAAGAATGAATTCTTGTCTGCTCTTGCCCGTGATACAATTTTTCAAATAGCTTTAGTGATTGCAGTCATGAGCGCATGCATAGAAAATAAAAATAATTTAGTTGAAAGAGCATGAAATTTGCGAGAACGTAGCAAAACCAGACAATGTAGATAAAAATAAGATCACTTTCGGTTATAATAAATGCTAAAGCTAATAGTGAAAGAAACCATCTCAAACCTGCAAGGCTTTCATAAGTAGGCAGTTCTGAATTTGGAGAACCTCGCAGATAATATAGTTTTATATACACTTCTGATGTTTTTTTCAAAAAATCTACTCTGACTACTGACCTGTAATAAATCTGCCAGAAACTTACCATTTTGTGAAAAAGTGAAGGTTTATTCTGTAGAAGTTTTTTATCTGAGTTCAATTTATCAAATTTCAAAGAGCAGTACCTTTGCTATAGAAGTGATTTTAACCTTTAAGTAAATACTGGCGTTATGGGCTGCTCTCCATCCAGGACCATACCTTTCAAGTGCTTTGGTAGAGAAGCTGTAAAAAGGTGTAGTGCTCTTGCGTCAGGATCTATGGGTGCAGGTTGGTAGCATGTCTCTCCTAAAATAGGGTTTGGCTCTATACTGAATGTGCCCGAGGTCAAAAAGGACCATCACAGAATGAAGTGCGACCCAGCAGCTTTTTTTTTTTTTATTTATCTGATCTGAATTTTGTACCTTGTTCTGAGACATGATTGATCATTAGTTGATAATAACACCAGGATATTATTTAGTAGCAGTTTAGCAATAAGTTTATTTAAAGCCTTAATTCTAAGAGACAAGTGATTATGTTATCATCTCTGCTTTCATTTTGAAATGTGAGAATGGTTTCAGTCTTCCTAGTGCTGAGAAGTTTAAAAGATAGTCTGAGTGCACCAACCCAAAAAGTCAAATTAAAAGACCTCAGCATTGCCTTATTTTCTTTAGTTTTATGCTTTGTTTTTCTTTTTTAAGCAACCTCATGATGCTTTGGCGTCACAGCAATGACTTCTTTTTTAGCATTTGATGTTAACCCCACTGCACAGCCATTTGGCAAGTGTTAAACTATTATGAATACTGAACACAACTTGTGGATTACACCCCCACCCCGATCTATTGCAAAATAATATGTAACAACTGTTTTCTGCTGATTAATAATCTGTGATAGTAACATAAAATTCCAAAGTAGATGCTTATAAGTGTTGCACGTATGTTTTAGCAAAACTATTGATAAGTTATGAATGAGCTATAAGCCACATAAATCTTCTATATGTGCTATCATGTATTGCCGCCTTTATTGCTGGTTCTTACGTAGTCTTTGTGACATAGAGATGGGAAATGCAATGAAAAGAGAACTCATTAGAGCTGTATCAAAAAGCATAGGCAAGCCAGAACGTACTTTCCTAGTTTGATTTTATTTTTTTGTGTTTGATTTTTGTGCTAAACATTGAAAACCAAAGTTGAACATATGAGATAAAGGGTTGTAAACATGAATTATTACTGGAATAACCCTTTGCAATACAACTTTCTGGAATGTAACTCTTTGGAATAGCTAACAGTATTGCTTCTTGATCTTCAGTTGCAAGATCAATTGCCTGTGTTTCTATCTGTTGGATGGCCAGCCCTGTTTTTGAGAGGTAGTGCTTGTGAAAGGGCTTTTCTCTTGCATCCCATCCTAAAGGTTTCCACGTGCAGTGGCAGACATGAAAGGGCAGATGAACTCGACATGGGTAGTGGGTTAGTTTTTTGAATGGTCTGGAAGTGTGAATGCAAGTTTATGTGTGAGTACAGGTCTCTTGTGGTATCAGTGTGTTCATTTGCTATTGGTCTCGTAAGCTCCTTTGCAAGAGGGATCTACACAGACAGTAACAGAGATGATAGCTGAATCAGAAGGCAGTGCTGATGTGGGAGAAATTGATTTTAAACCTTCTGAGACATCCTGCAAGGCCAAAGAATAAAGCTTAACTTAATAAAAATTAGCCTAAGAGCTCTGTACTGAAATACCATGAAGTTTGAATGCTGTGCCTGTATTTGCTTTACCATCTGTGCTTTGGTTAATGGGAGCTATCCCTTTAAAACTCAGTGTGGCAAAGAGTGTCTGACCTGAGCAAGGGGAGTATTTTGCCTGTGAATCAAGACAAGAAAAAAGTCTATCTAAGAAATTTCGGGAGGCTGGAAAAACTGTATTGCTAGAGAGCGAAGTTTTTTTTTCTTCTTGCAAGCAGAGGGACAAAGTGTCTCAAATCATTGCTAATTAACGTCTTGCATACGAGCAGTCTGCATCCTGTTTAGTTCAGCCAGGATTGAAAGTGGACACATCTAATGCAGGCTTAGTAGCCACACCATTAATGAGTTTGAGTCCCTGCTCTTACCCTCCTGACATTGATTATGGTGCATCTCTCCCTAGGCCTGTTCACAATGTCCAATGCACTGGACCATGACTTTTCTGGATCCTCTGCCAGGGACTCCTGTGTTGATTGCGGTTTTCAATCAACAGTGCTGGCAACAAGTTTTTAAAACCTGGCAAAACTCATTGTCACATGTTTAGCCAGAGGAATTTTTAAAAATGCTGATGATAGTGAATAATTGAGACCTAGTTTTTACATAAAACAAGACATTTCTCATAGTCTCATGGCTTTTGACTTCTGAACTTTTTCTTCTGGAAGTCCTTTACTTTAAGGATACTTTACTTTAAAGGATACTTTACTTTCCATAATTATGCATATACTTTATATTCTATAGTTTTCTAAATCTTCAATGATCAGTGTTACCTGTTTACTTACATCATATATCGAAGAATGATGGTTCACGTCATTCCTGAAATTATGTAGCCAAAATATAGTAGAAGTGCAACATGAGCTGGCTGTGACATAAAATAGGACCTCTGTTCTGTTAATTAAATTTGTCCTAATAAATATGCTAACATAGGCTTAGATGCTTTTTGATAAATGATCACAAATACTATGTGATTAATTTTCCATTTCTTGTGTGATTCAGAGGCGCAATCTTGAAGTGGGCTGTTAAGACTATCTGTGCTATTCTCTGGAATAAAACACTTATAGCCAGAGTGTGGTCTTCTATATTTAAATGGATTTAGAAACAATACAGCATTTTATATTCAACAGAAATAAGGCTTCTTGAATGAGTGGAGTAGATACAAGAAGTCAGACATGCAATCAACTGTACTCTGTGGACTCCTAACAAAATGAAGAAGAAAAACCCCATGATTCATAAAAAAAAGTGTAAAGTTGCTGGATGATTTAAGGCAGATTAACAAATCACTACAATGCAATTTATGGCTCTGGATAATGGGAGGTCAAACATGTATTACCATCTGACTTAAATTTGATTTGACTGAAAGATAAAACTCCGCTACATGAACCATATTAACTGAAAGCCTCTGCTTTACATTTCTTACTGATGGCACCCTGGAGAGGCAACTTTCTTGGCATTTCACATCCAATTTAAGCACATCATTGATGAAAAGATGGCTAAATTGGTGCGTCATTTTGCAATAAAATATCTCACAAATTGTTTATCTGATCAATGGAGAATGCAGTCTCAAGCTGTTCAGGGCTAATGTGCTCATTGCACTAAAATAGTAAGTTATTGACTGTCAGAGAGACCTGGGAATTTCTAAAGTCAGTTCAGATTTCCTGAATGAGAGCAACATATTGCATCAGAATAGTGGGTTGTAAAAGATTAACTCTGCTAGCTGAATTCTCACTGAAATCAAATAGATGTGAGTAGAGGGCACTAAGCACTTAGTGAGAAATGTTCAGCCTCTCATATGATCAGGATGTGTAGGACAGAAAGGGGTTGTACTCTTACCTTACTTATGCAGGCCCTACACCGTTGTAATTCCACTGACTTTATTTGACAAAGTCCTGCAGCATGAGATGGAAAGTCATGCCATATATGTGTAATATATCAAATGTTATTTTCAGAGCTGTATTAAGACATTTTAGTGCCTGGGACAGGGCGGGACCACTCCTTCCCAAGTGGGAAGCATCTGGGGCCTCCTCAGGACCAGAGCCACATGGAGACTCCCTGGGGAGATGGCTTCTCTTCAGACTTGGTTTGAGGCAGCCCTGAGGGGAGCTGGGTGGATGTGGTGTAGAGTGAACAGGGAGCCTTCCTGGAAGGAGCAAGGTAGGGAGGTAGGACAGATACACATGTTCCTCTCCAAGCCTGACAGCTATTTTTGCTGGAGCTGATGCCCGCTTTGTGTCCTAAGGATGGGGAACCAGCACCATGACAGTCCTCAAGTTCAGCTGGCCTTAGTCCCGGCCTCATAAGAATGCAGAATCTTATTACTTGTGCACCCTTCTTCCTAGTCGTTCATTTGGCATGCTTTGTTAGTTCTTTTTTTTTTACTATCATTTTCCCACAAAATGAATTGTATAAGGATGACTAAGAATAGTTTTCACAAAAAACAAAACCTCAGGTGGTCTGTCTTTAGTGAGCAAGGCTCCTGTCTCTACAAGACTGGCCTCATTCACTGTACCTATGGGAGAAAACAAATTGTGACATATATTTTTTTTTTCTTCCTAGAAGTGTCCAGTCCACCACAGAAATGACTCATGGACAGAAGGAAGCACAAAACAAAGTGGTTGGTGGATATTTTTAGTGGGATGAAAGTACTCTTTTCCGAAGGATGAGGGAGGAAAAGGCTTCTTTCTTTGCAGCCCATGTGTTTAGGACCCTGCAAAGCTGGGCTCATATGCTCCTTCTCCATAGGAATTGGTAAAAGAGTGGAGAAGAGGTATAAAGTGCATATACTAGGAAAGCACCTTCACTGGTGAGATGTAGGGCGTTCCAAGGCGAGCACTCCCTGGTCTCTTGTTGAAGATGCTGCGCTGTGCACAATAGATTTCAACATTGTTATGCCCACAGGGGAGCACAGCATTGCAGGCTGCTGACTGAAGTGTTTATCTGAGAGCTAGAAATGATAGGTTCCTATGCGCTTCCCCCCCAATAACTACTATAATTAATAAAATTATTGTAATTTCATTATTCACCCCAAAATACTAGATTCTGTCCAATATTGTAATTTCATTTTTTTTGGCTGAAAATGGCAGCTTTGTTAATGGGGTACAAATTATGCTTCCAGGAGGAGTATGGGCTCTCTTATGCTTAAAGGAGGTATCAGTGACGTAGAAAACTCAGTTCGATGTCCACCAGTGATCTGCAGTACTTTTTTTCTTTTTTGGCTTTTGGAAGTCCTAGGCCTGCCCAGTACTTGAATGAGAGTCATAAGAAATCACAATAGCAGAGGAATAAATCAACAAATACTGCTTTGTTGCTTGGTCAGTCTTAGACTGAAGAAGCTGAACAAGTAGGTAGGGTTAATTTTGACACCCCGTTATGTGGAGTGCTATGGAGGAGAGAGGTGTTTCCCAAGTGCTGACCCTGATTCTAAGCATGTCTTCCAAATTGTATTTTGCTCGGCAGAATTTGTCACTAATTTTATCGCCACCCTCCTCCCCCCCCCACCCCCCCAACCCCCCCCCCCCCCCGACAGTGTTTATCTTCAGGAAAACAGGGGTTTTCAGGAGTCCTAAGGGCTTATGACTGTGCATGAACACTGATGGTTTCTTTGAGATCACAGTTGTGAGGGCTAGTATGCAAACAAGAAATGGCAGAAAATGTCTTTGAGGAACTTGTTGTTTGGAGACATCTGACTTAAAAAAAAGGTGTGTTAAATGAATACCTTTTTGTCAAAGTGAGAAACAGTGGTAGTTTGAATTTATCTTTTTCTTGATCTCACAGACTGTTAGCATGATGACTATTTTAATTGTGGCATTTACTGTCAGCAGAGAAAGGATATTGAAGAGAAACTGCACTGAGCAAAATAAAGCAAGGAAAATGAAGGAAAATACTAATGAGCAAGTGATTTGTTAGTTCTGTGGTGTTTTCATAATCCTTAAAGTACTTTCTTTAAAATACTTTCCTTATGTCCTTATGTGATCCTGACACTTGCTCATTTTGGTTTTGTGAAAATAAGAAAAGAGCTCTTTATATGTTACATGAAATTATTCTAGTCTGTTATTAATCTTGTGATATGAGCTGTTCCTATGAAATCACTTCTAAAAACTCTTGAGCGTTCATTACCAATATTACAGACTTTATTTAAAATATTTTTTTACATGCATGAATAGCAGTTTTCTACCTAAGTGCTAGTAAATGATTAATTACTGTTACATGAAAATCAGTGTGTTGATCATGTCCTCAGAATCAGGTGAAGGAAAGTGTCCTTAAGAAATAATCCTTATATTTTAGTAGATTACAGAAATCACATTCTTAAGAACAGCTAGATCCAGAGCAGTACTTTTCTTGTCCAACAACCAGGTACTTTTGCTGGTCTGCCACATGACATCTTCAGAGTCTTCCTCATACAGAGTAATTAGAAAGCCTAAAGCACACACGTGGGTAGCTCAGGGGACTGATGATTGTGTCACTGTGATTATTACAAGACATGGTAGTGCTTAAATGCTCAACCCAATGAAATCCACCAAAGAATTCTAGTTCTTTTGGTGAAAATGGAGTTGGAATCTTAAATCTCTCAGTTATCAGAGTAAATCTAATCCTTATCTGATTCCTTTCTTGCCCTAGTTAGGGTGCTTTTCCTGTCCATTAGCAAAGTCATGACCAGGTAGTTGTGGGGTTACCAGGTGGGACAATGGTGACTCTTGAACTACCACTTTGTCCTTCCTAAACATTGTATCTATCTGGTTTTTTTTCTAGTTATGAGGCATAAGTGATAACAAAAATACTCTATCTCATCACCAAAGGAGGACCATGAAGGTGATCAAATGGTTGGAGAACCTGCCTGTGAGTTAAAACTGAAGGAGGTCTTTTCACCCTGGAGAAGGCTCGCAGGGAACCTCATCACAATATTCCAATGCTTAAAGGATGGATACAAAGAGGATGGAGTCTCTCTCTTCACAAGGAGCCACATGGAGAGGACAAGGAGTAACAGGTATAAGTTGCACCAGGAGAGGTTTCATCTTGATGTAAGAAAGGAAATTTTTGGTGTAAGAACAGTCAATCACTGGAACAACTTCCCCAGGGATGTGGTGGAGTTTCCATCACTGGAGGTTTTCAAGATGTGACTGGACAGGGTGCTAGAAATTCTCATCTAGGTTCCCTTTTCCTTGAAAGGTTGGACCAGGTGATCTTTTGAAGTCCCTTCCAACCTGGGCTGTTCTACGATTCTGTCTCACACAGTCATATTTCTCAGTATCTCTGTTTTTATAGAGCTGTAGAGAGACAATCTGGTACTCTGTATGCTTTCACAGTTTGATACCTTCCTAAACCCGTTCAATAAACAGGCTTTTTCAGTAAATTTCCCTAGAGCTATCAACACACATCCCCATTTGGTGTCTCTTTGGCCCAGCTCTTGCTATTCTCTGTTCTGCTTTAAATATCCATTCCACCCACACTTACTAGAAAGAAAATTCTGGGTTTTTTCTTCAGAATTTATTTTTTAAAATAGAAGAGAGAACATGTGTATGGTAAATGCCAGCTTTGTCAACAGCTTTTGGATCTGATCTTTAATTACAGGTTACCATGACTACATTGTTTGATATTTTTTTTTTTTCCTCTGATAAATGTTTTTTCTGAGTAGTGGACATATTCAATCTGTGAAATGCTTCAGATCTTAATCCGTGTAGATGAGATAGAGAATAAGTTTGCAAAAGAGGAAAAATAGTTCTTTCAAAAATATGTTGGCATATATGCTATTCTTGTACAAGTTAGTAGAAATGTTGGCATTTGTGTTGAAATTTTTGGTAAGCCTGTCAACACAAACCTCCTGGCACTGCACATCTCTTCTATTGGTTTGTCTAATGACAGTCAAGTCATAGTGAAAATTTGTAAATAAAAAAATAACTGAATTAGTCAATAAGACATGTCTGAACAGTCTTCATAATGAGATAAATGTAGACCTTCAGGATATGGTGAACTAGCAGAAGTGCAGTGTTATCTCATTACAACACACGTTTTACTAAAGAGTAGCATGCTCTGAGGCATGTATTTATGCTGCAATACATTCCTGCCTCAGGCCTGTTTTGAGGTAGAAGGCAAAAGGACAAGTAGCTTTAAAACTTGAAAAGTAGATGCCTTTTACTGTAGCTGCATATGTAACATGCAGTTATATTTAATGGTTTATTGAGTGTGTTAATTGCAAGCAATAAGGCTGAAAAATGTGTATTCTAATGAATAGCTTGCCCCACTCCCTCTTAATGCTGTTCAAAATATTTTCAGAAAGCAGACAGAAACTCCAAGGGAAGAAATTCCAATTGCATTTGGGGACTCAAAAGTGTGTTGTTCTGAAGTTGCTGCTATAGTAGTAGTATTATGGGTTATTCAATCAGAGCAGCAGTTTAAATGTTGCTGCCTTTCTCCTCACGACAGGAGAGCCTAGCAAATATAACTGCCCAATCTATTTAAGCTCCACTAAGGATAAACGTGTGGCAAAGAAAGCACCTCTTCTAGGAATGAACAGTTTAATATGGGGGTCTGACTCTTCTTTGCTTCTACTGTAGTGTAAATCTGGGGTGGACAGTGCAACTATCAGTGTGACATCAGTAAAATGAAGTGCTGTGACAGAGCACCAGATCTGCAACATGACATTCTCTCTCCATTGAAATCAAGGAGAATTAGAGACTGGTCTTGATGCTGGAGGGATTTCACTCTTGGATATGTTACTAGAAATTATAATGGATTGCAATGAGGTAGAGAAGTAACTTTCAAAGTCAGTGATTAGGGATTCATAGTAAAAGAGATCTTGCATGCTTCATCAAGCAGAAAAAAGAACAGAATAATTTCCAAACTTTGAAGTGTTGTAAAGTAGGGAAATAAAAATAATGAGTGACTGATAGTGGTTCAAAGAAGTGAAATCTGGCAGAAGGGGAATGTAAAACTGAAGATAATTCGTTATTTTTTCTATGTTTGTATCACACTGGCATGGAGTGGCCTGAAAGATGTTGCAAGAAGAAATTTAGTACCCTAAGGAGCTTCAGGCCAACGCTAAGAAAAAGGTTTGGCTGGGTGCCTGACTAATTAATTGATGAGGGCAGATCCATGGGAGAAATCATAATACTAATTTTAAAATTGCTGTACTGGGCTTCCCATAGGTCAGCTCTGTGTAGTTCATGGCTGGCCTGATCACAGAGCTTTTACAGTACTATGCTAAAAAAAATTAAGGGATGGTCTACCAGAAATAATGTATATTGAATAAGTAATAAATTGGTAGGGGAATTTCTGCTTTGCATTCCCAGTATCTGTCCTGCTCTTACCTTTAGGGATGGTATTTTTTCTCCATTTTCAGTAAGGATGTTAATAATTTAATTTTGGAGCCATATCCAGTTTGTCTTTAATCTTTGTGTCAACCTCATTATGACCTGACTTTTTTGTTATGTTGCTGAAAAGTCTTTTGCTGTTTGTTCTTGTTGTTTCAGGATCTTGCTCATTTGACAATAATTTTAATTCTATGGAAACTCCTTTTGACCTCTGAGACACAGCATTTTTCATTGATCGATTATTTTTCCCATTCATTACAGGCTTTCCATACTGGACAAATAACAAACACCAAAGAACAATGAAATCATTGAGGCTGAGGCTCACTCCTCAGAAGGATCCTGGAAGGGACAGGAATGTCAGAGAACAGCATGACAAGACACAAGAATCACAGATAAGTTTCTGTTGACATTATTCCACTACGAGAAATAAGCTGCCATGAAGAAAAGAGAAAACTGACAGAGGGTGGCTGGAAAAATTATTTATCTGAACTTGGGAAAAAGAGGGTGTGTCATACTTCCCCTTTCAGTCTTTTTTCAAAACAAAATTACAATCAAGGTATTCAGTTCAAATTTTGAAATTTAAGCTTAATATAGAAAAAGAAATAAATTGACAAATTCAAAACTTACTGATTAACACAAAATTATTCTCCCTAAGTTTTTTGTCTTGCTACATTGTCTGCATTTTGACCCTTTTCCCCACTTTCAATGCTTCGGTCACTGGTTCCAGATATTGTGCAGCTACTTTCTTCCATATGAAAGTGGAGAGCGGAAGAAAAAGTGGATGCAAAAAGTGAAGGCACATTTTCCTTCATTTCCAGGTTTTCTCTCCCACCATATTTTCTGTTACTGTGCTAAATAGCAGGAATCTGAGTTTTAAGACAGATGTCTTGAGGAAAAAAAAAAAAAAAGTAGGAGAATTGAAGTGGTTGTTTTTGTCAATCCTTGGGAAAAATGCAGTAATTTAAAAAAAGAAAAAAAAACCAACCAACCCAAACCTCTGACAGAACAGTGCTTGTGTTTGATGGTCTTATTTTTGTGGAAGAGTCTCTTATATTGACTTAATGATATCTGCTGGAATTGAAACAACAGTGTCTACACAAGGGACTTACCCTGTTTAATTGCATCAATTGAAAGTGATTCAATTTTTTTGGCAGAGACAAACATAGGGAGATCGAAAAAATAAGTGGCTATTTATTAATGGTGAAATAAAGTAAAGGAAGCAAAGCAAACAACTTATGGCCCTGAAATGCCATATTATTATATCTAGGAAACCATGACCAAAAGATGCTAATTTGTCTCAACTGACTCACTGTGAGGGTTCCCTTTGATCCTCCTGCCTTTCTTGGTGTGTGATGTTCTCACATTTTAATGCAGTATCATTTGACATTGAGATGCAGGGAAAATTGTCCAGTAAACAGCTTTCTTGTACTGATTCGAAGCTTGTGAGAAAGGTTATAGCATGAGCTGGAGCCTGCCACAGGAGAAATGGATTATTACTCTGGGAACACTTACATCAAGGAGGGCCCTTTTACAGCTGAAAGAGGCAACCTTTTACAAAGAGCTATGTTCTGTGAACTTCTTGTCACCTTGCTGAAAGTGCTAACTCACTTAGAGCATACAGGTCATCCGTCCCTAGAAACATGGGAGAAAAACTTTAGCATGCTATTTGTGACTTCTCCTTCAATGTAAAGATGTTTTCTACAAAATAATGCCCCATGAAATTAAAAAAAACAAAATTAGATTTAATGAGACAGATGGTTTAGGGAGGCAGAAGAAAATGGGTGGCTTAAAAGACATCTATGCTATGTTCGCAGTAGCTTAAGCTTTCAGCAAACCAGCCTCGTGATTCAGGTAAAATGGGAGTGGTGGCATTTTCCGAATGAAATTCAGTTCTGATAAAACTCAGAGCTGGGTAACAAGGTCTCCTTAAATTTCCCCTCCCTAAAGTCCTGCTTTTCTTCCTATCAGTTTCAGTGTTATGATAAAATTAAAAGCCTCACAAAGGAACATTTTTAATTTTGTTTTTGAAGGATTTTTTTTTGTCAAAGAGAACCATAGAATAAATTATTACAAGGACGTTAAAAAGATTTCATTTCCTTGAGCATACATATGCATTCTGCTGCAGCATGTCCTCTCCCTCCCAGTGTAGCCATTGATCCACAGCTTTTATAATGAACTCTAATAACAACTCTATTACTGCAAGGCTCCTGATTGGCTCAGGCACCCACAAAATTAGCTACAAAGATGCTAGCTTGTCAATATTAATTCCGCCACAGAGATTACTTGTTATGGTAGAACAAAGGTGTTTTGGCTCGAGCTGAACAACTTAACTCCTTGTCTCATAAAATTTAAGCTGCTATTGATCGCCTTCTTCCATTGTGCTGAAGGATTAAAAAAAACAGGCTCACGCACACACACATGCAGACACCGGCGTGCTGAATCACTCTGATGCATTCTCCTAAACCGCCAGCCGCCCCCTTCCTTTCCTTCCCCTTCCTTCTCCTCCTGTCTGCTAAGAATCATTCAGTAACATGAAGCAAATTAAATCAATGAATTCATCCTAGCAGATGGGTGCTTTAACAGTCAGTTAGCCTTTAGATAATTGAGGCGTTGACTCCGGAATCATAAAATGGATGGCTCGTTTGTACATTTTACTGAAATAGATCACCGAGGTTAAATAAATGAAATCCCATTTGTCAGGCGGTAATAAATGGCCTCCCCTTCTGCAAACAGCTCTGTTTGGCCTAATAAATACAGGGATGTTACAGTGCTCCTCCCTTGATAGGGTTATGGCTTAATGAAATGGTCTTTCCTCTGCTTGTTTTTGCCTCCTCCTGCACCGTGTGATAAGTAGCGAACCAACGAAGCTTGTAATTACAATCTTACAGAGAACCCAGCCAATCTGTATATAAATCTCACCATCCAATTACAAGATGTAATAATTTTGCAGTCAAGCTGGTAATGAGGTCTAATACTCATGCATGTGATAATCCCCCCTGGATGCTGACTCTATCAGATGTTAGCTTTGTAATTATACTGGCAGAAAATCATTATTTCATGTTCAGCAGAAAAATGAGGTTGGTGGGAAGTTAATTTTCTCTATGCTCTGTGAAGCATAGACAAAATTTTAATGATTTAATCATTATGGTTATCCCTTTTGCAATTGACCTGCGTTACTTCTGTAGAAACATTGGCACATTTAAAAGTCCCTGTTACCCGATAAAGCTTGCCAGGTATGCAGCTTTTAATGTAAGAATAACTGTATACAATTAAACTATTAACCTACTTGATAGGGAAAAATCCATAGTTTTTACGTTTTCATTATTTACATGTAGGATCCAAAGGAATGTTTCTGTCCGGTCCACACTGTGATAAAAAAGACTCTTAAATAAAGAAAAAAGAAAAATGCTATAATTAGTATGTAAGCTCTCAGAACAAAACAGCAGGTTCACAGCATTCACAATGGTATTTTAGCAGCTCAGTAATCTTTTGTTCCTTTCCAGTGTAGGAGACGTTCATGGGATGTTATACCTCTACACAAAGAGCTTATTATGCATAATCAGCATTTTCGCAAGAAATAGTTTAAAGGAATCACTTGTGATACATATGTTTGATAGTATTTTCCTGTTCTCAAAATTTTCTTATTTCTGTTTCTCTGACCTGCCAAGGGGAAGGACACAGAATAAGAGAGAAGTCACAACATTGAGATGGGAGAGTGAGAAAATAAGTGGCAGCACAAACCAAAACTACAGGGAAGTAGGTAGGCAGGGCAAAAAACCAAAACACACTGCAAATTTATAGCAACTGAGATATTAAAGGATAAATTGCCTCCAAAAATTAAAGTTAATGAAAATGTCATCAAATTCTTTTGTGCTAGGATTTCAACTACAAACTGGAAGATATGTATCCAAATAGTACTAAAACACTCCCAAACCCTCTTAGATTTGTAAGCTTGATTCTGCTAACTCTATCTTTTGTTTCCATGCCTGTAATGTTCATTTACTGGCTTACATCACTCATATGTATATGTATGTGTATAAATATTTATGTGTATATATATACTCTGCTTCACTAAGACAGACATTTTAAAAAGGTTAACTGAATTTTATCTTCTGGAAATACCTTTATACACCCTTTTGGAAAAGCAGTGGGATTAAGACCTGTGCTGTACTTCAGTTGATGACTTTTGTGTAGGCTTGATCTGGTTGTCCGGAGGCTTACCAAACCAGAACGCAGCTGGTGTATCAAGTATGTAAAAGATAACCTTATAATTGATTCCTGCTGGGCCTACAAGGTAGACATGGAGCTTTTGTCACAAGGCAAAAGCAGTTACAGATAGTGTCCAGAGAGTGACCTGCAGGCAGGCACATCTGCTGGGCCCTTGGGATGTGTCTGGTTCTATCTAACTTCAGATTTGGCCCTCCATACCTGGGCAACTTATCTAGACTTCCGTTACAGCCCGTCAGCACACCAAGCCTGCCCTCCTCTTACCCAACTGAGGCATCTACCTTTGGATAAGGTGACTGATATCCCAGAGTGCTGTTTCATCCATTGGCTATAAAAAATAACAAATGAGTAGGTCAGATGTTGATGACTCCTCTGTAGGCCTCAAAGGTTAGTTGGAATAAATTTTACCCTTACCTCCTTTGTGGATCCAGCCAAAAGTGGCTCTGGAGAAGGCCTGGGCTCTATCATGTATTATGTATTAAACTCCTAATCTAGTGATGTAAAAAAGGCAAGTTGACAGACACGAATCCTGATCTAATTATGGTTCCCAGACTTAAAAAAGGATTATTGTTTAATGAGTCCTGTAACTCAAAGCACATATATATTTAGACAATTTATCAAACCTCTTAAGAAGAAAATCCTGACATTAGTTATGGTGGTTCCACTGGTACACCATATGATTTCTACCTGCAAAAGAAGCAGGGTGGAGATGATGAATGCAGATGACCTAATATTAATTAGGTTATTAAGAAGCAGTGAAGACTAAGTGACTTGAAGAGGCATATAATACACTAGTCAAATGGACAGTCCTTTGCTGACAAACCTATTGTGTGTAATGTGTCTTGGATGGAGTAATTGAAATGCTTAATGCCTTAGTGGATACAAAATAGAGTGTTCTGACTTGGTAGAAAAATGAGAGTATTATTATAGACAGCTGAGACCAAAGTAATAAAAAATGTAAATAAAATATTAGACTAAGAATAATATGGAAAATAAAATATGAAATGCCATTTAAGTCAAAGGCACTTCCTTTTCTAGAATATTAAATTCATTTCGTGCCATGTCAGTTGGGGTTGCTATTTTATCATGAGTTTGTTGTGTTTGGGGGCGAGAGGGAGTGGTTGGAGTTAGATGTATTCTTGAAGTCATGGTTTTGGGTAATGTTTCTGGATTTCATTTTAAAAAAAAAAAAGTATATATATTTCTACCTGTTCCATAAACAATAGCTGTGGTGGAATGTGTCTTCCTGAAGATTAGTGTCCTGCACTTTTTTCTTTCCAGTATTTCAGAGATCTTCCTTGCCTGCGTATGCCCTCATCTTCTTGACCCACTAATCCATTTGGTGGGTAAGTAGCAGAATACCCAATGACTAGTCCACAGCAATACATTTGCTGAATGGATGGAGAACATGCACATTCTGTCAAGCCAGCTATATGATCTTGCAAAATGGGTATGGACACAGCTGTTCAGTTACCTTTTCCTGGGAAAGGGCATCTAGTGTAAAATGGAGTGTGCAAAATTGATACAACTGGCTTTTCTGTCTGAAATATATTTTTACATAAATATGTACTTTTGCAGAACACTGAGGTGTAGAAATGAACCTGCTGTCCTCAGTTCATGTCTTGAAAAGATCTTAACTTTTAATTTAGCCAACTAGACATTTTTCTCACTGAGGAAGACCTAGAATTAAAAGTCAAGTGAGTTTTACTGCTGGCTAGAGATTAGATGGACAGTATTGTATTTTTGTACCATAAATTAGGTTATAGACTCCATGCAGAGAGAGGCTGGGAGCCCTTGGGTTAAGACATTGGATTGAAATCCAATAGTATACTTCTGGTGTTTCATAAGTATGGTGATGTTCTGGAGGGTGAATGTTAATTATACTTTCCTCATTTTCCACAGGAAGTATTGAAGACATAAACTTATCTTACAAGACTATGTCTAAGTAAGTCTTTGCTACTCAGCAAGTTGTGAGCAGCAAAAATGGTAACTCAGCTTCTCTCCCAACTTCCTAAAAATGTTTATATCTCATCTTTATCTCTCTGAAAATAACAGAGGAGTTATGCGAGTAATGGCTGTGTCTAAAAACCAGCACATTTGGGCTTTTTGATACAATCTGCAGTAATGTTTGTTCTGTGGTCCAACCACTGGATCTCTTGGAGCTTTCTGATGCTGCTTCTAGAGTGTCATGGCATAGAGGGACACCTCTAGATCACTCCCTGTTCCTCTGGACACACACACACCAGTTGGTAAGTGAACCGTCTATAAATTTGGGGGGCTCGTTTGTTAACTTAGGGATGCCTTCATTGAAAGTGAGTAAATTAGACAAACAATGGGCCATGACTGAGCCCTAGGATGTGATAAAATATCAGGTAGAGAGGTTGTCCCTGTGCTCTTAGTACAGTCTCTGCCTGCATTCCCTAAAACAGGTTCACAGGTTTTCCCCTAGATGACAGCCCTGGTATTTTTCCTTAAGCATCACAGTCCCCTGAATGTCAGCTATTTTGAATCGTTGAGCCAAAGAGCTTCCCTTAGTCACGTCCATTCATGTTCTCCCTCTATTTCAATATGGATTTTACCTTCAAAACTGTGCAGAACAAGTCAATAAGACTGCACGCCCACCTCACAGAGAGAGCAGTGTCTGTGGTGTCTTTGTTGACTTTGCCTTGCATGTCCACCTCGTCTTAGTTTTATGACTTTCCCATTCTGAGACCGAGCTGTAGTCAAGCCATGGAGATGAAAACTTGGCATACAAAATTCTGGAAACTCTGTGAAGGAGCCTTTGATTTTTGTATGGGTTTACAAGAGATCAGCATAATGGTATTTGAGCGTAGTTAGGATTATATATTCCACTGAACAAATCCAATCCTTAAAAAGAATTTCCAGGTTCAGCCATGATTTCATTGGGCGATTGTTGACAGCTGAACCCGCTGAAATGGAAAATAAAATGCCTAGTGTGTTTTGTGCAGAAAATAGGCAGTCCTTTTGTGATGTGAGATGCTACCGAAGGGGTTAATTTATAAAAAGTCACTGGCTCTTAGTAGTTGCTAGGTAACATTGACCTTTTCCCAAAGGCTATACTCTGCCAAGGAGGGTGTTTCGGCAGAGGTAATGATTCTGTCTGGGGTTTACTCAATGAGTTGGTGGTAACTTATCCTTCAGGGAAGTTGAGAGGATATAGTTTTGTAACAAACTGTCATCTTCCACCCATGCTACGCTTCCATATTTCTCTCTCTCTTTTGTTTTGCCCTTTGTTTTTTAAGAAGAGTCAGAACAGTTTCTCTAATTTGCCTGTGAAATTGCATCACTGTAGTTGCAAGAACTATCTGTTCTGCCCTGCAGACTGGGCATTAGAAATGCAGATGGCTATTTTGTGCCTGTGACTATAAGAAGTTCCAAATAAGAGTTGTGAAGCCTTCTCTTCAGAGTAGTAAAAAAAAAAAAGCCAATTTTCAAGGTGATTATTGAAACCTCTTTTCTTTAGAATGAGCAAGATCTTCATAAAGCAATGAATTTTTAAGTAAGGTTTAATTTTGTCTCTGATTATATGTCAGCATTTTATCTTCTGTACTAGGATTACAGAATCATAGAATACCAGGTAGGAAGGGACCCCAAGGATCATCTGGTCCAACATTTATCTCTAAAGTTTCTTTCTTTCTAAGCAGGATCACTGCTTAGGAGGGATTTCTTTATTGTCTTTGTGTTTTGTTGTATTTTTTTTAAGAGGAAAGAAGAAAACCTCACTTGAACACATGTGTATTTCCACATGCACACCCAAATGATTTGTAGATTGATGAGACAAACCCAATGACAAGCAGCATGTTTAGTTCTGTGACTAAAAAATTACAATTAGAGTTTTTAAAATAAACATTTTTATATAGAAAAAGGTGCATAGATTTCATCCTTATGGACCAGGGTAACTTACATGACAACTTGTTAAATCGATTTTATGCTTCTTTTAGATCTGCTATTCAATTTTTTAAAGTGCAGATACCATGGCAACCCCCTCTCTCATATGGAACGTATGCCGCTTTAGAGATAAAGAGCAAGTACATGCAAAGATGGAACAGGATGACATGTAAACTTTTTTTATATTCACACTGCTTTGGATGAAAAATATGCTACAGAAACATCTCTTCTCTCTGCTGCAATATATTTTATTAAGGAATCACATTTTATACAATCTAATTAATGAATCTTTAGCTTCTTTCATAAATAATATAGAAGAAAATTGCACTCTGCTTTTCTGATGTATACGTGCATGTATATATGTGTATATGCATATATATAGCCAAAGAATTACTCATATCTCTACATTTGTTTTAGTGTATAATAAATCCTTAAAGACTGACACCAACATCTGTATTTTTATTGATTTTCGTACCATTTCTTAATGGTAAGAATGCAGCACAATTATTTGTTTTTGTTTCGATTTTTATGAAGGAGCTGCATAGCTGCTAGGACTAATAATTTTCAAAAGACAAAACTCAGCTGAGTTTTCAGTTCTGAGGAAAAGGAGGAGGACCTACATGTACATGACTATCTTAGCAGTTATTTAAATTGTCTGGATCAGAATTTTCAAAAGGAGGATAGCATAGTGGATTCCTCATTAAACCTCCTAAATAACTGACTGCAGAGAATCTACTGGGCCACAGCATTTTTGAAAATCTGGTCTCTTATTCAAGTTGCTTTAGAAAGAGCTGGATTTAGGTTGTGAGATACTGTTTATATACAAACCAAGACAACTGATCAAGGAAACTGCTATTTCTTACCATCAAAACCTGGTTTCCTTCTGTAATCTATACCTTGGTTAGAGACAGGGCATACTTGAATTTTCAACATCTTATTGTTCTTTTTATTTTCTATTCAAGCCTGGTTCTGTGGTTAAAGACAGACATGAAATATTAGTAATGTGTCTGTCGGTACAAGCTGTGCACTCATTTCAGGTTCCTGAATGAGTTAGTTTAAGAAAGAAATTTAACATTTTTTTGGGATTTAAAAGCACACTACTTAATCTGAAACCCTTGCTGTTCTGAACCTCAGTTTTGTCATTCCCACCCAGAAAACCTAACAAATTGCTCTTTTATGTGTTCTTGTTGATTATACAGATGACTTTCACATGCTTGGAGCACTGGAGGAAGGCAGAGTGTAGAGTCCATCGTGCCTTTTCCAACTTTAACATCGTTACTACTGGCATTTGAGTATCTTTTTAAATGTTGTTGTTTAAATCAAGCAAACACCCTTGCATCATCATCATCCGTCTCATATATAAAGACTTGGTGTTGCTGCATTTTTGACACATCTGCTACTGTTTGGCTGTCATTGCCCATTTCCATCTGCTTGTTTTCTGGTGACTGTTTTTACTTGTTGGCATTAAATTTTACCAGCTTACATTTCTTTTTGCAAGCTTTAATAAGTTTGAAAGTTTAGTTTGCCTTTTATAAGCTTGCTAAAGTCCAAAACTCGTATATCAAATATGGTAGTGGTTGCAAATCTCACAGGAAAAGACTCTTATAAGACTGACTAAAAATAATAAATGGAAATATAGGCTTTTCTTTTTCTTCACACCTTTCTACTGGCAGGGTCTGAAACAAATCCCAGGAAAATAGGGCATCCCATGGATGGTATTAGGATGTACATCAGACATCCAATCATCACAGGAATTCACAATGAAAACTCCAAAAATCAAGAAAATTGCTGTTAAGATGATAATTCTGCATCTTTGAGTTATAAATAAATCACTGTTCATGTTTAGGGGGGTTGGATACTGGAGTTCATGTTCACAATGGTTTTCCTTGGTTGAAATCAATTTGTCTGTACCAACCACTTATGTTTTAACAAGAAAGTAATGCGATGGTGAGAAAAAGCATGGCATATTGGGATGTTCCTCTGAGTGCTATTCCCTGAGGCAGTTGCAGGAGAGTATTGAAGGGAGGCTAAATCAACATTGCCTACTTTTTTTTTTCATTTTCTTTTTCTCCCCCACCCCCACCCCTGCTGAGACCAAATATGTAACCTCTGTGATGCAAATTATATTTAAGCAGCTCTGGGGACTGAATTGGTACTTTGGTGAGCCTGGGTCTCTTTATGTGGCCACAGAACAGTTTGTCTCTATGCTACAAGGCCAGCTGTGATACACATTATTTCTATATAAGTAAATCACTGAGTTTGTTTTATAACTCTTAATTAGAGATGTGAATTAATTTATTCTTTATTTCCGTTTAGTTTTTATGAAGTGATTACTTTCCAAGTGGGTAGCAGTGTTGAAAACCAAAATAAATGAAAGGCACATTACCCAACTCGGTCTAATAAATGCGTATCGAAGGGTTAACTTCAGTCAAAATACATTCATTAACATACACTCCAAATAAACACAGTATGAATGTAGATAGTGCATTTTGTAGCTTCCCAGCTCTGAGTTCATCACTGACTCTAGATGTATTAAAAAGTACTTTTTATAAATGCTTTCAAATGATGATACCTTCAGGACAGTAAATGAATTACAAAAATCTGCAGGTCTCAAAGGTCTATTTGTTAGGTATCAGCAATTATTATGAGTGAATTTTGTAATGCAGCTATTAGGAGAGCTAAATAGACTATAAATGATAGGGGAGATGTATTTTTGTATTTATCCATTGTAGCAAATATTCAGGAAATAACAGTAAAATTAAGGTATATGTAAAGACTGGTAGATATAGTCCTATTCTACTTTTAAAAACCCCTTTTTGCTAGCTGTAATTTTCTCTTGTGGAAAATAGTCCAGTTACAGTTATTGCATATATGTAAAAAATTAGATTAAAAAAAATCCCCATAATTAAGTTTTTCATTATTTTATTTAATATCTATGTCCATACCAATATTTTATTAATTGTAGTTGATTGCAAAGTTATTTTTTTATTTGTGCTCAAAGAATTTATTTATGCATTAAATACTTTCTCAAATGTCATCTTTCTTTCCTCCTCACACAGACATCCCAAATAAACAACTAAATAAGCTCCAAGCTCCAGATTTGAGGCCACCAATTAAAGCACAGGTTTCAAGTAAAAAGCATTTCAACAAATTTCCTGATGGGTCTGGCTTTTTTTCATCTTGGCACTACTACTAAACCTCATATGATTGTACTTTATTTTGAGGAAAGACCCAGAAGTAAAAAACCCAACAAACAAAAACCCTGCTGCCACCATCACCAAAAATGCTCTTGAAGAAGTTCTGTGTCAATGTGTACACAGCACATAAAGTAGTGCAATTTTTTACTTTATTTCATGGAGGTGTTGGGATGGGCGGGGGGTGGAGAACAAAAAGAAGTAACAACAGTTAACATAAAAAACAGACCTTCTCTTAAAATAATAACCAAGGAAAGTAAATTTTGTGAGAACTTGCCAAATGAAAGGTTCTTATAAGTCTTTTTTTTTTGCCTCTGTCTGTTGTTACATGTTTTCAAAAGGTAATTCTCAGGAATACCTGTTACAGGGCATCCTTAATACATCCCATTTGTATGTTGATTTAGTTCATTAAATGTAAGATGTTTTAACTGAAAATTGAACATGTCAATAACAACACTAGTTATCCAACACACTGTATTTTTAATAACGGTAAATAAATGGTAGCTTGAAATATTTCTTCTTTCAAGATAAGCATTATTTTAAAATAAAAACTTGAATAAGCCTCTGGTGTAGGAAATGAGCATGAAAAACCTTCCAAAAATTGTACAAGTTCCATTAACTGACATTTAAATGTTGTCAATCAAATCTGTTTGCATCTGGTGCTGATACTATGTGAAATTTATTTATTTAAACTTTCAGTCACACATGGAAAGTTTTGCAGATGGTATCTCTTCTCATCTGGTTTTTTTCACAATCCCCCCCCCCCAACTCCAGTTCTGACTCTCTCGACCCCCCAGTTTGATTCCTCCTCCTCCTAAAAAAAATAGATCTAATCAGTAGCATGTTAAACAAGAGGGGATCTTTTATGTATTCTGTGTTAGGACAGGGAAAGCATCGCTGTAGATCACTAGAATAAACAACTCAGGCTGATTCAATTACAGTGCCTGGGCCAGGCTTTTATCTGCTGGTGACATCATTTCAATCAAAATGTAAAATAATACAATCCAATAGATGCAAGAGGGAGAGATAGGACACAGACTGCTGCACTTAGTCATTTAATAAAAAAAAGTGGAAGAAAGCTCTTTCTGACAGGCTGCAAGGACTTCCATTTCCAAAACTCTATTACCTTGTATAATAGTATTCAAAAGAATTGAATGCAGGAAATTGTCTATTACTTTTTATTAGTAGAAGCTGTTATGTAGGATACAGCCTACTGCACTGTTTTTTCTTTGTTCCTTTAATTAACAAAAGCATGAAATCCTTCTATTGGCAAGCATTTGTTCCAAAGCTACTGTTACTTTCTGTTTTCACTGAAAAGGTGGGTTTTTTCATGGTCTTTTCTCTGAATGTCTTTTTTTAATTCTAAAAAAGTTAGGTGTTGTTTTTTTTTTTTTCAAAGCACTGTAATCTAAAGTCTATCAGTCACTTTAATGGGCTAGGAGAGGGTAGAATGCAGATACAGTTCTGTAGCCGCAGAATACTTTTTATGAGAAAGTTTCACATTTGAGGAGTGAGGGAGAGTCAGAGTGTAACCATGTATGGTCTAGTGCCGGTCTTCTGACTCTCACTTGCCGGTTGAAATTTTGTTACTTAATTTGTTATGATAGAATAAAGATAAATTGATAAATATCGATTTGATAGATACACGGTGCAAAGAAACATTCTTTCTTCAGGCCATATCCTTGATCCTTTAAGATTGTTTGTGACAGCATAGGACAGGACTTTGTAAGTATCATCAATCTGGCCATCTTACACAAGTCTTTTAAAGTTTACTGGGGGTAGAACTAGTAGACCCTCTTTCAATGCGGTGTAGTTTCACTGACTTCTATGTTCATATATATACATAAATATACTAGAAAGCTGATATAAAGGGTAGAACAGTAATGTACCTTTGGAGAGAATATATGTCATTGATTTTAATGATTATGTATACATGTGTAATTCAGATTCACTGCTATTAGATTCATAAAGGTCTTAGTAACTTTATGTAACGATAAATTCTATAGCTAAATTGTGATATTGGGTAATGAACAGGATCTTGCTAAGGGAAAACTGACTATTACAGCGGTCACTGTAATAGTGACCATGTTTACCATTTTAGGATGCATTGTGAAGAAGCATATTGAGTCAAATGTCTAAATACAGATGTTGTCTAAGAAGATATAACTCCATAAATTTATCAACATTTTCTTTACTAATGCAATGATTTGTTCTTCTTTTGTATTTAGCAGTAGCAAATAGACCTGAAGAGATCTCTCTTTGGCAGTGTTGAGAGAGACATTGGCTGTACTGGGTTGGTGTGGCAAAGTTTTGGTACCAGCGAGCGACAGGGAGAGGGTGCAAGAAGTTTCCCCTGTGTCTGACAGAGCTAATGCTAGCTGGCTCCAATATGGACCCATCGCTGGCCAAGGCTGAGGCCATCAGTGACAGTTGTAGCACCTCTGTGGTAACATATTTAAGGGGGAAAAGCTGCTGCACAACAGCAACTGCAGATGAGGAGGGGAGTGAGAATATGTGAGAAAAACAACTCTTCAGACACCAAGGTCATTGAAGAAGAAGTGGGAGGAGGTGCTCCAGGCACCGGAGCAGAGATTCCCCGGCAACCTGTGGAGATTAATGGTGAAGCAGATACCCACCTGCAGCCTATGGAGGAGTGCACAGCAGAGCAGGTGTATACACCTGAAGGAAGCTGTGGCCCTGCAGGAAGCCAGTGCTAGAGCTAGATGCTAGGTCTTGGCAGGACCTGTGGACCCATGGAGAGAGTAGCCTATGCTAGAGCAGGTTTGCTGGCAGGACTTGTGATCCCATGGGGGACCCACTCCGGAGCAGTCTGTTCCTGAAAAACTGTAGCCTGTGGGAAGGGCCCATGTTGGAGAAGTTTGTGGAGGACTGTCTCTTGTGGGAGGGACCCCACACTGGAGCAGGTGAAGAGTGTGAGGAGTCCTTCTCCTGAGGAGGAAGGAGTGACAGAGACAATGTGTGATGAACTGACCACAACTCCTATTCCCTGACCCCTGCACCGCTCGGGGAGAGGAGGTAGAGAAAATCGGGACTGAGGTTGAGCCCAGGAAGAAGGGAGGGGTGGTGGTAAAGTGTTTTTAAGATGTGGTTTTATTTCTCATTATCATACTCTGATTTGATTGGTAGTAAATGAAACTAATTTCCCCAAGTCAAGTCTATTTTGCCCATGACAGTACTTGCTGAATGATCTCTCCCTGTCCCTATCTCAACCCATGAGCCTTTCATTATATTTTCTCTCCCCTGTCCAGCTGAGAATGGGGTGTCGTAGAGCAGCTTTGGTGGGCACCCAGCATCCAGCCAAGGTCAACCCACCACATGACTTTGTTTTATCTTGCTAAGAAAGAGATTTCTACCAATCTGGATGTCATTATTATTCCAAGCATGTGGTAAACTTTTCCTGATGATTTCTGAAAAGGATACATATGAGGATGAAGTAATAAACTACTGCTATGTTGAGGATAAACTAGCAATGGCCATAATCACTGAATAATGTAATTATAGCATGATGGACAGTTATAGTTTGAGATCACACCACAGCATGATAGAACAGAGAAATTTACATTTGTCTTCAACCACTTCTTAGTCCCTTCACAGGTTAAGAAGTATGTTAGCTTAGAGAAGGGTAATGCATTTGCATGACTGTCTCAGTGCTTAGGAAACTCTGTCATCCAAAATGGAGATATGAGTTGATTGTAGGCACCCATGGAAATAGTTCTGAAAAGCAGACATTTGGCAGAGATTCATTGAGGCTTCGTCTCAGTTCAGATGGAACTCATATGATCTACATCTTAACAGTTTTAAGCTAAAAAATGCACATATGTCAAATTCTGTGAGTCAGAACTAGACCCTTTCCAAGAATATCTGCCATATTCAAGCACAAATCTGTTTGTTTTGGTTTTGGTTTCTTTTTTTTTTTTTTTTTTGACCTTATGTAGGCATGGAAATGCTCAGTGTGAGAATTCAATAGCTTTCCTGACCAAAGTCCTCACTTAAACAGATGTAGTTGAGACTCTTTAAAGTCGTATTTCTTCACAGGAAAATAAGCCAGGAAGGATAGCAAATGGCAGTATTTGACAACTGAAATCCAGAACCATCCTACTGTAAAACATTTTTGCGAATGTTGAGTATACAGTCCCCTCTGGATGAAAGTAGAAGTCTTATATACTGTTAGGGTTGAGCAACGTAGTCTTTTTGAAAACATGTCTTTAGTGGGCATCCATGAATGCTCAGTTTATAAAGGAAAAATTGTTTTCCTAGAATTTCCAAAAAGCCCAATACATTAGACACGAGTTTAAAAAAAAAGGAATGACTTGTTGGTCCTGATTCTCCAGACAGTGTAGTAAAACTAAGGAATACGGAGTTTACTTTCTCTGCTGGATGCTCCTCTCTGTTCTGCTGTGCAACTGTGCTTTCCGCTACTCACATCTGTGCCCAAGTCTAAGAATTTTAGTCCCGTTTTCCAGTCCCACTTGGTTTACCCCTTCTTCCCTGGGATCAGCTCTTGATTTACTGCTTTTTTTCCTGGTGGTTTTGATTTCCTGCAATTTATTTTCTCCCCAAGCTCTGTTCCATTTGAATTACAGAGATATTCTTCCCTAAAATCTGAAGTTTACAGAGTCCTGTCCTAGCTGGAGATTGTTTCAAGCCTGAGCTAGAAATGGTAGTATTTTTTTAAATAGGATTTACTTTTTCATGCCTAGTTATCAGTATGTTTTGAAAGTACTTGAAGAAGTTCATATAACTTTAAAAGACTAAATATGTCATAAGAAACACTAGTTTTATATAAGAAAACTTTATTTTGTATTCTAGACCTTAATAGCTCTGAATCATTTCCGTAATTCTGATTTAATGCATCTAATGGACCAAAACAGACAGAAATCTGGATAATTAAATGTTAGCTTAGTATCTTTGTACTTTTTTTGTTTTTTATAACAGAAAACTGTGCCAAAATAGCAAAACCCTGACTGTTACTAACGGCAAGCTCAACATCAAATCTACTCACCTTATAGCTCATTTAGACGTATCTTTCAGTGCAGGATGATGTGCTGTCTTTTGGGTGTTATGGTACGCACAAAATGCATCAGCCTTTTCTCAAAAATTGACTTTTGGAAATCGTTTTGCAAAGTGTTAGTTTTTTGTAAGCAGGGAGCAGACAAGAGGAGGATTTGGGGTTTTAGTAGCTTTCACACTGCATGTTTAATCTGCATGTAAATCAGGGTAGATTATATTATGGTTTTGGAGATTATATGGTTTCAATTGTTGTCCCTTCATTTCACCATTACTTTAACCTAAGTCATGCTTTGTTGCACATGCATGTTTGGTGAGCAGGCTGTGTGGTCAGAAAGGTTTATTAGAGAAAGTGTATACAGGGTTGTACTTTACCCTCTGAGCATCTTGTTCTGCATGTTCTTCTATATAAAGTGTGCATATTAGACCTGTACATGAAAGTACCTATTGGTCTGCTGTTTAATATGAACACTGCAATTGATGAGGTTTACGTACGACTTTGTGCTGTCTATACGTGAAAGCATTTATGCGCCTAAGGAGAGACTTGCAATGAATTTAAGCCTGTGGATCCAAACCTGAGATTGTAAACTGTGGCTCATCTGCTGCATGGCTCACAATCATCTAGGCATCTTTTAGTCATCCAGGATTGTTTCAGGTTAGACCGTCTGGAAGCACGAAAGTAGATTTTCCATCAAAATCTAAATCCTTTAAAAATTTGTGTCCAGGAAACGTTTGGAGACTGTACTGGATGTTGACTGCTGGATAGGGCTCTTCTGAAAACACAGGGGCAGCTAGTATCTTCCTGGGCAATTTCGTTGGAGAACTGCAGAGTTAGCAAAGCAGTTTCTGAACATGTTCAAGGCATCAGAAGGTTAGATTGAAAGGCCTTTGCTGCGGACAGGGCTATCTCTAGAAACAGGCAAAATGAGCAGTTGTCTAGAGCAGCAACATGACTGTAACGGAGATGACTGCTGTTTCTGCTGCTGCTACAGGAAGGGTAAATATGTGAGGGGCAGCCACTGCTTCTGGAGGGGATCCGTACTCAGTGCTATGTCTCTCATCAGTGCAGATAGGAGAGGAGCTGTGAGCTCCCTGCTGCTTCTCAGACCTGGCACTGCTCCTTCTCCTTGCACTTTCCTTACCCATGGCAAGAGTGTCCTGCTTCCATGGTAGTGTTCAGAAGAAAAAATTCAATTTTACTGGCATATACTGAGAAGTCTGAGCCAGCTCTGACTGCCCAAAAGACTTCAAATCGGTATCTTCTACAGTGCTGCCTGCTAAGGGGCTGAGCTGGAATCACTTTTCTCCCTTCCTATTAAAACTGCACTGCTGTGTGTAGAGTAGTTTGAGAGGGAAATTTTACAGCCTAGTGGTTACAGCATTCGCCTGTGAGGAGAAGCGAGGAGATCCATTTGTTGCGTAAAGGACTGTTTATTGAGTGGTCGAAGGAAACAAAAAAACAAAGAAGGCAATAGGAGATAAAATGAAAAAGATAGTAATAAAGAGCAAAAGAGATCACAATGAGAGGAGAATTCAGTTCAGCAAATTCTGTTGAATTGGTTACTTTTTGATAATTTGCTGTGAAAAGGCAGCTTTAAAGAGATTTTGACTGTGAATGCAGTCTCTTCCTGTTTTCCACTAACATCATGAATTTCTTATAAAGACACCGGTCTTAAATATGCATTCTTCCATCTCTAAGCTGTTCCAGATGGGGAAATGTCATAGTTTAGAGAGGAGCTGGATCAATAATCTTCCTAAATAGAAAAATACCTAGGTAAAGAACCACTTTTCTTCAGGTTTCCTCAGTCACTGAAGCTAGTCAGTTTTAGAATGTGGTCCTGGGTTCAGGGCTTCAGTGGGAAGCTCACCACTATGTCTGCGAGTTATTGTTAACATGGGGAAAAAGTGTTATGGTAGCAATGGAAGTATCTGGTATGGTTGTCTTTGCATTGATATTGGCACATTTGAAATGTACCTATCCATATTTAACAAATACCTTGATTATGACTTGTTAAATTTCCAGTACGTTGAGATTATTCACATTATTTTAAATAGCATACAGGTAGATACTAACATTCTAAAATCAATTGCAACTTATATAAAATCTCTATTAAGATGACTTTGACTGGGTAAGACTATGCCAGAATGATCAATAATGGCATGACTAAAGGACATTTATCCTACCGTTCCACATATGGAGAGATCTGCAAGCACCACAAAATAAACTGCTTGCCGCTTTATCTGCTGGTGCTGTTAAAAGGAACTGAAACCCTGCATGAAACTGGATCTGTCCCTTGGCAGTGATCCCAGTTAAGTAGGCATGTCATTTGTCAATGTGCCAATAACATTGTTTCTGTGATATTTTTTCCTCCCAGAATTTTGCATTGATAAAAGACTTCTTCAAACAATAATCTTGCTTAATATTGTATCATAGAATAAAACCACCTCTGCTTTATTCTCCCCTTCTTGCCTTGTTCAGCTGGGAATACTAGAACAGATCAGTGAAGAATTAACTATTTTCTTGACTGAGTTAAACTTGCTTGTTAAGGGATAAACTACTAAGTATATGCTATACACACTGAAATCAAAATGTAGTTTCTGTTTTGTACAGGCTGTTAAGTGTTGTCTTAGGAGAAGAAAGTCCTCAGTTGTAACTCCAGATTCACAGCTGCACTCAAACTTCCTTAAATATGAGATCTTTGTTTCAGCTTTGAACCCACAGATGGACCTGAGTTAAAAAAAGCGGATTTAAGTCAGTTTAGATTACAAATTCTTATTTGGTTTCACCATAGTCAATATACTATGGCTAATTATTGAGTATAAACATCAGCATTCTAGGACTTGATTTAGACCTAGAGGTTTGGGGTTTTTTTTTTTAAGTATCTTTTTCTTAGTGAAGGCAGTAAAGGCATGCTGCTTTTTCTCATTCCACTTCTTCACTGAAACCGCTTAAGAAAATGAGATACAACAAATCCATTTAGGATTATGTTGAGAAAGCATCTCTGCTTTTAATATTAACCAGATTTTTAGTGCTAAGTTTTGCTGGCAAATCTCTGAAAGTTTCAGCTTGCAACTTATCCGGATCACTTAAATGTACAACACTGACTTTGCAGCCTTGCAAGAACATCTGTTTTGATTTCCAATGCCATCTTTTTTAGTCCTAGAACACTCTTCTTTAGTGTTTTAGGAGATTTTCCCAGAATCCTAAAAGGCCTTAGCTTTAACTCCAAAACTAAATGAAAATCAGGAGGATGTACCTCACTCAGTGTAATATTTCTTGTGCTAGTATTTTCCCTAAATATATTCAGTGTAAATGGGCAAGGAAACAGCTGGATCCACATCAGAGTTACTTTTCTGTGACTTTAGTGAAACCTAAATACAGCAATACAGTAATGTCGTGCGCTACACCTCTGACTTTGCTCTTATTAGGGTATAGTGTGAATACATATTCCTTTATGTTGTACAGTATTAATTAGTTAAACAATTAATGAATATTAATGTGTCGTGTTAGCATCCTGTTTCTTTGATGGTAAACGGAAATATTTGGTGGGGGAAGTATTGGTCTGAATCTAAATTTTTAAAAATTATTTTATCATTTTCAAAATGAAATGCCTGAAAAGAGCTGATGTATTGCAACCAGATGGTGTCTATCAGGTCGAGAAAGGACTAGTTAGACATCTGTTTCTTAAATTGATTCATCCTTCTAAACACAAGTGTTACTAATGGTATTGTATACCTCTGCACAATGGAAACCAAAACAGGTATGAATTAACTCTGGCTATCGCTAAAAATTGTAACAAGTGCTCCATTGGGAAAAATAGCTCACTAGCTGCTGCCTTGTGTTCTCACAAGCCTCTTAGCCTTGCAGAAAAAAAAAAGATTACCTGGCTAAAAATATCAGTGACAAATAACTATTCCTCAAACATGCTATTTTATACTTACAATAATTTATATACAATAATTTCTTAGTCCATGTATGTGCAGATGTCTTCACTCTACTGGCTAAACCTTTTCCCTCTGATACCCTTCTCTTGTATATTAACACAAATACTGTACTATTGTTGAGATTATTGTATCTCAACCTTCTATCAAATTGTCTACCAAAATAAATCTGTCACTTTTTCTATACTAATTCTAATCTAAAAAAATAATTATGTCTTTGTTCCATAGTTGATACCAGCTGGATGTGTAGTGCCCCACAACCTCAAAGGTACTTATGGATAGAAAGCAAGTTAGCATATGCGTTGTTTCACTTGTATGTTTATTAACAAAACTTCTAATTAAGTAGACCTTTAAGAGTGGCCTTTGTCGTATGTGCACTGTTAGATACTATGATCATATTATGATTGTTTTTTTGTAGGGTAACTCATGAAAAATAAGTGCTTTATTTAATTTTCAGTTGCCGCTTTTTTTTTCTATGTGGGTTAATTTTTAAACGAAAATACTACTTTGAAAACAAAAGTTGAAGAAGATTTCTCCCCCTCCCCAAAATATAGAAACAAACCTTTTTGGCACACTCAGGAATTAACACATTAAAAATGTTGGCATGAAATAAAATGACATTTAAAAAAATCTCCTTTCTCCCTTTTTTATCTGCAGGCATTTGCTAATTTTTCCTAGAGCTTGTGAAAAGCTTTGTTCCTGAGAATTCTTTACTATGGAAAAATATTTATATATATATATATATATATTTAGAATTTTCCCAGCTCTAATTCAAGGAGTCCATGGGAAATGTAAGTAGTAGTTAGTATCAGATACTACAAATGGCTTTGGGTGTTGCTGATTGTCTAAATTATTATGATAAATATTAACCCTTCTTTAATATAAAGCATTCGTGCAGCAATTTGATAGTTTTCAAATATAGTCATAAGCTGTTATTACCTACTGACATATTTGAAAAGATAGTGATCATTTATGACGTCACATATTTGATATTTCCTACTCCTAGTGCACACAGGTTTGTTCATTTAAGTCATGAGATATCGTTGTTCACTTTCCACCTTCTAGTCAGGGAAAAACCAGAACGGGTTAATGAAATGCAAATAAGGAATAATAATTTTTTTAGTTATATCTATGAAATTTTCAGAATGTACATGAAAACTGTTGAACTCAGGAATGATTACAAAGAACCCAACCTTCTGTGAAATGCATGAATTTGGCGTTTTTAATATTGCAGTATTTTCTAAACAATCTTTGTGCTCTCTTACCAGCTTGTAATAGTCGCCTGGATGTTGTAATGCACCTTCTGAATCTTTGTTAATATAAGATGGGAAAAAATGTGTTAAAAAATTATTTATGTAAATCAGTGACCACTCCATAACTCTGTCCACTTCCATTAGCTTTTAATTGAGCTCTTCTGCTTGTGTATTAAAATCTTTGGTGTTATGTGTGTATCACTGAGGTTAGTGTTTATTTATATGATTAACTGCAAGGGTGGATGGGTAAAATGAAAAAGAAGGGTGGGATCGTGTTTTCCTCTTCTGTCTGTCTCTTTCTCTCTCTCTCTCTCTCTCTCTCTCACTCTCCCCCTCTTTTCTAAACAAGCTAAGAGTTTTTATAATTCATCACCTGGCTGACAGATGAGTTCTGCTGGAGAATATTAGAAAATGTCTCAAATCTCATATATATGCTAATGGTATGCTGAGACTGGTTGGTGGTATGCCGGAGTTTTTAATCTGTCTCGACCAGTGTGGAAAGTGGAGGAGACAAGTCATTGCACTCGACAATTTATGATCAAACAACTGAATTGTAAAGGAAGAAGGACATGCAGAAAAGGAGAGTAATTTTCTGATTTAACAGCGTTGTTACTACAAATAAAGAAATCTTGATTTTGACTGCACTCGACATTAAATGAGTTTCCTGTGCCCTGCTCTGAATTTTTCATTTTCAGATTCGTATAAAGCACCCTGCTTAGATACAAGTGACAGATAAGGAGGCGATTGCATATGGAAATCAAATGTGTATAATAAAGCCATCTTCTGTTTATTAAATAAACACATGTAGATGACTTCTGTGGAGAATGCACTGATAATTCTTCATTGTGTTCTAGTTTTTTTGCAAGTCACAAAGAATCTTATTTAACAACTGCGAATGACTAGATGCAAGCTTTTCTGGTTATTACCTTATAACAAACCAGGCAGTCTAAATATATGGCATTTATAAACATTTTATTTTGATTCTTCATTTCAAGTTTTAGCTGTACAGAATATTAGTGTTCATGCTATTAGAGTTCTGGAAGGTGCACCTGTGCCATTAGTATTTTCTGAATATTATGTTTTCATGATGGAAATGGTAAAGACTACCCAGATAATATATACATTATTGTAAAGTGAAACTCCTGGAGAAATGAAGTATAAGATGCAGCACTTTGGTCTTCATATATATAAAAAAAAAATTGTAATATTGTATAACCAAAACTAAGAGAAGACCTTGGGGTCTGCAACCAGCTTGGCAATTATTTCTGATTCAGTCATTTAAGAGTCTTAGTTTCAGATGTAAAAGACTCTTGAAGTTCATCAAGGGATGTATTTCCAGTTCTATTTCTCACTCTTGATTTTTTGCAGATAAGACCTTCCTATAAATTATTATAATATACTGTATTGTTGGGTAATGTCATGAATATGGGTTGTTTTTTCCTGAAAGGGTTTTTATATTACAACTGAAGTATGTTTAGGCATTTTAAAGTAAAGCAAAAGACACTGTTTTCACCTTCTGCTTCTGGAGAGCTAGGTTAAATTTTAGATTTTGGTTCACATTATAATTTTGAGAATAAAAAGAGATGAAGGGAGAATCACTAATATCCAGACACTAATGAACTGTGTTTAGTGAAAGTTACTGGCCATGTCAGAGAGATCTATAGTTGGTAGCTCACTCTGGCTGGGCTAAGAGGGACATTATATTGTTTTAAGTCCTCTCCTGTATTTATCATTATCAGCAGCTGCATTAGGAATGTTTTGGACTGTCAGCATTTCTTTCTCAAATTATCAGCAGGATCACCCTGTACTTTTGTTCATACTCGAACTCTGCTCTGATGTTTTGCAAAAGAAAAAAGCCCCACCAAACCAACACCCCAAATCCAAAGCATGCCACCTCCTGCCAGGCATTTACTGTTGGATTTACTGAGAGGGGAGTTGTGAAATACTGGTTCAGACTTCCAAAGCACCAGGCATCTTCTCTGCCTGGGGTAACTGTAAGGTGAGCTTTGGCATAAATGCATCAGAAAATCCACATGGATTTCTTACTATGATTGGAAATGATTGCTGTGCATGGAAGTGCACAACCAGTTCAAACAAGACTAGATAAGCTGTGTTGCAAAGCCATATGGCTTAGTTTAAACAGCACAGAGAGGAAGTCTTTGATCACAGCCTTTGATCATAGTTAACCCTAAATGAAGTGGTGGGCTAATGTAGGTAAAAAGGTGTCAGAATCAAAGCAACTAGAGGCTGGTAAGGGTCTAGAAAAAAGAAGGATTTTGGCGAGGACCCTGGTATGCAGATGATTTGTTTGACTTTAAACCTAGGGTAAGGAAGAAAAACTAGCAACTTGGGCACCAGTGGAGAAGACCAAAATATGGCAGAAACTATGAAGATGACTGCATGCAGAAGCTGTAAGGTGTATGTTATCCTTCAGTGAGTTTCTGACAGAATTTACATATGCATGAAGGGTCATCTTATAATGTTCAGGGGGAAAAAAAAATGTGAGAGCCTGAAATGCGGCTAGAAATGAGGGTAGAATAAAGAAATGCATTTGAGAATGACAGATGAGATGAAAGGAAAGAGCATGAATATAACTGGAGTTGCAGATGGGTTGATTGGCAGATCCCCAGATGAAAAAGGAGACCTCTAGAATTATATGAAAATGATGGCAAGGCAGAGGAAAATACCAGTATGTGAAGGAGATCTGTGGAAGGAGTTTGTTCTGTGGAAAGAGTGGAACAGCTAGAGACAGAATATTGAGCAACAAGAAAGAAGAGATTGAGTAAATACTAACAGCAAAGGCTAGTGGCTCAAGGAGAACAGCTGGGCAGAAAACAGAAGGGAAGAAAGAAGGCCAGAGTTTCACAGCAACCTAAGGTCGCTCTGAAAGATGACTTACTTTGATCAGAAATCTTCAGAGACTGGCCATCAGAGTGCATCTAGAAAACAGTCTGGTGTGAAAGTCTGTCCAAGCGTAATGCTGTGAGGGTTTGGCATGAGTGTGAAAGTAATTCTGAAGAGTCTGGGGAAGAATCCTTTTGCTGTCGTTTCACCATGTCTGTAAGAATAAGAATCCTCCTTGCATGTCTTGAAGAGGGTTGCGCTAGATGGGAGAAGATGTTCAAAGACCTTTGTTGGAATTCTTGTATTTCCTAGACCTAGAGGGCAAATGTTTGGGAAGATTATGAGTATCATCAGGATTGGTGAAAGCACAAATGCAAAGTCTGAGGTGTTTGCCTGCTTAAGTACCTGGTGCAGTAGCCTTCTTGAATTTTTGCTAACCTGACTGATAAGAGAATGGACATTAAAAAGGGAGTAAATACTATGAGGATAATAGCAAAGTGGGTAGTTAAACATAGGAGTGCTTCATTTGGATAGCAAGATTCAACCGGCAACTACCTCAATAATTCATAGGAACTGCACAACAAAGCAGAGGAAGTCAAACAAAGAATCAGATGTGAAACAACATTATAAGAAAAGCAAAATAGAATAGCTGTTATCACTAGAAAAGAGATATGGAAGGAGCTTAACTATTCAGGAACTGGTCTGGTACATTTTGTCACGTAATTGCCTCTAAAGAAGAAAGAGGAGGGAGTGTGAGTGAGCCGCAATCTGAATGATGGCTTATTTGGGGAAGACAATAAAGTACCTTTTGCTGTGAACATGCTGGAAATCAGAAATTGACCTCCAGTGTCTTAGAATATTGAAAAACTCTGTTGTCCCCACAGTGAATGAGGTCTTTCTAAGATTTTTTTTTACTTCTCCAATATAGCCTGACGTGTGAACATTGCTAATAATGGTAATGTCCAAATGCAAGGTAGACTTCTTCAGTAAGTAGTCGTTGAGCTAGCAAAGGACAATGTTACTTTAACTCTGTTTTAGATAGAAGAATGTTTAGCAAGGTAGAACACTATCTCCTGCTTTCCTCCATTGTCATCCCCTCTAGTTCTTCTCATTGTTCATCTCATCATTGGTGCAGCCCGAGACCTAGGACACTGGCAACACCTCACTGCCAACTGCAGGCAACTTTCTATTTATCCTAGGTGAGGAGGAGGTGGTATTTTTAAAAGGTATTCAAGTAGCATTTTAAGAGTCAGAAAGGCTTCATCCATATGTATCTGTAGAAAAATCATGGGACAAAGCAGGTGTACAACAGTATTTTGTAACTAATATGCTTCTAAACCTGAGACTTGCAAGTTGGATTTTTGAAGCTGCTTGACAGTTATACATTTGGCACAAGGTCAAGTGGAAAGTAGGTACTTTTAAAAGTCTCACCCACAGTCTTTTAGAAAATCTCTTATATTTTTAATGTACATGTTCTCCAAAATGATTATTTCAAGAATGTATTAATGTTAAAAAAAAAATAGACACAAATCCCAAAACAACAACAACGCACTTTGAATATAAAAATGTGAATTAATAGATGCTGCTTTTTCCCCCCATGTTCACAACGAGAGCTGTCCACACCACTGTGCTTCATTTCCCTTTTAGTCTGTAAAGGCAATGCCATGAATAAATAAAACTGAAAGTGTGAAACAGCTTAGAGTTGAAATTTGCCCTTAACAGGGCATAACAAAACTTTATTTAACATCTACACCTGTGAACAATGCCTCATTTCGATCGTGCCAGCAGATGGCACTCTTTATATTAAGTAGATTTCACAGGAAAATTTAATTTGTTTCTTTTTTTCTTTGTTTATTGAATATTGGGAGGTACTATCTCCTGAAATGATAAATTGATCTACATAGAACTTCAAATAACTGCATTTGTGATGGTGTGTATAAACTGATGTTTCTAATACATGCCTTTCTCAATATATAGGAAAAATTAGGATAAGAAATTCAGCATGGTTGGAGAATTAGCACTCCCAAGCATTGGACAATTAAGGTGTAGAAGTGGGTTTCTGGGAATGTTTTGCAACTACTCTGTGTTTCTAGTGGTTAGGCAAGTCCAGGCTGAATGTTGGATACTTAATTCTGCGTGTTTGCAATCTGGCATTGGATGCCTTTTCCAGTTCCAACAGAGGAGATACCAGAGGAGATAAATGCACAGGTATTCTGATTATACTGGAACAGGGAACACTGGGGAGGAAGGAGAAGGACTTCAGATTACCCTAGTCTGATCCTGCAGGAGAAGTTTGGGACTAAGGAGAGAAGCTGCCTGTGAGCAGGAGCTGCGTTTCTTCCATCTCCTCTCTTGGGTCTGAGAATCCCTTTTGTGAAGCCAGTGTGCAGTGGTGGCAAGAGGACATCTTGTCCTGTCTGAGCTGGGGAGGTGCTGCCTGGGCAGGGAAAGCACCAGGAGCACAGCACCACTCCACCAGCAAAGAGTTACTTTCCCCTGGATGCTTTCCAAATCCTTGCAGAGCTGCCACCTCTAGCACTGATAGCCACACCCGCAGCCAGTGGACAGTAGCGTACATTTACAAAGGTATTTAGCAGTGGACAGTAATGTATATTCAATCTGTGTACAGTAACATAAAATCCTGTGGTTTGCAAGTGAGGAGGAAGAAGAAACACAGGTCCCCATAACCAGTAAAACTTCTGTAGCTAGTAATGGGCTAGGTTACTGATGGACAAAAAACACATAGCCCCTAGGGGAAAATAGAAAGCCTTCCATTTTTCCAGCTACAGCAGAGACTTCAGCTGAAGTGGAGATTCCTTTTCTGAGAAAGTAAGTGGAAATAGCTTCTGCCAGGCTGGAAAGATACTCTTGATTACTTGCTGTGCTCTTGGATAATCAAGGACACAGTGGAAATACCACATAGCATGTGACCGGCTTTGATTTATCCCAGGAAACCTCTCTCAACCTCAGAATGTGCTGTAAACAGCTGCTTCACAAACTTCAGACAGAAAAACCTCTCATTTTTTTATCTCTTAATAATAATAATAAAAAAAGTTTGTTGGATGTTGCACAACTGCATCATTCTGGACCTTGCATAAAATTAGAACATGAAACAAGGAAGACTTCAAATAATCTTGTTTCTTGGGTGCAGTCTTTTGCAAGGTTTCAATTACTAACTAAAATCTGTTAAAAATATTTGCCCCATTAATCACATTATGTTCTGTGTTATTTAGTATTCTGGCTATTTCTCTCCTCTCGCGTGGAATTATGTCTCTCGCTGCCCTCTAGAAACTCCTGATAGTTTTTCATTATTTTGCCTTTTTATCTCACGATGTAGACGTTTATAGCTACTACCTACCCCAACTTCCATATGCTTTCCTCAGCTTCCCAGTTCTGACAACATTTAGTAACAATGTCAAGCCTTGTTAAAGCACCTCTATAAGTGTTTTTTCCTTAATAAAAATCCCCAAAGTTTCACAATAAAAAATTACTATATTTAATCCTTCTTTTCTTCTAACCGTACTCAATCTTTTTTCTCTTTGCCTTAATTTTCTCTTGGTGACTCTGGAATTATTCTGTTCTGGTCTGTGTTCACTGTTATGAGTGACAAACTGGGAAGCTAAACCCTAAAGCTGCTGTGTTCAAATGCTCCCTCTACTTCTCCTTTCTCCTGACTTCTTCCTATATATAGTGCTGCTTGTTTTCCTTCCTATTTAACATCTTTGAATCCCCTTGATGCACTTCGTGACACAACTTTTGGTCAGGCACCTGGGAGTTCTTATACTGTTTATTAGGAACCTTCTAGCAACACTTACCTTATTGCCTTAAATCTACCAAAAATGCTGTCACATCAAAATAAGCTATTTCACTTACACTTCTGCTTCTGCACAGTCACCTCCAAACCCTTGTATTGGCACATTTCCTCTTTACCAAATACAAACCTCCTCTGGCTTGCTGCTTTTTTCTTTCCCACATTTCTTTTGGCTGACCTCCCAGCCACTTTGTCAAGAATGAAGCCTTGTAACCTAGCATTTAACTTTTGTTTTTCATCTGTTGTTCATTCCAGGACTCCTTCCTGCGTCTCCATCCTCCATGGCCACATCCACAGCCTGGCAGCCCAGGTGAGTTGATGCAAAGAGGTACATTGGAATAGTGCTAATATAGGGGACCACGACCCCTTAACTCACGGCAAACCTGCATTGCTTTCCTTGCTTACTCTTGTTTGAATGTGGTTGCAACTTTTTCAAAATAGACTTTAGTATTCGGATGAAAAATGAGGCACTTAGATCTTTTGTTAGTACATAACAATGTGCACAAGAGTATTTCTGGAAAGAAAAAACAATGAGAATATCTGTGAATCTCTGCCTTCTATAAATAGGTAAAGATATAAATATTCATCCCTGAGATATTTTTGCTGTTGTCTTGGAAGCTTTTTGGGTGTAACAGTCACACAGATACGCAGCAAAAAGGAGATAGATGATACCATGGAAATTTTTGGAAACTTTAGGAATTATTCATACTTCTGAAAAAAACTGTGTCAGTAATTAAACAACTGAATTAATAATTACCAATATGTATGAAAAAGCATTTGATAGGTTCCAGCCTTAATATCATTTAGATGCATATGTAATTTGTCTGAATATTCTTTTTTAAGATTTTGGGGGAAAGCGGGGGAAACGATGACATTTTCCCAGTGAATGTAATTTGCTGTTGTTTTAATGCAGAGCTGAACTATTTTTTTTAAAATGTGTTTGCAATTCCCAGTGTTGTTTTTGATGTACTTTCATAGCCTCTGCCTCTCTCCTGAGCATAACCTGTCAACCCTTATAAGTATTTTGTTTCATTGAATGTTTCTTTTACTGTATGCTGATGTGAGATGCACAGTGCTCTCTAATTAGTAGATCTTTCTTATTACGAGCTGCTGGTTTGGGGGAATGGCGCATGGAAAGGGGACAAAAAAGTTCATAATATTCTGCAAAGGTGATGAAATCCCGTAACACATACCCACATAGCCACTTTTTGCCCATAGTGTTTCTATATTGCGATAAAAGACATAGCTGCAAACCCTTTATGATGTACTTTGACAAGCTCCAAACTAGCTTGTATTGGTAACAGCAGTATTTTAAGCAGTACAGCATGGACTCCAGCACCAAGTTCAAGTCAAGCTCATTCATCTAGCTTCTAAACTGGGACGGAGGTGATGTGGTTACCAGTATAAGGTGTTGGTCATGGTTGATCAATAATGTTGGGGTCAAGTCAAAGATATGTCTAACCTCTTTTGGGCAGTAGGAAAAAAAAAAAACTTATATTAAGGAGAAGAAAAACCATATAGTGATACTGCCCTTGACTTAACCTATGATCTTCTACCATTCACTGATTTAAGTTCTTTATGATCCAATTGTCACATCCAGAGAATCGTGTGTTATAGATCTTGGGTTTAATAAATGCATCTTCCATTAACTTCCAGGATTTAGCTGTGCATTGTATTAAAAAAAAAGTTATGTTTGTTTCAGACTTTCTAGAAGATTATTGTTTTTAATATTACTAGTTCTTTTGTCAGGAGTAATAACAAATCACCCCTAGTTAGCTTGTCCAGGACATTTATTATTTTACAGATCTCTACTACATCCTTCTTCAGTAGCTTCTTTTGCAGGCCAAAAATCCTGGTCTAGTTTGTCTTTGTGTTATTTCATATCCTTTATAATTATTTTTCTTTCTGCCTTTTTTTTTTTTTTTTACTTTTCTCTTTTCACTGTTTGGAGTGTTTCAGTGTAGGGTTGGTTTCCGAAACAAGGTAACCAGAACCATGTGAGTATTCAGGGTATGAACTAACAAAAAATTAATGGTAGCATAATGAGGTTACTTTGTTTTACTGTTTTCCCTGAATACTTCCTAATAGTGTTTTTGCTTTTTTGCTGCAGAACAGTGAACTGATGTTTCCAGAGATCCCCAGCTCTCTTTGCAAGTGACAGTAGATAATACAGATTCCAAAACTCTTAGTTAAGAAGATTTTTTTTCTGTATGCCCTCCTGGATTTTTTCTAGGTATCACATCTCTACTGACACAATGTCATGTGATCAGTCACTAGCCTGTGGGTCCTCTGTAATACTTTTTAGAAAGTATATGTTTTGACTATCATAAATGACATTCTAACTCAGCAAACTTTGTTACCTGAGTATTTTCCTTCTTTTTACCAATTTTTTTTGAGTATGCTGAAAGACATAGGTGCCAGTGTAGAGTCTCACGGCACACCCCAGTAAGCTTCCTTTCACACTCTTTATTTTCTATCTTTGTATATTCCTGTAAGTGTCTTCCCTTTTATTCCATAACAACTTGCTTTCTTTAGAAGCCAATGGCAAGGAATCCCTGAGTGAGACCCCTAGAAATTCAAGTACCTTGCATCATTATGTTCAAGTTTACTCATTTACTTTCTCATACCTTCAAAAGCTTCAAGCAGGTCTTTAAGGCATGGCTTTCATACAAAAGCCGCATCAACTCTTCTCTAGTTTATCATTAGGTTTCATGCACTTTTTAACAATTTGCCAATGCTTGCTGTTTGCAGTTCTCTACCACATCCTTAAAAACAAGGCTATCTTATATCTTTTATCCTTCTAAATTTATTTAAGTTGTAGTCTACATGTCACCAGTAGTAATTCAAATACTAATACCTGAGTTCCTTTAAGGCTCTTGCGTAAATGCCATGTGGTCCTGGTGGCTTCTACTGTACCCTCTGGAAGGGTCCTTGCTATTGGTATTTTATGGAAAAAGTTTTATCTTTAGTTACCTTCTTCAAGGAAGTTGCTCCTCAGAGAACACCTTGTTATCTAGCTAACATAAAATTAGTTCTTCTGTGTTCCCAAGACTCATAACCCAAATCTTAAACACACTCTGTTTCTGTGTTCTGTTCTGCAAAGTTTGTATTCATTAGCCAAAGTACTAACACTGAATATGTAACTGTAAAATATTACTATAAAATCCAGATTCACTTCCAAGTGTGACATTTTTCAATGGAAAATCCTTCAGTTATTCTAGAATTCTAATTTCTGAATAAAAAATGCAATTTTGCCCATATGCCTCAGTTTTACTAATCACAGAACAGATGTCAACTTTTACAGGTCTAGGAATGAGTTGTGGAAGGGGAAAACATCATTTTGTGATAGCTGATGCAGGAAACGTCAGCAGATTCCTCGGGCATTTATGTGAAGGTAGCAGGATGCTAGCCTTCAAAGTTCCGGATTGCAGCCTTGAAACACTTTACTAGTGCTTATAATCTGTACTATAGAATGGAAAGGGATGACTGTTTTTGATTAGCAGAGGAAATTTAAATTAGAAACTCAGGATGAGTTCTATCAATTATTACAAAAGCAACAGGTGCTTTTGAGTAAGCTGATGATGTCAAGCATGGTCTATCTGTTTTAACTTCGTGTCTCACAACTGTTTTTAACACAGCAACTCAGTTTGTTGGGATTTGGAAAAAAATCTTTGTGGCATGATGCTTCTATTTTCCACTTAAAACCAAATGAGTGTGAATCTAGGCAATGTTATTATTTATCTTCTTGACAGTTGTTTCATGGCTTGTTTTCATTTAGACCGGTGGCAGTTCATAGACCAAAGGATAAGAAACATTAGTCCAGTTTATAAAAAGTGACATCAAGCTGCAGCATAATTTCTTGTAATTAACACACTCTTGATGTTGCTTTTCCAAAATGGGCGAGTGTGGTGCTGCCACTTTAGATGTCAGGTTCTTTTTCCAGATTGGCCTGAATTAATATCAGACAACATCATATTTGCAGGAAGAAATGATAGATTATGTTGTCATCCGTACTATAACATCTGATTTGTATAATGACTCCCACTATCAGTGCAGGATTAGACAAGTAGAGTAAGGTACCTCATAAGTAAAGGGGAACATGGATAGCTGGGAGAATTACTAGGAGGCATGAAGATGTTGCTGAAAGTTCAAATCTTAGGTGAGAGTGGACTAAGGATCACTACTGTCTCCCAGGTGTTGTGAGATCTCTATCTTCCAGCTCACTGTTAATTCCTCAGTAGTATGATGTTGCCATTCCAGCCAAAAGAGCAAAGCAGATTGCTGGTGCATGGTCAAGGATCGTGTAGTCTGTACCTTGAGGCCTTATCCCATTCCCTTTGCATGTGTCAGATGATGCCAAAGGAGTAAGATGACACCTAGCACTTATCTTTGGAGGATCCCCAGTCAGAGGTGGAGCTAGTTACCTAGCTGTGATGGCTCTCTTCTCTCCTCAGCTAAGGCAGGGCACAGGTGACAGTGACATTCATTGTTAGTTGATGGGAGGGATGGGCTGCTGCTTGTTGGTTAGTTCACGGGCTTTCCTCAATGTTTCCTGTGCTGCCATATATGCAGCTGAGCTTTTGCTGAGGTCCTGCTTGCTGTTGCTTAGGGTTTCAGGGAGGCAGTGCAACAGCCAGAGCTGTTCTCTTCCTCACCCCACAATGTACTAATAGGCAATTGCAGGGATAGGGGCAATCAGGGAAGGGAGATCTGTGGAGCCAAACACTCCTAGTTTGGACTGGGCTGTTGCTGCCCCCTCACAACTGTGCTCCAGGGCCACTACACCAAGACTGCCTTCCACCCATTTATTACACACCACTAATTTAAATTACTCTTGTAAGCTAGGCAGCTAATGCTTCTTTACATAGAGAGAAATCCAAAGTAGACAGTACATTGTTACTTGTAGATCCACACAGGAAAAATTCAGAGAGTATGCAGATCTTTATTTATATGTGGTAATCTATATCATACATGCTCACAGATAGGCAAATTGCAGCTTTACATCAGAAATTCACAGGAAAGCCTCAGGCTGATGTTAATTCCATCATTTAAATAAAGAATTTCCCATTGTTACAGGGGCCTTGGAGTGCTTCTGTGCTCTTTGTATTTACATAGTGATTTTCTCAGTTGAACCAAATGTATAGTGATACAGACTAGTGATACCTTTACCAGTTATATATTGAATTATTCATCATTACAGGAGATTTCAACCAATACTGATTAATTGTTCCTCTTCTAAATACCATTTCTGTTGTAAAGCTCCCACTAATTCTGTTCTTTTGCCATTATATGTTATTTCTATCTGTTATCTGAGTTGTTTTTCAACCTGGTATTTAAAAAGTACCAGAACTGTCTAAAGGCTATTCAGTGAAACAGACTTTGGAAAGATATACTGTCAAGGGCAGAGTATTGAACAAGGCAGTAAGAGAGAAAAGAAAAACCCAGACAACATAATGATTCAGTTACAGTGATTACGCTTGTAGTAAGCATTACTTCCCTGGAGAAATGGATGGATGGATGGATGGCCCAGTTCTAGAATAAAAATAGTCAGTTCTTATTCCACATACCCCACAACCTTCTTCCAATGTCTCTCATGTTAAGGCATGTGGTTTTTTTCTTGTCCTTTTAAAGAACAGGTAGTGAAAAAGTTACTGAGGCCTTTCATTTTTGCTTGGGGCTATCAACCCAAAATTAAAGACAAAGATATACCTATACGATCATGTGACCCACATCAAGGTGTAACTTCTGATTTCTAGGCCAGCTGGATTGGGATGCTGTCATTGTTGTTCAAGGCAGGCACTGGCTGGAGGTGAACTGGTCATGTCCTCAAGGTGTATCAGTTGTCCTTATGGCCTGGCTCAGTATCTACCCTCTATGCCCTTGCATTTACTCACCCACAAATCTGCCTAGTGTGCCCTCCTTCACACATAGCATATGACCACATGGAGAGGCTTGAGATAGGAAACCTTGGGTGCAACATATTGGCATTCTTGTTTGAGACAACGTGCTGTCTTCTGAGTCTACCAGCTGCTTGCCATTTCTGCTGTCCCTGCCTCTTCAGCTTATGCTTGAGAAGTCATAGCAGCAGTGCTATGCAAGTGTCCACTATGTCCACAGATAGCATCACCCTGAGGGAGTTGGTGCTTCAGAATATAAGAGAAAATTGTTGCCGAAGGTATGAGCTGATATCACAGGTCTGTGCTATTAGCCAGGGACGTGGTCACGGCTAGGACTTCAAGTAATCATCCCTTTGTTGAGAGGAGTACAGAGATGGCCATGTGTTAGTGGGGCCATTTTGTATTCTGAGATGACCAATAGTGGATCCAGATTTTGGGGATGAGAGAGTAACATCTGAGGCCCTCTGCTCTTACCACCAGTCACTTGAGCCTGAAAATTCACCAGCAAGTGGGCTGCCAGTTTAGCCTAAAGAAGTCTGCTGCAGTTGTGATCATGCAGAGGTCTCCAAAGCTTTTTGCAGAGGTTCTATACCTATATATGACCTGTCTTACAGGTTGTGAGGGCCTTCAGTCCTTGTGGATTGTACAGCTCCAGGGGAAGGAAGAGGACTGATGAGATTTGCATTATTGTATGATGCTTTCATCCCTCACTGTGGCTTCTGTACTTTTAACGGGTACTGTAATCCTGAGGCCTTGGCAGTGGAAAATTCATTAATACAGTACCATATTCTGCAGTGTGCATGAGTCCTTGGTCTTCCACCAGAATCAAGCCCTTTTCCCAAAGTGGTACTAGTTTGAGTTGATTCAATAGATGTCATAGCTGACACTGTGTGCCCTAAGTCTGTCTGTAAGGAGCAGATCCCATAGCAAATTGTCCTCTCAACGCTACTGAGCTTCCTCTCAGAAGGAAATGGTTCTCACTCAGCTCAAATCTGGGCACAGAGTAAGAGTAATACAGCGAGGGCAACTGAGATCCTGTAGTTGAACAGGAACTAAGCCACACTGACAGTGCAGACACAGACACATCCCAGGATTTGGGAAAACACCAGACTAGACTGTTTAGCCATATGTCTAATTGTCACTTGCATCCACTTTCATAAAGTGTAGATCCATCCGACCCTATCCCTGATTCTAATTTCAGTCTCTAAGTCCACTCTTCAGAAGAATTTGCCTCCTTGGATGATGATAAGATTAGAGATTTGTTAAAATGCTAAGGCAGCTTTTTGCTGGGGTTCTAAGACAACTTGTTTCAAATTTCTGATGTGCATGTTCAAATTCGGTTCTCATAGATCTGTCACAAACACTCCTCTATGTTGTTTTTTTTTTTTCCTGCCCTACCTCCTGTCTGTTTATTTTAATCTCTATATAAGTAAAATGCTGTTAAGTGCAAGTAGTATTCCACAATTATAAATGAAAACACTCTAAGAAAGGCAATATGAAACTACCAAACCTGTTTTTTTCCCCCTAAGTTTTCTCTTCATTCCCCCTTGGAGTTGGAAATTCTGTTAACGCAATGATATCCAAAAAGAATCAGAAAAGAAGCAGTAGTAGTACTTCATGAAATAGTTTATCTTCTAAAACTACAGAAAACTAATAAGTAGCATTAAAAATTATTACTGCAAGTGTTAGAAATAATAATATTATACGATGGAAGAAGCTTGATTTTTTTTTTTTTTTAAATGTTACCTGATTTTTGGGAGCTTCATTTAGACCAGTCAGTTTGAAGACTCTGAAGTCAGACACCCTTTCTGAAAAGGTGAGTATTGAATGACACAGGAATATACAAAACTAAATCTAAATATGAATTTAAGCAGGGACACTCAGTTTGAATGTGATCCTCAGTGATGAATTTGAATTTCTGTTCTGCTCTATTATCCAGATTTCATTTCATGCAGACAAGGAAAACATCTGGATTAAAATGTGTGCTCCCATTTTATGCTTTTAAAGCATGATGCTAGTGTTTTTGACAAAGAGGTTTTTAAAGATGATTTATATAAGAACTATTTTTTTGTTTCAGAATAGGCATTCACTTTTCTCAGAGGATCCATTTTATAGATCAGATTTAGAACACATAACACATTCCTTTCTGATTTTGGTCAATAAAGTTATCATGTAATTATCATCAACTAGTATTTAATAATTAATTCCCACCTCTAGGGCTGTCTGTGGACAAAGTATGATATCTCATCTGAAAGCAGTGGCTGAATTTGTCGGTGAGGTATGGGGGCAGGTAATCAGTGTCATCACGAATAATAGAGCTTTCATAATTTTCACTGACTGCATTTAGAAACCATTTCTGTACTTCTAACGTGGACAAAGTGCCTGAAGCTCAGGACTTCATTGTACTTTTTGCATAGTCTCTGAAATACAAAGTAAAAATCTAGCTTTACACAGAGTCTTTAAAACAGAAGTAGCACAGCTGTGGGCTGTGTAAGCAGAACTGACCTTGGACATTGTCACATGAGGACATCCGTTATCTGTATTTGCAATCATCTGAGGGGTGAACTTGGGTGGAGATAATTGCATGTCATCAGAGGCATCCTGCAATGGTCAGAGTAATCTCACTACCACACCATGCTAACACTCAGGTGGAAACTCCCAGGTAACAGCATAGCGCGCAGCAGAGGAGGATAAAACCAAATTTGAACATCTCACTTTCTACATGGACATATCCAGCAGTATGTCTAACTTAGGCTTTTGCCCACAGCTGCATAGTTTGGTGTTGGGGTGTAGTTCCTTTGTGAAGCTGAGCAAGGATTCATGTGGTACCATGTAAAGATAAATGCTGTCGAGGTCTGACTGTCACACTACCTGCTGCCACAGGCACTTCTAGGGAGCAGAGCTTGGTTTTAGCTATTTTTCCATAGCCTACTGCAAGGGCTTTTTTGTTAAAGCATGCTGAAGGAAAATGCCCCGCACATGGAAACATGGCCGTGCAGGAGTTTTGGACCATGTTACAGAGCAGCTGTGGTCCTTGACTGTTTGAAATGGCTATGTGATAAAGGATAGGAGATAGCATTTGGTATTCTCTATGATGTGAACTAGAATCCTGACTTCCTGGAGGCCAGCGTATCCTGAAGAAAGCAAGCGTTGATCTGTTCTATTCGGCAGACTCTGAGACGTAGACAAAATGGGTGCTATAAAATCAGTAGGGCAGCTAGTTGTAATATCCACCATTCTGGAATGTAACACAGTCACCCTTCCAATGGTTATAAGATCAATGTGAGGGGTGTGTGAATACTGTCAGTTGTGTTTCCAGAGCTGGAAAATTTATGCTGAGTGAAGGTCCATGTGCCATTGAGAGATACAGTCACTGAGGACTGTACAGGAGCAAAGTCTCTTCAGAGAGTCACAGCAGATGTCAGCCACTCCATATTTCTGGTAGACTTATCTACCTCAGACTGGTTGTCCAAGTTGAGGTTACACGCATCGAAAGAGGAACGGCAATTTTAGGATCGGTGCGGCCGTAGAAGGGATTGTGCTGGTGCTGGAGGGAAGGTGTAAACCCTCAAAGCAGGGGGCTTGAAATTCTAAAATTCCAACTCCACTGCTGGTCACCCCATGTCTAGGGACAAAGCGGTGCCTTCAGTGGTTTTAACCTCCCTCATTCAAAACCTCTTCATGGCAGGGAGTTCCCTTGCTCAGACTATGGTCATGTCTCAAACCACTGTGAGAGGGTGAAGGTATTGGTATAGGTCCTAACAAACATCTGCTCGGTTTCCTGTCAGTCTAGGGCAATTCACAGACCAGTGCACACCATGTGTCCTAGCTCACTCCATAACAAAGGCAAGGATCAGCTTCTCTGTCAAGACTGCATGCTCCTTATTTCCATGTGTGGCAGAAGCAATCTTTATGGGAAAGAAAGATTTGTAAGCCTAGTCCATGTTTGATCTCTCTCCTACAAACAGTGATTACTTCCACCACATTTAGGTGAAAACAGATTGAAGTTTCATTGTTTAGATATTCTTAAAAATTAAAACAATATGAAACACAATAATCATTAATATGCATTTCCAGACAGAGTCTGCAGCTTGCTTTGATTCTGAAGAGTGCCTGTCACACAGTAAATTGTAATTATAGCCGCAAATTTAATGGGAGCCACAGTGATAATGATAGCAAAAGAGATAAACTGGGGAATGACAGAAAACACTAGTAACTTGCTAGTTTCTCCATAAATCTATGGTTTGGATTTGTATTTTGATTCCTTTCTATCTTTTAAATTGAAAAATTTTTTTTCATGGGCCACATTTATACTTAGTTTCCCTTTCGGAATATTTAATAATGTATGTTGTTGATCTAATTGGCAATGGTGGCCACTTTGGAGCCATGAAGGTGCAGTTTGCCAAATCTTTTAATTCATGATTACGTATTACAGCAGTGATGACTTTAGATATTTAAATATTGGTTGTTTTGTTTTGTTAAAGGAAGGTCCATTAAGTGCGCTTTGTAAAAGAAAAAAAGACTCTTGAATCATTTTTTACCAAGTCCTAGGCAAAGAAGATCAGGATTTATAAATAGTGTTTGGAGCTTTTCTTATGCTTATTTGAAACAAAATCTGTAATCTGAGGAGGAACATAAACTATGAAACAGATAACTTTTCTTCAAACTCTTTTTTTTTTTTTTTTTCCCTGTAACTCAGGAAGATATCCTAACAGAAAACATTTACTTTATCAGCTGATTTAATGGACTGCTCCTCAGTCCAGTATAGCATGGCTATAGCTGCCTGTAAAATTATTCTTGAAAGTAAAGAGAAATACTTCTAAATTGACCCCAGCCTCTTAGGGAAAACAGAGACAGGCTGTGATACCCACTAAGTATTTAAAAACAGACAATAAATTAACAGAAACCAAAGAAACTCTCAAAGCTATTAGTTAAATTTTAATCTATACCATATTTTATAAATACTTGGGATCTAAGGGCTGGAAAGAGCCATTAGATCACATAGCTTTATTTCCTGAGCTCAGTGATTTATGTTTGACGAAATTGTATCTTCCAGGCACACTTCCAGGCAATGCTTTGGATATATTAAGTAGCAGAGAATCCACCACTTCCCTTGGTAGTTAGTGTTGCTATTAAAGCATGTACCTTAGTACTAATATGAATTTGTCATCTTCAGCTTCTGTTTGTTGATTCTCTTTATGCTTCTTTACTAGGTGAGAAAACACTTCAGTGCACAGTACTTTTTCTCTGAAAGGTTACTTATAATTAAGTAGCCATGATTTTTTTTTCTTTTCTTTCTTCTGATTAGCTAAACTGCTTGATTTCCTTTAATATCTCACCACATGGCAATTTCTATAGCATGTGGATCATTTCTATGGCTATTTTCTGTACCCTCTCCATTTCTTCAACATTCTTTCAAAAGGAGGGACAAGAAAACTGTTTGCAGTGATTCAGCAACACTTTGGTGAAGCTGTTTACAAAAGTAAAGTAGACTCCTGGCTCCTTTAGGTGTCCCCTGTGTGGATACCCCACCTCCACTCCCTGATTTATATGCTGTTTACCATTGATTTTACTGGTAGTTCATGATCAGCTGCTTCTCAACCCAGACCTCAGGATGCTTCTCAGAACCGTTCCTCAGTAGAATATGATGCCTTATTCTGGAGATTTAACTTCCATGTCTTACTCCTAACAACAGTACATATAGCTTTGCATTGTGCCACTTAAAAGGAAATTTGGGTAACCAAATGGTTATTGACAGGATTCTATAGGATTGGACATAAAATGCTGATTTCTGAAGAATCTCCCAGAACAGACCTCATGTAAAAGCTGTTCCTCATTGCAACTACCTCTTGAGTACCTCACTTATGCTGTCACATTTGTAATGTTTTTATTTGCTGTGCTGTGTAACAATAGGACAATGCTTATTATTTTGTGACTATGTTGTCTTCAAGCTTTATTTCAAAAAACTTTCTCTATTGTTCCAAGACGATACTTTTTTGAATATGAAGAAGGGAAAGGGAGGCCACAGTCTAAGGAGACTTCTTCAGTGGCACACCTTGAAGACAAACAAGACTTATCATGCTCTCCCAAATGTCTGGCAATGCAATCAGTTTCAAAATTGTGCTGTCACACAATTAAGATACAACAGCTCCTTTCAGTCAGCATACAGCAATGTGCTGAGTGGTTCCACACTCAGTCCCAAGGTATGACTACCCTTGCATCTTCTTAGACATTACAAAAAAAAAAAAAAAAAAAAAAAGAAAAAGAAAAATAAAGAAATTAATTTGAAATCTCCATGCAAGCCTATTTGGAGGTAAAAGCTGTTAAAGTTTTATGGATTAAAAAAGACCAAACCAAACCCACCAAACCCAGAGCATTTTAACATCTGTTTTACGAAGTGGCATACCTTAAAAAAAAAAAAAAAGGCTTGCAAATGTTCAGTTTGAACCAGTGAATTGAACATTTGATGTACAGAGGACATCTTTCTAAGGCATATTAAGACTGAAAGCACTCTATCCTCTAAAAGCTCAAATTTCAGTAAGCAGTGGAAATTGTACAGGGCCACCGTTAAGACAGCAGTAAGAAAAGAAATAGACTGTTAGGAAAATGGTATCACTTGTTGTATTCAGAATTAAAGTAGTTTCTCTAAGAAGAAATATCTCACTTATAGCCCTTCCTCCACCAAAAAAGAAAAAATGGTAGATACTATCCTGCTTAAGACTAAGAAATTGATCTAGAAAACAATATGAACTGAAGAAGGGAAATCCTGGTCTATCAAGTAGGTGGCCTGGATCATGTAACATTTACATGTTGAGGGTCGCATTCTCTTTACTTTTCAACAATGCAAATCAGTAATAACTCCTGTGAAGTCAGCAGACTAACTCTAGATGCATATGAGTATAATGGAGAGTGGAATTTTGATTCAGCTGTGGCTGGATTAAAGTAAATATTATCCTTCTGACAGAATTGCCAGCATGATAAAATAACAAAATTAATAAATAATACATCTCAGACAATATTCTCTTTAAGATAAAAATGAGAAGTGAAACAGTGTGTGAAAATAACTGGCTCATTCATCTTAGGCTGATCTATAAGCTGTGGCATTTACTGATCTCTTCCATACTGTGCATTCTCCAAGACAAAAGTAGGCAGTCAAATACATTCTACTCTTTCTTCTTTTTTTTTTTTCCCAGATTTGTTTGGGTTTTTCCCCTGCTCAGAGAGATGTGAGAGTAGAAATATTTTGTCCACATTATGATACAGATGTCTTTCACAGGACAAGAAAAGGAAATTTTCCTGATCATCCATTTTCTGATTTCTGAGCCATTTCCCATCCTACTAAACTGCTTAATACTCCCTGTAGCTGGACCTGTGACCTGGAATCTTTATGCAAGATTAATGGGAAAGCAAATGGGAATTAGTATCTGGGCGGGTTGCTGCACAGCTCTTGCTTTTATCTAGCACTCCACCTGTTTTTTTCTTACAATTATGCTTTCATTAGTTTCTGAAGCCAGCGATCCTAAAAGACCTTCCCATTTCTTCTCTCTATCTTCCCTCCCCCCGTCCTCAATTCTTTCCATCTCCTATCCCAAAATTATCAAACTCACTCTGCTTGTAACTGACATGCTGACAGGAAATTATTACACGTCATTACACTTCTTAAAACACAATTTACCCAGCCTTTGCAAATTATTCTTCAGCAAGTGTGAGGGGGTAATGGAAACTGTCTATTCCACTTACAGTTGTCACTCATGCTTTCTTCTGAACAATTTATGTTTTCTCTCTCTCCAAAAAAGGGCTGTGCTTGAGATATGTAAAAGCAACTTATCACAGAATAGGAAAATAAACCTCCTGTTTGAGGTCCCTTACTCTGCCTTATTACACAGCAGATTCATTTTCTATCGTAACCTCATTAGTCCTCATGCAAGCACAGTGCAGGCTGATGTTTATTTAGTAGGAGCAGACCTCCTTCTGACTTCTGGCCTGCCAATTGCACTTGACACTGCTGTAAAAGAAAGGTGATCTTGTGTGACTGTAGTACCCAAAACTCATAATCCACAATATTAATAGTTCTATTCCTTGCCTGACACTTTTATTCTTCTTCACAGATAGCTACTGCAAAAGGGTGGGGTTTTTCCCCTGTTGCTGCATCTTAGTTTTGCATTTAATTTTCTTTCGGTTTTGTCTTATATTAATTCAAACGACCAGATCTTAAAGTGAAAGGGTTGTGTTTATTTAAAATACTTAGAATAAGAAAAAAAATTGTGACGCACACTCCCCCTCAACATGATCGTATTGATTAGCTTTCAGGCATTCCTCTGTCAAGCCCATTCTGTCTCAATGGGAGAAGGATGATGAATTGTCTGACTGCTAGAGGTGGGGAGAAAGAAATGCTAAGCCTGGGTCTGGGAATTGGCTAAGTACTTCTGCGGAGCCTCAGTCCCTCAATTGCTCTCAGCAACTTGGCCTCCTTGATTTATAAACTGGAGTGGTGATTAATGATCTTTTAAGTGGACAAGGCAGGCCAAATCTGCACAAATCGGGCCACTCAAACATGACTACTCCTTGTAGGAGAAGAATAACAGCCTTTACATAAAGGTAATTGAGACAGCTTCAGAAGATCTGGTAGTCTGTTTTAGCAGAAATAAATCAGCCACACAGGCCATCGTTTTTGAAATCAGTCCTTCTCATCAAATGGCCTCGGGTCAGCACGTGGAGTTGGGAATGTGGCGGGTTAGCAGACGTCCTTCAGGTCAGAAACATGGCAGACTGAGCAGCCCCTGTGGTGACAGAGAGAAGACCATCCCACCTGAGCACCCCACTGCAGCTTCTCCCTGTCAGCGCTGGGCGTGATCCCACCTTTTTGTCTGTGCTTCCGTGTCAGACAAATGGGGCCTGCCCTGCAGGTTAGAGGCTTGATTCCTCTCCCTTTCATACTTGTCCCGTAGCTGTTTCACTACAACCTTTCCTGGGCTGCCTGCCACCAACCGCCTGTTCGCATGTGCTTCCTTCAGTGGCCCGTGGCCGTACCTGATGCACTTCAGGGCTCCCTACTCCCTAGAGCGCAATGAGCTCAAAATGTTTTAACCAAGGCTCAAAACCTGGGAGCTCCAGCTCCTCCTGGATGCCCAGTGGTGAATAATTTAAACAGACAGAAATGCCGGCTGTAAGTGCTCCGTGCAGAGCAGCTTGTGTCAGCCATCCTTTTCCTCCAAAATACGGCTCCTCAGGCAAGTACTTAGTTTGCCCATCCCTAAGGCCAGCCCTGCGGACAAGTGATCTCCCTTAAAGTGACTAGTGAACTTGAAAGCCACTGCAGTGTCTGCAGTGCAAAATAAAAGTCTTTTCATACCATGCTTGTATGATGGAGAACAGAAATCGTGGGGCATAATGAATATTTTTCAAGGAAATTATACATGGAATCAGGAAAGCTGACAAGTGGTAAATGAAGGGGGTGGCTAGAGCAACTGAGCAGCGTGTGGCAGCAGGACCAGTAGCAGAAAGGTAACCTGAGGTCAGAAAGGAGCACACCCTCTTTCCTGGAGGGAGACTCCAAAATGATTTCAATATCTGGTGTCCCCTCTGGGGAAAACTGACCTCTATCTGAGACAGGGAAGGGGGGAATCACAAGCCTAATTTCTGGAACTCAGTTATATCAGAGCTGTTTGCAGCAAGGCAGGTAATATCTTTTCTAGTAGCCTTCCCCAAGCAGAGGAGGTGCAACAAAAGTAATGAGTTATCCCCAGACTCAGGCTATCTATGGTAACAAACATCATTAGCCCATTCCATGAGGGCTGTGTCTGTGGGCTTCTAGAAAACCTAACCCTAAATTGCAGTTTCTCACAAGAGGACTGGAGAGGTTAAAAACCACGACACTACAAAATCCTCTCTAGAGGAACTTTCCTGTCTGTCTTGCCATTACTAAAATGTTGCTTTTAATAGAAGGGGTGTGGGAGTCACAAGACTCACAGGTCTGCACCTTGTTATCTCTTTGAAGGTGACTTCCCTGCTTTGCTGCATTTCAGTTTGTTCCTGTAAAAACTGTATAGAACACTAGCTGGCTCTCAGAGGTGTTGCGAAAACTTTTAAATACTTGCAGACCATCAGATCTAAGAGCACAGGATTATACATACAAATATACATATACACACACACACATGTATGCACACACATGTTCTCAGATGCTCCAAGTATATCCTCTGACGCACTTGAGCTTGTTCTTCTGACAGCAACTGCTTTGAGACTAGCAGCATAGGTGTTATTCTTAGTGTCAGCTTTTTTTAAAAAAATTGAATTATTATTACTGAATTATTATTACTGTTACTATTATTATTTTAAGACTGAAAGGAGAGAACGAGATGTTAAAGATAATTCAGTGCAGTGATCTTGTGCACTGGAAACTCATATGTCTCATTAGTCCGTTCTGTGACGCCTATTCTGCTATTAATGGAAATAGCAGTTTCTAATGGAGACAATATAAATTATTAGAGATGCATTCAATGTTGCTTTTGTTCTGTAGCCTTTACATCAATATATTCTGGTTTAGGCATAAATATTTTTTCATTGTTTTTATGTGGAAGACCTCTTGAGAAGGTTTTTGCTAATAGTATCCTGCTCATATTTTGAATCCTGTGGCACACCCAAATCTTCGTGCCGAGCAGATAGCTTTTTAATGAGTCTTTAATGTTTTGAATTGTACTTATTTATCTATTCAGGTTCTTTTTACTCTTGAAATTATCCTATTTTCCTATGACCAACCAGTTTCAAAGTTTATTTGTAAAAAACCTGCAGCCAACTCATATGCAATTCTCATATGCTATAAGTAACAAAGCTTTGTGTAAAGACCTAGTACAGGTGTCCTTTTCTAGTGTATTGAGCTAGATCTTAAAACTAGAACCTACATCTGTGAATGTTGGGGTATATGTTGATGTGGAGCTTGAAGACAGTTGTTCTGTTAGCCATTGACTAATTGCTTCATATGGGGATCATAACTGCCAGAAGAAAAGAAACTTCTGCAATAACCACAAGTTGCAGGACTTGATTAGATCTTAGTTTGCAGCAGTAGTAACTTCTATATACAAAGGAGTTATTTCACTCTTCTGTGCCTGAAAAAGCTCAGCTGTATTCTCCCCAGAGATCAAAAAACCTTGCAACTAGAAGCACAAGAAAGATTGAAAAGTTAATTTTAGCCCATATCAGAATGGGATGTTGATGCGAAACTAAAACTTTAATGGCAACCAAAGCTGACCAGCCTTTATCAGTGATGCTTTGTCTTCCAGCCTGAGGCATAGCCTGATATAAGGACTGTTCTGACTCGATACTGACTGGAGAAGAATCTCTTCCTCAGCTGATAAGAGAATTGAGCACCCTATGGTAAGACTCTTGTACAATGAGAAGAGATAAATCTGACCTCCAAATGGCTTACGAAAGTATTTTCTGACCTCTAATGCCCAAAATGTTTCAGACAAGATAAAATAATTATTTCCGTTTGGGTACATCTGCATTTTATTCACAAGGTGTGAATAAGACAAAGAAGAACAGAAAAATGTATTAAAATAACACTTTCAATCAAAGTGTGTGCCTTATTTAGTTCTGCCCAAATTCAGTTGCAATCCCATTAGAAGGACCCCAATCCCAATATTTAATATATGGTTAAGTAGATAAAATGGTTGCTGCAAACAACATAGACCAGATATTATGAAGAGAAGGAGGCTGACAAAGGAAGTTAAAGACTGCTGTGGAACATCCTAAATGTCCCAGACCAATGTCTATAATTGAAATAAAGTACATACTTTTACTGTTGATAAAAGCTGTCAAGAGGGAACAGCAGACAACACTTCTCCAACTGCCTTTCTAGAAACTATGGATTAACTAAATCAACCTGTTAGGTTAATTAATACAGGGGATAAAATGCAATAGCCTTTTGTACAATGGAACATGAATCCTTTTGTGTTTGCTGACTGTTTGTGCTGAGACCACAGGGTCGAATGTTAGCCATTTGTCCCTGAAGTCTGTGCGCTTCTGAAGGCCCATTGGAGGGCTTCTGGAGGAGGGCTGCTGGTAGACAACCATCCATCAATGAACTCTGTCATTGATTGTCATGGTATTTCCAGCTAAATGCCACTCCCAAAGCAGCTATAGGTTTCTTTTCCACCTGTAGTGCCATAGACTTTGTTACTGTTTTAATGTACTTTTTACTGTGCTTTGAATTCAGTCAAGAGTCTGTATTAAAACAGCCACTCTTCCCTTCTTCTAAAGTCTAATCCATCCCTAAAATATTTTCTTCAGTAAATACTTCAGTCTTCACCAGGGAGTTAAATGAGTGTAAGTCTGTAAATGTTGACTGCTTCATTCAAATTCTTAAGTTTCATGCCAGAATCTAACTTCCCGTGTTGCAGTCTAATTCCAGAAATGGGATAAGCAAAATGCAGGACAACAATGATATTTTTTCATGTAACCTATTCCCAGTATTGGCTGTTTGCAACCTGTCCTGTCTCCTTTCTCTTTCTCTCAGGGCATTCTCAGTATTTATAAATACAGGACCGTTGCTATGTCTTGAAAAGTGAGTCAAAACATACAAGAACAATAACTGTATTTTATGGCACAAAATCCAACTGTTTGATACAACTGACTTCTAGTTTTCTGCAACCATTTATTAAGATTCCACATCTGCCCACAGACAGAATACGCTTAGAAGAACTGCTACACTGTCATGGCAAAAGTTTATTTTGCTATGGGTTGTTTCATTTCCAACCAGTTGCAATATTGATTTCTCTCAGTGGATTAATTATCAGTGGCAGTTTCAGTCTTCCTTGCAATGGGCAGAAGGAAAAATGATGTTTTTATTTCAAGGCAGTCTATTGACAATTGTGCCTGGGCTTCCCTTGGGTCCTAAAGTCAATGAAGTTAGAAGACCCATGTCATGAAAGTACTGTGCATGAAATTATTTATTTTATGTGTAGAGGTAGTATCATGTGCATGCCATGATGACCATTTACTTTTTTAAAAAGCTGACTTCATATGTTTTTCATAATATGTTTAATTGTAAAAGCAACACTGAAATTGGGCAAATACCAAATGATAGCGTAATATATAAAAAGTAGCAGGAGGTATTCACACTAGCAAGAAACCTATCAAAATGTTTAGCTTGAATAGAGAGGCTGCATTCTTCTGTAACAGAACATTTCCAGGTAAAAGCACTATGCAGTATTTGGAAGGAAAATCAAAACTTGTGCTGTTGACAAAAACTCTGTGCATTTGTGCATACTACATTAATGATCTGTAAAAACTAAAGCCCTAACGGACTAAATTTTGGATTTTATTGCTTTCTGTTCTCCCCCAAGCCAGAAATATATAATACACATCAGTATACTAGTCTATTGATAAAATATGTATCTTTCTCTCTATATGTGTGCGTATATAATCTACACATAACTGTTCTAACTTTGATGGCGTTGTCACAATGGTTTATGTACTCGTTTTTAATTTGAAAAAATATAATCAAAATATGATTACTATTAAATATTTAGTAAAGCAGGTTTTTTTCTTCAAATATTAATTCAGTTACTACATAAACCAGAAGCAGAAAGACTGCAAAGAAAAAATTAGAGATAGTGTGGGTAAGAATGCTGGTATTCTTTTCATTGCATTGTTTTAACTTCAAATATGCTTTCAGCTGCTGTACAAATTTTCACTGCAGCACACAGGATTAATGATGCAAATTTCCACAAAATAATGTAAGATTATATAGTTAGAATACGTGATCCAAAATGTTGCAAAGAAAATGATATAGCCTGGATTCAATATCTGATTCTTTTAAACTGGAGACCACTTGTTTTACTGAGATTGAGTTGTAGCCACATAGGCTAATGGGTTTGCATATCTGGAACATACTCTGACAGTATCGTAACTTTCAGGGCAAAGGCTTATTTTGTAGGAGTGCAATTGAGAAAGATATATTTACTTGCATAAGGGCTAATTTGATAAAGAATCAAGCATGAATACAAAACTTCAGCGATAACATTCACAGGAACACTGTTGAATTTACTCTAAATTTGAAAAGCTTGCAAAATATTTCCCTCAGCTATTCGGTCCCTCAGCCTTCTGCAGAGGTACACAAAGAAGCAAAACATTATTTAAATATCTTCCCTATCTCCAGCACTTTACAAGTTGATTATTTCTCTAATCACCACAGCCCAAGGCACCACAGAAGCCTGTGAATACACGTCATAAGGCTGAAAAGAAAAGCCCCTTTTAAGTAGAAATGGACTGGTGGCTTGGAAGTGACAGTGACTTCTGTGGATTTTTAGTATTCCCTGTGCCTTTTCCAGTCAGAGACTCTGGCTTCATTAACTAGATCTCAACTGCACCGTGGTTACAGCGTTGTACCATTGTAAGCCTCATTTTTGCTGTATAGAGTGGCCATTATCTCCCAACATCTGTGTAAGTAGTCATATAGTTTTATCTATGTTCAACACAAACATAATGAGGTAATTTGTTGAATATCAGGCTATAGTAGAAGCTCCAACCAGATGTTTTTGGTTTTTTTTAAATAGATGTGAAATATACTTACACTTCAGAGGAATCCATTTGTTCTCTAACCAGATGCAGAGTGAATATTTGAAGAAGTGGTAGAATACCAACTAAGAAGGGAGCTTCACTTCTAGCAATGATTTGCATAAGGGAGCTAACGACATTGTTCCAATCCCAATTCCAGTGGAAAAAATTGGAAACTGATACAAATAGAAAGTGTCTGCAGTTTTTAGGCTTCCTCTTGGGACACAAGATTTTTGAAAATATTCTTTAAGGACTATAGGTAACATTTCAACTGATCTAAAAATTGGAAGATTTGTATAGTGGAGAGTCCAAATTTATGTTTTCCATTTGCATATATCTTTTTACAACAAGTTCAAGGACAAATACTATTAATTTAATAAACATATGTATTGCAAAAAAAGTATGGAAAGCCACATAAGAAAATTTATATCAGTATGTTTTAGCAAACAAAACAGAAAACAAAGAAACCACAATAAAGTTAAAAAAATGAGTGAAGCAGATGTGCTTTTTCATGCTCGACCATGTCAGGACCATGGCAGCGCTGAGATTGGCTTAAGCCGTCACAGATGAAACACATCATGAATTCCTCAAAAACCTGTAGTGTGCATGTTCATTTAGATATTACCGTTCAGCATCCTCTTCCTTTGCTTGCAATTAAAGTACCTGATTTGGAAATTAATCACATATATTTACCGCAAAAGTGGTTCAAATAGAGGCTTCTTTGGAGTCCTAAACACATTCCACATGGCCACATGTGCTAGCTTGCTGTGCTGGCTGGAGAACAAAAATGTGGAGTTCCGGTATTGTCACTTCTCTCTCTTTATTATGAGCATATCCTTTATCCTTGAAAGCCAGGATATAAATGCCTTTGGGATCTTTTATTTTGTTATTTATAAACTTATTTTCAGATAAGACTCGATAATTATTTTCAGATAAGGTTCCCAGAAGTCATCACTCACTGTTCAGTCTTGAGGAAACTATGTAGAACTGAATAATTTTTAGACTTTCATAGTAGAATTTCTCATTTTCATATGTAGTGACACATGTATAAGTGTGCAAGATTTAAAAACACATAGTGTCACTCTCCAAAGTAACAACAGAAAAAAGGAGGAAGGAAACAAATTACATTTTTCCTACTGAAGGAACCTGTAGGTTGACTACTGTCAACGTAGTTTTATACAGATGCACAAATTTGCTTGGAAATGTAGTATACAGAGGTTACGCAAGGAAGCATAAGTAAGTATACAAACTGCAAAACAGAAGCATAACAAAGTCCTGGAAGGACACTGAAAACTATACATTAAAACAAACACAGCCTGGTACCTATACTCTGATCTTAGGATTTTGTGAGAAATTCTTGTGTCAAAACCAATAAAACTATTAAGATTTTAATGTGATTATGCAAAAAAATACAGAGAGGGAGATTTTTCCAGTTATATTAATGAGTGGAAATTGTATATATAAATATATAACAATATTTAGTCCAGAACTTGAGCTACGCTGTAATTACAGTATAATTACACTGTACTTACGTAAATGTTTCATGAAATTCAATACTTCAATACAGGTGTCATACTTAAATGTCTAAAATAGGCATTACAAAACATGTGAATCCTGTATTGGTTTAAAAACTTGGAGACATACATGCTCTTTAAATACATACACATCTCTTTTAAAATTGCAATGATTTAAAAACAAAGAATCTAGAGGTTTCTCAGTATTCCAGCAAGAACAAATAGAATAAAGGTCATGTACCAACATTTTTTTAATACCTACACTCCCTTTACAGATAATGTTGAGGGGCAAATGCACTGATATTGTGTGATGTATCTCAGACATTGAGGGATGCATATGGATCATGATGGAAATCCTTTCCCTCTCTCCTTCCTTTCTGTTCCCTTGCCCTGTCTTTCCCTTCCCCTATCTCTTCCCCCTATCTTTTTGCCTTCCCTTCCCCTTCCCCTTCCCCTTCCCTCAGCATTAGTCGTGTTTGTTGCATTTAACCTTTGAATTGGAATTTTTGCAAAGGGCCATATGATGCATCCTGATCCTAAATTGTCAAGATGAATTTCCCTCCCCTAAAGTTCCTGTATATAAAGACCAATTATGCAGATGAAGAGAATTTCACCCAAAATAAATTGCATGTTCCATCTGATTATGGGTAATAGATTATTCCAGACCCATACTGTCCTCAGGTGGAATTGAAGGATCCTTTAAACATCAAGGAGTATATTCATAACCATTATCCTCTTAACCCTTTGATGTGAAAAGATTGCTATAAAATTTACTAAATTCATCTAAAATGACTTTTGAATCTCCAATCACTTTGTTCTCTGCATTAATAATACTAGGACTAATCCTGCATGACTTGTGAGATTTAAGATGAGTAGCTAATAGCTTTTGAATCAAGGGTGCCTTTCAAGGGTGCCTCTAAGCAGTATCTAAAACTGTGCGTGTGCAATTTGTCTTATCCAAATTGGTGCATATTCAGAAAGCTATGTAACCTATATACAAACTGCATTTTCATTCAAGATGTATGTAGACCATGATCTTCCTAACTGATATATGCAAATATAGTCTGAGGATTAACAGTGGATTTTTTACACAGAGAACAGAAAAGAACTATACATGAATACTTACAGCTACTTCTGAAAATTTAGCTCTATTTATCCAACTAGCAACTGTGGAGGTTTGATTGCCCTTGGTCTGGTTTTGTATCCTAGGTATATTTTGCTTTTCTCCCTGGTTCCAGGATTTTGTCACCATGGCGTTAGATTAAGGCTAACACACTGAGACTAGTATTTTCTTCCTCTATTCTCCACCCCTCACAATTTGTCCTTCTGGTAAAAAAGAGAGTCAGAAGCACTAGTCAGTGGAAGCAGCCGCAGACACAGCCAAAGCCTGAGCCTTTCTGTATTCAGAAGCTATTTACTTGATTTATGTATTTTCATTTCTGTCATTTTTACATCATTTTCTTGGCTTTCTACTTTCTCTGACTTTCTTCTTCCTTCATGGTCTCTGCATCCAGTGTTTATTCTTACCTGGTTCTTTTGCCCTTCCTTTTTTCTGTTTTAACTCACTCAAATTCAATATTCCTTCTTCTTCCTTTATTCTTTTCATGTATCCCCAGGTAATCTCCTAGATCTTTCTTTGACCTCCCTCTCCCCAAAGATATAATGGAATATACATGCTATTTTCTGCCGCTTCTACTTTCTTGCCTATTTAGAGGATACACTTCTCAGAACAAGGATTCTCTGTTACTCTTTATGCTTACTGTGCCTAGCACAAAAGGACCCCAAACAAAAGCTCACCTACAAATCTTATGGATGAAATCTTGAAATACTTTTCTTTCAGATTCATGTAATTTGAGCATTTTTATGTTTTATTGCAAATTAAATAAAGACATATTCATGAACAGAAACAAAACTCATTTCCAGAAAATTTTGTTTCACCTGTGAAAACTAATAAAATCACAACATATTCAAGATAACATGGTCTATATGTAATCTTGGATAGCATCGCAGGATATTAATCCTGTTTGTGAAAGTGTAATTTAGGCATTCAAATGATTCAACCTGTTTGTAAAATGGTTATTTCAGAAGTTTTTTAGCTTCTCATCACCAATGACCTTCAAGATCAAAGCCCTGTGTGACTGGTTGGCCCTCTAAAAACATGGAATGAGGAACGACATCGGCACCAGTCTGATGCATCCTATTTCCTTTTCCCTGATAATGCAGTGAACTGCCTAGCTTTGAGCAAAATTAAATGTCCTTTCTGACTACATCCTCAGGGAAAATAAGATCATTCAAAACCAAAAATCATGAAAAGCAAGTATTGTTGTGGCTGTGAACAGACCTCCCTTACACCTGGGAGAATAATTTTCTCCATGATCTAAAGGTAAAAGAAACTGCTTGAATACCCAGAAACAATGACAGGAGCTGTAGGATCCAATGGCACAGGAGTAGCCTCATGTATTTCATTCTCCCTTGCGCTCAGTTTGAGTCATCTGCTTGCGCTTTGGGCAGGAGGTTGAACAAGAGGACTTCAGGGATCCTGTCCAACCTGAATTATGTAATGATCCTTTGTTCAGGGTCAGGTCTTCAGAGACACTGTTACATACTGACTGTGTCTTACTTGCAAATGCAAGGTGCACTCCAAATTCGTGTTCTATTTTGGGATGAAAGCTGGGGGCAGTCCACTCCCCTGTCTCCCTCTCCTTTCCCTCTCCCTTCTTTCCCCACAGCATGTGAGAAGATACTCGTGTGGACAGTTTGAAGGGGCACAGATCTGGGCAAATCTCTGGTGTGGATGATCAAGACACGTGGGAGGCTAGCTCTCCTGCAGCTCAGTTATTACGGTTTTTGAGTCTGCGATTTTGCTCATATCTGCTGAGGGTGGGAGAGCTAATCCCGCTTCAGGTGTGGAAAATATGTAGCCTCTCACAAGAGGTCTGCAGAGTATGCTGAAGAGCAGAAAAGGCAGTGATAACTGTGGGACTCAGCCTGTGAAGACTGTTAAGGAAGAAGCCGTTTGCTGATTCCTTTCTTAGGCCTACTTGAGACCAGCTGTGAACGTTTGGAAACTGCATAACAGCAATTAAAATGTGCCACAAAGCAAAGCAGTAGTCAGCAAGCTGCATCCTAAGAAATCTTATCTTGAAGAGCAGAGTTTAGAAGTTGTGAAAGTATAGGTGATAAACCTACATTGTATTGAAAACACAGAATACCTTCACAACTGGGAAATTCCAACGCTAGGAAATACATACACACACAAAATACCACAGGTGAGTTTACATGCCATCAGTCTCATGCAGTAGTTGATTCCTGGGTAGGCCAATGTGGCTGTGGCTGCAACATCAGCACTGCTTCATGCCCTGCTTCTCCTCAGACAGTGAGGGGTAGAGTTGCACACAGCTACATCCCCACTCTTCACAAACTTCCTGCCAAGAAGTAGCTAATAGTTTTCGTAATGGCAAACGTAGGCTCACAAGACCAGTAATAACCAATAAATCTGCATTTTTTTGCATACCACCAGCCCTAGCTGTTCAGTGAGGTGCTGTCTATCGAAGTAGTAGAACTACAAAGTTTTATACTATCTAAGAATATGGCACAGGAAATGCATTTAATAGCATTTGTTGAGTTATCTTTGCTAGTAAAGTTGTATTACCCATAAATACTTGCTAAAGCTAAACATGAGAGTTTTCCATATTTTCCAACAAAGGGCTGGCAAATACCCTTTGCTTTAGAGAATCTTCTGTTACTTTAAATAACCTTCCCCAGAAGAAATTTCTTTTCAAAGATACCCATATATATCTGTCCCACAACCTGCTTACAGATATGCACATCTACTAAATATACATTTTTATTAAGCTACTATATTTTTCCTCCCTAAAATAGATCTTTCACTAAAATAATTCCTCTTTCTCCATAATGAAATAAAAATAAAATAATAAGTAGTGCAGTTGATGATAGTGCACAGTATAATCTGCTATTTTTCTAAAAAAAACCCCATATTTCTCATGAAAACAGTTATTAGCTTTTATTCTTCTGTACCTTTTCTTTGTCTCTGATTTACACCTTCATTTTATAACTGTCTGTGTCATGATCAGAGTATTTTACATTAGGGTTTTGCGATTGCTTGCCTGTGTCAGTGTTCAAATTCCTCAGGCCTGCTATTTACTGAAAGGAAGTAAGTAATGATACATTTTAATTAATCTTGATTTTATAAGATTTTACCTCTGCCTGATGGATACAAGCTAAAAATCAATCACTGTCTCTTAATTTTCAAATCAATCCAAGAATATATGAAAAGAAACATCACAGAAGGCACTTTCATAGAAGATATAAACTGATGGGAAGCTGTTTGATTTATTATACGACAGATAAGATCTGCATGATACAGCTTCCTGATGGTTTACGAGCCTATGAAATCTTTCTAATGAAGGTTATTCCTGAACTCATAAAATTTCCTATTTCAGTCTGTACTCTATCATACACCTATAATGCTAGATTTGGATTAATAAACTTATTAATTATTAAAAAAATCCTTCTGTTGATCTAATGGAGAGATGCTCTTTGGATGGAAGATATAAAAATGAAACTAACTTCTGCCACAGCACATCCACAAGGGAGCAGCAAACCTGACCACTTGTTTCCTATTATCTTTCAACTTGAAAAGGAGGAAAGACCACAGAGCCTTTTATACATCACTATTTCAGATTTAACTTCGCAGGGCACTGTTTTCTACAGCAGCTACACACATGTATTCCAATTTCAACTGGAAATTAGCCTATAAACTTCTGTTGTTTTCCTAGTAAGCTAGGTTTGAATAAATGGTGACAATTCAGGGAAGGAGATAACATGAATAGATACATCAGGCAGCACTGCATTGATAAAAATTCCTCTGATAAAGAGCATCGCTGTTCACATGCTCAGTTGCCTCTTTCAGCTGAGAGGCACTAACAACTTGCTGAGGGACAGGGATACTCAAGCTACCCATCAACTGTAGCTGATGTGTTCATTGACTCAGTGGAAAACATCCCTTGGTACCGTCGGAGCTCTTACAGCTTACCTGACCTGATTACCTGATTGTTCATTATAAATATTAGGTTTGGTTATAAAGATACTATCCTCATTTTTAATATTATTAATTTTCAAGATCAAATCAGAGTAATAGAGTTAAGTGTGTATTTCCACAGTAGGTCCTGTTTAAAGAAAGCATTTGAACACGTTTTTAAATTCAACCCTATTGAAAACAACACATTTTTACCATTAATATGAAAGTATCCCAATAGGAATGATTTCCTGAGTGGGAGCTTTAATCTCTACGAAGTATTTGGTAGAGCTCAAAACAGGATGAACATGTGGCACTTTTATTTTGCATCAAAAATTTGCATAAGAAAGGATAAGCTGACAAAAGAAGGGACTTAAATCAAAATTGGGTTAGCCAAATAATTGAAATTTATCCTTAATGTGCAGAGGAGAGAAAGTATACATGAAAGGCCTCTTGGGATTTCTCTGAAAAACAAGGACCACATGAAAAGTCGGCTGAATTTATTTTTTTTTTTTTTACCCTGTGGTTCTATGAATCCATTCACATACATTCATAAACTTTGTCTATGAAGCAATTATAAAGTGTCCAAAGTGGAATAGAAAGTACTTTATCAATTAAGTATCATTTTCCATTTCCTTATTTATGATCCTGTGGCTACTAAGCATCAATAACTTCTGCTTTGCTACAGTGTCACCAGGAAGATTGATTGTGCATGTCACCTCGAAATGCGAAGATTTAAATAAAAAACATATACTTGCAACACCACCAAATTAATTTTTGCAAAAAAAGAGCAACTCCATTATATTTTTAAAAATACAAGTTTTAAGGCTCATCACATCTCTGATCAGATGAAAGCTATGAATTTTCCTTCAACATTTTTATTGACATTGTTGTTAATATTTGTAACTACGCACACAGCAAGCATCACAGTAAAAAAAAAAAAAAATGTTGTAAAGAATCACGCACTCAGAAAATAGGAAGTGCCAAGATCAAGGTTTCACAAAAAAATTTAAATCATCTACCTGTGCATATAAACTATGATACAGTTAATTAGATGATTACTGTAAGATTACTTGAATACAGTCAGCCTTTGCTTTATTCAGTGGGTGGAGCAGATGGTGGTTAAGGAACTGATCAGCAATGGTTTTTCAGATTGTTTCCAAACTCCTCCAAAAGAAGCCATCCTATAGGTCCCTACCTATTTCTGATGTGTTTGTGTCTGATACTTTAGGTACTCGGTTGCCACGTGTTTGCAGAGACACTTTAGCCCTCTGCTCAGCAGTGGTATTTTCATGGGCTGGCATGTGAAGAACTATTCAGGTTTGGTGCTGCCAAGAGCCTTGTTCAAGCCTGAAATGGGATTCTCGGATTGTTTGGGTGAACAGCTCTTTGACAAGTGGGGTGCTGTCCTTTGGGTGTGCTCAGGGCACACTGAGAAGAAAGGACAGAGACTGTTTTGAGCATGTCACCCGCTCCACTGACTTGTAATGTCAAGGACTAAAAATGAGTGCCTGCTTCAGGAAGGATGTGAGCCTCAGTTTCTAAGACAGTGTGCTGTGGAAGCTGTTTGTTCCTGACCTGACCCAGTAACTATTTCTTTTATACAAAAATGTGCAGAAGAGACTAAAGAAGCCAGGGCTGAGGGATACTCAAAGGAGGTAAGTTCACGTTCCTGTCTCAAACTGATAAAAGCATAAAGAATTTGAAAATGCAGATCCTGCAACCCAACTGAGCACCTCAACCAGGATTATTGGGTGTTCCAGCTTCGTGCCATCTCTCTGCGGTATCATTACAGATGGAAGAGGCCGAGGTGCTGAAGCAGGTGTCTGTCTTCAGTGTCTCACAACTGGCTGGCGCTGATACTTCCCTGCGTAAATGCTCTCTGGAAATGTCTTTGTCAGGCCACTCACTCACCCATGTGTATATGGGAGAAACAGATACCAAATGCAGGGCAGAGGATAACTTTGCAGAGAGTGTGCAAAAGCATCATGTCTTGCAGGATCTGATTTATTACCCCTGCCTCAGATTCCTCCATGTATCCTTATCTTCATGGGCTATCCTGCATTTTCACAACCATTGTGGGTGCTTCACAAGTATGATTGCGTTACTGCAATTCTTGGAGGAGTAATTTCCTAATGGACAACTGTGGGACAGGGAGATGAATGAAAGTGACCCGTTCTCAGCAGTGTCAAGGTCCCCATCCTCTACTGCAGGCAGTTACTCGCAGAAGGGAAACAAGGCTTCGGGAAGACCTGCGAACACTTAAGTTCCCATCTCAGCACTGGAATGGACTTTCAGCGAAGGGATGACTACATGAGGAGAAAGGTAGAGAGCCTGCAGCACACTCCTGCCAACCAGCCCTCTGCAGTTCAGTGACAACCTAGAACAGAAGTACTCTGAATCTCAACCCCTTCTCATATCACTGTAAAACTGGAAAGAAAAGAACCCAAGAATCAGCTGCTGGTATTTAGGTTATCCTGGCGTGATTGACACATATGTAACACCAGTTGACCAAAGGGACTTGAGGATATGAAAAGACTTAACATTTTTGGGATGAGGAGCAAAGTTTGGAGGAAGTTACATACAGAATCATATTAATTCACAAGTGGAGATTGTGGTAAATTGTACAGTGGATGTTTTGTGTTCACACAGAATATATTTTGTGACCATATATTGTTCAGTATGACAGCACTTTATACTACTGCTTTCTAGCAGCATACATTATACTAATTCCTTACCCTGGAGACATAATACACTGTGCCCCATTACTCATATATGTGTGTCTGTTACTGATGATTATATTCTTTACCTTCTTGGGAAAATAACCTAAACAAAAGCTTTCTACCCCTTTCCTTTCTCTCTTTTCCTTCTCTCCCCTCTTTTCCTTCAGCCTTTCTCCCATCTTTCTGCCCCAAATATATATAAAGGTAATATGCCTTTTTTTTTTTTAAACTGCAAAATGTCTGAATCTTGGTACAATGAATCTAGAATCTTGACCCTGCTGTTTTATGAGATCTGAGGCCTCCTTTCAGGCTTGGTTTTCTACTGACTTCTTTGACATGCTTCACTAGACCTAATAGCTCCCTATTACTAGTTACAATTTAGCATCTGAGCCAGGAGCTGGAGGAAAAAAGGAAAAAGGAGTGTAAATTATATGGAGCTGTGGTGAACAAAGGTTTTATTTCTCCTGAGCACAACCCTTTGATAGGAAAACGGGGGAGACAAATGTGTTGCTAATTTAATTAAGTAGTATGAGATGGCAGGGTCCACAGATGCCATTTAGGACTGGATTAATCAAGAGCAGGTGATGAAAATGAATAGTCACACATAATGTTAGCATTTTTAACAATCCGACACAGTCTAATGGAATCAAGTGCTATTTAACAACAGGGCTTGGTTTTGCTTGCTAATCCAAATTTATCTACATTTTCACCCTGCACATTTCATGTGGATCAAGAACTCTGTTCCCTTCAATTCCTATAAATTTTCTGGGGGGTTTTTAGTTATTTAACATTTTGCACATGTTCATGTCCCCTTGTACTGCACATGGAAAGAAGCACAGTGAAGGCTGTAGAAGCATTGCACTCTATATAACGAACGAGTTTAACATCAAGCAGGTACAGTGCTGATGTTTTTAGCTGTTGCTAAGTACTGTTTATATTAAGTCAAGGATTTTTCATTACAATTATTATTATTACTATTATTATTATTATTACTTTTTTTTTTTCAATTATTAAACTGTTCTTAGCCCATGAGTTTTACTTGTTCTCAGTTCTCATCCCCATCCCACTGGGGTGGTGGGAGGAGTGAGTGAGAGGCTGTGTGGTGCTTAGTTGCTGGCTGGAGTTAAACTATGACACATGTAAACACCTTTTGACATCTGAGAGGTCATACTTATCAGAATGAAACCTTTCTTTTCCTCCATGCATTCCCTTCTAAAGGTACAGAAAAGTTCTGGTCAGTTGTTTCCTTACAGAATCAAGGCTTGAAAATATTTTGTTCATAAATTTTGCGTCCGCCTCCACCTAGTTAACACAATCCTTCCAGCATGGCTTTATCTTTCCTGGCAATAGCTGAAGAGTGGAAGTTAATAACAATCTGCTGTCCAGTGAAAGAGTTACTGAATGAAGATTGAAACCTCAGTCAGACTGGAAGCAAATTTAACTGCATATGAAGTCACACTTTCCCAATAAACAGTTTTCAGCTAGAATAAATTTTATGCCTATAATTTCACTGCTTGCAAGGGGTAGAATGCGCTGTTGGAAATCAGAACTGTGTCTGCTTGTGGTCTTATACCTGCAAACAGGCTGTGGCTTCAACAAATGCATTAACTTTATAGAGCAGCAGGCATATAGCTTGTTTCTCTGCTCCTCTGACAGCCTTTGACACAGAAGGGAAAGTGCTATGACATCTGTTTCTCATCCAGTTATGCAGAGGAGGTATAAGGACTGTCACCTATGCTAGGGTCCTGAAAGCTTTATAACCTATTACTTCTTTACGTGGTGCCATAAAAGCAAACCAAATCCTGCCCAACACGAGACTGACAGAGCATTCTGCAGTATTCTTAGTTTCCAAAGTCTGAGCTCTCTTTACTCATTTAATGGATGGATTTATTGCACTTCAGAGTGCAATTTCCCATTAGTTGTTATCAGGACTGAGGGGAGCTTCTTTATGTCACAGGGAGAGAGAATTACTCCATTATGTGCTATACATTTTGTTGCATTTACAGAGCCTTGCCAAGCTTGTTTCCTAAACTTTATGAAAATCAATTACAAACAGACATGTCTCAGTTTCCATCTTCCAATATAGCTATTCTCTAATCCCTGAAGTCTCTTTAGCAAAGAGACTTCTGTGTGCCATAAAAAATATCTGTCGTTTTAAGTACTTGTCAGTATTAACAATTTCAATAAAAAAAATTCGAAGATACATTTGCATTTCTTTCCAGTGAGCATCGCCAGGATGACCTACCTGACTCTGGTTTTTCAAGTGAACAGTTTATTTGTCAAAGACAGAGAGGAGGGAAAACCAGCAGGGAGAAAAAACACACACCCTCACAGAAATAGAGCCCTAAAACACAAACAGCAGAACCCAAAGCCAATGTGTGTTTATATGAATGTGGTTCTATACCAAAAAGTCTTCCAGAATCACAATAAATTTCAGGACTTTTTGACAGCTGTTTCTGAAAATAACACTGTGAGACTTAAAACTTCAGTAAACATGCTATGAGGCATTTAGCAGTAGTGGATCAGGGGTGTCCATGCCCGGCTGCCTCTTTCACTTGCATGGTGGCAAATGCACTATACTTCTCAGCTGATTAAAACTCATCACTTGGGATGATTTCTTAAACTATTACTGACCTCAGTGCCTGTTTATATCTTTTTGCCCTGTGGTTACTCCTGTAGCATCTTAAGTTGTTCCAGCTGCACTTGCCAGAACTTGTCTGCAATATCCAAAAACTTGGGTGTGTTTATAAAGCTGCCTTCGCATTTGAAGAAGTTACCACATCTTCCTGCTCGCTATTGCCTCCAGATGAGACATCGCAACTCACAGAGCAAATACTCAGAGACTCCCCTTGAATTCAACAAGAGGATTTTTATTTAGGACATCTCTCTTGCTTTGCAGAGTAGAATCACTGATACAGGGTGGCAATGTCCTAAATTGCCATAGCTGCTTTGCATATATGACAATGACCTTAGGTTAAATGATTATGTAATTTTCTCCTTTTCAGAAGAGCAGAAATAAGGAAGACTCAAGTAGAGATGGTGTGAACAGCTGAAGGATCAGTGCGCTTTTGTTCTAAAAATCTTTGTCTAGAGCTGGTAGTTTTGTGTCGAGATTTGTGAGGAGTGAGTGATGGAGGAGAAAGAATCACTGTGTGCCTGTCCTGCAGGCTCATGCTGGAGTAGAGAGAGAAGCTGCTTTGAGTTGAAGGGAGTGGGGAAGAGAAGGGATTACGGAAAGTATTAATTGTCTTTTGGTCTAATTAGACCTTCAGATTAACATCCATAAAGCTCATCTTTTTTTTCAAATTTTTTTAAAGCGCTCATACTTTCTCAAATATGTTCACTTTTAGAGAAGTGACCTTATGCATTTCATCCCCATTGAAGGCAGGGTTATATTCTGAGGTATATTTGTATCTTTTAATTAAAAATTACAGGGACAATATTTAGAATACTTCTGAATTATGGAACATGTTTGTTTTGCAAATGGAGAAGTGTAACCAATAGTCTTATTGCATTTTATATTAAAACCAATGTTAAATTATAATAAAGGAAAAAAGTTAAAAGAATTACAGTCTAGATTTATGTATATGTGTTGAAGATTAATGCCTTTGGTTAATTTGAGTTGAAATATATATTCTAATAATGTGTTAAAATTAGTTCTGAGAGTGCTCATCTGGCAACCATGAATATGTTATAACAAAGGGTAATTAAGCCTCTCTAAAGTTTTTATTTCTTTACTTTTTTCTTCTCTTTTCTTTTCTTTTTTTCTTTTTTTTTTTTTTTTTTGGCTGAACTTATAGGCACATAGAAGCAGGTGCAATTTCAGCAGAGGACTACCAAGATGGTCAGAGTCTGGAGCACTTGCCCTATGAGGACAGGCTGAGGGAGAGGAGCCTGTTCAGACTGGGGAAGAGATGGTTTGGGGAGATTTAACAGCAACTTTCTGTTACACGAGGAACTTATTGGGAAAATGAAGCCAGACTCTTCTCAGTGATGCATGGCAGGACAAAAAAAGACAAAGCCATAAGTTGAAACCAAAGTGGGTCTGATTAGTTACAAGAAACTCTTCCACTATGAGGACAGCCCAATACTGGATGAGGTCACCCAGAAAGGCTGTGGAGTCAAGGTATTCAAGACTGAATAAAGCCCTAAGCAACCTTCATCTGACCTCATAATAGGTCATGACCTCATGATAGATTCATCCAAGCAGAATTTGCCTGTGATTTTGTAAGAGTTACTACTCATCTAGGGCTAATATTTGTTTAAAAGGTGCTACATCTTGATTAGTAGACAACTGACCATGGGCAGATATGTTAGTACTAGACTTGCTGAGCTCCCGTGGCTCCACAGCTCTCGTGGCTCTGCCTGCAGCGTGTAGCAGAGCAGCATGGGCTTGCTAGGAGGAGAAGGCTACTGTGTCCTAACAGGGCAACACTTCGTGCAGTCATTTTGACAAGGCTACTGATGCTTTCTGGTCTTCCTCATGAAGTAAAGTAGCTCTTCTTCCCCCCAAGATACTTAAATAGTATCGTTTGGTCTTCCCATCTCACATAACAACTGGGAAATAAAGAGTGAATGCACCTAGTGTCTATGAACATCAACAAATACTGTAAATACTGTTAGGATTATTGTGACATATATGGAAAGTATAATAATCTCATTCACATGACAATCTTGAATGCAATATTGAATTTCTTGCCTTTTTAGTAAATTAACTGTGCAACTTTACCGCTGCAACCATGATGGCAAACTTATGCAGACTCGTGGTCCAAAGTTCTTAAGAGGTGAGAGTCATCCCTGGGATGTGAGCAAGGTGGATTCATCAGTTGCAATTCTAGGTGAATTTTCAAACAGTCAGATAGGAGTATCCAAGAGGCATTAAAAGGCAGCTGATGTTTACTCCAGTCCTTCTCTTTACCATTTGCCTTACAAAAGATTACTCTGTAATGGAGCTGTATTGCAGCTAGAGGCGACAGAGAGAACAGTGGAGTGACCAAAGCTTCCCACCCTCATATAGTGCACAAGGCACTGAGGAAAGCAATAGGGATCAAACAGAAAACAGAGAGTGAGTGAATGCTGATGCAGGGCAGGGGAGTGGGGGAGGAAAAAAGGAGGCTGGCAGTGTAGAAAATAGCATGACAGGTTCACAGATTTCTTCAGCTGAAGATATTTTCAGAAATGAGGTCTGTCTGCTGGAATTGAGTATAAGGTAAATCATAAAAATTCCTTTCTCCATAACATCTTTACTTATCCATTCCTGGCTAGTACATCTTTTATACATTTCTTAGCTCTTCATTTCAGATATTGGTACATAATAAGTACCAGAATATTCTGACAATGGTGTTTGATAATAAGTAAAGCACTGAGGAGCTGCAACTTGGAGAAAAAAAAAGCTATTGCAATGCACTGCAACTGAAAACTTGTTTTCATTAGGTGGACTGTAGCTATATTTCCTGAGTAGATACATACTCACGATTTTCATGAACTTTTTCTCCTACTGAAAATATTCTTATGCTGCTGTCACCACAGTAGAGGACCTCCTATCCATTAAACGGATTAGTTCTATCTTGCAGATGTTTTATGATAAAACTAACAAACAAAAAACCCCGAACAATCCTCCCTCCAAAAGAAATTTTCTCTCCTTTGTTACATAAATCAGCTGATCCGATAAGGTCTAGCATTATGCAAATACTCTGACATTTCATTGGGAAGGTTTTCTCAAACTATATACTCCACCTATGAGCCATGTGACATTTGGGTTGTCTGAAGCATCTCTGGAAAATATAGAATAGAGACCTCAGTTTCCTCCTGATTAGCACAAGAATGGAAAGAGGTACCGAGAACTTCTTTTTGCCTTTGCTTCTGTTGTCTGTTTTCTTACTACTCATTCCTCTCTTCAGAAATGACTGTTAGCATCTGCAGCTCCATGGTACTGACAGCCCAGTTCAGTGAGTACTGTGGTTGTGATGGCCTCACCTGGAGAATATTGACCCAATGTGTAAGGGAGAAAAGGCTGCATCATGATGGAGAGAAGGAAGAACAAATTATGGGAATGAAGAGCATAGAGAACTGATCTTAACTCCTCTAGGCTCAATACCCAGGGTACTTTTGGCAAGCCTAATGGGAATGACCTCTGGAGTCAGATGCTTTACCTTGGCTTGTTAAGGTGGAAGAGTTATTACAAATACCAGCAGCCGAATACTCAAAGTGTAGTGTCCTGAGTTTGGCTGGGACAGAGTTAATTTTCAGAAAAAGCTGGAAGGTGCACATCCAGGACAGCTGACCCAAACTAGCCAGGGGGATATTCAATACTGTATGATGTGTTGTTCAGTTTATAACTGGGAGAGCTGGCTGGATGGAGGAGGGATAGTGGCTCAGGAATGGGTTGATTCCACGTGGTGAGCAATTGCATTGTGCATCACTTGCCTTATACATTCTTTTATTAGTATTATTGCTATCAGTGCTGCTTCTCTCCTTGTATTGTCCTAGTAAACTGTCCTTACCTGAACTCACGAGGTTTCACCTTTTTCTTCCTATTCTCCTTCCCATCCCATCAGTGAGGGTAGAAGTGAGCAACTGGTTATGTGATGCTTAGTTGCCTGCTGGGCTTAAACCGTAACAAGTGCAAACCTGGAATGGATGGCAGGAGCAAGTGTTGCCTTTTACAGGGCAGGACATCAACTCAGCTCAAAAGTTTTCAACATCCTTTAAGGACCATAGTCACTAGATGTGTATACAGTATTCCAGTTCCATTCCAGTAACACTAAGGTAAAAATTTCATTTTTCTCCTTACCTGCTTACACCTACAAGTGTCAGACTCACTCACTAGTGTGCTAAGGGGCTGTTCTCAGCAACGAGGCTGTTTTGCTGTGCCATCCCACCAAAGTGCTCTGTATCATGTCAGGATTTATTGATCTGTGTGGATGTATGTTTCTAGATCAGTGGACATCTGCCACAAGAGCAGCAGAGCACTCCTTAATTGCCAGTGCTGAAAGAACTTGCTTCCTTCCTTGAAGTGATCTGAAGAACAAACCTTGAAACGATGTGGGACAACTTCCAAGGAGCTGCCATTTCTCTCCTTTGCAGAGCTAAGATGCCAACTGTTCTAGATAAAACTCCAACCACACACCAGTAGTTGTGGAGATGATTTAAAAAAAAAAAAACAACCTGCAAATAAAATTTGATTTAAAGTGCAAAACAGGGCACCTGCGTGGATGTCCAAAAATTCAGTATCTACCTAGGCAAAAATCTGTCTTTGGTTTTCTGTACAGCTTAATGGCACATCTTCTCTCCAAGTTAGTTAAGAAGTATATATAAACATAGATGAGGCCTGTTAGAAATCAGCAGAGCTTTGGAAAAACTCAACAAGTTTTGTCTCATAGTTTTACCAATTGCATAATTATGTAATTGTTATTTTTCTTTGTTTAGCATGTGCACTGTAGTCTCATTAATCAGTACAGCGATGCTAAAATGGCTGTGATTTCCTCCAGTGTGATAAGACATGTTGGCTACTACATTCATAGGGATAAATTGGTTATTTTACAAAGTCTCAAAGGGTGAGGTCTTGGGGGCTCTATTTTAACGTTTGTCACATGATCTCGCTGCATGACATCGCAAATCTCCCATCTCTGCTTTGTTGGCCTATATGCATGAATAATTTTCCCAGTGCTTGTTTGTAGCCGAGCGGGAGAAAGAGAGAATTACCGCTGCACAACCTCTTGTTGTTGGCGATCAGCATTCCGATGGTCTGAGCTGGCTTACAACAGTGTAAAGACATCAGTGGCATGTGTTATAATATATTGAGCATTGTACTCCTGAAGAACACACGAAAGAAAGAACATTGTTCTACTAGGGAGCAATTCATCGGGTTTTTCCCAGAGACTCTTGGGTCAAGTTTTTATAGGCCTATTTGATTTTCAAATTCTTTTTCCCCCTTTTTCCTCTCAGTGAGCCATAGTGTCCAAACTTGTCTACATTTACTTCCCATGTTTTGTGCATGGTAGATGTCCTTTAAAAAGAGTATCTCAAATAAGTCTTTATTCTTGTTTTGTTGGCTCTTATTCTGTGTTTTCATGAACTCTGGCCCTGGCCATGGCAACTGCAAGAAAAATGTTAACATTGATTGACAGGATTAAGAAAGCCTCCATGCCTATCCGCATTTCAAACACTTTGGGAACAATGGTGTTTGGTGTGATTGAATTAATGAGATATCGCGGACTGTCAAAAGAGCACACATACTTTACATAAACCTGATTATCTTTGCATGGCAGAAATGAAAAAAAGGAGGGAACAGAGGTTTGGCTTTCACTCATACCTCCAAAGGAGCCATCAAAGTGTGTGCCCTGGCTCAGAGAGTGATGTGCCCGCTCAACTGGCCTGCCTTCCCTTTCTCTCCACATTCTGCCTGGCTCTGCTTAGCATACATCAGCCATGGGCTTTAACAAGTCTATTCAGACGACTGGGCCCAAAATGACACTCTTTTCACAACTCAGCACCTCTGCGCTGCTTTTTTTTTTCCTGGGGATCTATTGTTTAACTTGAACTAAGCATACATTTCAACAATTAGACCTGAACTGGCTCCTACTGCCCTAGATTAACCCCTAAGAGTGACATCAGTCATGATATAACATACATTTTGAGAGGTGAGACACGGCTAGTTCTCACTTTTAGCAGTAGAATTACTGGAGAGAGAAGGAAGTTTCACAGGGAACCTATTCCCACATGAGTCTTTAAATGATACTTCTATCCTCTGGGAAATGTTCCAGCAGGCACAATACTATGGTGAATAAATACAGTTCATTGAAATAGTGCTGTATTTTAGCACAAGCTTTTTTTTTTTCTCCCACAAGAGGACATCATGGATTAAAAGGCTCTGAAATGAAATGTAATCCAAAAGCTGAAAGGATTCTACCTACCTACCTACCTGTCTGTCTATCTGTCTACTTACCTGTCTTACAACCTCTCTAATGATTTTACATGGTCCTTATTACCACAGATGAGCATTTCTTCCTCAAATGTATGCAGCACTGGCTTACTGGAAATCATAAGTTTAATGGAGGTGACATTTGGTTAACTGCATAATTTATATCAAGCCTTTAAACTTTTTGAAGCAAGTAGTCACTTTTTTATTGAATTAAACTCTATAAATTTAAGAATATAGATTATATTTCTTCTCTGCAAGCATGGCTTATTATGCATTTTTTTTCTTCTAAAATAATTTTATCTCTTTTGTGTGCTAAATCCAGTTGGACAAAATGCAGAGGAGGTTGTTTATCCAAAAGGCTCTTGTTAGCAAGGCATGCCTGACGATATTTTTAACTAGACTGGAGTAAAGAGACACAGGGAAACCATCAATGAATTGTACGTATGAGAATGTCCAGTCTGTTTCTGCAGACATACAAAGCATGGATAATTTTAAAAAAGTTGAAGTAAGTGATCAGACTTTGCTAGTTTATTTGCACCTACTCAAACCTCTAGTCCTCCCAGGATCTTCCTATGATTATGTTACTTCTCTACCAGTAGGAAAACATAGCTGTTATGTATATATTAAATATAACATTCAGTGCTTTTTTAGGATCCTTAACTCACTTATATAATATTTTAGGTCTTAATAAGTAAGCAAGATCTATCCTTCGTCTGTGTAGCTTCAGTGGTAATGGTGCTGAGCTGAAAATTGTGAGATTCGGTGGCCAGATATACTACTTCTGCCTTTCTTGCTTTATGGACTTCTTCCCTAAAATGTCGTAGCAGTCCCGCAAGCTTTGGTGATTCTATGTTGTGATAAATGATTAATATTCACTAAGGATTTTGAAAAGCACTGTAAGCATACAGAAGTTTAAAATCACCTGATGGCACCTGTTGAGCATTGTTTTGTAAATCATTAAATAATTTATGGCAAAAGTCATTTTAACATGCGTGCATGTTTTCTGAGGCCGTGGATTAGTGACAGGCCTATCATAACAGATTAATGATTCAGATCAAAGAAAAGGACGAGAGCGCTGCACTGTGAAGTCGCAAAACAAAGTATTTCCCCCCAAAGCTTAACCAGTAGATGTCTCTGTTTCACAAACCCTGTCATGGTATCAGCTGCCATATGTTCCTGTTAGATCTCCTGCATCCTTCTTAGAATAAATTCACCTTTACATAAAAATGGCAAGCTGATGTGAGGAAGGTGGTATTTTGAGTCCTGTATAAAGTTGTCTGAATGCTCAAGACATTTGAAATTCAGATGTGCACATAATAAGTAGTAGTGACTGAGAGAGTGAGTGAGTTGGAGGCTCTCTAGTAACTGACTTGGCATAATCAGACTGTTGTGCTCTGCATAATGGGGTCTTGGTGTTACCATCATTTGCCCCTTTTTATCGACAGAGCACAACCAGGATTTATGGGACATATATAGCCATAGGATGTCACCACAGCTCACACAAGCGTATGCTTTGTTTTTTCCCCTCTCTTGTTATCTGCAGTCTGGCTACTATGGCTTCCCTTGAATGCCTTACACACTCATCTACTCCTCTGAACTCTCTCCTCCAGTCCTGTGACACAGAGTGAAACAAGGGGAGCTCCAGCCACCCACTGGATGAGAGATTTCCTTCTCCAGTCTTAAGAACTTACGTTCCCCAAAAAAGAAACCTGTGGAAAAAGAAGCTGGACAGAGAGGTTTGCTTGGGAGAGGGAAAAGAGGGACGGAAGTCTAAGTGTGATGACATAATCCAGTTATGACAGTTTCTTCATGTATTTGAACTGCTACCAACCTGCAGTGCTTTCTGCAGAACACCTTGTTCTGTGCAGCGTGGAGCAGCTTCACCTTCCACAAAGTACCACTGGCCTCCTCTCTCTCCCAAGGAGGAGCAAGAAATGGCAGTACTGCCTGTTTCTCCTGCTGAGAGCTCTGCCAATGAGTTAAAAAATGTTTTCAAGCAGTCCTTTAAATTCACAGGGACAATTATGTGTCTATGAGAACAGCAACATAAAAGGAAAGAGCACGAAAGATGGCAACAATGATTTCTGCTTTTGCAAACACAAGTATTGTTGATCTTTAAGTAGACTTCAGAAAGTCTTTCCTGCTCACTTAAGAGTAAACGTTCACCCTACCCTGTAATTTACTTTCAAATTTCTGAATGAATATTGTTTGCTTTTCCTTCTCACTTTTAGTGAATTTGCAGTAAAATTAAGCTTTTCATTTATTAAAACTATTACAAGTTGAAGTGTTAACATTTTATTCTTTATATAAACAAAGCATAGACCTTTTCCTCATAAAATAAAATAATTTCTATTTGGGTAAATCCTGAGGTTGAGGATTCATCACTGCTTTAGGCTAACCAGAGTGCAGTCTGTTGCCAAAGTAGGTAATTCTAGTCTCCCCTCTGCTTTGTCTCACCATGTTTTTCTGCCACTTCTCTTGTGTCAGCACTATCACTATCACACATGCATGGCCATGGTGAGCTAGGTCACTTCTCCCACTTACTTCTCCCCCTGACTGATGTCAACACAGAGGAGGTTAAAGGAACACTTGGCCAGACGTTGCCTAGAGGTGGGATTTCAAGCTTGTAATTGCATGTGTTGGTTAGATGAGCCTAATGCAATGGTGGAACCCCAGCCCAAGAGAGTAAGTCTTTGAAAGTTGCAAAGGTGCATGTTTAAGGAAGTGTAATTAACAGCTATAACTGTTGTCATTCCACGCAAGCAGAAACCTTTACATTTTTTCTGCTATCTTTTTTCTACCTTCCTTACTAAAGGAAAGAATAATTTCCATTTTGGGTCCATCAGTACAGATGATGTTATCATCTCTACTTTTTCCAAGGCAGACAACATTTTAATAAAAACGTGGTTAGGAAGGCACACTACACAGTTTCTATACTAGCTGAAAATTCTTATTATTCGTGTACAACAAAATTGTCTATAAACCACATAAGAAACATTGGAAAGTAGCTAGCAAAGCAAGTAAGAGCAAGATGTAGAAAATTTGAGAGAAATGATGAAGACAAACACCTTCTTCCAAGTTTCTTGTGTCTGCCCTTGTTTCATCTTGGTCCCACTTTGAATCTTGCACAGCAAATGAATTCCTTAATCCTGATTCGCTATCATGTGCAGGCAACATACCAGCCCCTCAACCCCTGCCTCAGGTCTCCTTCTGGCATAGCTCAGCCAGATTCCTCTTGCAGCTTGCCTGTAGCTCACTGTGCCATCAGAGCATGAAGGATTTCTGCCAGTAGACTAGCCTGTGATAAACAGGCAGGCTTCTTCCATGCATATTGTTCCTGCCAATCTTGATGTCCCCTCTGTCTTTTTTCATGAGTAGGAAACCCTTTTTTCCCTTACCTTAACACATATTTCTAACTTATGCTACTATGTGTACTTTAGTTAGAGCCTAACTACAGGAAAGAGTTGAGTTCACGATAAGCTTACATTTATTGAGAGATCCTGCTACCTTTGCTCTCTAGATGTGTCTAGTATCTTGTATGTGTCTTGTATCTACATGTATCAGTATCTTGTATTAATACCCAGGTGGCTGGGTAAAGGCTACTGTCAATGAGTTTGGACCGCCACCAGCAAACACCAGCAGATGCTGAGTAATGCTTTAAAGCACATTAATTAAAACATGATGGCTAACATATTATAAAGCATCACTTATTTTCTTGATCCTGGCAGACCCTTTAAGCCTCGTCTCCAGTAATATCCTGACCCAAGAGCAGTTCAGCAACAAAAATCCCATCTACCTCAGGCCATGCACAATTTCATTAGGCTTTCTAGGAAAAGGCAGAAAGCATGGCTAACGGCATGCTCTTCCTGCCACTTCCCCATTTTTTTAGTTACTAAATCAGCTAGTGAGGAGTTAAGCAGTATGGATGCACAGAATTTGTTAGATTTTTTTTAAAAAAAAATTGCAATGGAATTATAAATTTTCCAGTACAAAGGCCACAAGGCCTCTTTGCTGCCAAAGGTGTTTAGTGTCCTTATCCTTGAGAAACGTGATCTAAAGCCTAGAAGAGAAATTTAGAAGACTGAAAATTAAAGTGGACAGCATCATACTTGTTTCTCTTAACGAACAGGCATCTGCATATTCCAGGTGGTGCTCATTTCCAGTTACACCCTCCTAATGAATTTCCACATTTTCAATTTTTGAGCAAACTTTGCAATAAAAATTTTAAAAAGAAAGTAATTTTGTGTTAAACTTTACTGACTTTACAAAACCCTACACCAAAAATATTTTTCTCTAATGACGATGTATATAAAACAATTCACTAAATGTACTGTCCATTTATTGATGTAGATTATGACTTCCTGACCATATTTCAATATTTTAAATATAGCAGTCTTAATTTTAAACCTGGATCATTTAGAGTTTAGGAGTTTTTCTTAATAGTGGTGGTTGCACTTTGCTTTTCAACTTTAAGAGGTGCATTCTTTGCACTGCTGATTCAGTATCCTTGAGTAACCGGAAGTCATTAATAAATATAATTATCACTAGCAGTGCTGTAACAGGGGAAGCTTTGAGGTTAGTACAATGCCCTAGCAAAGCATGTTTGTCTGGATGAAAAAGTTTACGGAGATTAACACCCACAGAGCTGGCCCACTGGTAGATTGTTGCAGGTTAATGGAAATGTGTGGCAACAGGCAGCAACATTAGCAGGGTCTTTATATTTAGGTCTCATAAATATTCTCCTTAACCCCTGTTAACACCCATGTTTCAGGTTTTTCTAGAAAGAATTAGGACAGCTAGCTTTATGGTTATTGTTGGGATTAGGCATGTTCAGTTCAGGGTTTCCCCCCTCCTTGCTATTGATACAGAATTGCCCAGCTCTTTTGATGCTTATTTTGAGCCCGTCTCAAGTGTTGTGATTTGCTGATTGCTGCTTCTTGTCTCTTAACTAAAGGAAGGAGAATTAACAACAAATTCCTGTGTTGTAGAGAACCGACCTCGGAACAGTTTGTTTGAAATGTAGTGCCCTATTAAATAAAGCTATGAAAAGCTGAACTGAAGGTTCACGCCTTTCTGTTCTGAAAAGCCAGTTTGGTCATTAAGTTAAATTTAAAAGGCATATGAGCTTCTTGTAATCGTATACAAGTTTATTGCTCTTTTCAGGTCTTTGTCAGTTTCTCTGTATATTAAACCACAGAGACTTTATTCTTTAGTAGATTGAAAATGAAGCTGGGAAGGGGTTAAGGCTCTTCGTTGACTGCAATTTCTCAATCAGCCTCAGGAAGCCTCAGGTCAACTTTGCTCATAAAACTCTGCACAAATATTTCTTTTTCTATCAGAGGAATTCTAATTCCACACACAGACCAGTGCTACTCCGATTATTACACATTATTAAAAATTAATTTTAAAAAATGGTTTGGTCCCTGTAATCTCCTGTAGAACTGTGAGAACCCAAGCTTTGGAAAAAATCACTTCCATAATAGTAAAATAAATACTAAATATAATCCTTTTTCCTGCTGTTCTTATTATTTCTGTTATCCCTCAGTTTTGACATCATTGCGCTTTTTCCACCTTGCACTGTACAGCTGAAGATTTTACCTCCAGCTACAAGACTATCCTTATGAAAAAAAAATCATATGGAACTTAACAAGGATAAAAACCTTCTATAAGATTAATAGGTTTCATAGAAATTACTTTAAAAACCATATAATTTAATAGAAACTTCAATATAAAATATGAAAAAATCACTCCCTCCTGTGGTAAAACATGTAAGAGGGTGGGCTCAAGAAAAATACTTCTGTTGCAAGGAGACTGTTATATTGTGTGGCTTTGGGGTTGGAATTGCCTGTTTCCCACAAAACTGTAACCAGAATTATCTGGACCAATTTGGTAGCTTGCAGGGAAAACACCTTATGACGTGCTGCTCCAAGGCACCAGGTCTCCAGGAGAGATGATATACCAAGAAGAAGTTGGTCTTTCCTCAGCCACCAAGTGCCAGTTTCATTCATCTTTTCTCAGGATGAAGCCGACCATCTGAAAAATGCCATATGCCCAGTCACGTCCTAGTGTGATGGATGGCAGGAGGGCTTGTTATGTGCCTTTGTTGACACTATGTCCTGTGTGACTGCAAATTCCTGTGTGCAGCTGGGAGAGGTTTTTGGTATGCTCACCTTGGGGCTGGGGTAAGAGAGATGCAGGAGCGAGGGTGCCTGCAGAGAAGGGATAAGGAGATCAGGAGGAGTGGGGGAAGCTGTGGGGAGGACACCCTGCAGTAGGACTTAGACCCAGAACCATAGACCAGGCAGGTTATACTCACAGAAGAGGGTATGGGAAGTTTGAGCTACTCAGGAAACTCCTGCCAGCTGCTAAACCAGAGGAAAAGCGAACTGTGGGTGAAGGGCTGGAGATTTCTTCTTCAAATATATTTTGCCATTGTCTTGTCCTCTGACTCTGCTTGAATCATGCCTATTTTCAGAGTTACCTTGTTCTCATTTGTGTTTTAATAAAACCTAGCCCTTTGGGGTGTTTGTGTTCCTGCATTATAGCAGAGACGGGACTGTTCTACTTCCTGACTCTGGCGAATTTGGCATCTCAAATACACCTGAGTAGACATAAGCTACCTACTCCTGATTCCATCCTGGCAACTTCCCATGGGCATATATACAGGCCAAATGAACACTGGTCAACAAGCTGAGGACTATTTGATAGATATTCTTTTCATCACACTGTGCCACTTGCTTGTTTTTGGTCAATAAAAAGTTTTTGATTTTCACTGTATTACACAGAAATCTTGTGTGTGTGTGTGGATTTAGTGTATCAACAAGCATGTGGAAGTCCTCTACCCCTCTGCAATGCTGTTTATTTGTTTATTTGTACACTTTAATAAGCTTATTAAATATATATATATGAACAACATTCTTTATTAGCAGTGCCAGACAGTTCTCTTAATAAAGGTAACCATTACTTGTTGAACAGTGTCAACTTGTTGAAAAAAAATCTTCTCTGATAGCTTACCTGACATCTCCATACAAATATAAAAACAAAAATTGAGTTTGTTTGTGCTAAAACATTCTGAGAGTGATTTCTTAGATCAGTGCATGACAGCAGTAGTCTTAGTCTCACAGAAAGCTTTTCCTACAGTAGAATATAATAAAAATACCAAGGTGACAGATTTCTCATTTCTTTATATTTCTTCATATTAAATTTTGATCATCATCCTAATTTGGGTGCTCATCAGAGAACCTTGCATTGGAGACCAAGAGATCAGAAAGGATGAAGTAAAGCAGAACCATCAGCTCTGCAAAAGGGAGGGGGATATGGTTTCTGGACGATGTCTGGTGCTTTCCCAGAGAGGACCAATGCATGTGTAAGTAAACTATACAACACTCTAAATTGCACAAATGGGACCACCTGTTGATCGACTGTTTAGTTGATCATTTGCAACACTTTATATTTTTCAAGAAGGTCGATTCTTGAAAGATGCTGGCAGATAGCCCAACTTCCAAAGCATCTCATGGAGTTTCTGCCTTAATAACCACCTGCACAGTAATTAGCAGTTTGTGACAGTGAGTAGATTTTCACATATCAGGGTGTATACTTATCTGTTGGACTTTTCAATGTGTATGGAGAAAGTACTGTGAAACAAGTCCTGTGAGGATTCAAGAAGAGGAAGAAATGGATAGATACACTGTACGTAATATCAGGTATGTTGATGGCTCAGCAATTGTTTGCTACGGTTTCCAATGCAATACACCAAACACCGCAGTTTTAAATTAGGTGAGGAAATGACATCACCCCAAAACGGAGCAAATCTAAATGGTACGAAGGCTGTGTCATTTAATAGAAACAGGTTGATGCCCATAATTAATGGTCATATTGCAGAAGCAGCAGATGAATTCAGATTGAATGTGTTCAATGAAGGGATATTCTGAAGGAATTGTGATAAAATTAGAAATGGCTCACTCGGTCACTCATCCATTCACAAAAGGTTTGGGAAAGGATGGAGTCTAAGAACATACAAAAGTTTGTTGCAAAATGTAATTCTTCCATAGCCAGTTGTCCTGACAGTAAAAATCATGAAAAAAAGATGATGCCTACAAAGAAACCATGGAGGGCTTTTAATAATGGTGCTGGTGAAGACCTACATATTTCCTGTATCAAAAAGAAGACAATTTCTATGTCACCAAGATGGGACTGCAGCACAAACATATGTACTTTGATCATATCAGGCGCAGAGAAGGAAAAGACCTTGAAATAGTTAGCAGTTATGAAAGGGATCATAAGAGACCACCCTTGCAGAGGATGACTGGCGAGGAGATGGTGTGTGACAGATGATCGGGAGTCAGTTACTCGTAACTCAAACAAGAAATTGACTGAAGTGGCTCCCAAATATTGCAGTAAGATGTTACCAATATTTTACATGGATTTTACCTTACTTAAGGCAGGATGAATGTTTCTTATAGCTCACTTCTGGTGTTATTCTCAATTCCTGAGAGCTACAAGTTTTGTTGCACACAGAACCTTTCTAGGCCAGTGGGAATAAAGGTCAATTGTCTCTACAGACATAAAAGTAAGCTGGAAATATGTGGAATAATTTGACTGGATACTCCCAAGTATTTTGAACTCTCAAGATATAAAAGGTAATCACCAGCTCAGAGAAGAGGACAACTATTCAAGCAGGCATGAAAGGGGCCATATTCCCAACCAACAGTTTGAAGTATCAGATGAAAATAAGTATTGTCTCAATGCTATTATTTGCTGGAACATTTTTAAGAGGACACTTAGTCCTTCTGGATAGCTTGTTTCAGGATTGAACTTTTATTATTACTAGTAACAGCTGCAGAGAGAAGAGGCATCATGACAATCTCTTCCTGTCCTCTGCAGGCAGGAGGATCAGGCAGTAGAGACAATACAGCTTACCCTGTACACATAGCAAGCACAAAGAATAAGAGACATGGGTCTGGAGAGTATATGTGATTAAAGGGGCATATCTGCTATATTGAATTCAGTTTCAGTGGGAAAAGTTGGTCCTTTCTGAACAATGTTTTTGACAAACAAGATTTGTTTATGTTAAAGAGCTGAATAGTTAAAGTCTGGTCAAAACATCCCTTTTGAAGGGAGTACAAAGAAATCACTTGCTTTGTCTCGTTACAGGAGAACAAATGAGTGTTGTACTTTGCTAAGTATTATATCAGAGCCAAGCATTGCTGCTGCCTCTACATGGGAACTTCCCACCATATTTGCTTTCTGTTCCTAAGAATTTTTTTTTGCCCACTACTTTTTTCTTGCTTTATTTTTTATTCCCCTGACATTTTGTTCATTGGAATTATTTGTTTTTGATTCACTCTTATCCTCTTTAGAGAAAGGTAAGCTTGCAGAACAATTTTTAAAAGTGTTGGTGGACAAGAACTTGGTGCTGCTTTCACCAATATTTTCTAAATTTTATCTGAACTAGATAGGCAATTTACCATTATAATTTACCAGCAATGACTTAGTAGTAAAATAAGAACCAAAGATCCAAACAAACAAAAGATTTTAGGCTCATTTTTCAGAGGAAATTATATGAATGTAGTTTGTGTGAAATAGTAAAGGAAAGGTATTCAGGAAGAACAATTACGTAGCTGCTAACAGTGATATTTATCACTATTGAATGTATTTGTGCATATAAAAATACGTGATACTTGTTTCAGAAGTGGTTGCCTAACTGTTATATTTATGCACAAAAATATGTTCAGAGTGTACTAAAATGAACAATTGAACATACATTCTACTCAGCTAGCAATGCATTTCTTGTATTTTATTCCTCGTTTTATTATGCAGGGAGAGACCATAACGTTTTAAAATGTGAAACTACAAAACTGTATTTAATGCTCAAAGTCAACTGTCTTTCCCTTGGAGGATAAGAAATTTCATTATGTATTTTTCTCTTCTCTTTTCCTCTCTTTAAATTGTTCTATACTTGTCTCTTGAAGAAAACATGCTTGTATTGTCTTATTCAAGCTATGCTCCTTTTTTATAAAAGCCATCTAGTGGAGTAGTATCTTTTATTTAGAAGTGCATATAAGAAAGGCAAATCCTTCAGTTATCCTAGTCTCATTGACTTCTATGATGTTCTGGAAATTTTCCCCAGAGGATGTTGTCCATGTTCCAAATTTCAAACATTTAGTGGGTGTCCACTATGCTTTTTGTCCTGTAGGTCACTACTTTATAATCAATAAACTTTTATTATTTTTTTTAAGGAGCTCATGTAGAAATGACCAACCTGAGGAAAATTTCTGAGAAAGGAAGGGATGAGTGATTTTCTTACAGTGAATTGAGTGATTTGTTCACAGTGAATTATTTGCACATATGGACTCCATTAAAAAAAGGATGTACCAGCTTCCTTGATATGTTACATATTTGTGCTCAAATTCTAGTATGGAGCGAATGAAGGCACATCCAAGTAAGTGGTTAACAAGTGCACTGAAAGCAACCTGTAGAAGCTAGGTTTTCTCCAGCATCACAAGCTCACCACAGTTACACACTCCAAGCAGTAGGTGCAGAGAACTGTCAAATTCCTTTTCTTCCCATGTGTGGGGTCCTTTCTCTTGCTGGTTTCTTGAGCTCCATGGATCAGGCTGATGGGTGGAGAAAGGTTTATCACCCATACTTTGATTTATTTCTGTATAGCAAAAGTTATTAAAAAAGTTATCTGCTTAAATTAGCAACACATATATTTTCACACTAAAGTTATACAGCTATTTTTCCATCTTGGTGTATTGCAAATAGGAAAGGTGACCATTCCAGTGAAAGAGAAAACAAAAAATGTGAAAAAAATTTTTGCAAGTCCAAACATTTTTTTTACTGCATTGCTGGAATGGCTACAAGTTCTGGAGTGTCTTGGCTCCCACTTTCCTATTAATCTGCTAAGACTGAGGAGAAGGAAAACATTTCAAGTGCTTCAGAGCCATATCTCTATGGCTCCTTGAAGGTTTAAAACCTGGAAGCCATGGCTTGCCTAGGTCTGCTAAGATTCCTGGGCCCATCTGACTCCCCCAGATCTGAACCAGTGCATTTCAAGGATGTCTCCAAAGAGCATATCTCAAAAAACTTGTGGCCTGACAGAATTCCCAAAGCAAGCTCAGGGCAAACAAGTGTGACAGTAATGCTTTTCACTGTATTTCTAATGTTGTGGCTCTTAGCACGTGACCAGGAAGTAGAATAACTTACAATTTGTTATCAGCTCTTAAGAATAATGTGGCTGGAGAAAATGAACTACTTATGCTTGAGAAGTGGCAAGTGATATGAGCAATGAGGAACTAATAAATCAGAATGCAGTACCATACAGGTTTTGTGAACACATTTGGAAGACAAAAGTAGGTAAAGACAGGAAGTTAATGTAAAATGAGATAAACCCCAATTTACATTTCAGATTTACTTGATGCCTTTCTTTATAAGGTGACTAGTTTGATAGTCAATGTTAATGCAAGAGATGCACATCTCTGGATGTGGTGCTGTAAGAAAAAAAAAACCGGGTAAAATAAAAAAGAAAGCATTAGTACAAGAACTGTTAGATGAATGAGTCTGTGACATGGGACACCACAGCAAATACTCTACAGGGAATCTATCAGACAGAAGAATACAGAGCAAAATTATTCATGCTCTCTCAGAAAGAATGGTTTATGGACTCGAGCTATATAGTATTGCTATTAACGTCTTTGCTGACACGTGTTAATGAAATCTTCTGAAAACACAGATGTCCCCAGTACAAAGAAAGACCAAAATACCAAAGAGGAGAAACCTGAATAGAAATTGAATTAAACTAAATAGGACAAAATGCAGCACAGGCAAGCAAGGCCTTCTTACCTGCCAGACCTCCCCATTCTGAGGGAGTTCACCTGTCAGTGATGCTTTCTGAGGGCAGAGTGGCAGATCTGTTAAAGTATCCTTGCAATTAGACTCATGATATTCTAGGAAAAATTCCCAGTTTCCTGCTATCCCTGAACCTTATGAGCACTCTTGAAGATCTGAAGATTTTTTTCCTCCTTGGAGTTAAGAAGTACAATTTTTCTCATTCTAAGGCAGACACCTAGAACAGTGGCATCCCACTGCTTGTCTTTGCTTATCTATTTTCTCGTGCAGCCCTTCCCACTGATTCTGCATGTTGATATGTACATCTGACTTCCACTCCGTGCATCATAGTTCTCCTTCTGTCTGCCTTCCCTTTTGTGTCTAGGGAGTCATAGTCTCAGAAGTCCTAGATCTAGGAAAATGGGAAGAAGTTAATGAATTAACATCTCTTTCCAGTCATCCATACAAAATTACTGTTGCTCCATGGGATTTCCCATTTAATATACTCACTGACTATATTCCATTTCACCATAATCCCCTGATCCTCTTACTAATGCTTTTGCAATGCCCTTGATTGTGGATATATGGCTGCTCAGCCCTGCATAGTCACCCAAGATCGCAGTAACATTTGCACTTTTTCAGCTATCACTCCATAGCTTTCCCAGAAAGTATGTTTCTGGGGCTGCACAGCATCTGAAAGTGCTCTCCCTAGAAGCTGCCTAGTCCATGAGTTGCTGTGCCTTGCTAAATAGGAGATGCAGGTGTTTTATGCCAAGGTCCTGGTAAGGAAGGAGAGGAGGAGGAAGAGATAAAGACATTGGGCATTAAGGTGCCCTTGCAATGCCAGTTTTACTGTAGCCCCTCATTCTAGATCTTTATTCCTCACTCTTCACCCAGGGATCCTTATTGCCCTCATTTTGGCCACTACTTCTTTCAGTTGTTATTCCTGAACCCTTAATCAGCTTCTTATTGAAAACTATAATACCAATTTTCTGAAAAGCCCTTTCCATTGTTCTCCATTTTCACCTTTTTGAAGGTCTTGAACAAGAGATTTCTTACAAATAAAAGCTGAAACATGGATAAATAGTTATGGGATCAACCTCAAGATGAGATCCTTAAAGGGCATTTAAATGGGTCATTCCTCAGATGTCAGAGGACATCCTTCATCTGCACAAGCTCAGTGTTATACTGCTATCATTTCAGTTACTGGATTCCAATAGACGGGGCAGTTTGCCTGTCCTCAAAAAGACTCATCTCCCCAGAAATAAGAGCATGGATTCATTTCAGTTGAAGATAGATGTCTACTTCCAAGCTGTGATATCTACGTCTGCTACGACCTCCTGTAGAGTACACTGCAAATTTTGGTAATTTAGGGGGGAAAAAAAGAGTTGAATTCAAGCTAACATGTGAAAAGCAGATATTCTGGAATGATCAGGGATATGAAGACTTGTTTTTCAATGGGAGAATAAAAGAAAGGAGGAAGGACAACAAGCTGCTTTTAAGTTGGATGTGGGTAAATTGAAAAAAAGAATTATAAAAAAGTAATTGCCTGGAATAGTAGAGGACTGTGATGGTTTAGGCTACAGATATGCTTTAGGAGTGCTAGTGAACGATAGGCTGCAGAACAAACATGCTACAAGATTCTAACATTTCAGTTCTGATCCTGAAGGATTGCATAAAAATGAAAATATTTTTCTGAAATAGGAAGTAAGGTTTTGTTCTACATATTCATATCACAATTTTCTGCTAGACTTTCGTCCATTAATCATTCCCAGGGTGTCCTTAAACAAAGCTAATCTTATGCTCACATTCCCTCCATTATGAATATATTTAGTTTTCCTACAGTCTTTTTCATCTCAGTTCCCTCCTTCCCAAATACTATCCCTGTTTCTTTTCTGTTCTCATTATTGGTATGGGCAAAGTATCTCCTGCTGTTTGTTTTAATTTTGTAATTCAACTCTAATGCAATTCAGTTGCAGACCTTAGACTTGAAGCCTAAGAGTGAGGCTGACTTTCAGTAACTCTCATTTGCTCCCTTTTCTTATCCAAATTAAATCTTGACTCTTATGGAAGAACTTGCATAGACTTTACACCTATTTTACAATTTTTTCCAATGTGTTTCTCTCTCAAACATAATGAAACCCTCAAACTGACTTGCTGATATCAGAGAGGATGCTGATTATGTGACAGTATATTCAGAAAGGAAATTTGCATGTAAAAATATAGAAGACATACTGAAGACTCCTCCAACTTCTGGCACTGTTGTCACAGCAGCATCTGAGAATTGAACCTTGTATCTTCGTAAATCTAGGTGGTGCTTCCTCAACTCTTGGCGTACAACAACCTGTGCTTACCTTGGAGCATGCATATTATCTTCTGAATTACACAAGGAAATAGAAAAGCTCACTGCCATATGGAGTTGTAAAGATGGAAACAAGAATAACATAAAGAAATATTTATTGGAAATATATTTTTCAGAACTATAAAGTTTGAAAATACTAAAACTTTACACTACAATGTTTAAAAAGAGGTAGAGACATTTTTATTTCCAATAATTGTCATTTTGTTTCTCTTTATGATGTAGGAAATTCAGGGTAATACCACTGAAGTCAATGAAATTTCTCAGGATTTATGGAAGGAACTAGGAAAAAGAGTTGTGCCTCTTTGACAAACATGACCCTGGTTGGAGATAATTTTGTAGCTCAGTTATAGGATTCTTGTGGAGGTTGGGGTAAGTCAATCTTTTTGCATGTAATCCTGAGAATATTTAGAAGCCTAAGGTAAGTCAGCTTGCATCTACTCCTTATTTTGCATTTATCTCTTGTACTCCTTTGCACCTACTTATTATTATATATAGAATATATACTTTCTTTCTGAATATCTATGCAAAACAGTCAGTTAAATGATCAACCAACATAAAAAAAAATTAAGAATATGAAAATGCCATTAGTGTATTAAGTAGTCTCTTTTCTTTTTCTTATTTTTTTTTAAATGGTAAGTATAAACCAAAAAGAATATAAATTTTCACTCTAATACTACTGAAACTATTTCAAAGTATCTTGTATAGTCTCAAATAATAAAAAAGAGTGCAGAGCAAATAGTGTCATGATTTTTAAGCATAATCTCTCATTTATCACTTTTCACATAGGGCGTACATGATGAATGGAAAGAACACAAAACATCCATTTGAAATTTTATTCTCTATAAGAAGGCAGCACTTGAGGCAGGAAAGGGATAGGATTAAAGTGGAAATAAATGTAAAAATAAAATGTTTCTTTTTGAAGATTACTCATTTAAGGAAAAAACCTTCATATTTTCAGTTAAAAAGTTCTTTGTAGCCAGGGAGCCTTTCTTTCACTCAAAGAATGCTTGTTAGTAACAATTTCTTGTTGGTAAAATTTAAATGTCTTTTCTTTTTGATCTTAAATGTTTAATTCTTCTATATTAATCCTACTCATAATCAGAGAGATTTACCAAGACTTAAGAAGGACACATGTATGCACACAGCAGGGAACAGAGAAGAAAGGAAAAAAAAAAAAAGATAACTCCTATTTATGGTTAAGCTTTGGAAAGATATAATTAATTCAGAACACAGATTATTCGGGATTCAAGGGGTGGTAGCTTTCTTTTCCTATCAGTGCAGATTTTAGCCCTGGACTCTTGGAAGGTAATTTTTTTTTTGACAGAAATTCTGGAGCCTTCACTTCTCCTCTTCAAAGGCCTCTCATACCAATTAAAAGCTAGCTGCATATCATTCTGGCGCCTCATGAAGGAAGCTCTTTGTTTCTTTGGCACGGTAGGTGCCACAAGCCAATGAAACTACAAGTCCGTGTAGTTTAACATTAAGAAGCATAAGAAATATTAGGGACAAACAAAACAGATGGGTGTGTGTGAGAAAATGAAATGTTACAGCCCTCTGTCAGGAAATGAGGCTTTACATCAGACAATGTTTCTGTCACGTGATCATTTGTTGATCTGAGTTACAGTGAAAACATTGAAAAAGAACTTTTAATTTACTTTTTGGCAAACTGGTTGGTTGCGTAAAATAATGCTTTGTTTTATGGGTGGATGATTAGTACCCCTAGCTCACTGGCCCAGGCTATGGCCAACCTCAGCTGCCAGTGGCCAGTCTTAGAAACCAGGATAAATGGGTAAAAATATCATCCAGTGATAATTCCTGCAGAATCTTTTCCTGGTTCTAGTGATTTGTGGTTTAGGGTTTCTTGAGCACAAGATCTTGAAGGAGTTCTCTTCCAGGAAATTTGCTCAGTCTTCTTTGAAATCACATGAACTTCCAACATCTGTAGCATCCTGAGTCAATGAGCAGCACTGTTCTTTGTGGGAAAATGATTCTCCATTTGTTCGTTTTCCATTGATGTCATATTTGATGTCCCCTAAATGTTGTATTGCAAGAAACAGTGAACAGATACTCTGTTTTATCTTCTCTGAGGCACACATGGATTTTATGGACCGTTATTATTCCCTTATTCCACCCTAGCATCTCTTTTCCAGGCTGACCAGTCCTTTTTTTCAGTCGTTCTTTAAAAGGAAAATATTTCTCACCTTTGATCACCACTTCGGCTTTCTCTCTGAGTTTCCTATTTGGCTTTGAATATTTTTTGAGAAGGTGACAGGATTGTATTTGATATGCAGATTATAATTTACTAAATAGCATAATTTTATTTTATTTTAAATTTGTTTTTGCATTTTTTTGACAATATTTACTCTTCTACTGAAATACAGTGACAAGTTTATTCTTCTTTAACATAGATGTCAATAGAATTTTAATTTTATTTTTCCTGCAATTTAATTAACAAATAGAATGGTGCTCCTTTTGTTTTCCTTGGATAGATACTATATGTGTTAGCACAGATTGTATTTGTTCTACTGTACATTGCTTTGAGGACAGAAGAGGAGATTCTGAAGCATTAAAACCACTCTCATCAGTCTGTAGAAAGCTGCATGACAAAGTATTGTGGTGCAGTTTTCCAGCCGGGGACTCCCCAAGTAGTTCAGAAAGTCTTTGTCTTTATATACTTACCCTGCTTTAATATATGCTGTCTCTACTGGGAGCAGTCACATGTGGCTACTCCTTTCCAAATGCCTGTAGTTGCTTTTCTTAACCTGAGCAACATCAGAACAAACTGCAGTCTTTTTGTTTCTGTAGGGGTGTCTACCTCAGGTTTGGCAGCGGCAGCTGAAGGGTTAATTCCCGATGGACACAGAAAAAGCAAACAGTCTGGGTGCTGGTTTGTAAAACGAATTTTCAATGTGTAGCCCACAGACTATCATTGATTGCGGTAAATAAATAAAACCACTCCTGACTTTTATTGTTGTAGGGAGTAATTATAATTCACAGGGCCAGACCCTTTGTGCCACGGAATGCTTCATTTGTGGTTTGCATGAGCAGATACATTAACTTCTGTAAGCTCTTTTCATTAGAACGCTATTACTCATTGAGGACTGATCAATATATCATCTATACAACATCTTGAATGTGGATGTCTGGACCCATTGTGGGCTTGCTGATAATGACTTCTTTATTCAAGCCAGCTTGTAGGAACAAGGAGATAAAGAAAAGGGAAGAGAATTATAGCATATGCTCATGAAAGTATTCTAAAGGTTATAAACAGAAAGCAGGAGTAAAGCTACAAAGTAGGGAAAGTGATCATAGAGAAAAACAGAGTGGAAAGGAACTGGAAGTTGAAAAGGAAAAAAGGTTAGTGTTTCACTGTATTTCTTTTTCTGACATTATGCAAAGCAAGCTAAGTTTTAATAAATGTTCTTTTGAAACTAGTCCTCCCCTTTGGGATTATATTGCCCTTTAGGTTTTCATATCCTAATGCTCTGCTCATCTTGTGAGGCATTTAAGTATTCCCAATGAAAGCAGAGCACCATTTTCCTTCCCCCTTGCAATCTTTTATTTATCTTTTGTTCTCCTCCTTTGTCACCTCCCTCCTTCTACCCCAAATAAACTCTCTGGGACTCAAAGCTTTTTTTCTTCCATTAACTTTTGATTTCTTACTGTATTTATCCTTTTCTTCTGTTTCAAGCTTCTCTTACGCTCTTATTCAAATTTTGTATCATTTTATTAGAACTTGAATGCATAGTGTGACAGATTACAGCTTGATTCAGGCTCACTGCACTCTCCATAGCTGGGGTACGTTTGGGGAAATGGTAACGAATAGAAACTTATATATCCACAGAACAGTTTATTAATTTATTCCAGCTTTTTCCTTGCTGCTTTACTTTGGCTTCTGTTTTGCTGATGGCAAAAGAAGGGTAATAGTCTATTCTGTAGATTGGAGTGGAGATGCCATGCAGTTGAAGGAAGTATCGAAAGGGTTAGAATTTTTTTTAAGGATCAGAGAAAAGAATTTGCAAAAGAATGCATAGCAAGAGAGTCATCGCAAGCTTCAAGCTTGGGATGGGAAGAAAATAAATACTTTTTTTTTTTTTCTGAAAAAGAAAACAAAACCCATTTCCTCATAAAGCAGGTCTTCATCAAATAAGTATATTAAGTACAATGCCACGAAAAAGAGTGTGAATTTTTAGTGGGGCGTGAAGCTAAGTACCTGCAAAATGCATACATGAAAATGAAAATCTCATGAGTTTATTTCAACAGATTCAGCAGTTTGGGAGGTCCTTGCAAAGGAGAAGAGTACTTTCAGTGACAGAGGGTCAACTACGTCAATAAGAAGTTCAGGTAATAAGGCAATACACATCAGTTTTCTGAGGCTGACTGAAAACAAACAATTGGTCACGTTTTTAGAAAGACCACAGAACAGCAAGCTGATTTTGACTTTAATCCAGCAATCTAAAGGTGTTAAACAACCCAATCCTTTGGAATTAGGGACAGGAGGACTGCTCCACAGAAAATGAAAGATAAACAGCTTTGCAGACTGCTATCAGAATGATTGAAATATTGCCCAGTATTAGTTCATAACTAATGGAGGTGATCAGAAAAGCTTGTTTTTATTACATGGGAAACAGTTATGGAGAATTTCTAATAAGCTCAGTGTGGGAAAATATTGTGTCCAAAAAATTTTCTTCTGGCTTCATCTTAAAATAGCCATATCCTTCCATCTGAAAACTGAAAGTTTCCACTAGAATGGAAATATTCCATTTTGAGTTGTGTTCATTTGTCAAGTCAGATCAAATATTATTCTTACCAGTAACTATATGTCTGCTTCAGCTGCCCCAGTGCTTTATGGAAGTTGCAGTTTAGGCATCTCGCTTGTGCCTCATGAGGCCTCATGTGCCTCATGTGCCTCATGTGCCTCATAAGGCTGCAGCATGGAATCACCAGATAGACTTAATTTGCCCCAGCCCACAAAGGAGGAAGGGGATTAATTGCTCCCACTTGCCTGGAACATGAGAAGATGCAGTTCAATGACCAACTGTGTCTAGATGAAACTTTTAACTTTGGAAATCTGTATGTTTCAACCACATGAAGCAAAAGAAGAAGTTTGACATTTCAGAAAGGGAAGAGCCCAATGTTCTAAAGAAAGAAAACTAAAATTGTCTGTAGAAAGAAAAGCTAAAACCAGAAAAGACGGTTGGCCCTCCAGTTCTATCTACCCATCGCTGCACATGGCTGGGCAGACCTGGATAATCTCTGCCCAGTAGTTATCAGACCACAGACACCCAGCAAGTTAGTAGGGCTTCATCTAGAAAAGGCTCTGCAGCACCTGTACTGGTGCAGGGCTCATGTAGTACAATTCATAGTCCAGAATTTGAGTTCAGGGTCCATAAACACGTAGAGAATTAAAACACAGCTCTGGAATCAGCACAGCACACCCTGCACTTTCTGTGCACTCCAGCTCTTTTATCTTGGTGACGCTACGCCTCTGTGCAACTTGCTGTTATTCTTTCCTGCCTGTCCTGTGCTAATAAAGGCAGAACATAAGATTTCACTTCAATTTACTGGTTTGGGGTTGTTCACATACCTTCCGTAACAGGTCAGTCCTCCCCTAGGGTCAAATATGGAGATGTTTCCGACTGCTTTATGTATAATGTGCCTTCTAGACTCCAGGTTGATGCCTCTGATTCTATGATTATTCCAGCGACATTATTCTGTAATTTATAAGTAGTTGTGCTGCTGAAGGAGGTTCAGTCAGATGTCAACAAACCGGTTTGTTTTGTTCTTTGATTCTGCTTTGTCCTGCTTCTGCCAGTCCTCTCAAACCTCTCAGCCCTTTCTTAATATGCCTAATATTGCTGTTGCAGCCTTTCACTGTGCTTCTGTTTAGGAATTCTCCTCTTGCATGAGCTTCTCCTAGAGAAACTTTTCTAGCTGGTCTGTTCCAGCAGTGTTATGTAAAATAGTCCTGGTCTCAAGTGGGAGAACTCATTAGAGCTGCTTCATTGAACTCAGAAGTATTTGGGCTTCTTCATGTCTAACAGGACTTGCTTTAAATCTCCATGGAGGTCTTCTAGCCTGTCTTGGGATTTGGAACCAGAATGTTTCTTCTCATTAGCCCTATAGAGATAGCAGCCACACTGAGCACTCAGTCCCTAGCACCTGGCCAACCCCAACACCATTTTCCTACAACCACAAGTGAGAAGTTAAACAGCAAAAATCCCTGCCCTCTGGCATTTCTTCAGTGGTGAGAATCCTTTGGTAAGTACCACTGTAAAGCTTTGCTTAACTTTAGTAGGTCCTGATTAGACTCCATAATCTGAGAGCTGCAATTAGGTTCTTTGCATATCCTGTTCTCCACCTGGCTCAAAGGAGGAATTCAAATGTCTTATCTTTGTCTTCTCTCCCCTCTGCTCATTTCGGTGCCTTCCTGTTCCTTATTTCTTATGACAATGAGACATCATACTTCTTTCCACAGTGCCTACCTTTTGGAACAGCTTAAACTTCTCGGCCTTATAAGATTTCCTTCTTTTTTACAATTTGGAGATCAAACTTGGCAAAAAGCTAAATATTTTATGTTTTGTACCCTTTTCCTATTGACCAGATGTGTCAATGCTCTCACTTATTCTTTAAATACTATCTTTACACCTTTTTTTTTTTCTTTTCTGCTAAGAGCAATACAGGTTCTGCTTTCAACATGGTTCTTCCATGTGATTTAGAAGGAAGTTTGGATTAAAGATACTATGTAAAATAGGTTGCATTCCAATATACAAAAAAAAAGATTGTACTTTGATCTTTCACTAAAAGAAAAACTGTAAAATAGTAATTAAGAGGTATGTAAGAGCAGTTATTGATGGTTCAGTCACAGAAGTGAGGTTCTCCAGAAACCTATGCTGAGACCAGTTTTATTCAATACTCTAATTAATATTTTAGTTTTCAAACAGGGAATAAGCTCCTTACATAAAAGATAGTTAGCTGAGGGGCTATGAATATGTTTAAAGATAAGCATAAAACTCAGAAAAATTGAAAATTGTGATATGAAATTTCTCTAGTTTTCAGGTAGGGGGATTTTATACCTAGGTAGATATCGTCAGCTGTGCAAGCACGTAACATAGAGTAGCTGGCTTTTCTATATGAAATGCTGTGAGAAACACTGAAACCGTAGTATAAGGGAACATATCACGGGGCTGCAAGCACCATATTGAGAGAAGGCAAACAGCATTATAACTGCAAGGTGCATGAAGCAATCGTCTTATTTTTTTGGGAAAATGTAAGGTCCTGAGCCTTGTGATCATCTTTGGATGCTACACTGAAGACAGACGAAGGTCAATTACAGCAGATAGAGAGGACAGAGACAAGAGTGACGAGGTGAGAAAAGCAGAAAAGGGAAGGCTGAAACAGTCAGAGTTAATCAAGCTGAAGGAAAGAAGATGGAAGGAACGTGATAATAGGGTGAAGTATGCTAAAGGGTGCTGTAAAAAGGACAAATTGATGTCCAGGTGGATTGGACAAAAGAAAATGGGTTTATACTGCAAAAAACAATGTTCCAGAACATCATCCCTGTTTTCCAGCATGACAGTAAGGAAGCCCTGGAAAAGATTTGGTGGAGGTTATGGTGTCTACATAGACCTGTGTAAAAGCTGGTTCTTCAGGAGGCCACCTACTCCAGTCTCTGCACTGAGACAATCAGTCCTATCAATGTGGTTGCCACAATTTGTCTAACCTGTCCTGGGAGATCTCCCTATATGCCCAGGCTGTCTATTCTAGATCTTCATTAGACTTCCTTTTAGGGGCCGTTCTTAAAGCCTTGCTTTATCAGTGATGAAGAAGCAGCTTTTTGTATTTTGCAAGCAGCAATCCTTATCCACCTCAGCAAAATACTGTCCTTTTCATTACATGGCGTTCTTTAGAAACAGATGAGATAGCTGCAGTAGATACTGCCATGGATAGGGAGTTTGCCTGTAGGTACCTGCTGAAGGTTCTTCCAACCCACTTGTTTCAGTTTTCTAGATTTGCCAGCAATACATCTGCATGATGGTACAAGAAGGTAAGCTGCACTTGTGCTAAAGATAGAGGCACATAGGAATCTAAAGACAAGATTTGAAACTCAGAGTACTGAAGCCATTTTGTATTTCCTATAGATTTCAGCCCGCAAGTATTTATGCAGAATCCTGGGTGGGCTTGGGCGGCCTGTGCTGAAATCCAAGCTCTTTTGAGAAACAAGTTCCTGTGGTTTCCAGGTTGTCTCTACACAAGCCGCAAGCATATCCTTGGATTCCAGTATTGTGAAGTACCTGTTGGAGAGTTTTGGTATCAAGATATTTTAATCCAAAGAGATGTCTTGGCCATCCAATCACATCTCCCTGTTGTGATTTGCAGTGTGAGAACTGTACTCCATGTGAATATTTTTCTATATTTCGTGTAAAACATCACTCTTCTGTGTAATTACAAGTTTTTAAAAATGTATTAACTTTACTTGTCCTTAACTTCTTTGTGAGCATCCTGTGAGTCCCAGAATCATGGTCTTTAGAGGAATTACATTATCTGAAATGGTCTGTCAGTATGCCTATTGAACCATGTGAATGACTCTGCAATACCCACTTGTCCTGAGGGCCTGGTGAGGGTAACTGCTACTTTTCTAGTCAGGGACACTCTCATACCCTGCTGAGCAGCTATATGTATATCAAGTTTTATCTCCCAGTCAATATTTGGAGTGTGCATTCGTGCGTTTAGTATGGATGTTTATGACTATGTGAGAACATGTCCTAAACGATCTTGTAGAATGTGAAAGGAAGACAAAGTGATGTACCTCTGTCAATTTTGCCAAACATGTAATTTGAGATTGCTATTGTGGAGACTTTTTTCAAAACCTCCAGCTTTTGGAGGGTGCAGTTTAAGTAATATGTATAGTACATGTGTAACTTCCAGCATTAAAACTGGAACAATTTATGCTCATGTGTAACTTTCCTCATTTTGTGCATAGAAATCTTTGATGACGACTCAGGTGGATAAACTAAAGGATGTGCCTGAGTCCTTCAGCTATTACAGCCTCAGTTATTATCATTCTTTGGAAAATGAAGCAAGTCCACAAAGAGGTCTTATATAAATTAAAAATAAAGCAAAATGAAAAAATAAATAAATCAGGAAAAATAATTAGCTGACGTGTTAATTTTTTAAAAAATACTTGTTTGTGGAACAAAGGGTAATTAAGCCCATAGTGAGCATATGGAATGCAATTACTAATGCAGTTTATTAGTATGCATTCAGCAGAATATTTGGGCAGATCATTCACATATACATAAAGAAGCAAGCTGAAAAATAGTATGTGAGAATAAGAGTGGTCTAGGAATGATGAGTGTTCATTCTGCTGATGTTTTTTGTTTTGAAGGAACCCAGTAAAATATAACCTCTGTAAGGGGCACTAACCACTTTCATTTTTTTTAATGAGGGTGGAGGTCTAAGATGAGGGGAGGGTGAAACTGGCTGTGTTAAGCTAATTAAACCTACCTTTTTTTTTTTTTTTGGGGGGTAATTTTCTAACACCAAGTACTGAATTAGCTGTAACCACTTGTAACAACTCTGGCTCCAGTTTTCAGTTCTGTGTACACCCAGTCATGCTGGAACAGTTCCTCCCTCTCCACTTCTGCCATTTAAGAGAAAGTTTTGTTCCAAGACCTGACTTGCTGCTTTCAGAGAGAGATTTTTAAGAGCTCTAAAATCTTCACACACGATTTATTTAATACTGTGGTAAAATTAGCATTAATTAAAACAAGAGAAGTTAAAAATCAGTGGTAACTCATAAAACTAATGCAGTCATAATGCGGTTTTTTAACACCGGGACAGAATATGGTCAAAAAACTGGTCAGTCATTGCATTATCTGGTCAAGTCTTCTTAACACCGGCTTCTCGTGATAGTTTTTGTTGTGCAGAACCAGTGAGGTGGGATGAGTGAAGGAGAAACTATGGAGCAGAAAAAATGAGTTTGGATTTGTGGAGTGCAGTGGCATTTGGAAGGGAAGGAGCAATGCTTCTGACTTCATGAAAACCTTGATTCCTTATAGCTGTGCTGTCTCTGGGGCCACTCAGATAGCATGAATAGACTAGACTAGACTAGACCAGGCCAGGCCAGACCAGGCCAGACCAGACCAGACCAGACCAGACCAGACCAGATCAGACCAGAGACCAGACCAGAACAGAACAAAACAATCTGGTTGGAAGGGACCTTTAAGATCATCGAGTCCAACCATTCACCCTGCACTGCCAGGTTCTCTAAACCATGTCCCCTTAGCACCACATCTACATGTCGCTTAAACACCTCCAGGGAAGGGGACTCCACCACCTCCCTGGGCAGCCTGTTCCAATGCTTCACAACCCTCTCTGTAAAGAAGTTTTTCCTGATAGCTAACCTAGATCTCTTCTGGCACAACTTAAGGCCATTTCCTCTCATCCTGTCACTTGTCACATGGGAGAAGAAACCAACCCCCACCTCTCTACATCTTCCTTTCAGGTAGTTGTAGAGAGCAATAAGGACTCCCCTGACCCTCCTTTTCTCCAGGCTAATCAACCTCAGTTCCCTCAGCCACTCCTCATAAGACTCCTGCTCTAGACCCTTCACCAATTTCATCACCCTTCTCTGGACACACTCAAGCACCTCAATGTCCTTCTTGAAGTGAGGGGCCCAAAACTGGACACAATACTCAAGATGCAGCCTCACCAGTGCCAAGTACAGGGGGACAAGCCCTTCCCTTCTCCTGGTGGCCACACTATTTCTGATACAAGCCAGGATGCTGTTGGCCTTCTTGGCCACCTTGGCACACTGCTGGCTCATATTCAGCTGGCATTGGACCAAGACCCCCAGGTTCTTTTCCACTGGGCAGCTTTGCCACTACTCCTCCCCAAGCCTGTAGCATTGCAGCGGGTTGTTTTGACCCAAGTGCAGGATCTGGTACTTGGCCTTATTGAACTTCATATTATTGGCCACGGCCCATTGATCCAGCCTGTCCAGATCCTTTTGTAGACCCTCTTGACCTTCAAGCAGATCGACACACTCACCCAACTTGGTGTCATCTGCAAACTTACTGAGGGTGCCCTCAATCCCCTCATCCAGATCATTGATAAAGGTGTTGAAGAGGACAGGCCCTAATACTGAGCCCTAGGGGACACCACTGGTGACTGGCTGCCAACTGGATTTGACTCCACCACCACTCTCTGGGCCCAACTATCCAGCCAGTTTTTTATCCAGCAGAGAGTATTCTCATCCAAGCCATAGGCAGCCAGTTTCTCCAGGAGAATACTATGAGAAACAGTGTCAAAGGCCTTACTAAAGTTCAAGTAGACAACATCCACAGCTCTTCTCTCATCCACTAAGTGGGTCACCTTGTCATAGAAGGAGATCAAATTGGTCAAACAGGACCTGCCCTTCATAAACCCATGCTGACTGGGCCTGATCACCTGGTAGTCTTGTACATGCCGTGTGATGGCACTCAAAGTGATCTGCTCCATGACTTTCCCTGGCACTGAGGTCAGACTGACAGGCCTGTAGTTCCCTGGGTCCTCCTTCCAGCCCTTCTCATAAATGGGCGTTACCTTGGCTAACCTCCAGTCGACTAGGACCTCCCCCGTTAGCCAGGACTGTTGGTAGATCATCAAAAGTGGCTTGGTGAGCACTTCTGCCAGCTCCCTCAGAACCCTTGGGTGGATGCCATCTGGCCCCATAAACTTGTGCACATCTAATTGGTGCAGTAGTTAATTTACTGTTCCCTCGTGGATTATGGGGCCTTGATTCCGCTCCCCATAACATATCTCTGCAAGATCTCAGATCACAGGCAGGGTATCATTCCCTCTATTGTTTTTTTCAGCAGAAAGTACAAGAGAGCACCAAACCTGATAACATTGTAGGATATTAATAACAAATCTTATCCTAAACAACATGTTATAGATCTATACAAAGAAGAATTTCACTGTGTCTATACTACTTTAAAAACACAAAGGTCCGTATGATGGCCCAGTTGTGGTAAATGAATTTCTCTTGACCATTATATGGCTCTAGTAACACATGCAAACTGAAAACTTGGCAAGATGTGTTAGTATATGAAATAGCTGAGTACTAACACTATGGTAATATATTGACTGACTATGTGTATGTTAATTATTTTGTTATTGCACATTTACATTTTGTGTTTCTTCTATAACCTTCACTATGGAATATTGTATCTTGAGGGAAGGGATTTGACTGACTTTTAAAATTGGAATTCATAGGAAGCCCCATTGTGAAAATGGCAGTAGTGTGTGAAATGAGACTGCAGAACAAAGATTAAAGCAGCTGAGCAACGGCTGATATTGTAAACAATAGGGTTTCAAATAGTGGGAGAGTGAAGAATGGTTTCTTAAAGTTTTAAATGGTAAAATATTCCTTACACTGATGAAGTCAAAAATTATTTGCTTTATTGCTTGCAATTCTAGCACTTACATGGTTAACAAAAGTTCATTACAGAGCATTAGTAGAATTCCAGCAAAATGGAAAATCTAGTTTAAGCCAGGGAAACCTGTCACACCTTGCTTCACCTCAGCTGGTACAAAATTTGGTGCGAGCATTTCTGATTCTGCTAATACATACTGCATTTGAGTTAATGGAATTACTGTTGATTTACCAGTAGGATAATGTCTTATGCCCTTAGGTCCTATAAACTGCACCCTGAGAAGTCTAGGCATTGTTGCACCTTCAGATATTGAAAAAAAAAACCCAATCCTTTTCTTATGTAACAGCCTACAACAGCAAAAGTCGTATTTAGCAGCTGAGAAGAAAATACATTTATTTTAGTTCATGAGATGTGCCTCTGTTGCTTTGAAAAGAACAGCTAAGAACTTAAGACTCTTAAGCTTGACTGTGGTGTGTCCCACTGCAGGATCAATTTCAGCTTTGCAGTTGCCTTTCTAGTTCTAGTTCTTCACTCTGTTTCTGTACACCATTTCTCGAGCAAATTAAAGCTGTCTGGCCTGCCACCTTTAATTGAATAAAGGCTAGTTCATCGTTCTATTTAAAAAAAAAAAAAAAAAAAATCACTATTTTACTATAAATTAAAGATTGATTTTTAAAAATTACAGTGGAGTTTGGATGCCATTTAGTTCTAGGGAAAAAAAAAAAATTACTCCTGCTATAACATTCCATGTAAAATGAAGAATTTCGAGTTTTTGATGATAATGTCTTTACCACAACTGAGGTAATTCTGCAAACTGTGATTTCCTATTAACTTTTTTATATGCTTAACTGAAAATAACTTCTTTTCACTTATATTCAGTTCATAACATCCTCTCACTGAGATTTTATTAGATAGATAAGATAAACAAACAAAAAATTGGTTTAACTGAATATTCTTCTGTAATCATTAATTTTTAGGATAAGCCCTGAGTATATTCCATAATATAGTTGTGTTCAGACAAATAATATGAGTCTTAAACTTTTTTCATTGAAGTCTTCCGTTGACTCTGAAGTTGATAGTCAAGCTTGAAATGCTGTTATTATATTTATAGAAATCATGTGAAATACATGTCTTTTTCAGAAGAATGGATATATCTCAGATATCACAACAGCTGAGATCTGAATTGTGGGTGATACATTTCTGGATTATCAATGGAGATTGTGCATAAATATCATATGTGTTTAGAAAAAGTTACTGTTGTATTAAGAATCCTTTACTGTTGTATTGTCACTCTTCAGAAGACAACACATACTAACACTCAAGGTTTCAGGCAGAATTTCCCTTTTATTTGGTCATTTCAGATCCAGATTAAAGTTTTAGGGTTTAGTTTCAAATGTGAACCTACAGCTCTTTTATTGGGAATCCTCAGCAGTCTGGTTTCCTTTATTTCAAGGAGAAGATTTTCCTTTTCCACAACTTTGCATGTGTTTAAAAGAGAAAATGATAGCAAAATAAGAGATTCAGGAGGTTGCCATTCAACAACACTAGCTGGCATTAAAAAAAAACCCAAAATTGCCACACCGGAGGGGTAAGTTATTATTTCATTAAGGAATTTTGGAAAACTTTCCATACTTTATAAATGCCATTTTAAGCCCCGGTATGTTACTGTAGCTGTAACGGTTTAAGGACACAGGCAGTATAAAGTTTGTAAATAGATGCAATATATTTTAAAATTGGGTGTATTGTTAGGAAAAGTTAGTGGAAACTGTCAAGTGTACAAGTCCTTCAGGTTTGTCTTCAAGGCAAGAAGGCATGAGCATGAAACTTGTCAAATTTTCCAGCTATATCAATTAGCCAAAGAAAAGATATCAAGGTCCAATAAATCTGTTCCTGCCTACTGTGGGTGGTGAGGCAGCAAAGCCACTGAAATAATTAATGAGGTAGCAAAGCTGGGCCTGAGAAAGAGGGCAGGGGTGGGGGAAGACCCGTGACGATCTCATTGTTTTTTCTCACTGTCCCACCCTGACTGGATTGTTGATCTGGTAGTAGTCTTGTTGTTTAAATTAAAGTGATTTGTTCCCCAAGGTGAGTTTGTCTTTTGCCCATGACCATAACTGGTGAGTGAGCCCTCCCTGTCCTTTGTCTCGACTCTTGAGCCTTTTGTTGTACTTCCCTGGAGTGAGAGGCGCGGCTGCGTGGTGCTTGGCTTGCCAGCTGGGTCTAAACCACGACTTGAGGAGGTTAAGCCCTGCTCTGAGATCTCTATAGATGGCTTTTGAGTACCAAACCTGCTGATTATCTATTCTGTGATGGAGAAGAGAGGCAGGAATGTTCTGTAAGGCCCACAGAGATCCTGAAGCATCTCAGACTGTTACTCAGTGTACTTCTCAAGGTTTGGTCAGAACTACTTTTTCAAGTTTTGTGACTGTTTTATACCAGTCAAAAAATAACTTGAACTGAAGAACTGTGAGCCTGGCCCCTGGAAAGTTTATTTTCCTTTTTTCTTTAATGAATACACACAGTCAAAAAGTAATACAATCCCCATGCTTGCTGCGTTTCTTGGTTTATCTGGACAAAAGGATGGTTAGAAATACGTGGCGACTCTGAGGTGTGAGGTAGCAATTTATCCATTGGAAAATGACCTGACACCAACGAACTCATGTGAAATGGAAAAACAACAGGTAATAATGTTGTTTATTGACTTCACGGGCCAGATTTTAATTATAAAGGAGTTTTATTAAGCTTTAGTTTCCAATCTTATTTTATTAATATTTATAAATTTTCTAAGAAGTTGAATCGTCCTCAAATTCTCTTATACAGAGAAGACTAAACAAAGCCCATGTGTCTGTGGTTTTTTGACTGTTTAAAGAGAGAAAAGCGTGCCTTTTTTTTTCTGCAACGCTCTTCTATATTATTTATCTGATTCCAGGGAATTCCAAGGGCAGGACATATCCTTTAATAAGGCCATGATCTGTATATCACAGCTAAGACTAGTAAACTCTCATACTGATGTTATAAAAGCCTTCTTAAAGCAAGGTTAATAACGTGACAATAGCAAACACCTCAGTCAGCATAAAATGAAATGAAGCTTACAGTATTTTAAATGCATGGGTCCTGTGAAAAAGGATACCAAGAAAAGACCTATTGTTCATGAGCTTCTTTATATAAAAGATTTGGCTTTCGCTTGTGTCTCAGTTGAAGGTCATCTGTACAGGAGCAAGGGGAAAATAGTTACCACACTTGGCTGCAAAATGCCGGGATTACATAGCAACATTTACAATATTGCAAACACAATGATTTAATTGAAGATTAATATTATTTCTGAAATTAGAGTAGTTCCATTAATATGCAGACATGTATTGTATTCATTTGTCTTTATTGCTTTTTGATTCCTTTTTTTCCTCCTGAAAATAACTTGTATGGTGTAGAAAGTGACAGAAACACTATTCCTCTACTTCAGCCCTATGACAGAACTAAAATAATCACGTAAAAATGTCAGCATACTTAGCTGGCCAGTTTCTGAAGAAAAACTTTCCATAGAAGATCACTGCTGTGTCCCTCATTCAAAAGGAAGAAGCAGAAGGATATCCAAGTTCAGGATCTAATCTACATTTTGATGTGGTCTTGTACCGCTCGTTGGAATTAACGATGATTTCTGAAATTCAAGCCTCAGTCTCGATTAGTTTCTCCCATCAGAAGGCATTTTCAGAGAAGTGTATGCAGAATATTTAAAATTACATAACAAAACATATCAATTTTCAGACAAACAATCACCTCAGTTGTTTTTCAGCAAAGAACACCAATTTCCTCTGTTTCTGAAATTATAAAGAGTATTGGAAGTTTTCAACACCATTTCTTTTCTCTGAGAATGCAGATAATAAAGAATTATAGTGCCATTCATCAGAGGAGCAGGTCATAATTTGCCTGTCGTGTCTAAAAGGGGCTAGATCTAGGCTGATTCTGGTGAACATGCAGGAAATCTAATAAAATATGTAGAATGCAATAGACTATTTCTAACCTTCTGGAATGGGGATTTCTAACCTCTTTGTTTACCTATTTTCTCAATTTGCTTAGTTTTGAAAAACTCTGCTGATCACTAATCTCTCCCCACAAAAAAACCACTTACAAGTTTCATGATATTGTAACACCAATGTGTAAAATCTGACTGAGCAGAAGATTGTTCATTTAAAGCAGTTTCAACCTGCATACCAGAGATGTTTTCAAGCTAATCTGAAGAAAACAAATTATACCAAAATCACATGATGAATCTTTCTTCTAAAGTTAGGAAAGTTTTTTTCAGCTAGTCCTTTGGATTTGTCAAGAAAGTTTCCCTTTTGACATCAGATACTTTAAAAAATGTATAATTTAAAATACGTATTAGTTATTGTTTTATTTTACAAAGTAGTTGATATTAAAAATATAACCTGATCACTCTGGACATGAAATTCAGTTAATACTATAGAATAAAGTAGCATAACAGTACCTGTACACACTTTCTGTTCTTGTCCTCAACCTCATCAACTACAGAAGTGTAAACAGCTATTAAGACATCATAGTAGTTGATATTATATTAAATGAAAAACTCTCAACAAAGGATGACTGTATTTTCATAGTGAAAAGGTGAATAAAGACAAAATAATTATTCTGGAAGTAGGAACATGAAGCATTTTCCAGAATACTTCCTTTTATGAAGATATGGCCAGCTTTATTTATTTTTTTTTTTAATTTACCTTTTTCCCTAACAGATTTTCCACTGATAATTAAGTACCTTTCTGTGGATCACTGTAACACCTAAAAAACCTTCTTATTCTCTTCATAGTTATAGTTTAGATGATTCACGTTTTCCCTCAGCCCAGTTTTCTTTTACTAGTCTCTACATATTCAGCTCTTGACCAAAGTGACTAACACAATCCCTAGAGGTATATAGAAGAAAATACTAAATGTAAGTTGAAAGGTCATATTATTTCTGCATGTAGCACTGGTGCTGCTATCTTTGGAAAACTGTCCCCACTCTCAGTGCCCAGAGTTCAGACTAACTTCTGGTAACATTGCAATGCCCGCAGAGAACCCCAAGCTCAGTTTAGAAACTTCCTCTGTCAGTGAGTGAGTTAGGAGGTGAGGTTAGTCAGGTTTAAGCCTATGAGTATTTAAGGGCAACCGCTGGTTATGGGCTCTTCAGTTAGCTCACAGATGTTGCTTATGATTTTAATGACTTGAAATTGAAGCTACAACAACTGAAACTCCTTTGTTTTCAGTGATGTGGGGGTTAATTTCTAGGACAACTGTTCACATATTGCTGCAGAGAATCCACGTACATTTCAAAGACAAGTTGTAATATTTTTTATCCTGAAATCCATCTTGTGGTTCAATGAATATTTAGTTCTGTGCCAGGCCTGCAGCTTGTCTTACGCTGGCAGACCAGGTGCCAAGGATCTTCTCCTCGTACGTTAATCCTCCAAAGTGATGCTCACGTGTGCACTTCTGTGGTCTCACTCCAGTTTGTCAATGAGATGTCCTGAATGTGATATTTCACTGGTGTGGATTTCCTCACCCTGAGGTCTGTCGGCATCTGTGAAGGTAGATCAAAATCACTGTGAACATTTTTGCTGCCAGTTCGCATGCTTCTGAGTATATTCAGCATCACACGACCTTCTGCTACCAGATACGTGTTTGTGCAAATGCACTTCACAGCGTCTGTAGTTTTCCGTCTATAGCTTCACCTCTGCAGATGTAGGTAGTTATCATTTTTGGCACTCTGGAGGCCACATGACCTCTCATTGTGGGGCTGGAGATATAATTGCAAAACCAGCATGCTGCGGAAAGCTCTGGACATTACCTTCCAGCCCAGCAGGTGCTCTGAGCAGGTATCCACCCTTCTGCTTTCACAGTACAGAAAAGCCAGTCTGCAATGGTGGTGGAAACTCCAGAGAGGTCAAGTCAATGTCATTGCACAGCCCTTCTTCTCTAACCAGTGGAGAGCAGAGATCCTGCAGTGGTCACTTCAGAGATTTAACAGCATTTAACATTGTGCCTCAGGCCCTTGCACGCTTCCTGGTATGTTCAGCAGCAGCTTGGAGGTGCATTAGCTTTCATTAGCAAATGCTACTATTCGTCTAGAAGGCACGAAATGTAGGTGACACCCCCCCAAGTAAAGAGAAGTCATTCCTAAGACCTGGCTCAGAGCTGTGTGGGCTTAGCCAGCTCAGGTCTCGTAGCAGTGCTGTCACAGAGGGATTCTTTGCTTACTGCAGGGCTGCTCAGACCTGGTTAGAATATGGGGAATCAGCTCTCAAACTGGTCAGACCTCAAGAAGGGCTCTGGAGACACACCACGGCATGCCATGAAGAGGAGAATGATGCTGTGCTGTAGATGGAAGGCATGTATTTTCAGGGCTGTACCAAGACATGAAACAATCCAAAAACCCCACAAAAAACAATGCCATATCACTTAAGGGTATCTCCAGAGGTTATAGTGTAACATGATCCAAAATGCATCTGTGAGATCTTAAAATTAAATGAATCTAATCCAACCTTCTGTAAATTTTTTTTGTCCATCAGCTAAATTCGGACTCTATTACCAATTTCCCATAAAAGCAAATTTAAAGCCTCAGTCTAGGGTAGCTGACTCTTACCTGCACCAGGACTGTTCTCACATGCCCTGTACCTCTTGTACATCATTAATGAGTGCAGCACAGTGGTGTGAGGTGCAAGAACTCAAGCCATCACTCCAAAGTAAGAAATAAAGCTCCTAAAGGCAGTCTAGGACTCATCTATAGAAGTTCAGAAGATAGGACTGCCTTCAGTTTAAGCATAATTTTTCTACATGCACCATGGAATGTATGTTTAACATATTAAAAAAAAGAGTGTTTGCAAGAAAATAAAAAAAAAGGTAGGGTAACCCTTTAATAATGTTTGGGACAAAGCAGTCCTTTCTCTGATATATTAAAAAATTGCAATGACAGAAAACAAAAGGTATAAGTCAGGGTATCAAAGAGAAACTCTCCTTCTGCTGCTTGCTTTAACAATCTAAAATAAAAAGTTGTATTCACATACATAACCTCCAGCTTTTCAACTCACCTGGTGAGCTCCCCTACCCACAATGCACTAAGTGGATGATTAAAAGAAATGGGGGCTTAACTGAGGGGTAAGCGTGGGTCTCTGGAGCTTTGCAAAGCACTGAACCATGCAGCTACAGCTGTCCTCCAAACAAGCCCAACATTCTTATTTATTTGTTATGAAATATTTATGGATGTTATGAAAGGTTTAAAATAATGTGTCTGTCTCTCTCTCTCCCCTCTTATTTTTGCCCTGGCACAGTGTTTTCTAATGCATAAATAATTCTGGCCTGTGGACAGTGGGACAGCACATTAGGTGGGATGTATCCGCTGTATCACATTCTTTCTCTGCCTGAGAGAAAATATCATTCCTAGTAATTTTCTACACTTATACAATCTGCGTTGACAGTAAATAATTGATGTATGAATTTAGGGACTAAACTCCAACACAATATGACTTATGTCAAGGGTTACTCCCAGCAGATTTTGAGATAAATCATCTTGCAAAATGGATTCTTTCAGAGGAAAAAGGGAGAAAAAAAGCTTTTTGAAATTATTTTAATGGAAAGATGGGACCTCTGTGTAGTACTTCTTTTGATGAGGTCTTGCTTTGCATGGCTGGCAATAAACCCAAGCAATCTAGCCTTATGAGATTGGAAATGTTCATTTGTGATCACAATGGATTTTTTTTTTAGATTGACATAAGCAGGTTCTTTTTTGTTTTTGCCCTTCTTTCCTTTCCTTTCCTTTTCTGTTTTCCTTTTTCCTTCCTTTCACTCTTCCTTTTCCTTTTTCCTTTCCTTTTTCCTTCTTTTCCTACTTCCCTTCTTCCTTTCCTTCCTTCTCCTTCCTTTCTCCTTGTCCTTTCCTTTCCTTTTCCTTTCCTTCTTTCTCCCCTACCACTCCACCTTTCCTTTTCCTTCCTTTTCCTTTCCTTTCCTTTCCTCCTTTTCCTTTCCTCCCTTTCCTTTCCTTTCCTTTTCCTCTCCTTTCCTCATCCTTTCCTTCCTTTCCTCTCCTTTCCTCTCCCTTTCCCTTCCTTTTCCTCTCCTTTCCTCTCCTTTTCCTCTTCCTTTCCCTGCTCCTTTCACTCTCCTTTCTCTCTTTCCTCTCCTATCCTTTCCTCCTTTCCTTTCCTTCCTTTTCCTTGCCTTTGCCTTTCCTTTCCATTTCCTTTCCTTTACTTTCCTTTTCCTTTAGCCTTTCCTTTTCCTTTCCTTCCTTTCCTTTCCTTTCCTTTTCCTCTTCCTTTCCTTTCCTTTCTTTCCTTTCCTGTCCTTTCCTTTTCCTTTCCTTTCCTTTCCTTTCCTTTTCCCTTTCCTTTTTCCTTTTCCCTTTTCCTCTTCCTTTTCCTTTACTTTCCGTTTCCTCTCCCTTTTCCTTCCTTTTCCTCTCCTTTCCTCTCCTTTCCTCCTCCTTTTACTCTCCTTTTCTCTCCTTTCCTCCATCCTTTTTCCTTGTCCTTTTCCTCTCCTTTTCCTCTCCTTTCCTCATCCCTTTCCTCTCCTTTCCTCTCCTTTCCTCTCCTTTCCTCTCCTTCTCCTCTCCTCTCCTTTCCTCTCCTTTCCTTTCCTTCCTTTCCTTTCTTTCCTTTCCTTTCCTTCTCCTTTCCTTTCCTTTCCTTTTCCCTGTCCTTTCTTTCCTTTTCTTTCCTTTCCTTTCCTTTCTTTCCTTCCTTCCTTTTCCTTTCCTTTCCTTTCCTTTCCTTTCCTTTCCTTTCCCTTTCCTTTTCCCTTCCTTTCCTTTCCTTCCTTTCCTTTCCCCTTTTCTATCTTTCCTTTTTCCCTTTTCTTTCTTCTCTTTTCTTTTTCCTTTTTCCTTTTCCTTTTTTTATTTTCCTTTTTTGCTTTTTTCTTTTCCTTTTTTCATTTTTTTCCCCCTTTTCCTTTTTCTTTTATTCTTTTCCTTTTTTCTTTTTGTCCTTTTTTTTCTTTTCTTTTTTTTGTCATAGGAGAGTTAGCATGTGGTAGGGTGCCCTCTGCTTTCCATGCCTGTATTTTCCATACAAAGTACAATTATATTTTAAATTACAAACTGGATATATTTTCAACTTAAAGAGACATAACTGGAAGAAGGGCTTCTCATAAAGGATTATGAATTTACTCCTCAATTAAAATCCTTTTCATCATGAGAAAATGGTTACCAACAGACAAAAAGGACACAAGGAAAGAAATGGATTAGAGAAGAAAGCTTTTATGATAGAGATGGAACTGAAATACTCAATACCTCTAGATATCTTATTAAAGACTAGACAGGAAGATCAAAGTAAAATCATTGTATAAATAACCCATCATGAAATGGTCTTATTTAGAGGATGGGAATTAACGGAGTGGGGTGGGAGTTATTTGTTTGGTTTTCATTCTTTTTTATTTCATGATTTAATGCACAACAGCAAAAACCCCTATGTATTTCCTGTTATACTAAATATTTGCACCTCTGCTGGTGCACCAGGCATATAAAGTTTATTTTAAATTAAACCACCATCACAGTCTTTGAACAAATATCAATATCATTATCTCTGTCAGTGATTCCTTCTCTGCTTAAAAATGTAATGACACTTGTTTATTTATGTTAAATCTCCACTTGTGGAAAATTACTGAATTTGTTGTGACACATAAACTGAATAGCAAGAGAGCTTTTTGTTAAACGAACAAAACTGTCTCCTGGGACAACAGGGACAAAACTCTCTCTTATTTCTCAGCACCCAAGTAAATATCTACTAGTGACTGTTCTATAGATGGCACTCATGCCTCTAAACAAGAAGCGCAGGTCCAAGTTGAGGTGAGAAATATTGAAAAAATAATGTTTTGATATGAAGATAATTTCCTAGAACAGATTGACAATTGTTTGAGAAATATCAAAATGTTTTTTCTTCTTATTTATAGATTTGGCATCTAAGACTGCAAAATAACAACAAAAAGATATCTCTGATAGAGAAGAGGTGGTTGCAGAAAACTACTTTCTGGTGCCTTTGCTTGAGAAAGTTATGTATAACGTAAGTTCTCCTGTGATTTTATGGAATAAGGAGAAGGAAGCTGTGAGGAAAGTGTTGAAAACTTTAATGGTTTTACTTAGAGAATGTGCAGTTGAGATGCATTATAATAGAATGCGCTGTAATTTCTTCAGGTTAGTCAAATTGTTCTTAGGAGTGCTCACTTGCAGGAGTGTAGTTTTTCTTGGTACAAACCTAACTGCAGCTTCCTAAACATTCCTAAGATATGCAGTGCATGTGACTTTTAGTCAGAACAGAAGTTTAAAGCAAAATACAAACCATGCAAAACCTGAAAGTTATTATTAACTGAAAGCAGATAGAACTTAGCATGTCCACTTTTAAAAAAGGCGCCCAGCAGGTATCTGTCATCTGACTGAGTTTTGCCTGACCTGGTTATCAGTTAAATATTTGTTACATAAAAATACATTAGTTTAAATATATAAAAGTAAGTAACATCCTGGATTCACGAGGAAGCCATTCAATTTTCACAATAGGCTGCTCTACAAATCCAGAAGAGCAGGATTTGGATTATTACAACTTGAACTCCAAACTCCTAATTGGTACACCCCAGTGCAAGGGGTAATAATTCATACATCTCAAATATCCTGGCAGAGTCACTGGAGAAGTAAGCCTGACTTGGGTCTCCTCTTAAGTGATCAAGCTGGAAAAGGCCTCTGTGAAGATGAACTGTTGGATCTTAGGGCACTTGGTGTCATTTGGCTCTGTTTCAAACATGGTCATGAGGAGTGGAGATCCTCCCTGACAGAAGCATTATAAGGGGCTGCATGTAATGTAAGAAGCATTTAGGAATTCAAGTTTTCCCATCACTTCTTGTGGTGCAAACTTACATCTGAGAAAGGGAATTGCTTTCTGCAGTGTAAGGGGGGAAATGTGAGTCTACTATTCCCACTGACTTCAAAAGAAACTAAGCTTCATTGACCAACCTTGAATTAGGCCCATAAATGTAAAATGAAATATGCTTAAGGAGGACAAAGTGATCCAAAAAGATTAAAGGATTAACACTGACAGTTGCAAAACCCACAAAGGTGTCAAAAGCCACTCTTATTGTTCTGTTCCTGGCAGTAACAGTAGCAGATGCTGCGGAAATGAATAAGAATGAATAAGAAACCAAAGCAAGTAGAACTTGCTCTTTCATTCAGAATGGCCTCTTTACTTGTGAGGATCAGTGGGTCAGGGGCTTCCTGAGACAGAATTTGCAGCGATGATGTGTCGTTTTGTTTCTAAAGCCATGCATACCTTTGGCATCTGCAACATGCAGTGATAGTGAATTCTGTGCATTATTCTGTATGTTATTCTATACAAAATAACTATGCAGGTTTTTTTTGAAATTAATGTTCTTTCATTATTTGCTTTTAAGACTTTTCTCTGATCCCTGTATTAGGAGCCCCCTAGTTCTTCTGTTTTATTAGAAATGGTAAGCAGTTTTTCTCCACTCTTATTATTGGCATCTCTGAATATTTTATATATCCACTCACCTCCTGTCTTTTTTGTGTCTTATTTTAATACTGCAGAATCCAAGAATACTCAACCCCACTCCATATGGATTCTGGATCTCTGATCATGCTTATCTATACTGGTCCTTGTTCTGCTACAGAATTATTCAGACTGAGTGGCCAACGTTGTGGTCAATTCCAAAGATGCAAGTTCTTTGTGTTTTTATGTGTAATGTAGTAGTGTAATGCTTGCTCGTTTGTCCTCTATTCTCTTCCAAATAATTCCTTATGTTCCACTTGTCTTTTTGGTGCCACTGAATACTGAGTTGATGTTTCCAGAGAATGATCCGCAAAGACTCCAAGATTTCTTTTCTGCATTGAAATATCTAATGGAAAGCCCACAGCTGTATGTATGCATGTGTAGAGTCATACCCCTCACTGTGTATTATTTCACATTTATCAAGACTGATTTTCATCTGCCATTTTAATTCTTTATTGCCTGGCATTGCTAACACTTTCTCCAGTTCCTCCACCAATGATAGTTTTGAGTATCCTGAACAGTATTGAGTTACTAGTAAAATTTTAAACTTCTTTTATGAGACTATTGAAAGAATTTCTATAGGAGTCAGGCAGCATAGAAGGAAACTGATGCTGTAAAATGTAGGAAATACATAGACACATGTTGAAAATACCGTGAGAATGTCATAGTAAATAAATGCCTTCTGCTAATCTGCAATGTTACTACTTGCAAGTGCCCATTCACGTTACACTGGCCCTTACTCAGCCTTTCTGAGGGTTTCATAGGTCATTTTCCAGTTCTTCCTACTGATTAGGTCCATATGTTGTTGCAAGATTATTTTTAGAAAAAAATTATGCAGTGGGGAAATAATAAATATAAAAGCATTTCTTGCTTCCATAGGTGCCCATGCTAAATCTTGGGTTTTTTCCTGGAAGAAAAAAATAATAGTCCATGGAGGAGCCGGAAATGAATACAAGAATTTGCCACAAAGTAGAGGTGAATTTTCTAGGAAGTAAAGATGAATCTGATGGACTGGTGGAATGACCATGGAAGACTCACTTTGGATGCCAAAATGTTTCATGGGCACCTCAAAAAGTTTTCTGGTTATGGTGTCTGTCCTCCTCTGGGATAGAAACGGAGCTTTGGCTAGTGTCAGTGGTATAGTATTCATGGTTGCATACACTGAGCTGACCATAGAATATATTGCACAACTGGCTGTGTCTTGCATCTTTCACTAGTTGTCCTAGAACTATATTAGGATGCACCACTCAGTACCTGCCAGAGAGAGCAAAGAGGTGCAAGGAGGAAGAGGGAAGGAAACATGCTACTATACTGTGATTAGGAGTCAAGATGTGCTGAGTGTGAAAAACTATATCCTTGTATAGGATCCATTGAAAAGATATGTACTATTTTAAAGAGATTGGAGTGGAAAAAAGGTTATCCCTTTTTATAGGGTTATCCCCTGGTATCAGATAAATATTGTGTTAGCCATTCTAACATATCCCTGCTTTTGTACCTCTACTGTAAGGTTTAGGCTATCTGAGGATTTCTGATACATTGTTGACACCACATATTCAGAAATGAAGTATGACACCTGAGAACCTGAAATCGCTTCAAGTGCTATGAACTGTGCGCTTCTTTTCTTTTACTCAGCTTCTGGATGTTTTTGAACCTATGTGATTATTTCATGTTCAAAACTCAGCCCTAAATACAGGAACAAAATACAGCCTCATCGATCCCTGGATGCTGGAGGACTTTGGTTATCCTCTTTTGTTCCAGAAGTGAGAGAAATTGTCAGCTCTCTACACACAGTCAGAAATGAAGAATTTTTACTACTTCTCTGATTTTATCTTCTTTAACTTCCTAAATTCTACAGTCCAGTGAGCTTTTCCATTGATAACACCTGCCAAGGACTGTGCAATAGTAGATATGAGAGTTCATAGTCCATAGGACCTTCCTGAGCCATGGTGGGAGCAGGACAGGGAAGCTATACCAAAACCTTATGTTACGTAGACATATATACTGGAGAGAGCGGATATACCAGGGGGCATAGGGTGGTAGTAGGTGCTTCAGACAGCTGGAACAGATGCAACTATTTGGTAAAAATGCAACCTGGACATTAATAAGCAGTAGAAGAGGCTCGATAGTTAGTGTTAGGTGTATTAATCTAAGCACACTCTGGGAGTGTCAGGGCCACTTGCCATGGTTTGCAGCAATCTGGGAAGCAACTACCATCTTTGCCTTTCCTGGTCTGTGTCAGTTCGCCTTCCTGCCTAGATCTGGGCTGGCAATTAGCAGTCTTCAACCTGGGAGACGTGAAGTTGAGCTCTACACTAGTAAGGCTACAAGTTGTAAGTGAAAACTCCAACTCTTGCAGACAGTTAACCCAAATGAGTGACTGTGCAAGACTATAAGCAGACAGAAGACCTGCATGGAGGCTATATTTACGTGAAATTTGCAGTACTTAGTAATTTTGAACTTCTTTTCCTTATCTCCCACCTCCTTCCTCTCCTTACTCCCTACACAGGATCGTTTAATCTCCTGCACTTCAGAAGTCTAGCACCTTTCCTCCCTAACACTTGATAACTGAGGATCTCCCTGGGGAGCTCTAAAAGCATTCTGGGTTTGGCCATGCCTGAGCCAGAATTTTACTTGTGTCAACCTCAATTCCAATTTCAAATGTTAAAAGTATGTCCCACAAGCTCCTTTCCCCATAATTTTCTTTCCCAGACCTTCTTGTTTGACAGCAGTCTAAAGATGGGAAAAAGTCATAGTCTGGAAACTCAGTCTATACTAAAATCTGTCTTAAGGAAAAAATATCACAAACCATAATTTGGAGAGTTAGTGGTGCTGTCACTGTGCTTGTTTGCTGATAAAGGCAATTACACATTCAAGTAAATTGTGTAAGCATTTATAACACTTCTTTCTGGAGTGAAAGGCTCATCAAATGTTTTCAGCAAAAGCGAATATTTTCTGTACTGCCGCTTCATGTTTCACAGCACAAATTAAAGAATTGGCTGGCGCTTTGATGTTCAACGTGTTAGGCTTCATTGTAGTTCAGAATCTCGGTCCCTGCTCATTTATGTCACTTTGTGAATTTATCAAAGGACAGGTCTTGTAAGGCCTGCTCATGGGCTTCCTCCCCACAGTCCTCTCCCCCTCCAGCATGTTTTACAGTGTCTGCACTGCAGTTTCTGTAGTGCAGTGAAGTGTGGCGACACCTAAGCTAGCTTAAATGAGACCTAGTGGCCCCAGGTACAACGTGAGGAAGGAGTGCTGAGCTGTGCCAGGGCTGGAGAAGTGATGATGGTACCCAAGCTTGCTCTTTCCCAGCTCACTCGGATGTAAGAGCGATCAACCAGTCATGCCTTCATCTGCAGTGCAGCCAGACTCCACTGCATCCTGTCCTGAAATGAATTAACTCCTGATGGGATACTGAGTGAAACGGATGACAGGGAGTCACAGAGGATCATGTTCTTCTACTTGTCTGATGCTAGATGAGCAGTTCTGCAATGTTATGAAGATAGTATTGTATTCTAAACATGTATTTCTTGCTTTCTTAAATTCCTCCCTATATTCCTTTTTATCAGTATATTTTGCAGGCCTGTTGGTCCTGCTTAGTCCTGTTTATACATTTAAATCTACTGTCCACAAATTCTTTAGTCTAATGTACTAGTCTTTGTGATAGAAAATTCATTTTGCTGCATAAGACTCCTCAGGTTTACTCTTACTCTCTCAGCAATGTGTCCCACCAGAATATAGCTGGACGGTTCTTCCTCATTGTCCTCAAGTTGAGCATTCTGAAATTTTATTTCTTGATGTGAAAAATCTTGGAAATTTCCATCCAGAAATACTGTTTCCACTGCCTCATGAATGTTACAGATTGAATGGCTCTAGTACCCACTCCCAGTGGTTGGCTGTCTCTCAGAAATGTATTTTTCAAGATGCATATGGTGAGTCTGGAAAAAAAGGTACATATGTGGATCCTAATCTATGGAAAAAAAAGTGAAGGTTTAGCATATGTTTCTGTTCATTTTCCTCCATCTTAGCCAAAAAAATGTTCCCAAGGGGAAAAAAGCAAATATTTTCAATTTAAAAGCAAGCAAGCACTTACAAAAATCAAGCTTCAGCCCCAGCTCTGAGTACATACTCATCCAAATAGATAACCAAAACAGAGAACCTTCCAAACACAGTTGCTTGAGTACCAAGTGAATCCTGCTATTCGTGTTGGGAAGATCAAACCATTTCTTTTCCCAGTATTTTGCTGTATACTGAAATGAAATGACTAAATTTGCTCTCTGTGTGTAGTAGTGAGCACTACTGTCTAAGAGAGATAGATAGAAAATATTGAAGCAAATCTTTTTATAAAATGCTGCGTGCTATACTGTGTGAAGTGAAAAGAGAAAGCTTCTTTCATTTTAAGAAATCCATGTAGAATATAGGTAAGAATCACAATTGGTCTAAATTCCCTTTCCTTTTACTACAATTTGACTATTTTATCTTCTAATATGAAAATGAAATGTTTTTCTTTAAAATGTACATTATATTTCTGTCCAATCTCAAAGTTGAAAGCCAATGGTGCTTCAAGTTTCTGCAGATTTCCTCTTGGCCTGAGTTTCCTAATTTTGTCTTGACAAGGAATGTCCCCATAACTTACAGATTTTACACATAAAGGGCTGAGGGGAATGGTGTGAAAACAGGTTTGTAGATTAAAGTGTTGATGGTAGCCTTTTAGGACAGGTGGAAATTATTGAAAAGGACTGATGAACTGCACAGTGAGTTTTTGTTACCAGATCATTCTCAAACCAGTAATGAAGTTATAGCCTAATTAAGTTCATCCCTTTTCTTTCCACCTGAATGACTGGAACACAGAATCAGAGCAGCTTGACATGCAGGTTTTTTAGAAAGTGACCCTCCACTCTGGATCTAGCTTTTACTCTCTGGCATGTCTTTGGTGTTGTTCTTGTGTTCTTAGTGCTGGTGCAGAAAAGAGTAAAATCTCCATGTACCTCCAGCGCAGTCTTTGCAGAACTCCAATCCAACATTAGACATAACTGTAGGTGCAGAAAGCTGTTTTGACTAGTGTCAAAAAGTTTGTTTTCAAGATTTCTCTCTTGCATGTGTAGGAGATTAGGGGAGGAAAGCACATTGAAATGGAAAAGTGAACACAGAAAACTAGAATTAAACAAATATTTGATCCCATAAAAATTTAAACCAGCATAACTAATATTTAGGGGAATATTTACATGTTAGGAAAAAAATAGCAAAAAACTCAGAAGGCATCTATTTAAATAACCGTCCTTTCAAGAGGTTAGATCAGCATATGCCAACAAGAGGCTTGTGTTGTGGTTTTTGTAGTACTCTTAGCCTAATTAACAAATGCATCACTGGCACAAGTGAGCCTGGAACAATTGCCAGTCAGAACACTCAGAGAGAAGCCACCAGGGAACATGGATAGCAATAAAAAGGGATGGCTGCTTATTTTTAATTCTTTGGAGGGCCAATTCAAACAGCAAATGTAATTACAATTCTGTAAATAGAACACCCGAAAGCACTCCTTCTGGCATTAGTATGCATATCTTTGATATTTGTTTAACAAATGATCATGTAGCCCTTTCCCTATGTTGCTTCTTATTTAAAGGGCTTGGAAATTTGAAAAGCAATGCTAAGAATACCATATAGCTATGCATGCTTTCACTTTCAAAAGCACTGGAAAATCATTGATTTAGCTAGTGAAAGAGCCTGAATGTTACTGTCTATTTCAGGTACAATATGCAGAAGAGGTAGATTTGCAAATACCTTTTGTGTTGATATTCCTATAGTTGAAGACCAGACGCTGATTATGTTGGAGCATGATAAAGCCAAAATCATTGCAAAGGGAAATTATAGCATTTGGACATCTAAACGCTAAACTAAATGGTCTGTGTTCCTGCTCTGCTTTCACTTAGTGCAAAACCAGGAGTCAAAATAGAAAGAAGAAAACTTTGCTGTCCTTCAGATACGGCATGCTTTCACGTTACCTGACATACTGAGTGTCTCAGCAGGATGTTATCCTACGTTGCAGCAGGCAGGCTTGCTGTAGTAGGTTAATTCAGAGAAAGAGCAAAAGTGGCTAAGGCACAGCAAGATGTGATCATAAATTAATAATGTTCAATGGACTGTGACTGTGAGAGCTGCTATTGGTGTTTTGGGTCAGGATAATCCCTAGACTCAGTTTAATTTCAAAAATGGTAGCCATATATTTCATGTGCAAGTGGAAGAACACAAAAGTCTTGTGGGGGATAGAAAGCTCTTAGAGAGATGAAGGCAAGCACCTGAGGGAGAAAAGGGGGAAAAGAATAATAATAAGGTCAAGTATCCTACCATCTGTATGTGAATACTTGATAAACACAGTAACAATAACAACTTGATTCCTGTATTAGAGTTTCATATGATCAAAAATCTCAAATTCTTGCTAAGGTATTCCTTGAGAATACCTTAAGGTATGACTTTGAGAGTTAATTGACAGCTTTTTTTCACCAACCAAATAGGTGGGTGAGGAATGGTATCAGCTGTCATTAAGATGTACAAAAGGGAAAAATATCTTTAAAAATTCTTTCTGTGTCCCCTCCAACCTCCCTGCCTGCCCTTGTTTCATAGTTTTTGTTGTTTTTTAGGGAACAGAAGCCAATTGTTTGGCTACCAAAACCCATATTTGTCAACTCTCTTAAAGAATTTCATTATTACTCAATGGCCAGTGCTTGACAACAACTTTAAAAGACACTGCTACCTTCTCAATAGTTAAGACCATACCAAATTATTTGCGCAGTAGGCACAAATATTTGCCTTGTGTTTCTAGTATTTTTAGAAATCAGTCTTACTGCTGGAATGTATTTACATTTCTGAATTTACCACAGAGAGGAAAGCTCTGTAATTTGAGTGCTTCCAGTTTGCTTTAAAAGCACCTGTTCTCTCCAAGTGGTTTGGTGGAGCAAAAGGGAGTTTGGCTGCTTGTTTATCCTAGCTGGTGTGCTTCACGTTTGCCCAGACCTTCGCAGCAGGAGGAAGGACTGCTCTTTCATGACAAGAAACAGTCTGCTCTGTCAAGGATGCTTTGGCAGTGCATTGCGGGGCAAGGTGAGAGGGTGGCATCATGGATACCCAGTTTTGTTACTCAGCAAGTCAGCTTCAGACCATGCACTTCCTTAGCTGCTAGTCTTTGGCCATATTGTATAAGATGGCTCTGTTCAATTATTTTGTGTTGAAAATCAATACATGCCAAAACAATGCAAGTTAAGAATAACCTTTAAAAAGGTCGTTTGCAACTCAGATCATTTCAGAGAGCTAATTTACAGTGTGGCTTCCAAAACTCTTGTCTGGGCACAGCTGAATCGGCAGTGAACTGGTGTGTAAGAACAACTGCTTGGGAAAAAGAGTCTTTTAATTTGGCTTTGCTGCCAAAATCAATATATCTTGTACTCATGTCCTGAGACAGACAGCAAACAGAGTGCTTGCAGCATGAAAACCAACAGGAGGGCTTCTCAAAGGAACAGGAGTCCTGGCTGCAGCAAAGTCCAAACTCGCAGCCCAAAAGCTCAAAGGTGACAGTTGGCAAGAATCTTCCCTAGGGACTGTGTGGGATCATTGCAGCTGAAGAATCAAAAAAAAAAAAAAAAAAAAGACTGGAGCGATAAGTCAATTCTCAAAAAGGCAGTGCACAGACTTATTTTTCTAAATCTTCATTTAGCCTGTTTTGCTTTTTTCCCTAGCAGATCTGAATGTTCCTTGTTGGAGGTATTGCCTTTTTCTGTTTTTCTTTTCCATAGGCTCAAGCTCTGGAGGCTTGTGGTACGCCCGTGGCAGGGGGAGCAGGGGACAGATTGCACCTCTCCACCGTAATCAGCATGGAATCTCCTTACAGGGGACTGCATGAGTTCGTGAAAGCTGAATGTGAAGAGAGCATCAGTCTGCAGCAAAAGCTAACCTTGATAACATGAGGAAGTTATTTTGTCTTCCTCTCAAGTAGGTAGGTGGTGTTAGGGAGGAACAGGATCTTTGTGGTGAAGAGGCCAGTGACTGGCTGAGCTTATTTCAGGAAATTACTTAGTACAGCTGTAAGAGGTCAGCACTGAGTCTACAAAGTAATATTACTTTCAGTTGTAAATCTAACAAAAAACACTCTTGGGTTAAGGCTGAGCATCATAGACAAGCCTCCAGTACCCATCTCCCATGGCCAGAAATTTTGAAGTTAGGGAAAGTGATATCAAGAGCATCTAATCCCTTATCTAACTTTTGGATCTCTTCTTTAAACTCTAGTGAAAACTATGTGTTGCCCAACTTGTCTTGCCTGTAGGGCTGAAGGTGCTATGTGCTATTATTGTGGTGTCTTCTGAGTTTGGCCCCATCTCCCCAGTTTGTGTCACAGCTGGAAATGGAGGTGGTGGTCAGAGACTGTCAATCAACTCACCAGTGGTGAAAGCTGTCACTCAGTTTGTGAAAGACAGGGAGAAAATTTGGTCTTGAAAACTTTGGAACCTAAATCATTCTCATATGAATGATTTACCTACCCTGTAGGAGGTACTCTGGAGGTTCAGTTTGTTTATTTTAGTATTTCCCATCAGTTCCATATTACATGAATTAATAAATCCTTATTGGGTGTAATTCTACAAAGCAGTGGCTACAGCAGATAACACAGTTCTAACTCCTGCTTAAATCACTGACATAATGTTTTCATTGATGAGTGGATATATAATGGCTAAGTGCCTCCACTCTACACATTCACACAAATATCATCATTTATGTCAGGATCTTACATAATACAGGAGTTTGTTTAGATCTGACCACAGCACAAATAGCAATAGGATTTGTAAGAGCTAGAACTAGGTTTTGACAAAATTCAAATCAGGACAATGAAAACTTAAGAAATTGCATACAGAAATGTAGACTAGATGGGCAGAAAATGAGTAAAAAATGAGTTAAAAAAACCCCTCCCTCTTCCTACCATATCTTGCCAGGACGTCTCCTCTCCTTACTGTTTCATCTGATTCTAGCACCATTTCAAGGGAGGCCTAACTTGCAACCAATTCTCTTGTTTCCCCTAGTCCTTATGAAAAGCCTTGCCTATCCCTCCATCCCCTCTAGGGTCTAGGTATGCGTCAGATGCATTCTCTCTTCCTCTGTTATGTCCTCTTAAAAATTCTTTTCTTTACATACACTTTTAGAACTTTCCTCTTACCCAGAATAATGCAAATAGGCAGCTTTCCCCTGAAAGGAACATCTACTCAGCAGCAAACAAATAACCAGTTATCATCTGAATCACTGTTGCTTCTTTTGCTCATTGTTCTTTTGCTGTTGCAGTCAGTATCTCTTCAGAAGGTAAAACTACTTTTCCCCTCAGCATGCAATCTGGCCACAGGTCTGGCTATTACTCTTTTTCAGCCTAACTTGATTTACTGGGATCTGGTTCTCTGAATCTCTTCCCTTGTGTATCACAGTCACCACAGGAGAAAAAGAAGCATAAGATCCAAGTGCTCTGTCCTGTTTGCCCTTTTCTAGCGGCACTAGGAGTGTTAGCTGGCCCTAGACCTGCTTCTGCTTCCTATGGCCCAGACAGATGCTCTGATGCTATGGATCTCATCACAAAGTGCAAAAACCAGCTGAGAAACAGCTGGTCCTAAGCTTGGTGCTACCGGTGTCTGAGCTACCTCCTTCACAGCTGGGTTGTTGGTGTAGATTCAGAAGCTCAGTCTTGTTCAGATTTTTTCATGCAGCTCCGTGTTTAATTGTATAGAATCACTGTTTTCAATACATTTCCTGAAGTTTTGCTTTAGGACTTTTTTCTCTTTTCTCTAGCAGATGCATGTTAAAAGTTTTACCTAGTTTGCAGAGCTTACCATTTTAAGAAAAAAATTTCCAGAATTCCAACTAGGGACTTCTCTTGAACTAGGATTTATGAAAAATGAGACAGAGATTAGCTTTTAGGGGTTTTTTTTTTAACATTTGATGATGGAATATGGAAAGATTTTCATTATTTCTGCTAAAATAAAGTGTAAAATATCTATATGTTCTAAAGATAAATTGTAAAGCCTTGGAAATACTCAGATAAACAGTCAACATCATATGAAAGATATGTTATCTAAGAAATAATATGCAATGTTCAAAAGCTGATTGTGCACTTCATTCATCAAAATATGAGGAATAAATTAAAAAACATACACATCAAGACAGAATTCTGCTCAGTTGCAGTACTTCCGCTAGTTCCTGTTTTATACAAAAACACACAGTTGTGTTTTTAGATGTTTGTGAACAATTCATAGATTCACAGCACAGCATTTTATGCTGACATTTACATCTTTTTTTTTTTTCTCAGGAGAAATGTAACATGTATATGATGTCAGGTAATAAACCTGTTTTTATAAAGCAGCAGCCTTATATGTGACAGTTTTGCTTAGAATCAACAGTAAGTTTTTCTTTATACGGGCTTTGTGAAGGATAGCTTGCTTCCTTTTAGAAATTTTTCTATCTCTGTAGATCTTGGGTTCTTGGGATGATGTAAACTGGAGTTAAAATAAACTGCTTCAAACATAGTTCTTCGGATTCCCCAGGAAGCACAGAACTCCCCAGCCTCTGAGCAAGTCTGCACGGCTTCTTTTCGGAGCCACTTAAGTAAACGACAGCCTGTTATGCTTTGTTTTTCAACCTTGGCAATTAACATAGCCATAACGAGCAGAAGTGTAACTATGGTTTCTCATTCTTAAGACCGTGTTCCTTGCTTCACTGTTGGACAATTTTTTTTGTGTCTAATGTTCTATGAAACATTCCCCCGCAGAAAAGCATGAGGTACTTTAGTTGTGTACAGACATTGAAAATATCGAACTATCTTTGGCTTGCTGAGTCCAGCAGAACTGAATCTATGCTATTTTTACTATTTATTTCCTGAATTTAATTTTGAATTTGTCTATATATATCTGGAGAAGCACGAAGTTTAATTATCCTTTACATAGAAGACAATCTCTGCATCTGGAGGAAGGGGAAGAAAGAGAAGGAGCTGCTTTTCTCATTGGAGGTATGCCACAGCAATACAAAAGGACAAGCAGCATGCTGCTGCATTTAACTATGCAGTGTATTACAACCACAAAAGCTTTGGGTTTGGAAATGACTGACTGCTTTCATTCATGAGGATATTTCTCTACTGCAAGAAAAGGCAACTATGTAAAAGAGTTGCTCTACTTGCACGTAAGATCTTTTAGTGCAAAAGAGTTCTTTGCAGCTGTGGTTCCACAATACTCAGGTGGGGGGCTGGAAGTAGGGAAATTCATCTGCATGGTATTGCTGGCAGAGCATTGAAAAGAAGCTCTCGGGGCTGGAGGTTGGCCCTCACCTGCAGTGCTGCCTGGGGACTTTTGCCCATCATTAGCAGAGGTGGAGCTGCCTCTGGCTGAACTGGGGCTGAGCTGAACCCCTTCACTGGGGCCCTGTGCCCCTTCAGCCATGTCCTGGGAGGAACAGGGTCTTTTAGAGTGGACATGGCCAAAAGGATGCAGGCATGCACTTAAAATGCTAATACCAGAAGGGAGGCACATTGTGGTTAAGAGCATTGATCACTCCCAGGCGATCCTGCATGTTAGCTCACAGCAGAGTTGCATAGGGGAAGCATCATGCAGACCCCGGAAGGCTGGAGCTGTTCATTTGTCACGCTTCTGGATGGAGTAGCCATGGGTTTGTTCCTGTCCATCAGGAGGCAAGGAGGGATGCAACAGAAGACTGTAACCACCAGGGACCAGCTTCCTCTCTTTCTGCCTTTGTCTCTTCCTCTCTTTCTCTCTTTCTCTCTCTCTTTCTTTCTTTCTCTCTTTCTCTCCCTCTTTCTCTCTTTCTCTCCCTCTTTCTCGCTTTCTCTCTGTCTCTTCTCTTCTCTTTCCTTCAGGAATAGCACATTTTCTCCCATTAAGAAGGATGCTGTCCATACTGCTGTTGTTGGGAATTATCTATATTTATGAAAGTTTACCCAGCTAATTTAATCAGACACATATAGCCTCTGTGGAAAACAAGGACAGAGTTTTCTGGGGTTTGTTTAATGACTCTCTCACATGGTTTTGTGCATTCTTAATATGTGGCATAGTAAGTCACCTGAGTTTTCAAAGTAATCAACATATCCTCAGGTTAATGGCCAAGATCGTCTTTGAATTAACAAAAGGCAAGGTACTTTTTTTACCTTTTTTTGGTCTTTAAAACAAGGAAAAACATGAGTTGGCTCTGCAACAACTGCAAGATTGTTTCATGAATAATGATTTTTAATATTTTTTTTACCTTATATTTTTCAGTGTTCTGAGCATTTGAGTTTTTAAGCTTCTTTAAACCTTCCCTTACATCCAATTTTTATTTCTCTCTTTTTTTTTTTTTTCCTACACAAAGGCTTTGATTTGTCTCATCATCTCATAATTAGAATATCCTGGTTTCCCATATAGTATCCTTTAACTATGGGATACTAAATATCATGGGATATGAAGAAATGGCAAAACTGAAGCTTTTTTCTTTTTCTGGATTATGTTGACCCTGCATAGGCTCATTCTCATGAATGGCAGAGGGTTTGGAAAGACTAAAAGATTAATATAAATAAACATTTCCTTTTCCTCTTCTACATTTCTTTCCATGTTTCTCTAAGCATTCTCCAGAAGTATGTGAAAAGAAAAAGATCTTTCCTACACTGTAATAGAATATTTAGGAAGGATGAGAGGATGAATTTGGTGCTTGAAGCATCTGACTGGTTGTGCTCCGAAGCACAAAATTACATACAATAATAAGTGAAGAAACACTGTTGATAGCAGAGTACAGAGTCAGTATGCTCAGTGGTGGTAATCTCACAAGCCACATGGAGCAGGTGAAGAGGGAAGCTTTCACTGTCTTGTGTTGAAGGTTTGGAGGGCACCAAACAAGCAGGTAGCTGGTTCAGAACAGACAGGAGAAGGTGTTTCTTCTGCAAAGCATAGTTAAATGTGGAACTGATTGCCGCAGGACACTACCAATGTTATTTATGCATGATATCAAGGAAGAGGTAGAAAAACTCCTGGTGGAAAATTCCATCTAGATTAATTATATACAAGGTTCATTCTTCCAGTTTAGAAACCCCTCAGCCCCCAGATCTCAAGAACACTGGAAGATCGTAGCTACATGATCTCTAGAGTTTGGGAACCCCCTGTTTGTTTCCCCCAAAGCTGGAGGCCTTATAGTCTCACCAAGGAATGCACAGTTTGATTTTTCGGGGAGATGATGACTGGACTGAATGTTTTTCCCTTGTGACCTAGTGTGGACATTCTTATGATCCTAACACAATGTTTATCAAACATTTCATTATCTATCCCAGGTCAAAAGCGCATGACTTGTGTTGACTCTCTGCTTTTTGCAGGGCCAGATTTTGCTGTCACTCTAGTTTTTCTTAATTATCTTTTCAAAATAAAATGATCATTGTGTCATCCTGAAATTTCCTTCCTTGTAGACTGGCAAGGAGCTCTTGGTCTGTGCAGAAACAAAGTTTCCCTTAAAGAATATCTCATCACTTCTCACTCATCAAGTATATAGCAGCTCTCCTTCTGTTTTGTTCTTGCCAGATAATGTGTAGGTGACATGAAAGGAGCAAAGCAGGGAGGCACTTGTCCTTCCCACGCCATATAAACAGAAAAAGAAGGAGGATTTAGTAGAGAGTTTGGCATTTGGAACAATCCTTCAATTGTGAATTCCACAGTTATGATTTCCTTTGAATGTGTGTGCATGCTTTATTGAAAAGAAGTGAGAAATCCTCTGTTCAAAATGAAAAAGTAAAATTCCATATAAGGTATTACTACCCTGAGTGGCCGAGTGGAAGCAATAGGGAGGAAAATTGAGAAAGAGAAAAAAGACCTTAAACCATAGATCAGTCTCACAGCAACCAGTACTTGGATAAACATAAGGAAAATGAAGGGTTGGAAGTGGTTTTTCATGTTCGTGCTGGTTAAATTGATTTATATCTGTCTGTCCCTAAAACTCTGTTTTAAAACTAATGATTGTGGCTTCATGTAGAACAGTTGATATTCTGACCCACATCCTAAGGGCCTTCTTCAGTCCTTAGCAAACAAAAATAAAAATGACCCCAGAAGCTAGCAGTCTTCATTGAGGTGCTGAATCAATGACATCTTCTTTGTCCAATTCCCTGTTTTTTTTTTTTCTTAAAAAATAAGCATTTTAGCTTTTTTCCTTTTTTTTTGTTTTTTTTTGTTTTTTTGTTTTTTAAATAATGCTTGAGGGCAAACTCTTCTACCCCTTCTCCTTTTGAGTGTTGCTGATGTACCAGGTTCTTTCCAAGCTCCAATAACAGACCACTACAATATAACTGGCTGGGCTTGGCTGCCAATCTATAATGTTCTTGGCCATGATTAATCTGATAAATAATAAATATATCAATCTAGTCTTTTAGACAAGGACAAATTTTTACCAGCGGGGAGGCACGAGGCCTCTTTTACAGCTGCCTGTAGTGCTGGAATTAATTATTTAATGCTTAATTCTTCAGGAAATGAGAAAGTTTTGATTAATGTTGTCCAGTGTCATTTCTTGCTTGTTTGATATGTGTCAGATAATTTTTCCTCAGCAGTCGCTCTGAAGAAGCCAGAGGCTACTGTCACTGGGATCAGACACTGAATTTCTAGAGATTAATTGAAGTGAAAATTTAGAGAAATGCACCATAAGTGCTTGCCCAAGATAACCTTTCACAGACTAAATTTAGCTTCCTTTGGTAATGTTAGCCTCCTATTGCCTTGGTGTAAAACATTTATTTTTAATACTGTGAGAAACCTATTTTGTTTCTTTGGAATTTTTTTCCCCTTTTTTTCTTAACTCCATGTATGTCAGCATGATTAAAATATTTAGGGCTTGATTCTCCTTCCATTTACCCCACTGTAATTCTGTGGCTTCCATGGAGACCGATATGTTTATTACCGAAGGAGATGGGGAGATAGAGTTGAGCCATAAAATCAGAACTGGGTAAGCTAGGTATCAGCACTACCTGCAGATTGTGTTAGCTCTAACTCTGCAAGAGGGTAAGTCTGAATGCTAGAGTCTTGTTTCTCTTGCTGTTTGTGCCAAGGCAGTCCAGCCAGCCTCATCAGATTTGCTGATTACATATATCAGTGAGAATTAAAGACATCATTTCTGCATTCACCAGATGTTTTGCGTGAGATGAGGTTTTCATTGAAATACCTAGATGTTTGGGGAAATTCTTCCAGTGTCTTTGAACAGCTACACATTTCTTTTTAATCTGGCCCTCAGTTTATCTGAAGAATATTTCTGTGTAGGTTGAAACTGTGGCATATGAAATAAAACCAGATGTTTTCCTGCTCCTTAAAGTTGTATATGAAATTAAGAGACCAATGCTCTACATGCAAGTTGTGTGCTTCACAAATCCCACTTCTCTTTCCTCCAAATCTGTCAGTGCAATGTAGTTAGTCTTGAAGAAAGACTCCCATCAAGACCAAGGATCTGTCTGTTGAGACTGCAGAGAGCACTAAGATAAAGGCCACCACACAACATATGTACTGGACGTTCACATGGTTGTTTTCTCTGGGGTTCAGTACTCTCCAAAACATTTTTTCTTATGTTGGTCTTTCCCAGGCTTTAATTTACTTCCGTTACTGTCTTCCTTTGCTAGTAAATAAAGGCTCTATTCCACCTTCCTGTCTATTTCACTTCATCCTGCAAATGCTTGTGCATATTACAGCCTTTGAAAATGAAGTTATTTCAATGCTAGCACATTTTATCAGATTTTTCTCTCACCAAAATACAGGTGCATACAGAGATGCTTGTTAGTATATCTGTCTAAAAGATAACAATTTTGGGCTAGTTAGGCATGTTCAGGCAGCAGTTGTATAAATACGCTGTATGATTACGATGCATCACATGGTACCAGTGGTAAAACTTCCTTCACTTCTACTCAGTACAGGTGAGGCCACGCCTGGAGCGCTGTGCCCAGTTTTGGGCTCTTAAGTACTAGAGAGACATGGACATACTGGATAGAGTTCAAAAAAGGGCCATTAAGATGACAAAGGTACTGGATCATATCTTCTATGAGGAGAGGCTGCGAGCTGGTTCTGTTCAGCCTGGAAAAGAGAAGGCTCAAGGGAGACCTCATCAATGTATATAAATACCCGAAGGGAGGGTGCAGAGAAGACAAAGCCAGGCTCTATTCAGTGGTGCCCAGTGACAGGACCAGAGGTAATGGGCACAAACTAAAACACAACAGGCTCTGTGTGAACATACAGAAACATGTTTTTGCTGGGAGGGTGATCAAGCACTGGCACAGCTTGCCTAGGGAGGCTGTGGAGTCTCCATCCTTGGGAGATACTCAAAACTGTCTAGACATGGTCCTGGGTAACTGGCTCTATGTGGGCCTGCTTGAGCAAGGGTGTTGGATCAGATGATCTCAGAGGTCCCTTCCCACCTCAACCATTCTGTGAACCAATCTGTGAACCAATCTGTGAACCGTTGCTATAGCCTAACTTCTTCCTAGTTTATTACAGAACCATGTTTTAGTTATGATTTGAGAGTTTTTATTAGTGATACTGGGGCTATTTAATGAACTCTTCTACCCAGGTGTTGCACCATTTAGATCTAAGGAGTAGAACGGTGGAGTGAAATATTTAAAACACACTCATAAATAATCTACATGTTTTTTTCTAGACATGAAGAAATATCAAACTAAAATATGTTGACCTAGGCACCTTCACAGCTTTTGGCCAAATGTGCAGAGCTCTTGTGTCTGTGGAAAGGAAAGGAAAAAAATAAACTTTAGAATTGTATTACCAGTATCAGGGGGAAAAAAAAAAAAGGTTCCTTTTATTCCAGAGAAAAATAACTGTTGCAAGGAAATTCTAGTTTAAGAGTTTAAATCCTATTGGATTTTGGTTCTTTTTAGTTTTGTTTCAATGTCAGCTGTTTGAAGCTGTTTGGGAGTCAGGAATCTCAGAACTGCGAGATACATTACTAAGCAGGTGATGGAATTGCAACATTGATTGATTGCATAACATTTTGAAAAATACATTTATCAGTTCTTCCAATTATCAATGGGAACCGTGCACATGTGCACATGCACACAGAGACTTGCTGACATTGAGTATAAACAATTTATATGAGGATGGATCCTTTAAAACAGATATTTTAAACTTGTGAAGGCATATAAATCATCGCTTTACGTGAATTCCTCTAATATCTAAGTACAGTTTGAACATTTGACACACAGACAATATCAGGAAATAAACCATCACTTTAAAAACTGCATTTTTCCTGACTAGTTCTTTGAATCTGACATTTTATTTCACTTGTTCTCAAAACAAAACAAAAAAAATGGCTTGAACTAATAAAAATATGAAAATGAAAAACTACAAAAAGTTTGACTAATTCTTTGCTCACTAAACCCCCCCCAACACCAAAACTTAACTAACCTAAGCTAAATGCAAGGCGCAAGAGAAAGGATTTACAATGTGTGAATGCAACTTCAAAAGTTGAATTTGTTTAGGGAATTTGTATTTTCTGCTTCTTTCTTCAGGAACCTATTTGCATTTTAAATAATTAAAACATTAAAACTGAAAATTTATAAATGAGAGCTGCAGAGAGAGTCCTGCTTGGCAGACAATAGAAAAGAAATTATTACCCTGCTAGGTTTGCTTTAATGTCATATCTGTCACTCTCCCTAAGGTAGGTTCATTACCATACCAAGTGCACCTCCTGCCAACCCCCCCTCCACACACTCTTTTTCTTCCACTCCCTGCCACTTAAGGACTCTGGATCTCTAGGGGACTTTGATCTCATTGTACACACTAACCCAAACAGAACCTCTGCTGTCTCAATAATTTTTTCTTAAAAAAAAAAAAAAAAAAAGGAGAGAGGAGCATAGCGGGGGAGGGGAGTGAATTTGTGTGGAGAGTGACAGAACGCTTTGTCCAGCGCAGCTTTGGCTGGTTGTAACAAGCGTCAGGACATTAGACGCAACAAAAGCTGGATTGGCAGTATCATCAATCACGGGTCTGACAGTCGACTTCAGTTTGTTTGTTCCACTCTGCATAATAAGTGATTGGATCAGGTTTAATTAGATATTGGGTAATCAATCATTGCCAACAAGGCAACCCAGCTTGGGATCTACATGCTGCAAAGGGGGGAAAAAAAGCAAATCTCATCCAGGGCGCATAAATACTCAAATGTATAAGCACATAGAGTGAAGCTTCAGAGGAAAGGTATAAAGATGTCTGCAAGATGGCACATAATAGAATCATTCACATCTGTACTACTTGTTACCAGACATCTGCAGTTTGACATTTTACTTTCGCTGCATAATTACTTTTCAATATAATATAATATACTGACCTGAGGGAGAAAGACAAAGCAATTAAATTATGCATAAGATCCTTTCTTCCCCATCTCTTACCAAAAGACAAAAAAAAAAAAATAAAAAAAGGAGAGAGAAAAAAGCAAGAATCGGAATTAGCATTCTTATGGCTTTTTAAAGAAAAGGACAGAAAATTCTTCCTCCTGACTGCTGTGATGATGAGTCCCACTGCATAACTTGTTAGATCAGCTACTCTGAGTTGAGATTACAGTAAATTATTCTTTCTATCTTATTTTGCATTGTGTATCTATAGATTAAGGACCACAGAATGAAGTAAGGAGTGATAGATGGAGCAAATTAATCCCATTAACATTAATTAATCCCATAAATTGAGAGAAGAGTTAAAAAAATTCTTCTAGATGACCCAACAGGAAGCGTACTTGCATTTTTTATAAACACATAATGCTGATATAAATTAGCACAGGATAAGATGTATCCCTCATTAACAAGGACCTCATTATCAGAGGCCATTTTAATGCACAAGGTAGAGTGCACCCAAGGTAAGTGGGAGCAATACAATGCCTAACTCGTGTGTTCTGTTGCATATCAGTGCATGGGTGGGTGCATTATGTTTCTCTACAACGTCTGGGGACAGCTCTGTACAAAAGCAAATTCAGAGAAGTTGGCAAGATGGTAGAAGAGCCACTCACACTCACCAGCAAGAGAAAATGCTGAGACTCAAACCCCATGAAACTCCAGTAGAACCACGGCAAAGGTCTAGTGTTGTTTTCATTTTGCTTCTCTTCTACTGAATATTTAAGTTTCATGTAGGAATTCAAAGAGCTGCAGCTAGGAAGTCTGCCTCATAGGGTACAGTGCTGCAAGGAGAAAGGTCTCTCTGGGATAAAATCCCTGCCCTGGTAAGGATCAGGAAGGATTGTTGCCTGCGCCTCCTACATCCTGGATGAAAGTTTCAGCTGAGACCGGTTTAAGGGGTTTATTTTTCGTTTATCTGATCTGGTACTTGTGTTCTGACAGCTGAGCAAGACACTCTGTTGGGAGGATACTATCAAAGCAAAATGATCATACTGACAGAACCAGTCCTGTTTACAGGATGTCACGGTAACTGCTGTCCTGCAGATGTTTAAACCATAGCTGGAAGAGAAGCCTACCAGGAACAGGTAATTAAGGCCTCAAATAGTGAAGGGGCCAGTCTGCATTCCACAGCTCTTGTTGCCAAAGTTTTTGGCTTTGCAGTAGGAGTGGAGAGAAGGTTATCAACATGGTCAGGCACAATACCTCGCTGTTGAAGATGTGTCAATTTGGAGAAAAGAATTCAAGCTTTATTGATCAAAAAAAACCACAACCAAGACGGGGCATGTACAAGCAGCCTACGTGATTAAAGCATCAAGCTGGTAGATTTGTGGTGTGGTATGGAATTTACAGGTGTTTTCTAGTCAGTGTGGGAAAAAAAAAAAATCTGAGTTTTTATATTATGGAACCAGTTACAAAAAAGAAGGAAAAGGAAGGTTATGATAAAGCCTTTCCTCTGTTCAGCCGTGATGTGCTGCATTGAACAATGTTTCATGTCTGACACACACTTTAACCTGACACCACTGTAGTGATAGCCTGAGTATTTTGTCCACTGGAGAAAGCTTTTATCTTGATTTGCTGTGTTATGTATTGCCTATTTTATGCTGTATCTGGATCAGCTGCCATGATTCCTAGACCTGGAGTAGCCATCAAAGTACTAGAGTCAGCCGATCATGTCATTCTAAAGAGATAGGTCTCCCCTGACTCCTCTTCAGTCTCCTCAGCTGTAAATTGGGGACAGACCAAGCTTTTCTCTCAGACACTATGAATGCCAAATTTATTTCCTGCCGTGACTGAGACTGGACTCCTCTGTAATATTTACAGTGCAACTTTCTAACATCCAACACACTCTCAATCTGCTTCTCTTGATTCTGTTCAAACTCAACAAATTTGAAGCCAGAGCCAGTGGTGTTTCTAGTCTGCTCTGCTTTTATTGCAGGGTGTCGTTCTATCTGTTGCAGCTGCCCCATGCTGAGTCCATAGTTTCCAGCAGACAGCTTTGATTTGAAGATGTTAAGAATAGGAAGTTAATCATTCTGTTAATCAAGTGATTGTCACTGGCAGGGTTTACATAAACCTATGTCTGCTTTCATTTGTGTGGCCTGGATGTGTATTTCCCTTCAAAGACGTGACAAAAGTCTGAAATACATCTTTGCCCTTTGTCAGAACAAGAGCCTGTGTATTTTTAGAAGGATCATAGCATCTATTGGCAGATAGGACGCAATTGAGGAAGGGAGTTCTTGGGTTTGCTGAAACTTATTCCCTGCTCTGGCAAGCATCAGGTGCATTGCTCTCATGTACAGAGTGTGTCTGACCTCCAGCACTACCAAAGCCTTTTAGCAAAACTGTCCAGCAACTCTGCCTACCCCACTGGAATTGTGATTTGTTCATTCAGGGGATATTAGATAGCTGAGGATGTGTAGAGTACCAGGGCCATGTGAAACTTTTAACAATTGCTTATCTAAATACCTGATAATTTTCATGATGTGACTTAAATTATAACCGAAAATAAATAAAAGGTCTATAATTTGTTTAGTACTGACATTTCTAATTTCAGCTGAATGCCTAATCTCATTTAAATATAGAAGTGCATTAATTTTCCTCAGCTGCCTAATTGTGTCAAAATATTAAAAAGGAACATTTGAGTAGTTTTGAACCAAAGTGAGTTTGGTTTTCTTTCCTAAAATTCATTCTCAGCAGGTTTACACAAGGCAGATTCTTACGTATGAATGGATTTTCATCGTTCGTGTTCAGAGCTACCTTTCCAAACCTGGAATTGATTTGAAATCTGTTTTACATGACTTGGAAGCTACTAGTGACTAAGAAGAGGGAGAGACTTGTTGAGAGCCCCAGTGCAATCTGCTTGGCAATCCTGGAAATCTTTGAGTTCACGAAAGATCGTGACATGAAACAGTTTGCCAAATTGTGCAGGAGCTGAAGATCCTGGGAATTTAGGCTGCAGATCCCTCATCAGACTGCCACTCGGGCTTCTGAGGAACCAAATGGATGAGCAGGCATGAGACCTGACTGAATCGGGTTGTAACCTCGTCTAATTCAAACCTTCTCTGTGAAATGCTTGTGCTGTAACCAGTCTAAGAGAGCAGGTCAAAGGGAAACACAGTCTTTTGAAGAGCTTTCAAAAGCTTGTTTTATTATCACCAGTGTTACTACTAGTGCAACAAGTTCTATACCATTTGTGTCCCAGGGCTCAAATAAAGACCAGCAGCCCATTTTGCCATGGTTCGAGGACGATCTGCTAGGGCACAGGCTGCCTCTTTCACAGTAACTTGTCAGAGTTCATATACAGTACCACAGATAATTGGGTCTCTAATCCATCTGTAACTGTTCAAATTCACATGACTTCACTGTATTCAGAAATTCTGCAACAAAATAGTCTATAGCTCATCTTAGACTCCCTTATCCTCTGACACTCTATAGAGAAGGCTTCTTTTTCTCTTCTTGCTGCTCCACTGCAAGCAATCATACAGCATGTGAAAGGAGCTATGCCCACAGACGACTCTGAATCTTATTCCCTTTCCCTGAAAAGGACCTTCAGAGCTGTAAAATCAGAAATGGCACTTGCATTGACATTTCTTTGGAACTATCTACTTTGAAAGCCTGGGAAGAAAAGCATTCATGCAAGGTCTCCTTGAAGCTGATGTTACTGTTTTAGTGAAAGAGAGAAGAGATGAAGAGAGTATGGGCAAAACAGTGAATGCTTGTTAGAAAACAAAAATACAGTGGGGGGAAAATGTTTCATAATGCATTTAGTTAGACATTACTTGAAATTGAATCATAGCAGCAGTCTTTTCAGAGAGAAAATTGGTTTTCTGTCAACAATGTCTCACAGGATGATTTTGCACTCACCCTGTAAATAAAATTGTGATGATTTCACAAAACTTGAGAAAAAAGCCAGAGGGAGAGTTAGTTCGTTGTCAAGTTTTATAAGTCCGACCTGGCTTTCTTTAGCAAAGACTTCTTTTGAGTGTTGTAATTCAGTTTATTTTATAGTGAAGTATTTGTGAACCCAGGCGTACTACATTTTTGTGATCCCCTTAACTACCCTTTTCCTATTTGCATTTATATATGTCTTGCCTATGTACAAATTCAGAAAAAAATAACCTGAGCTGGCAGTGTGTACACTTCCAAGAGATTCCCACTTTAAGTATCTTCCCTCTGGGCCATATGGTTTAAAGATATCTCTGACTGTCCTCAGAGCTCATTTTCTTTAATCCGGATTAGCCTTGTTGCCCTTCTTTACCTTTTCAAGTACTGCAAAGTCTTCCCCCCACCTCCCCTTAATGCAGTAAGGAGAAAGAACATAATACTCAAAATGATTTAAAATTTGACCAAGCAAGTCATAATCTCAACATATCCTCCCTGATTTCTAAACTTGCCTAACATTTCATTGGTCTATGCAGGAGAATTGCTTTTTCTACAACATATTGACATTTTTAGAAAGAAGATGACAATTGCATCGAGGTCTTCATGGTGTTTACACAATCTTGTCTGTCTAGAATGTTCTTATGTAAAACCTGACTTATGTCCAGTGGCCAAGTACACAAACAATTGCAGTTGATTTGTTAAAATTGACATTATTGGTTATAATACTGGTCACCAGTACCAAGTTAGATAATGTAGGTATAACACTCAGATTCACTTGGGCATTTCCAAAATGATACTGAAACAAGGTCTCCGACAGCAGAACAAGCAGTGTTGCTTGTTTGGGATCAAGGAAAAAAAATATGTAATTACGTAGTAAAGGGGCTTCAAATGGAGAAGCTGTGTTATATAATGCTTTATGAATACTAGATATACTAAATGGAATTTCTGAGTTTTTATACTCCTTTTTCTAATCTAGAATAGTAACGGAGAGGATTAAAGATTGCTTCCATAAATCCTAGTCTTTACATTGACTTGAAAATAGCATTTAAAAAAGCATTCATCTTCTCCCCGCAAGTGCAGAATTTCTGAATGACACTCAATATTAATAAGCAACACTTTCAAATTATGTGGCTCTAGCTTAATAATGAAGGACTCTCAGATCATGAAAATGACTGGCAAACAGAAATCACACTTTTTCCAAAACCATCAAAATAACTTTAGTCAGTCTACAGTGGTGGTGATGGCTTAAGCAATTATTTTTTAATGGAAGATTGTAAACATCTGCCAGAATGGTTTCTTAGCAGTGAATACCCTCTCTTACAATAAGTCTTAAAAAACCCCAGAGCTAAAATAAAAGCATTTAAACCAACTGACCAGTCAGAAAAAAAACCACGATAGCCCCATATGTAAATATGCCTTCATGTCTGCTCTTATCTGTGCATATGAAATTACATTCGGTGCTTTTAAATGTTTTAAAGTCTTAACATATTTATCCTGGCGTTGGTAAATATTATTTCACAAGGCGGATGGTCTTCTTGCTAACTCTACCCGCTGTGTGTTGAAGTTTGCTGGAAATGATTTTGTCGTGCCAAAGTGGAGAGCAGGGCTCCAAGGTGTAGGTAAGGGACCAAGAGAGAGACTTGAAAAAGAAGAAGCTGGGCGTGATTTTGCACTCTTGCCACCGAGCCAGCAGCCGGCGGTAGATGAGGCAGCGTTACAAGTTTAGAACAGCTGCCAACTAATGTTTGATCAGGGATAAAATATGCCGAGGTGACAACATCTTGCTCCCCTGCATTTCAGGGACTATCATTAAAAATGCAGCAAGGCTCGTACGGGCCCAGTAGGTCCCATGTTCTCTCAAGATACAAGGGAGAGAGAGACAAGTTCACAAGATGTCAAGAACAATATCCATTTGTGTTTACTATGCAACCCGCTGAGTAACCTTTCTATGCATGTTATGTACTAAGGACCATTGAGAATTTAGGGGGGAAAAAAAAGGGCTTGCTTAGAGCGAGAGGGGGAGACAGCCAGGGAGGAACAAAGAGGCAGAGAAACGTGTGTTTGGGAAGGGGGAAAGACGACGCTGCACAGGTAACTGGCTTCTCTGGGGGGAAGAAAGGAAGAAGAAATGCAAGATTCAAAGATATATATATTTATACACAAACGCAGCTAGAAATGCTGCTGCATGGCTACAGTTAGCGGCCGCGGCCCCTTCCCTCCTCGCCTTTTATAATATATTGATGTAAGCAGCTTGCGCATGCCAAACAAATTCTCTACATAAAAAGTCAACTGTCGGAAGGAGGCTCATCAATCTGGCAAAGTGCACTCAGGTAGAAATGCCTCTCAGGGAGCCCACCGCGGCAGCCGTGCTTGCTTGGGGGAAAGGGATCGCATCCAGCTGATGGGCTCATAAATGTTCATTAAAGAGCTTTTCGGCCAATTTACAGAAAAAGCAGCTGTTTTGCAGGAATGCTGGTAATTTATTTCTCAGTGATATTATGGAAAGCTGTTGTGGATAATTGAACTGTAGGAAGTTTTGCCATTAAAATTGGCCCAGACAGCTCGGCCGAAGTCACTCAATCAGCACCTCTTTACTAGTACAGCAACCACAACAGCAAATCAGAGATGATCAGTTTGGGATTCTCTGCTGCAGTTCTCTAGGAGGCATGTTATGTATTGCTTCCACATTCTCACATTGTCTCATCATTTCTTCTTCTCCAAAGTGGAGGGATTTCTTTTTCTGCTGCATGCTATGATTTCCCCATGGCTGACAAAGCAATAAGCAGCTTTAGGACTGCTATGCAATGTTGTCAAGCGACTACGAAAGGCACTGCTAACAGAGTTGAATTAGGAAACATATTCTGTAGCTTTAAACTATGTCCAAATATTAATTAATTAATTAATTGTGGGATTGGTCTCCTTTCTCTGAGGTTAGTGGTGTAGGCCTTATGTGTTTTCTGCATAGCAGATTGTCACATGAGTGAACCAGCTATTTTCCCTAATTGTTTAACATTTTAGAAATAGAGGTCTGTGCTTTGGTTTACATTGTAAAGGTTGTAGTAGTGATTTTTAGTAACAAGAGCTTTGTGTGTGTGGTGGGAGAACAACTTCTAGAGTAAGAACTAAAATAGTGGAACAAGATACTACTTTTATAAATAGACTACTTTAAAGTAACTTACTTTAAACATTGTCATAGATTAATATTAGAGTGGTTAGCTTAGTAAGTCAGTTTGATCTATCCACAATTTAGGAAAAAAGCAAAAATAGGTTTACATCTAATTTTAAAAAATGAACAGTGTCAATGTAAGTGTTTCCATTTTAAGAAGATCACTGGAAGAAGTATGGTAAACGAGCCATGAGTGCTAATATAATTACTAGTTCTCAGGGAACTAGAAAATTCTTAACTTGATTTCAGTAGAGTTGCACTGGTTGTGCTAGGGAGGATGATTGTCAAAGGATAAGAGTCGAGAAGACTATCTCAGAAGATTAGATTTCCAGAACAGAATTAAGAATCTACCACAACTGAGGGCAGCTTGTTTGCTGTACCATAGCAATTTTCTGCTCTGGAATGAGGGAGGAGATCCTCTTGGCATCTTTATTTACTAGTGCAGATTGATTGTATAAATAGGAGACTTTTAAGGTTCCATCCACAAAATGGATTTTACATATAGTTGGGTGACTAATAAAAAGGCAGTACCAATGCTTTACTTCTGCTTAAATTTGCTGTGGGCTGTTTTAATGTGGCTTTTTTTGGGTTTTGTTTTTTTTTTTTTTAACTTTTGACGTGGTTCTTTAAGAAGTGACTTGAAATATGTCTGGTTTACTATGAGTGATAATATGCATGCAGTCTTTGGCTTGGTTTCGCTGAATCATCTTTTAGATGAAAAAAACCTCCTACCTGTCAACAAATGTAAATAAAACATTTTACTGCCTGCGTATGAAACTCTGGAGAGCTTCATAAAGAAGCCATTTTTCACAACATGGTGGTGGGTTATATTATAATGGTGTTTTATACAGTGGTCAACCTCTAAAACTACTTTGTGAGTGTAGTAGCCCACAGTGTGGGAAGCCAACTGGTTTGACTAGTAATGTTAAGGGAAAAAGGGAATCTCATCATCTTAGGCTTACATGAATTCCTAAACCCCAGCCACTGCCAGGTTGTTAAAGTTGCTGGATATCAAGCTAAAAGAAAACAATTCCCAGAGATCTTATTCCATTTCTATAAGCATATCTCTACAGAACATTAGTATTATTATTTGATTCAGCGTAAAAAGAATTAATCCACATCTGAAATAACCATATTTTGGAAATAGGCTTTTACTTTATTACAGTCTTTTGCTTGAAAAGACTTTGCTTGAAAGACAGTGTGTGATGCTTTGAAAAGAATGTCTAAACTTTTTATGCTATAGCGGCACTAGTGTTCTTATTCCTATAGGAATGAGGAAAAAGTCAAGTAAACCTACAAAATATTTAACTTTTCATAAAAAGGTTGCTGAGAATTTTTGCCAGGGTGGCACATGAACTTCTTCAAAGACACCACATCAAATACAGACATGATATGAAGGTACAACTAAATTTCAAACAAAAATAGGAAAAAAAAAAAAAAAGAAAAAAATCTGAAATTTAGAAATGAACATCACAAACCTTTCCAATTGTTAAGACTTTGAAAGATCAGCCAGTGTTGTGTGAAATTGTAACAAACTTCTATTATTTGTAGATATTTTCTGTCATTCTTTTCACCAAGGTTTCAGGTAAAATAATTGGTGTGTTGCAAATAACTCTTTCTTCTTTCAATTTCTCTCTTTCTTCTTTCAATTATTTGAAGGATGTTGTGGTCCAGATTTGAAGTTTGGCTGTTACCGTCTGTGATGAAGAATTTAGATGATGCGGACAGCAGTGTGGCATAATTGAAAATAATTAGAATGAACAATAAGTAATTATAAGAGGAAGCTTGTATTTTCATACAGACACTTCAGTAACTAATACTCTGCTTATTAAGTTTGGAGCATACTTCCAAACTTGCACGTGTAAATATAAACACCAATCACACTATTGTGTGAATGCAAAAAATAAATGTTCTCTCACGCCTGAGAGAACAAATCAATGTTTTGGTCTTCTTTGGGATGTTTTGGTTCTTTTCTTTACCTCCTACGCACTTTTGTTTCTTCATATGACCCTCATAACTCTGCCTTCCTTCCTTTACTACATTCTCTTTCTCCTTCTGTCTTCTGAAATGCATTGGTAGTTTGCTGAACTGGGCCAAAAGTTTGGATGCCTGCAAAGAACAAGATTAGAGCTAGTATTTTTCTTGGATTAGATGGGTGACTTAAAACACAACATTGCCTTTTGACTGGTGAGACTGAGGACATTAGAGGACACTAAAGCATTAAAAATGTCTAAGGAATGTGAAATAGTGATGAGTTAGGTAACAATAAAAGTTGTGTTTTGTGTGTAAATGCTGTCAATTCTTTAAGATTTTCATAAAGGTTTGCTAACAGTTTCATCTCCTAGACCCTGTTGATAGCATCAGAATATTAGCATCCAGTCATAAAAGTGCCAACTTTGAAAGATTTATTCTTATGGAGGGAAAAAAAACCAACCTGAACATGTCATATGAAGGAATCAAAGAGTTTTAAACAAATACAGGAAAGCAAATTGAAGAATGGTTGATACAAATATACATATTTAAACTTCGTATTAACTACCCTTAGAATTTAGGATACCTTGAGTCATAGCCTCTGGAAGTTGGATGGGGTGACACAACATTGTCCATTGTCAGTTATCTCAGGATCTCTCACTGCAATTGCTGCCCTTTGCTTCCTCTCCGTATTGTCCATATTCACAGCAGTCATTTTATTTTGCTTTTTTTAGCACCATCTCGATCTCCTCTTCCACCACTTCTAATGATTCAACATTGCTGAGAAAGTCTTGCCTTCAGTCATGTAACAAACTTGTTACATTTTAGTCATCAGCATCAGTGCTGGATGTCACCACTTCAAGATGAACAGCTCTAAACTTAGCTTTGACGTCTCTCACTAATGAATTCCACCTGCAGTTAGTGTCAGTGGCATGTACATGGTCATGGCATCCACGCGTACAGAGGTGAAGGAGTTATACAGTGCAGCTTTTGGTCTGCCAGGTCTGCTAACTCATCAACAGCTATGCTACTTCTAGCAGGTGGATGGGCTCTTGGCCTCCAGCCCCCTTCGTTGTGGAACCAGTTCAGCATTCAAGATGGGGCCAACGTGCTGCAGCTGGCAATGGAGAGGAATTCCACCTGAGGTTGGCAGGAGCAAGGGTAAACTCAAACTTTTCCCAGATCCTTTGCAATTCATCAGAAATATTCGGACTGTTCTAAGCTCAGTCTAAAATCGAACACTAGTTACTCACAGTTTTATTTCTACAATTTGTCACTGTTTTATTTTATACCCAAGCTATCAAGTGGGCTGTGATTTTTAATTAGCTTGTTCTAGAGCTGTACATTCCTGTCAAACTTGGAGACTTGAAGTTTTTTAAGGGGAGCCTCCTCATCATGTGGGGTTTTCAATGCTTTCTTGTCTCTACTAATTAGAAGTGCTTATAAATTAATTATAAGCTTGCTTTACAAAACAGTGGGAGAAAAACTGTGTGCTATGGCGGATATGATTAAGATATAAGAGCAAAGAATTTGAAAGCAAATACAGGAAGAGAATTTTATTGACTGGCCTGTCTTTTAGCCTTTTTCTTGTGAAAATTATTTTCCTTTGTAAGAAGACCTCCTGCTCTTTGTGGACAAAAAGATGTACGCTTCATTTGCAAGTGGAGTATGACTGTTTTCAAGCAACATTGCAATGAAAGCCTAAAATAAATAAAATTAAATAAAAGTGGAGAAAATATATTATAATCTGTAAATGCAATACTTCCTTTACTTCTGACCCAGAAAATGAAGCAAATAAAATCACAGTCAGTGTATAGTCACGGGAAAAATTGTATCTGTCCCTGGAAACCATTCTTGGTTTAATCTAGTGGGACAGAAATATATACTACTATATGGTACATTTCATTATATGGTATATCCTATACTGTTGTGTAGGATTTGACACCTTTTCCTCTCCACCTCAGTGCTGTCTCGTGCCAATCTGCCATAGAGCTGGATTGTGACACCAGCCTATTCATATGAGTTCATCAGTTCATTTACCTGCTTGAAGAGTGGACCGTCTAATACACACTTGAAATTCTCCTTCTATCCCATTTCTAATAACAGGTGCTAATAAGTCCTGTCTCAGTTGTAAATAAAGCATAGGAAAGGCATGAACAGAAGACAAAGATTAGAAAGGTCAAGGGAAAAAACAAAAACAAACAAAAAAAATCATGAGACCTAACAGTGTGTGTAACCTTACTGCTAGGCGTTGAGATTGTCTCTCATAAAACCAGGAATGTTGGACCAGAAAGTGCAAATGAAAAATAGCTTGTTATGGCAAGATGAAGGTCAATATGTTGTCATCTTTTTGTTTCTTTTTTATTGTTATTTGAGAATGTTCTGCAGAAGGTAAAAATAAAAGAACTTGCAGTACAAGTGAAAAATCAGGAAGTTTCTGCTTCATTGTGGCACTCTGCCTTTAATTTATGAGACTGATAACTCAGTAGGTGGTAAAAGCATAACCGTCATCTCTGAACTGGTCCGAAAAACTGTTAAGACTCCCTTCTGCGCACCTTTTCTTTCCATGTAATGTTTTCAGTGGCTTCTCTACCTCATTCTTATCATCACCTGCTCTAAGAGACCTGCTGTGTCAAAGGGAACCAACTCACAGTCACTGTCTAAATCTGTTCTGCCTCAGCCTGTATAGCCAATAACCCAGCCCTGTAAAGAGAGCCAGGGTGCAGCACATCAGCTGTACCTCTGAGCTGCTTGGTGAAAGGCATCTGTCTTTGACTGCCCAGCTACCCTGTATCCTGAGAATGTCAACAAACCCACACGTTCCCGATCTCTACTCTCCTTTTTCTCTTTGGACTTTGTGCATTTGTCACGTTAGAACGGAATGACAGAAATAACCTTTTCTCTCCACTAAGAAGGATAGCTTGACACAGAAAATTGACCTGAAGCTCTTCCATCCGAAGAAAGACTTTATGATGAAAGGGAATATTTGGAAAATACTCTGTGCCTTTTAAAATGTTTTGGGTTTTTTTGTTTTCTGTTTCTTGTTCTCTACACTTCCAAACTTTGTCATGAATTTGAAATGTTTAACACGCTACTGATGAGCTAAGAATTAAAAGCTTTAAAAACGTGAAATGTGTTTACAGTTTGTTGTTGTACACTAACAGGTCGCATCACACACCTCTGATTGTCTGGTGCTATCACTCACTGAAATGAGAGAAAAACACAAATAGTCTTAATTTTTGCTCACTGAGATGTGAGGCACAGCTGCAACAGGATGAATGCTTCTGCCACCCTTTCCATCTCCGCAGATAGACTGCAATCTGCAAAGGAGCGGACAAAGCAAGGCTGTAAGAGATGATCACCATTTTCAAGAATCACCTTCTGGGGAACTCTGAGCAGATGAACACAGGCTTATGGACTGATATGGGCTGTGTCTGGCAATATTGCTTAGGAGGTTTGGTACCAGCGTGCTCATTTAAGGCATTATTGAAACATGGAAGATTTTTTATTTTTTAATTAACTTCTTCACCAACAGTAGGAGATTGAAGGAAATGTCCATCTCTCAGTGAAAGTGTTGTTCATGGGGCCTTGGCCAGTGGTCCCTGAGAGTCTGTAGCAATTGGCATTGATTTAATCTATATTTTCCACACCATCTTCGTTCTCTGTTCACGAGCTGATATCTGTCAAACATACATTCACTGAACAAGTAACGCCTATTGTGTGGTCTTTTTCTAAGGATCTTTAGATCTTCTGGATTCTTAAGTCAGCCATTTTTCTGGTTTCCACCTGTCTTTCCAGATGGCCATGTGAAGTCTCAGAAGGATGTCTCAAAAGTTAAAGCCACTGCTTCTTTTTTCCTAACTGGACTAAATTGTGAGCTAATTTCACACTGTTGCTGGCAATATTCATGTGTGGTATGTATACTTTGTATTTTGACTGAAAGTGGTGTTTCGCTTCCTGAACACAGTATATTCAGACGAGCAACTGTAATGAAGGCTTCACATGTCAGTTTTAACTAAGTTGCTGTTGAGTGCTGTTAGAAATCTTCATTACCTTCCCTAAGAAATTTTTTACCGTGGGAGTACTGTCTCTTACCTCTTAAAAGGATTACCCTATTCTGCTTTGGTTTTCTTCAAATTTTTTCGTTATTTCATATTTACTAATTTTTTTTCTGTGTTTGTAAGTTGTATATCTGCTTCCAGTTCCTCTTCAAAGACCTAATGAGAGTTACCCTCTTATTTTGTTTAAAGAGATTCCTTCTCTTGTGTGCTGTAATAGTGTTATTTTCATTTTTTTAGGAGAGCGAAGTAGTGTTTGGTCCTAATTCCTCCACAGTCATTTTAAGCTGTTCCTGCTTATTTCCTACTTCCTCACCGTTTTCACCAATTTTCATTTTCACAATGAACTTGAGCTGACCTAAACTTTATCTTAGAGAACGAATCTTTTTTGACTTTTTTTTTTCATGCATGAACACTGGTAATGTTTTCAGAGTGATTGGAAAAGAAAGTGGTGGCTTGTACTCCTATGACTTTACAGTCCGTTTCTGTATCAGCTGATACTAATTACCATTTTGCTGTAGGTTTCTATATGAATTATATACTGATTGAAGTCTAATATGGACTGCGTGAATTTAATATAGCCTTCTTTTTAATAAGGGAACATTAATCTACTCTGTTAGTTGTTCTTATGATGATGCTTTGAACACATTCTTCCAGCACTGACTTTTTTCTTCAGGAATGTCATGCAAAGGCATTGGTTTTAGTCTTGAGAATTGACATTTGCCTTTTGTTTTTTGCAGTTTTTCAGGAAGATTTTTATTTATATGCTTTTTCTTGCTATTACTGTCATCTGAGGCAGAATATATGGTTCATTTACTTTGTCCAAGTGCTTAATTTTTAATTTCTTCTGAGTAATTCATAGCATGTACATACAGGGATATGGTACTCGAATATGTATGTCCAATAGATAAATGCATCATCTGTAATCTATTAGGCTTACATAATAATTATTCACTAATATTATTTTCTTTCATCGGTATACTTCTTTTAAAACACTGTTCTGTTCTCACATATTTATCTCAGCAGAATCACAATGATACAAATGCCACAAGAAAAATTAAAAGATCGCAAGTATATTATAGCTTTAGTTGCAGAGTTTCACTCAGAGACATGATAGAGACAAGAGATTTGATATTTTTGAGTGTTTAGCTTTTGCAATATTAAATGCAGCAAGTATCGGTACTAGCTGTGCTTAAGGTTCATGTACGTACCTACAAATATATATTCGTCTCATTATGCCTCTACTTGGGTATCAGACACTTTTATCCATGAATTTTAAGTATAACATTCTTTCTGCACTCCTTTCTAATTATGAGGTTCAACAGAAATGAGCAATCTTATAATTCTACTCATTATTTATAATTTCAGAAAACCCTAGGTGCAAACCTACATTCCAAATATCCTCATTTAAAATGGACTGCTGTAATTATATGAGCATTTCATTTCAAATCTGCAGGGGACAGTAACTCAATATAAAGCATGAAAAAATTAATGAGAAGCTTAATTATAATAATATCATTAAATCCTAATAAGAGAAAAAGTCTAACTTCACTTTATTTAGCTTGGACACCTAATATAATTTTATTACGGTACAGTAGTGATATTTTCTGAATTTTTAGAGAAACTAATAATGTAATGGCAAAGGCTGGATATTTTCATTTTCCTTTTCCTTTTTTTCTTTTAAGTATAAGGAAAAAGGAAAAAAGTAAGCCTCTTCACGGCGTGTAGGTATTAGGACAAGATCTGATAGCATTTAGCTAATATCAGCCATAGATTTCCCATCAATATTTAGCACTTCATTTTACCAGAAAATTTTAGTAGCTGTTGCATAATTTTTCACAAAAATGTAATTGTTCTTTCACAATTCATGAATAAATACCTTCATTCGTAGTGGCTCAAGACAGGATCTTTGAGGTGCATTACTTTCTACTTTAAAGAGCAGCGTACAAATGATAACAGCCAAACTTCAATTACCATGGTTACAGAATGGAGGCTATTCATGGTGTATTAATATTTAGCAGAGATCAGAATATCCCTATTTTTTCACATTTACTATCCAAATACTTTACAGAAGTTATTTATAAAGAGCACAACATTCCTGAACACACAGCCCTGCTGGTGACAAATGTTTAAATGTGGAGTGCATTAGTGTGGCATCAGACATTGTCAATAATGCATGCTCACCACCATTTAATTTTTGAAAACATCTGTTGAAGTAAAATATGTTCCAGAGGGGAATAAGGAAGTCAAGTGCATTAGTGACTGTGTTAACCACATTTCACTCTGTAACATAGAAAACCCTAAAGGGAAGACCAGGATTCAAGGAGAATGTTAAAATTCATCTTCACTTTTAGTCTCTGTAGCTAAGGAAGTAGTTTAGCTAAATCTTTTGTGTAGGGTTGGTTTTTCAAGCATTTTTAAAATGGCTAAAATATTGTATCAGAACATGTATCAGAAATCTTTTATTTTTTCCACTGTATACCTGAATGTACGCCCCTTGTCTTTTGAGAGATCCTAAACAATTACTGATACAGAGTGATGCCATTTTACAAGTGAAGATTACTTTACTCTTGTCTATGAGTGAGGGAGGTCTGGTAAGATTCCTCCTCTTAGTCCTTTCACTTCCTCTCACATAGTTTGGTTTCATTCCAGAAATAAATGGTTTATTTCCTTTTCAGCTTTAGTTTTTCCTAGCTTACTCCAACTGCTAGAAACAATTAAAAAAAATCCTTTTATGGTTTTTTCAGAGCCTGATGTAAATAAGTTCACGTACGCTATATAAATGTACCAACTATTAATATTTCATCATACCATCCTTCATAGGTTGTTTAAGGAAGAAACGCTATTTGACATATTCCAGTCAAATAATTCTCTTGTCATACACTTTTTGTGAACAACATTGACCATCATGGTCAAGTTAACTTAGTGGGTTATAATTAACGGTACAAGGAGTCAACAGACTCGTTAGGGTGTGCCAGTACTGATATGCCACAGGCAGTATAAGGTAGCACTCTTAAATTATGTGGTCGTGAATTTAGAAATGTTCCTCTAACCACTGCAGAGAGGAAGGGAACCAAATAATGAATACAACATCCCAGTATGTCACACTCAGCAATTAAACTTTCCTGGAAGTCCTCGAACCTAAACAAAGGAGATAGCCTGGAGCCTCCAAAGAACAATATAGAAGGTCCAAGCAAGGTACTCACTGGGGAGATGACAACAACACCCAGCAGTGAACATTCCATGCTGACCTGATGGGATCCATATGTGGCTGAAAATGCTACCAAAGTGGAAAACAAAGCTGGACTAAAACAGCAATAAAGGGGAGATTTGTGAAGAACAGGTGATAGTATGGTTATGGAGAGAAACTTCTAGCATAGGAGAAAGTATGAAGTTCAGGAAGCAGGAAAACTCAAGTTGAAGTCAGAAAAAAAAAAAAAAAAAAGGAGGGGAGTACACCGCACCAGAGAGGTTGCAGTCTGATGTACTCCCAAGGTGGCAGGAGGAGGCTTGTTGCAAAAAAATATGTTTGACATGGTAATGATTTAACAGCAATTCAAAATCCATTAATAGCATGAAGTAAATCAAAAGGTTGAATTTTAAAGGCACTTAATGATTAACCAATTTAAAGATGAACAAGTGATTTAGTAAAATATGTTGTAATCAAATAGCAACTTAATTACAGATTTGAGAATTACAAGATTCACGCTAACTTACTACAGGATATCCTAAATCAAAGTATGTTCATGTGTATGAACACAAAACAGAACTATTTGGATCCACTGAAATATATATAGGCACTCACACTTGTGAAGGTAAATGTGTGTAATCAAACACATAGATATGTAAAGGGGTGGATGGAAGAGGCTAGGTTATAATTAAAATTTCCCTCTTTGAGTTTAGAGTAAATATAACATCGGCAATCCTCAATGGCTGGTAGTTGAGACACCAGGCGGTTGACTTGCCCTGACATTCTGTTGACTTTGCTGGCAGACGGTCCTGAGAGGTGTCCCAGCTCAGGGGAGATGGTGGTCACAGCCTGCTGTAATCCAGGAGAGCTCAAAGGTTCTCATTTTGGATTGCTATTTGTAAGGTCCAAGATAATGTGCTTCTGTAAGGTACTTCTCCATTTCAGCCTAACTCAGGTGTCATGATAGTCTGGTATTTTTCATCAGTTGCACATGCCCAGAACTTGCTAAATTTTAGGGTTCTGGTATCCACATCTGGGCCACAATCCAAGTACAGGTGTATGAGGCTGTCAGAAGGTCAATTAGTTGTCTTATTGTTCCTAGGTGATAAGGAAGGGAACAGGAGCCAGATGCATTGAGGGGGCAGCTCAAAGCTCTGGTCCACTGCTTACATCTGTACTGGATTGTCAAGTGGTAATCATCGTTATTGACCCCAAAGAACAGGGGAAGCAGGAGCCACGTACATTAGGGGGGTGCCTTAATGCTCCAGTACGCCACCTTTCACAATCCACACCTGACTTACTGGTGGATTATTGTGTGACCCAGGGAGGGGAAGTCACACCATGTACCAAGTGGCCCAAGAGTGGGAGCGAATTGTACCACCACAGAGGCAGAGTCCTGTTTTTAGGCAATCAGTAATGAACACAGACCCGGCTCCTCTGGATAAGGTAGAAGGGACTGATTCTTCCAGCAGTGTTTAGACCACTTAAGATGTGATTAATTTTCTGAAGGGTAAGCATGACTAGCTAGTGACTGTAGAGGAAGCACAGCTGATGAGATTCCTGAGACCCCATCGTTAAACTTTCAAAGTTTGGCAGGCTGAGAGTGTATGGGGTTAATAGTCCTATATCTTTATCTCAGCAGGCAGCCAGTACTGGTGTTAATAGTGGGAACTTTCTGAAAGCCATTAGAGGAATTCTGGGGAGCTCTGCTGCTTCATGGTCCCTTTCATCAGCCTCTTTAGTATGACAAATAGCTTGAGGCTGCCTACCAGCCAGTTATTTTTAAAGGTGTGTGAAAGTGGCTAGAAACATCTGTTCAAAGCTGTCATTTTGAACTGTTTTTTCAATGACATAAAAACCCCACCAACCTCATTTAAGTTGAATATTCATAACTACATTTCCACCAAGAATTTTTTTTTTTACATTTCTTGATTTTTCACTAGAAAAGCTCATTTTTCCATATAAACTAGATCTCCAACTAAGAAAAGAACACTGAGAAGAAAACTAAGATTTCTGTGTACGTAAGTCTGGCTGCACAGGTGACAATCATCCTTCACTCTAAGTTACCCGTGAAAAATATATCACTTAGCTCTTTTACCAGATTTTTGAAAATATTAAAAGAGGCATGTGGTCAGAATTTTTACATTCTTCCTGTTTCCCTCTGCAGATAGGAGAGGTGAGTGTGGATTTTTCATAACCTTCTGATCATCATAAATGAGTCCATACTAGAAAGAATGTTAATACCAAGAAAAAAAAACCAAAACCCACATAGAACAATAGTGGCAGGAACTCTGGTATGACATGACCACAAGTTAAGTGCAGTGAACAAAGTCCTAGTTTGTACTGAAAGAATGTTTCTAAGGAAAAGCTTTTGCAATATGCAATCACAAAGCAGGTTTCACATCACAATGCACGAAGAAATTGCTCTTTTATTTGCATGGTTGTGGAGGAGATAAGACTGTTAGCAGCAATGCAATTCTTGAGTTACTGGATATGGCACTTCACTTCCATTTTTCGTTTTTTCAAATCTCAGCACACTGTTTTCAGAAATCTAATCCCTTATACTTTTTGTCATACATACGATAAATGTCGTAGTCATGTACCTATATGGTGCAGATGTTTATTTTCAGCTGTTTTTTGGGCCTTCTTTATGTTATTCCAACTTCTGAGGTTTTTTGATGTCATTTGGAATATGACAGTTTAGAAATAGTTAAAACAGAGAACCGGCTGTGTATAATGTTTTTTCTTACTACCTCATATTGAAAACACACTGTTGTTGTTTAGTTCCAACTCTGAGTTCTTTAAAATGGAACAGTCAGAGAATACACAAAAGTTTCTGCCAGTGAGTTCTTTCCATACACAGTCAGTTAAAAGAAAAAAAAAGTTGCATATTTAACATAATTTAACATTTCTACAGCTTGAGCAATTATCCTAATAGCAGGGAACCAAGGCCTACTGGTAAGTTTTGTCCTCCCTTTGTCAGGCTTGTTTCTTTGATATTAGTATCTAGATGCATACCACAGGGTGAAACTAGGCTTTATTAAAGGAGGGTCAGCATTCTGTTAATCTAATTTAAAAGCATTAAGGGGAGTAGAGGAGCATTAATTGATTTGTTGGGAGGGTTCTGACTCCAGCCAACCTGATCTTGCTGTTTACGCTCTCTCTTCATTTAGACTATATTAAAAAAAAAAGCCCTACTTGAGCAGTAGTACATATATACTGTATTTTGTCTTTAATTAAAAAAAAAAACCAAACCCACAACACTATAGCAGATGTTGACACATATATATTACACAGCCATATGTCTTTATCAATGTAGTGACTAAAGTGATTTAAAACATCGCAACTTTCAGTAATCAGCAAGGAGTCAGTTTTAAAATAACAGTAATAACTCTGGAAAAACTAGTCTTTAACACTAAGCAATTAAACTGTTTCAGTAGCATGAAGCAGGATGTTTGCAGAAACGAGAATTACATGCTATGGAGAATTACATGTCCTGGTGTTACCAGGACAATCTAGAAACAAGTGAGAAAAAGCGTTTCTGGAATTGTTGAATTCATCATCCAATTCTGGATGATTAGTATGATGAATTAAAATCACAAAGTGTTAAAATCATTGAAAACTTCTACATTTGCCAATGAAATTTCCTGAAGTGTGTTTGGAGGACATACTCCTTTTTTTCATCATTTGTTTTTCCCCATGACTCCTGTCTCCTCTCAGCCTTCCCTGTTATATGCAATGACAAAAGCTAAAAGAACAAAGGGTGATCTAATAACAGTGGGGAAAAAGCACGAAAGTAGTTCTGTGTGCATAAAAAGCATGGATACTCATTTTTATGGAGTCATACCAAAGATTGATGAAGTTGGCATTTCAGAAGGTACAGTCTCTGTTGGAAAATGTGATTGAAGTTTTCCCAGAGTGGGAGCTTTTACTGGGTAGCCTTCTGTGTGGATTCTCTCCACGTGAGCCTTTTCTTCAGTGGGGATAGTAATAAATGTCTACCAACGTCTATTTTGACAAGGCCTGTATGAGTTATTCTCTCCAACAAATCTACTCCTCTGTCATATTTGAGTGACTCTTGCCAATGAATTAAAAATTACTGGAGGGAAGACAAGCATGCAAATTCATGTGTGATAGTAAGATTTTGTTGGGAGAGAAGTGAAATACCAAAATATTTCCAAAATCTGAATTTTGAAAAATAAATCCTTAAAAAAATTCTAATCAAGAATTTATCCAGGCAAATTTGGACTGTATTTTCAGGTCTTTCAAGCCAAGATCATCATAAATTATTTGCAAAGCCTTCTATGCAAGAACTTGCAAATACGGAAGTATCTTTATAGACTGCAAGAAGTAAAAAAAAAGGCAAAATTATTTCACACCTGTTTGTGATCAGTTCTATATAATAGAGGGATTGTTTATACTCTTGATTAAACTGGTATCAGCTGGCTGCAGTTAATAAATGGGTGTGAATTCAGTTTTTTTACACAATGTAATTTGTGTAATGACACTAATTTGGGCACACAGAGAATGTGCCTTAGATTTAGCCTTGCATAATACATCGAGAACATATCCTTGCTCCTGAGCTCCTAAAGAAAGGAAATAATCCTGAAAGAAGTAGAATCCTTCCCGAGAAGGCTCCAGGTCCATTAAGATGAGGGACAGTTGTCTGTGTCGAAGCTGAGGGAACAGCTTCTATGCACAACATAAAACTCCCTCCTTTATGTCACAGTGGGTCACCAAATCTCAGAGGTACCTAAACTTCTATGTATATAGCCATAGTGGAGGAACCCACACTCACAAGGACTGAGAAGGAAGTGACCTATGTCTCTTTAGGTGAGCGGCATACTCACAAAAACTTTCCTGGTGCTTGAGTATGCCAGGGTACAGAAAATTAGGCACTTGTGAGATATGATCATAATCACAGTAATTTGCTCACACTGTGTCCTGGCCATGGCAAGAGCACCCATCTTTTATAAAGCTTTTCAGCAGTCAGCTTGAGAACCCAAACCGCAGGCATGGGCTTTAGGCACCACCCATCTCAGGGAGTCCTGAGAAGCTGTTGCTGCTCTTCAGGTGATTTGAGGAAGAATGGAGAGAAGGCTAGCAACTATTTGCCTGGAAACCACAAATAGTCTAGGAAAAGGTCAGATCCCGCATCTTTTCTGGCCCAACAGTAACCAGGTTGCTTCTTTTTGCCCATACACTCTTAAGGGCACAGTTCATTTTTGTTGAGCGCAAACTGAGACTGTGTGTTGCAAACAGCGTCAACCTCTGGGCTAGTGCATCCCCTTGCCACATGGCTGCTCTGGGTCTCAGCTCTTTGAAATAATTTCTTATTGCGTCACAAAGAGAATGTCCAGCTAGAAATGCTGCCCCTTCATGAGAGACATTCATCTGCCTCTCTTACCATAGGGGAAGAAGAAGCTGCTTTACTTCTTTTCCAGCCCTCTCTTACAGAATCACTCGATCTGGAAGTTTGATGACTTCAAGGGGGTCAATAATAGTTACAAATAAATACTGAAAATCTATGTTGGAAGGAAGATATTTTTGGAATAAATGCGATGATCTACTCAGGTAGATGTCTCTTGAGAAAGTATTTACCTGCAATTCATACTTAATTAACTTAATTAACAGTTCCCTAATTCTTCTCCATGTAAAAGTTCTAGTAATTTCTGGTTTTTTCATCTGATTTCTGAGTAATTTGGGGCGAATTTAATATATAGCTTGATGAATACGAAACCACATAATTTGCAAACACCTGTATCAATTATGTCAGCTTTTCAACTTTAACCAGGTCAGCTTTTGTTTAAATGCTGCATCTTTTTAAGTCTGCCTTAATATACAGCAGCATTTGCTTTTCATGTTTATGTGATGAGAATGTCACTGTCAATTAAACTGGTTAAAAAAATCATTTTGCAACTTTGAAATATTTTCTGTCTCTGTTTTCGTAAACTGTTTTCATATGAAAAGAATGCAAAAAGAAGGCAAAGCTCACAGCTGCAAACCTGCTTTCCTGCCGTAAAAGACAAAGTTTGTCATGCTAAAGACATTTCAATGCATCTGAAAGCTCCAGCTCGGGCACATAGGTTGGTATGGGGGTACAACAGTTAACTAGTGCAGTTTAAATTCTTACATCTTTTGTAGAGGTCTGCTATCACGTTATTACAAACAAAATCTGTTGAAGGCAGAAGAGAGCACTTAAAAAACCAAAATCCATCTCCAAAACAAAAAGCAGTGTATTTTGAAGATCCCTCCACACATTTTTTTTTTCCTCTAGAAGCCATGCTTTTTCAATAATTCAGGAGGAGCTAGAACCAGCAGATCTTACAGCATATTTGATGTGCCAGCAAACAGACTGGAGATTGTTTCATTTCAATTAGCCCCTTTGTTGCCAACAAAAGACTGACAAACACACTGAGAGAGGGACAGGCATATGGCACTTTTGCTTTCCACTTCGCTTTTTTTTGATGATAGTCCTCTTATCACAGCCTCTTGCCGATTCCCCCGCCTCGTGCCCGCTTCCTCCTTTACCACACTTTATCTACTATTGTCCTCCTTGTATCATCTTACTTAGGATCAAGTGATTCTCCCCAGCACAAAAATAAGGCGACGTATTCTTTTTCAGCCTCTTCTGATCTCCCAGGCTAATTGGCTCAGGTGTAAACCAAGCCAGCAGGACTGCGACTTTGATGTGACACTTTAGAGTGGCACACCTGGTAACATCCCTGTTTGTGTGTCAAATACCAGCCGGCCTTGCCTGCTGCTCAAACCCAGCTAATAAAAATGCTAGTAATCACGTTGTATTACAAGGCTCAAATTCATGCTGTTACTTCATTGCAAGGTTGTCATTAATTTTGCAGGGTGAACCTGGAATCTGATCTGACCTGTTTTTAATAAGTGTGGGTCTGTGTGCAAGTGTGTAAGTGAGTGACAGAAAGGTGACTGCCAGCTGTTTCTTCTTTACATATGGTGTTACCCTTTGCTTTGATCAATAATGCTGTTACACTTTAAAAAGAAACTCATTTTGTAAGGATGCAGAAGAGGGGCCTTCCTACCTCCCTTGTCCCTGTGGTTTGTTTGTAAAGCATACACAATTAGGGAAAGGTCAGTCAACAATAAGTAATATCTTACTGCTTTGCTGGAGATTGGGCGTCTCTTTTGCTTGGTAGACCTGGACCCATCATTGAACAGTTGTCTTATTACCATTGCTTGTAATGGTATGTGGTAGAATTTCAAACCTAGGTAAAGCCTCGGAAAAATAAAAATAATTTTTAAAAAATGCAAAACAAGGTCACGTCTCAAATGAGTAAGTCAAAATTCTGAGTCACAAGCACTCTTTTTAACTCTGTTCCAGTACAAAGGTAGTTATACTTGCATATATAATATATATATTTTATATTATTATAAAAATTTATATTATATATGTGCATATGCTTCTTTGAGTTTTAAAATACAGAATATTTTCATTATTATTGTCGGGAAACATTTTCCTGACAATAATAATGAAAATATTGTATTGGAACTATAATATAAATACCTTCAATATTTAACAAAGATTTTGTCAACAATGAATTTATTATCTGATCAGTGAGGAGCCACTAGAATTTTTATTTCTGAGTTAGGAATGCAGGATAACAATAATTTTATTTTTTCATATAGAACTTTCATCAAATTACTTTTGAACATTGCTGTTACTGCTTTTTGTCACAGTGGAGAAATACTTTTGAATGCTGAGAGATAGAGACACATTGCACAGAAAGTTAAATGCATGAGAATTTAGAATAAGGTAAGTTCCTAAGTAATCAGCAAACAGTTAATGGACTTTTTGAAATTTAATAAAAATTATAACTAATTTATGAGATACTGGGGGAAAAATTCTAAAATCCCTAAATTGAAAATTAAAGGGAAGAATCATAGAAGGTGGAGAAAATATCCTTCTTCCCTTCCTTCCTTCCCTTCCCTTCCCTTCCCTTCCCTTCCCTTCCCTCCCTTCCCTTCCCTTCCCTTCCCTTCCCTTCCCTTCCCTTCCCTTCCTTCCTTCCCTTCCCTTCCCTTCCCTTCCCTTCCCTTCCCTTTCCCTTCCCTTCCTTCCCTTCCCCCTTCCCTTCCCTTCCCTTCCCTTCCCTTCCCTTCCCTTCCCTTCCCTTCCCTTCCCTTCCCTTCCCTTCCCTTCCCTTCCCTTCCCTTCCCTTCCCTTCCCTTCCCTTCCCTTCCCTTCCCTTCCCTTCCCTCCCTCCCTTCCCTTCCCTTCCCTTCCCTCTCCTTCCCTTCCCTTCCCTTCCCTTCCCTTTCCCTTCCCTTCCCTTCTTCCTTCCTTCCCTTCCCTCCCTTCCCTTCCCTTCCCTTCCCTTCCCTTCCCTTCCCTTCCCTTCCCTTCCCTTCCCTTCCCTTCCCTTCCCTTCCCTTCCCTTCCCTTCCCTTCCCTTCCCTTCCCCTTCCCTTCCCTTCCCTTTCCCTTCCCTTCCCTTCCCTTCCTTCCCTTCCCCTCCCTTCCCTTCCCTTCCCTTCCCTTCCCTTCCCTTCCCTTCCCCCCTTCCCTTCCCTTCCCTTCCCTTCCCTTCCCTTCCCTTCCCTTCCCTTCCCTTCCCTTCCCTTCCCTTCCCTTCCCTTCCCTCTTCCCTTCCCTTCCCTTTCCTTCCCTTCCCTTTCCCTTTCCCTTCCCTCCCTTCCCTTCCTTCCCTTCCCTTCCCTTCCCTTCCTTCCCTTCCCTTCCCTTCCCTTCCCTTCTTCCCTTCCCTTCCTTCCTTCCCTTCCCTCCCTTCCCTTCCCTCTTCCCTTCCCTTCCCTTCCCTTCCCTTCCCTCTTCCCTTCCCTTCCTTCCCTTCCCTCTTCCCTTCCCTCTTCCCTTCCCTCTTAGTTTTTTTCCCCAAATCCACAGAACACGGATTCTGAGCCTTTGGGTTTTCAGCATGCCAGGAGTCCTTAGAAGAATACTGGAAATTAGCAGCTCAAACTGAACTCCTCTACATCACAAAGTGAGCCATTTAGTGCCCCGTCTGCACTGCAGGTGCTCTGTCTGAAATGACTAACAAAACCCAGTCAGATCTTCCTGTACAGAGGTGCTTTGTACTGCCATAAATAAGTTCCTGCAAGTTAAAATTTACTATGCTTATTGAGAAGAGCTGTAAATTTGCAATACCCGAAACATGATTTATTTAAATATGAAAATAACGGTGGTTCACATAAAGAATTTGTCTAGTAAAAATTTTTCAAATTTTACAAAGAGTAACTTACTGTTAGGCTCAGTTGTATTTCACACTGTCTTGAATTGTATATGCAGGAGGGCTGAGAAGCACATTAAAGCTGAAAAAAACCCTCACATACTATCAGTAAAACCAGAGAGCGAGTGAGCTAAAAACATTTTACTTCACCTTTACATCATCACACACTCATGATGTAAAAAGTGCAAGAGAAAAGAAATACACCTGATTAAAAAATAATCCAAAGTTTAGATAAATATATAGCTAGTAGAAAGCAAAAATCTGAAAAACATGCAATAAGGAGACAAAAATGGTTTAGCACAGTCATGAATTGTATGCTTACAGGCCTTTGCTGCCTGTCCATTTCCAGGCGACTTTATCTGTAACATACATCCTTTTCTGAGCACTTCATTATTAGAAATACAATGAAAAATTGGAATAGCTCAAAGGAATGGAAAAAAAAAAAAATCAGCTGGTAGATAGAAGTGACTGACTTGCAGGGCAAATTGGCATGTCAGAAGCTTCACGTCTTTACTACAATAGAAGTTTTCAGGGTTTTGCATTTGTTTTGTATTGAGTTGATAAACTCACAGAAACAACCACAAATTTAGCAGGCTAAGATCAGAAAAGCAAAGTTAATATTGAGGATATGTTGAGGTAGTGGAAGCAAAACATCAAATATTACTGTAGAAAGCGAGATAAAAGTCGAATATAAGGAAAATACTTCCTTGATGTTTGGTTTTCCCACTAGTGAAAGCATCTTCATCTATACTTTTAAACCTGCACAGAACAACCTAAAGCTTCCTGTTGATGAAGAAGGAAAAGGAGACAAAATGTCTATCCCACTTGCCGAATTTCTAAAGGTCTAGGACCGCTGAAATAGATCTTACTTCTTTCTTTTATCTTAGAAAAATTCTATGTCCCATCTTTAATCCCCATCCTGGAAATGATTTGAGAAACCATTTCTTATCTACCTCCCAAAGTCAGAAGTGGAGTGTGACTTCCTTGCTTTAAGTAGGTTTTCAATGTTCTCTTGAAATACCAAGTGGTACGGGGAGTGGAAATCTGAGAAGAGATGCCTACCTAGACCACTAATAAAGGCAGTTGAAAATCATATTGCTGTTGTGTACTGCAACAAGTTATAGCATATGTTTTGTAATGTTTGTTATTGTTGCTGATTGCCAGAAATGTAGAAACAGATCTTCACTGTAGTCCTGCTCTGTGTCCCCTGGCACACGGCTGTAAGAGGCTCTTCTATTTTTATCTTTTTTCTGTTGTGACCTATCCTTGTGGATCTGTATATTGTGCTTAAGGCAAGTTGTGAAGTGGGAATTAGCTTTCATGGGAGGCAGAATCAAATTCATCAGGAAGACACCACATACTAGCTTTCTATAGTGAAACAATTGTTACTTAGTTTAATAATCAGAAAAAATAATTTCTTAATATCTTTCAATTTTTAAATTGATGGTAGGAGTCAAGGTAGAGGTAGAATTATAGTTAAACTGAAATGTTTTTGTTAATTTGAATCATTTCTGTCACTGCTAGAAGGAAAAAAACATCTAAATTATGGCAATTCTGCCTGTATTTTGCACCTTCTCATTGCCTTGACTTTTTTTTTTTTCAGTTTTGTTATTTTTTGAAGGCATAGATACTTAAAAATTCTAGTTTTCTCTTGAATTTTCAAGTAATCATAGTGGGTATTTGAGTAAATAAGTAATTTAGAATTGTATTGACATGGTCCTGAGCTTGCATTTTTTCTGTTGTTCTTTGAAGAGTTACCCTTGTGCACCTTTGACAGTTCCAGGGTGGCAATGAAATAGTGTGTCTTGGAAGAGTTTCAAAACCTGGCCTTTGGATTTTAATTATTACTGAGAGTAGGAAAGCCTGCAGAGGAAGAAGCTGTTTTAACTGTCCACCCTTATTCCTGAAAACAGTACTAATTAACAAAATGAAATAAATTAAATCTGTGTTTGTCTGGTAGAAAAGGAGCAGGCTAAAAGAATATGTGAGACATTATAATATATACGGTTTTTATTAAAATAATTATGGGCCAAATTCTATCCATTACTCAGGCACTTTATTCTGTAATGAGTCTCAGTAACTCAAGTGAGGGTCAGATACCTGTTTTAGGAAGGTTTAGTATCTGGCACTGGAGAGTCCGTGTGACTCTCCCTCTTCTGCCTCCTTTCTGTAGTCTTCGGTGATGAGTAGCTCTTCATTAGCACTATCTGTCTCTTTTGTGTTCAACATTTCTGCATGTGCTCCCTTCTAAGGAACACTTTTTCACACGCAATGGGTAATCTGCACTGCTTATAATGAGGATGCCAGTTTGTCATTCTGCACAAGGTGAACTTCCTTCACGTACATGTAAAGACTATTGTAACAAGCACCATCATGGCTGCTATTCTGATCACTAACATGCAAGAGAGGTGGGGAAACCAAGCATTTACCCCAAGCTGGAGCCCTTCCCTCCAGCATCACCAGCAGAGAATGTTTTGGAGAGTGTAGCTGAAGATCACTGGAGTATTGTCTGTAAAATATTTTATAAAAGCTTTTTTTGTGAAGGGTGGAAAGCAGAATTCCCTTCTTATGTCTTGTTATATCTTAATAGAATATTTCTAGAGAAACAATCAACATAGATTTTTGGAGGGTTAAGAAAAACATTCAGTTATCTGTTTTCTTTTGTGATGGGCATGAAACCTGGTCAACAAATTTGCAACAACCATAATGGTATAAAATAATCATTTAATTTTTAAAAAATCTATTAACGTTATTTTTTTTTTTTTGGCATGCATTTATTTATTTCCCAAGACACAATCGAGAAAACTATGTCCTCATACAACTCTCAGCCTCTTTCAGTATATACCTTTGGATGATGTTTCACACTGCAATTTTCAACATTTGTCAAAAGAGCTGTGGGATAGGTGCCATTGAGAAGGGAATCCCAAGCAAATGACTGCAGAAGTTGCACAGTACGAGTTCAGTGCTACGCTGCTTATATTTCTAGAGGAAATTTTGGAGAAGATTGTGGCAAACTTTTAAGATGGTGGTTAATATACATGTAAGTGTCTATTGAAATAAATTTTTTAAAAAGTTTGGGGAGTAAATGTATTTTAATAATAGCTATTCTGCTCCTCCAACAAATGTCCAACCCTTCCCATTCTTTAGAAGCATGCTTTATTATATTATTTGCATTAATCCATTCTTTGTTTGTTTGTTTATTTTTAATGCAAAACCTGCTTCACTGCTCTTTGGAGTAAGAGAAAGCAGAAATAAAAGAAGCCAGCCCTGCCTAGTTTTTCTGGTTAACTTAAACCTGGAGAAGCTCCATTCACCAGTACATTCACTGACTCTACAAGTCAAAAATGTTTCTCAGAGCCAATTGTCTAAGTTTTTCAGTTCTCTTTTGTTTTTTCTTGTTTGCTTTCTTTTTTTCTTTTTACCTAAAGGTGAGAAAGTTTGTTCTGGTCTTTGTTCTCCCACCACTGACCTGGAAGCACATAATTCTTTTTTCATATCTATTTGATATTCATCACTTATCTATTTTACAAAATATATGCACAATCCTTTTACCCTGAAGGCTGACAGAGCTGTGGTCTATCCAGTCTCCAGAAATATTGCTTTTTTTTTGATTTATTGGCTCTGAATGCCAGACAGACTACTAGTGATCACAACTATGAATGTTGAAATAACCACAGGAAGGTTTTCTCACCATTCTGTGATGATCAGTCTTTCTGCAGATTTTATTTCCCGTTTCTGTTATACTCCTTTAAATGGCTGGGTCAAGTGCAACCCCAGAAGGGAGGGAGAGACTCTCTCTTCCCTTAGAGAGCAAATGAGCATGTTGGGACAGAAAGGCTTTGAGATCTCAGGGTGTGGTGGAAATAGCATAAACCTGGGAGTGTGCAGCTCTCAGAGACTGAGACATCACAGGAGAGAGCAAGGATCAAACAGGCAGGCTTCTGAGGGGATGAAAATAATGTAGCAGGGCCCAGAGGTGACAAAGGCAGAGTTTGTGCAACTCAGAAAGCCTCTGAATTGCCTGCCTAGGAGAGGGAATCAGCGGGCAGGCAGACAATTGATTGTAGAAATAATTTTTGCTTCCATTCTGTCTTCCCTGATTGCTTTGAGTTCACTGAAAGAATGTTTCTTACAACTACTATGAATATTATTGTTAATAGTTTCACTAATAGAAGCTTTGGAAGACTTTTGGTCTCTTTTTGGAGCTTCTTTTCGGAGGTCATATAGGTAAATCCACCTCAAGATTTTAGTCAATACAAAGTCCAGCCACAGGAACAGATCACAGAAAAAATGAATATCCCACTTAGGCTCACTATTGAGATTTGTTTCTTCTAAAAACATTGTTAGGGTTTTATCTGTTTTGTCTTGTGCAGCTCTTGAATTTGGATGAATTGTGAGTTAGATTTCTAATCTCCTTCCCAAAATTTATGAAGAATCCTAAGAAATCAAGAAAAGGAGGGAGGTGACCTTACATGGCAGCAAGAAAAGTAGCTACTGTTAGTTCTCCTGCTAAATAACTTCTGACTTCAGTATAATCACAGTTTATTCTACATCCAGCAGAATGCCTTTTAAGACAAAACCGGTAGTGCTAGTCAATTTATTAGTTACTCCTTTCTTATTTATATAGCCTGATGACCAATGTGGTTGTGCTTGGCATTTTTCTTAAGAACACATTTGGGTTTTGTAAAGAATAGTTCTGTCCTTCTCTTGCTTATGGAACCATCCTGTATGGTCTTTGGACCCCTTAAAGAATGTAAAAAAGCTGTGCATTGGCTGACCTATACCATCATGTATCATTATTCTTCTGGTTTTCAGGGCGTAATTCTGACTCTGACACTATGAATATAATGATATTTATAACTTTTTTATAATATCAGCTGTAATATTAAGTGCATTGAATAAAGATGATGATGTTTCTTTACACTGTAAAGTGTGATTAAAATCCAGGTTTTATTTTTGGTATTTTTCATATTACTGTCATTCTTGGATAGCCTCCTATGCATCCTAAACCTCAAGCTTTAGTATTTGATGCCCAAGTACTCTGAAATTATTTCCCTCCTTGTTTTACCTCACCTTCTTCTTGAATTTGAAAAAATATATTATTATATGCTTTGCAATTACTGTTTTCCATAATATGCGGAAAATCACCCCATCCCTTAGAAAAAACAGATTGTTTACTGCTGCTTACCCAGAAGTGAGCTGGGTGAAGCTGCGACACAGTACTGTGTTTTTTCAGAGAGCCTGTGAAATTTCCCAGACCCATAGTTTTCTTTCTTTGTTATCTTCTATCTCTGGGGTCTTTTTATTTCTTATTTTACATTCTGATACTGTGTCTCAGTGACTCAGCTTGTACTTTGGAATAGTTTTATATGTGTCTTATTTTCTGAGATGTTTGCCCTGTTTCGTTTCTTCTTTACATTTAAGAAGTCAGCTTGTATATAGTTTCTTATTTGTGGTTCTATTTGTAGAAAGGATTCAAACGTTTATAGACACATTAATGCTTTAGCATCTGAGTGTAGTTTTCTTTGGGTTTTTTTTTATGGTCATACCCATCATTTTCTCGGAATTCTCCAGTTGTATCCTTCCACCCTCACACCTTTAATTTAAAGCACAAATCTGCTGCTGCTTGATTGGTTTTAGTCAGATTTTTCTCTGTGCTAAGTTCCACTAAGTACACTTGAATTTTATGAGATTTTCTTTTTCTAAATTTTCTTTCTTTAGAGATTTCTCTTATTTCCTATAGTATATATAGCATATGTTGTGTTCCACTCTGATAGCTGGCTGTAGATGGCTCTGTATCCATTACAATATTCAAGTGTATTCAATCCTTTCATACTTATATTAGATTTTTTTAATGAAAGCTAAAATTTTTCAATAAAAGATATTTTTGTTAAAAATGATCCTATTTTCTGTAAATCAGCTAAAACCATTTCATGCTGACCCTTTCTGAAACTCAATGATTCACCTTTACCAGAATTTTCATTCTGTGTCTGTTTTCGTTTCAGCATATTTTTTTTCCTTCCAATTTTCCTGCGAAATAAATGCTACTATTCCTGCCTTGCAGATTAAAAGCTTGAAGCCTTTTTCCTTTCAGTTCAAGCACACTACACCTGAAGACGCAGTAGGAAGATTTTTACCCCACTAGTTTGGCTTTATCTTTACTTTCCTGCATGATAAAGTTGAGCATACAGCTATCAGTGAAAATATCTCTTCAGAGTGTAGTAAAACACTGTAAATTTTTGGTATTTTCCAATTGCATTCACGTGTTAGCATTGTGTTGAGTAACCTAGCCATTACTGAATTCTGAGCTAAGATCTTCTTGAACTACTCAAAGTAAAACACATCTTTTCTTGTATTGATATAATTAAAGAATGCATTAACATAAGTTAATTTTTTTGTATATTAGACTGTACTCATTAAGGCTGATTTTCATTTTCTAGTTCATTGTTCCTGATCACTTTACCAGATTAACTTGTTCCAAATATTCAAGTTCAGAGATCATTCTGAGGATAAACCTGAAATAACTCTGTGGTCTCACGCTTGCCTCCTTTTCCAGATCATTAGAATACCAATGAGCAGTGCAGATCTTCAGGCAGGACACGGAAGCATCTTGATTTCACTCTTTTCCCACTGTGAAACTTACTATTTATTCCCCAGCTTCTTGTCAGTGGTGCTACTTGCTGCAACACTGTCTTTAGCAAGAGGACACTTCCCAAAGACTTTGTGAAGGTTCTTACACACTGCTTTAGGCAGTTCTCCTTTACCCACTCCTTTGTCAATACTTTCAAGCAATCTTAATGCATTTTTGTACCCTTCCTTGTACCTCTCCTCTTACACACATGTTCTATATTAAGTCATGCTTTACTTTGCTCAGCTACTTCCTAACCCTGGTTTCATGCAATTACCTTCACAAATAGACCGTTTCAACTCTCTTTATGCAGGGCTCCTCTTTTGTTTTCACCTGGCCTTCCCTGACCTGATCTCAGTGAGGTCAAGAGCTGTTCTGAAATCCCATTAATCCCATCACATCTGGGCATCAGTATTGGGCTAGCTGCTGTCTTCAAATACTGCATGATCGGCTGTTTCTGTAAAGCACCACAGAAAATCTCGTATATTAAGGAGTCTGGAAAAGCTAAAGAACATGTGGGTTAAGGTAAAAGCATTTGCAAAGGTTCACGAATGTCAAACTTTTTTTTCCACAACTTGATTTCTTTTGTATATTCCTTCCCTCACAAATACCTTGAAATAGCATGATTTTTGAAAACATATCTTGAAGTAAAATATTGCACTAAACAAGATTTTTTGACCACTTAAAAAACTCATTATGAATTCCCCAGACTTAAAATATTTAAGGAAAAACTTCAAGTGAATTAACAAAAATCTTCAGGAATATAAATATTCAGTTTGGAAATTCAGACTACTGAAAGCCCATCTTTTACTGAGGTCATATACTTGTTAATTTTAAAGACATGCCAAATTAGTTTCCTTTTTTTTCTATATTTTTCATGGGCCCTTCACTCGAATGACAGCAGGAAAGTCACTCAGAAAAGTTATTGTTTCCAGTGGGAGTTAAACCAATTTGCCTTGCAATATCAGAAACAGAAAGACCATACTGAATGTGCTCTAAGAATTAGAGAAAAGAATGTTATGTTTCAGAATCTTTCACTAGTAAGAAAAATGCATTAAATCTACTGAAAGCATCAAGTCAATATTTACCACAACTGGTTTTTTTTTTGAGACTCTAGTATTACAGCAGTTCATCTGGATCATCTCAGTTGTCCATTAATGTCACTAGCTCCCATCCAGTATTATCTGGGAGCAGCATTTAAAAAGAGCGTGAGAGGATGTAGTGTTCAGTAACTGTTGCCTATTTCTACTCTCAGCTTCCAGAGGAAAGCCAGGCAGCTGCATTTGACAGCCCTTGGTGAACCTCAGTTCCCATGAAGTTGTCTAATTGCATTTTAACTCGCATAGACTTTTGAAATGTAAAACATCCGGTAGCAGTAATCTTCAGGTTTGTAGGGGAGAGGTGATTTCTTTTTTAAGCTGTATATATCCTTGGAAGTTCTACTTGGAGGAAATGGACATGATATGCTTCTGAATGGAGATACTTTTACTCTCACAGAGAAAGCAGAGAGAAACTTAACTTCAAAGGTTAAAAAGTAATTTTAAAATCACCTTTTAGAATCCACAAATCTGAGAGGAGGTTGCTACCAGGTAAACCAGGAAGTTGAGAAGAACTATGCAAAAAACCACATCTTGATTCCTTTCCCCCCACACCCTTTTGTTTCTTCATCAGAAAAACTGTGATAAGAAATTAATTTCGTTTACACTGTTACCATTTTTTGTACTGTGGTTGGGAGAATTTTTTTTCCAAATTCCCATAACTGCATCTCAGGAGAAAACAATCAACTCTTTTCTACCTTGGCCAGTTTACCATTATAAAAGTGTCATGCTCAAAGAACATTTCCCTGAGTAGCCTGTTTATAATTTCTTTCTCATCTGGCCTGACTCTAGTTTTAGTATGGAAGTCTTTGGATTAGCGGGTGTGATGTGTTTGGGGAACTGTTTGTATGAATCCTGAAAGAACCCCTTTCCTGAAACCTTTCCCATAGCCAGTAGGAGTTACAGTTTGCAAAAGGGCTGGCCTATCCAGCTTTGTTGCTGAAACAGGTATATTTCACAAAGGCTAGTTTCTTAACCAGTTAGGGGCACCAAATCTTTTTTTTTTTTTTTTTTTCCTGCTCACTGACCTTTAACTTGCCTGTCATGCACAACCAATCCTGATAAGGAATCTCCCACCAAATTACTTTCACACTCAGTGAAATATGAAAGAGTTTGTACTCTGCAACAGTAAGGAGTGGCAGGCCTGGATTAAAAAGTTTTGAAAAACAGGTCCTTAAATAAATTAGTTCTTTGTTGGCAATGAGAAACTGCTAACTTCATCATCAACTGCTAACTACATCATCCTGGTTCTTTTTAGGAATGTCCTGGAAAAAAACAATTAGGTGTCTTTCCTCAGTCCCCAGAGAAAAAGGAAGAAGTGGAAAGGTCAAGCAGGGCACATTTATCACAGAAAGTGCTCATGGCTAGCACATATGTGCCAGTATTACTTGCAGGTGGAGCCAGTGACATGAGAGGTGAAAGGGGCCTTGGCTGTGTGTGACAACACAGCGATGGAGTTAACAGCTTGTACAGTAACTAACTAGTAAGCACTGACACTGTTATACCTCACAGAAGGTGAAAGTTAGTTGGATGGACCAAGAAACGTGAGTCCAAAGCTTGGCCCATAGACCAACCCATCAGGTTAGGAACTCCTTCTTCTTCTCTCCAGCTGGACGTGGGGAAATTCCAGTGCTCTGTCTCCCAGTCTCATGCTGCAGTTACTGCTTACGATCTTTCAGTGTTCTTTCCGGAGTTCATGTAAAAAGTACCTTTGGTAACCTGCTACACATAGGTACTGACAGCTTACGCATGACTCCTCAGGTAGGTAGCAAATCACCGAGTGATATGGAGTCGGAAACAAGACTGGCAGAGGCAGAAGGAATCCTGCATTAATCCCTGGCGCCTTTTGGTTTAGCAGTATGGTCTCCCCCATGATGCACTGAAGAGTTTCTATTACCACATAGGAGGTAGGAAGATGTAATTTGACGGCTTGTTATGACAAAGAAAAGTTGTCAGCTTATCAATAATCAACAGTACTTTGGAAGAAGCTGAGGGGCCCATCTGCCTTTTTCTCATCTCCTCAGCTGTAGACCGAATAACCTGTAGATGGCATGAAAAACCATTGGCATAAGCTACCTCTGACTGAAGTAAAAAGGTAATGAGTTGTACCATTGTTTGATTTGAGGCTCCCTGAGACAGTATAGAGATAAAGAAAGTTGAGTGAAGTACATTTAGAAAGACAAAGAAGAGCATATTACAAGTAGATGTTACCACACTTGAATACGGAACTGAAAAAAATACCATGGATGACAAAACCAAGGAACCTGTGAACTCTACAGACTTATGAACGTGCTGATCATCAAGAAGCTGAATCAGCAGGACTGCAGTAGACTACCTCCCAGTTGCCAAGACTGAACACCAAGCTGCCAAGATCTTATTACCAGAGTTGTGTGTGTCTCCCATAAGATTTTAGAAGACAGCCTACCTCATTTGCTGCCTGCTTGGTTATCTGCTATCTAGATTTCATTACTCTAGCAACAGATTTGGTGTCTCTGAGTGGTCAGCAGAAGTTAAGCAAATGGAGATGGATAAGGCTTGACATCCTTCCAGTTCAGATGGGTAAGAGCTCACTGTCTTTGTCAGGCAATAGGATCACGTTATTTCCAAACATATCCCCTTTGCCATATCAGAAGATGCTGACTAAAAGACAGAGCAATAAAAAAATAGTATTTCTCCATTTGTCAGGTGTGGCATTGCATTAACTTGAGGCTTACTAGCTAGCATTCTAGCAGTTACAAAGCTGACCAACAGCAGCCATAAAAATGTCTAAGCCTAAAGCCAAGATTAAAATGTGAGTTCCAATTCAACACTCTCTGGTTGTCAGGCTCAATTATTTTGACTTGCAGTGTTGTAGAGAGTTTCTGGTGTTATAGGATTTTTGTCCATAAAACTTTTAATATAATTTGACTTTATTTTAAGCGGAAAACATGCTGGAAATTTGAAAAGAGCATCTTCTTAAGGAAAGCATGAATTAGCCTGGGAAAAAAAGTCAGTTTGGCTTTTCAGCCAGCTGTAGCCTTCCTCGTTCTGTTTGTCAGGCCTTTGCTGTGTCACTGGTGATAGACGATCGCTTGCTCCCATCTTGCCAATGTCAAGTAACAGCACCAGAACTACTGTGACTGTATCAGCAAAGCAGGGCAGTGGGTCTCGTCTGGGTCTAGCACCACATTAGTGTGACTATTCTGATTCCATGACCTGATCCTACAAAGCTGGTAGTGCTGCATGGCTTTTGTTCATTCGTTAACAGTGAATACTTGGTCGTACTCTTACGTTTCTCAGTTGCCTCATTTTTACTCTGAGAGTTCTGGAGAATTGTGCTGGTCTTCTAGTCAATAATTTACTAAAATAAAATCATTTTGTATTTTTATTTATGCTTTTAAATAATTGTCTTTATAATTAAGCCCTCATCATCCCAGATTTCTTGCTAAAAGTAACACTGGTTTTGTTTCCTGTACTGGTCTTCTACTCTTAGTACATAGTTGTATGTATGTCTCATGAAAACATCTGTGGGTTTTAGGAAATATCTTATTCTCTAAATCTCGTAATATGGAGGGTTGATTTTTCCTGCCTTTACTGTGAGAGGCTATAGTAACCAATTGGAATTGTTGTGGTGGTATCTGCATCACAGAAATAATTTGGACAGGTGCAATGTGCCAATTAAAACATAAACAAACACTAAACACTTAGATTCACTCTAGCAGTTTAATTTTTTTTCTCAATCCTAAAGTCAATTTGCAATTAATTTAATACTAAAGTAGAAATGACAGATGATCTAATTGTTAATGTGGTACAAGTTTAGAAAGACATTACAGTACCATTCTGGAGAACTGTTGCACATAATTGCTCAGGTGTTCAGAACACATTTCATTCCCCCTGCTGTGCAAGGACTTCTGTTCCTAGATTTTCTTTCAATGGTTCCCCCAGAAGTGGGATTAAAAGTAGAAACTCAATGATAATGAATTGAATTGTTCACATCTAAAGGGGGCTGATTGGCAGGATGCCGGAGACAAAGAGATCCCTGACGATGGTTAAAAAAACAAACGTAATTGGATTACACAAAGAAAATAAGATAAACATTCATTAGAATTACAGTAACAGACTGTGATTAATGAGCACATACAAGTGCAAGCAGCGCATTCTTTAGGCCCTTCAAGGCCTACATCCAGTGGTATAATTAATAATTTTTAATTTTCAAATTTTAATTGTTTGGTAAGTAATTGTTATGCACTTTCCAGTTCAAAAGACACGAACTTGTTTTTCCTAACCTGATTTTATCTGAGACTGCTATGGAGTCATCAAAGGTATTGTAATTGGTAACGAAGTTTAGCCTGCCCTTTTTTGACTGTGAAATTTGAGTTTATGTGGTTCTGCTTGGGAAAGCGTTCACAGAACTTGAAGAACTCGCCATGGAGGGAGGTTCCATGTATGTATTCTTCCTTAACAGAGAAAAACAAAGCTTCGTGTTTGGCCGTCAGAATATTTAAAGCTGGTGAAATCACCTGTTTTTGTGCATTATGTGGAAATTTATCACTGCTTGTTATGTGAACTTGTTCAGCAAAGTTCTCGAAATTGAGTCAAAATACTGTGATGGGCTGAAGAAAAAATCAACCAGAACTCTAGTTTTGAGTTTTTCTTAAGGACTAAGAGGATTTATTGTAGTTTTTTGGAAGTTCTCAAAATGCCCTGGTTGCTATGGCAATTATAGACCCAGGCCTAAGCCATAAACTGCACGTGAGAAGAAAGCTGACAACTTTCTGTCTGTGCTTTGGGTGCAAACCTGTAAGGGTTCGAGAGCTCCCAACTGAGAGCAAGAGAGCAGCTGGAGTGTATATAAAGTTCAGAAACCGTGACCCTTTAAAGGTCTTAAATTTTGTGTCCTTCATAAACCTTCTACATGAATGACTGCTTAGCAGGCTGCCTACAGGATGCCCTGCTACTGTGTTTGGGTGAAGAAAACTCTGCAGGCTTTTGGAATTATTTCTGAATAGACGAGTAGTGCTGATAGGAAGAGCAGAGAGTTTGGGGAGATAAAAAAAAAGGTGCTTGCAAATCTGCAGTCCAACAGCAGAAGCTCTGGAGAGGAGTATATCCATCTCCTGGAGTCCTTGGGAAACTTGTCAAACTTACTAGGTCATGATGTTTACTGATGCACTCCTCACTGTCCACAGTGATCTGTCTCAGCAACCACAGTAAAAGATTGCCAAATCTTCTAGCTGCTGGCAGTAATAACTCTGTTTCAGTGGCTGCATTGTAGCATATGTGTTAAAGCAGTGGGAACTTTGCAAACCTCCTCCTAAACTTTGTATCCTGGCTGACCAAAATCAATGATGAGCGTCAATGTCAACACTGTCATCACTCAGTGTCATCAACATTACTGTTCTTTAAGGCTGCCTTTCATAGGGCTTTCATCCCTATTGCCAACGCAGAACTGCTGTGCTGTGTTGTTACCCAACATGTAATGCCTGATGGGGCTTTTAAAAGCCTGTTTGAAAACATTTGCATTTTCCCTGATGTTCCCTTAAGAACACAAGTGTGTTGGCAGAAAGTGATTCATAGGGTGGTGGTGGATGTTGAGCAAAGTGGGTGATAAAGGACCTCTCACCTGCCTGTTTCCTGCTGAAATGCCTTCTCTTGCTGACTGATATGGCCATCTTGAGTGTCTGGGGCCAGAGGCATATTCTTGTCAGAAGCTACCACAACTCTTTACTATAAAGCAGCTCTTCTGATATCCAGTGCTGTGACCCAAGAAAAAAAATCCCTGAAGCTTTTTTTTTTTTTTGGTAAGTCTTTGCCTTAAAAGATGGCTGTGTGTCGTTATCACTGTCAGGTGTTCAGTGCTCCCAGAGCAAGTTAAAAACTTCAGTACTTATAGTAGCACCAGGGTAGTTGTTGAGAATGTAGGATGTCTAATGTGTCAGAGACAGATTTTTATTTTTTTTTCCCTATGTCACAAACCATAAACTTGGTAGAGTCCTTCTCCAGATGTTCTGCCCTACAATGCTCTTTGGGGCCCAGAGGTTCTTGCAACCTGTCCCTACTGTCTGGGCGAAGATGGGGAGAGGAGCACAGTGAAGAGGGAAATACAAGCATGGCCCAGATTTCTCTATAGTCCAGACATGCACAAGGTTAGTGGTGGGCTAGAAAGTCTTTTTGCGAGTGGTCTAAATGTCTACTACTATCTGCCAGAAAGCTAGGCATGACAAGTGGTCCCAGGTCTGTGGAAACACAGACGTTATCGTTGAGAGTTTCCTCTTGTTTGATCTCATGTTCCTCAACTATAGCACAGGTGTTAACTCTTACTATCTTCACTGTTTCCATGTCAAAGTTTTCCTTTACAACCACAGTGCACTTTACATGCTTCCTGTTGTACATAAGTGTCCTACTGTAGCCATAATAATCCCACAGGAATACTAAGAGCAAGCAGCTAACATTATCATGAGTGGTTTCCCCAATAGGATTGGTTTTAATTAGTTAAGTCCATCAATGTTTTTTTGAAAACTCTTAAAAATACAGATTATATTTGTCTATCATGGGTAAAAGTATTACAATCCTAGTTCTGCTACTTTGGGAAGAAGTGTTTTTCAAAAAGGTAAAGAGAAAATACAATTTTTAAGAAATTGTGTCAATCCATAGCCACAAAATTTATTCCTTCACAGCAGGACAGAATTACTTAAATTAGAAAATTGAAGGATGGACCAGTCAGAAAACTTCTGAGTAAATGCTCTATTTCTAGTACTGCAGACTGTGGAATTGATTAGGTTTGGAAATCCAAAACAGTTTCCATTATGGTTGTGTAAAGATTCTTAATGTTTACTTACACTCACTCAGTGCCTGGTATACCTTGTCAGTGTATGGGCTATGGTTTGAAATCTTGTTGTGATGAGTTAAACTTTAATGACTAATGGAACAAGTGATCTTAGGGTTTTTTTGAGGCCATACTATGAGGGAGCCCTTATAGTCTCACACAGATAAATCAAACTCCCAGCTCAGGCTAACAGCACATGGAATATTATATCACTCTGCACATATGCAATAAAGCCAGTACATTGTGTAGATTAACTGAGTGATGTTGGATGTAGTGGGCACAGGGATGATTTATGTAAGAATTTACCTAACTGTTTTCCCAGATGCCCAAAGAGTTGAGTGTTTGGAAATGTAGTTGGTTGCCATGAAAACCATGTTACTGACCGATTGATAGGCTTTTGGGGACCTTGAAGCTGGGGACCTGAGCCTCAAGCTATATCCCTGTCCTAAAATTTTTAGGATGCTCAGTGTAAAATAGCTGCAACCAGATCCCATGCAAACTGAGCACAATGCACTTTCTCCATTTGTAATGCAATTCTGTGCTCCTTCTTGCTTCCCTAAGGGAAACGGGCTGTAGAAGGATACTCCTGAATCATCAGCCAAGAGGTATTTTACACTGGCAAGATTCCTGGCTTCCCCACCGAGTTAGCTTCCTGGCCGGTGGATCCTCTCTTATTAACTCACAGGAATGAAAACGGGACCTGTACAGTCACGCAGGGGTGCAGCAGAGTGCTGTTATTAGATACCGAGGTGTTGATTTACCAAGCGGGTTTTCTAGCATCAGAAGGAATAGTAAGCCCCTCTCATGCTGTTAAAACAGAGGAAAATGGTGACCATGAAATTAGGGAATGAAAACTACTGAGAGTTGCTCTTTGGCTTGGACAGAGCAACTGCTGTAATCACACCTTGGCCTTTTAGATAACTAACTTTTCCTGTGTTGTTCTATTGACATCAGTTTTAATACTACTAAAAGCATCGGATTAAAAACCAACTAAAATGTGCTTTTTCCTTCAAACCTATTTTTTCACCTAAATGAACAAAATCTTATCTAAAGTTCCTAACTTAAATACTCATCAGTTATAAATCAAAATAAGTCCACTAAAACTCATCTGTCAATACTGATTTATACTCAGAAATGTTGGGCCTAGAGGTTTAATTTTCCAGTGATTTTCAATTTGCTTATATATTTGTTTGAAAACTAGGTCTAAACTACCACATTCTATCAGGATAAGCAAGCTAAAAATTCTGCTATTCAGGCATTCACGGGAGATCTATGTTGGATATAGGAAAAATTTCTTTACAGAGAGGGTCATTAAGCACTGGAACAGGCTGCCCAGGGAGGTGGTGGAGTCCCCATCCCTGGAAGTGTTTAAAAGACTTGTAGAGTGGTGCTGAGGGACTTGGTTTAGGGACCCTGGCAGTGCAGGGTGAATGGTTGGACTTGATGATCTTAAGGTCTCTTCCAACAAAATGATTCTGTGATTCTGTAATTTGATGTCTACTTTGTATACAGGGTAATGCAATGAAAAAGTGAGGTACAAAGTAGGGAAAATACAAGACTCTTTTCTGGTTCTGAGTTCACTGCTGTAATCGTACTTTTTTATGGATCTCTGCTTGCTTCTTGCAGACACACCACTATGCTCTTCTCTCATACTGGTAAGAGAGAGTAGAAACACTTTTTAAACAGGTATTTAGGTAAATTACTATATTTAACACTATTTTTCATGCGTAAAACAAAAGTAAAAATTTGCTTTTGCTAATCTTTCTGGCTTCGTCCTGAACAGAGGAGCCACTCCCTCTGCTGGGGATATTTCTACAAACTGCTCTGTAAATGAAAAGAGTGTTAAGTTTTCTCAGGGAACTGCTAGAAACAATTCTAAAGTCACATAAAACCTCAGCTGTGCTATCATGTAAAAACATGTAGGTATGTATTGCTATGCTGTTTTATAAATACCTACCTCATTCCAAAAAAAAAAAAAAAAAAAAAAAAAAAAAAAAGAGAAACACCAGAATATAATATTTCTTAGCAAACTGGTTTTAGATCTTTTTTTCATTTCACATATTTTTAACTTTATTTACAGCTTGCCAAAGATAACTGACTGATAATCCATCAGAGAGAAGTTTTTCTTTTAGCTACAGGTTAGCTTTAGCCTGAACAAGAGCTGTAGGACATGAGCAGCAAGTTTTTTACCTTCTTCTATTAACACTCCAAAAAATACCTGGAGGGCAGTGATTCTCAAGAATAAAGTTCAATTCACTCCCAGCTTTTTTTCAGTTACTGGCCTTTTGGATGAGCTGCAGCTGATTCCAAAGAAGGTCTCTGATGGGATGCCAGAAAGTGTTCCAACATATATTTATACATATATTAGTTTCTCAGTAAAGCTGAAAAAGTGTGAAAACATTTGTATTTAAAAAAATAAGTGTATTTAAAAAGATAAAGAAGCAAAGGATACAAGATCAGGTTCTCTCTGTTTCTTTTCTTGCCTACATACCATGGTGATAATTCATTTGTCTATATCAAGCAGGTCTGAAAGAAGGATATGTGTTTCAGAAACAAGGAAGCTCCTACAAACTCACTGAAAACTGTTATCCAGGTAGAAGGAGACCCAAATTAGAGCTGCTGCTGAATAAAAGGGAGGAGATCTCACCCTTTATACATTTTGCTTGGTAGTCAGGATTCCTATCAGGCTGCATGTGTGAGAAAATCAAAGTGCACACATATGGCTGCAGCCTAGCCACAGCGTGGCTGTTGTCTTTGCAGGTAAGAGTGGTAAAAGAAATGAAGGCAAGCTGACACTAGAGGGTATAGGGAACATGCTGGGAAGCATGTCACTTTAGTTCTGTTTTTCATAGAACACCACCTTTTATTTTTTAAGCTATAACAATGTCAAAGTAAATTAAGTTTATAGAAAACAAATGGAAAGAATTTGTTCTGAAAAGTTAAAATGGAAATTGCATCCTCCCCCAAGTTTTCCCGTTTGTTTGGAGAATTTTACCTCAATTCAGAACAATTGGCCTTCAAACAAACTCTTAAGTTGGTATTAATTTTCTTTGAATTTTGAAGACTGAAGAGCCCAGCCAGTAGTGTCTTTGTGGTGTTTTTGTTGTTTTAGTGGAAACTTGTTCAACAGGACAGAATAAAGCCACTAAATGAAGGCTGAGTTCTAACAGCTTTATATTGAAAAGTACCAATCTCAATGAGACTGTTTGAATAGAGTGTAGTCTTTGAACATGCCTAAAGAGGGCAAAAACTGGAGTGGTAATTGCACTGGCTGGCACTTATCTGCTTTAAAGTTTCTAAAGGTTCATTTTCCTTCTCACATCCATTGGTAAACAGAGGGAAACCTAATGGCCATGGGTGTCAGTGGAGAAGATGATCATACGTATGATTCACTCAGTATTACTTAGAATTGGATGTTTTCCCTATGCTTAGGGAGTCTTTCTATGATTCCTTTGTACAATGTACACAAATAAACAAAAGATGGAACGTTTGGGAACCAAGAAACAGGCTTGTTTCTTGAGAGCTGGAGGATCCAGTGCAATTCAGAATTCATGGCTTGGCTTCGCGGACGAAGATTTGGGAAGGGCTTTGCCCACGCTTATTGCAAGCGCGTTGATGGCTGAAAAGGCCAATGCGGGATAGGCAAGACCGGTTGCAAAGAGCACACCGGAGGGTCTCCTTGGGTGGTATAGTGAGGCACGGTTCTTTCTGCGCTGTCTTTTCTCCTCGAGCCTGATTCTACGCGTGCTCTCAAAGGAGACAGCAGTTATGTATGGTGTGTCTCCAAATCTCCCGATTGGAGGCCAGGGTGGACCACTGATGGGCTCAATATGGCCTAGGCTGAGGTGTTGTTTCAGGGAGTCCTTATATCTCCTCTTTGGAGCTCTTCTCTTGCGGCAGCCGGTGGCAAGTTCACCATAGAACACGATCTTAGGGAGGCGGTGATCCGCCATCCTGGAGACGTGCCCTGCCCAACGCAGCTGCGTTTTCAGCAACATGGCCTCAATACTGGGACGTCTGCCTGTTCAAGGACAGCAACATTAGTCACGTAGTCAGTCCAGTGGATGTTTAGGATTGTGCGGAGGCAGCGCTGATGGAAGCGTTCGAGGAGTCGCAGATGGTGGCGGTAGATGACCCATGATTCAGACCCGTACAGAAGAGTAGACAGTACCACGGCTCTGTAGACACTGATCTTGTACTTTTCTTCAGGTGTTTATTGCACCAGACTCTTTTATGGAGTTTTCCGAAAGCTCTGTTTGCCTTTGCTATTCTGTTGTCTATCTCTTTGTTGATCGTGGCATCTGAGGAGATGATGCTACCCAGATAGCTGAACTGCTGGACTGACTGAAGCTCTGACTCGCCAATGGTGATGTGGGGATGATGGTAATCATCTTGTGGTGCTGGTTGGTAGAGAACTACTGTCTTCTTCAAGCTGACTTCCAGCCCAAAAAGCTCAGCCGCCTCTGCAAAGCAGGATGTTAAGCGCTGCAGAGCTGCTTCTGTGTGGGCAACAAGGGCGGCATCGTCAGCAAAAAGCAGCTCGCGGACAAGGTGATTCAGGGTCTTGGTGTGGGCCTTCAGTCGCCTTAGGTTGAAAAGGCTCCCATCGGTATGATATCGGATATAAATGCCGTCTTGTTCGTCGAGGTCTGCCGTGGCCCTTTGGAGCATCATGCTGAAGAAAACTGTGAATAAAGTTGGTGCTAGAACGCAACCTTGTTTCACACCATTGGCTATTGGGAAGGGCTCAGAGAGTGCATCGCCATATCTGACTTGGCCGCGCTGCCCCTCATGTAACAGGATAATCATTTTGAGGAACTTGGGGGGACATTATGTGAGTGGGAAAGGGGAAAGAGATAAGTGATTATACACCAGTAACGAAAAAGTACGCGGACTGACATCCAACTTCTTAAAAGTAAGGGAAAAAAAATTGCAAAACCAGAGATCACTAAATGAAACAATGTCATGGTGAAATCGTGGGACCATGTAACTGTAAAAAGGTTTGACAAATAACCATGAGATTTTAGGAAAATTCTTGTAGACAGAATCTTTGAGAAAACTCTGTAAGACCTAAGCAACACCAAGGAAGATAAGGAATTGACTTCGGCTTCACATAGGCCTTGTATATTTAAGACTTCCTTAAAATTGAAATTACTAAAGAGGAAAAATGAAGCAAAATTATATCTTTACTTTTGAGACTTGTTATGCTTAACCTCTCTATGGTATATATTTAGCATATTTCAGTGCATTAAAAACCTTCCTATTTGGTCTAAACCCTTTTAAAATGGCAGAAGCAATAGTTGAATATTGGGACGTGCAATGTACATAAAACATAGGGAGTGACACAGGGTCATGAAGGCCAATCTCTTGCTGCTGTTGGTGCCACCTATTTATTCAATTTAATGAAAACCTCAGAAAAAACTCTAAGCTGCTGCTGTTAAGTTGTATTCTAGGAACACATGTATCTCTAATTCAAGCCTCTTCATTGGTGTTGTGATATGTAACTTGACTCCTTTCAAACAGTTCTTGGTGGAATATAGCTTGTTACTTTTCCGTTGTCCCCAGATAAGACTGGAGGTTGACAGAAGCGTAGCACTGAGACAAGAGAATGCGTGAACACAACAAAGCAGTTAGGTCCACACCTGAGGCTGGTAAGCACTAAAAGTTACAAATGTGGTTTCACAGTGTTTTACCTTGAGGGAAAGAAGAACTACTAGGATATTTTTTCCACAGGAAATGGAACATGCTAGTAGCTATATGCTGGGCTAAATTAAGGGTTTAATAAATTCAGAAAGCATGGAACTGAAAGGTGCTAAGGTAGGGCAACGTGTTCTGCTTGCTGAACATACAGCTGCTACTTTAGCAAATGCAGTGGTCATTCTTGCTTCTCTCCTGTGGCTCTTCCAGGTGTTTCAGTGAATGCAACATCTGGAGGATAACACAGTTTTACTCAGGTCATCTATTGTTCTGTGGATTACAAATGAAGTCCTGTCAATTTAACTGTGTGCTTGCTGGAAAAGTAACGTTAAAAATCAGGGGGAAAAAAAAAAAAAGGGGTCAATAGTTTCTCTAGCTAAAACAAACTGTCAGATTAAATTTTAAAGTTTAATAGTATCACTTAGCTCAGAACCTTTGTGTCTCCTACGTAACCACAACCAACGCTAGCATATTTGAGCTTGGGTGGTTATGCAGCGCTGTGGAATGGCCGTTCTGTGTACAAACTGAGACCAGAACCTGTGCCAGCTCACAGCATGTCACAACTTTGCTTCCATTATTTTTCCCTTTGCCTGTCTTCTCACAGTCAATTTATCAAATGTATGAGCTGAAGTATGGCTGCCTGATACTGTGGTTGTTCCAGCCATGCAAAACAGGGCAAAAAAAAAATCTATAAATATGTGGATTTTGCTCACAGCTTGTAGAAGTATCCTGGACATATTTAGATGCATTGTGCCTGCTTGTACTGAAAGGATTAGTATCCTAACAGAAACATGATTTCTGTTTAATATGCTGTGATTTGTGTTTCTGTAGTAACAGAAATGTGATTTCTGTTTAAAAGATGTGTATATTTAAACATGTACAACTCATATCATCTAGCTCTCTTATTTGATCCTTGCAGATCACATTTCACAAGAGCCTTCAAACAAAAATTGCTTGGATTTCTTATGCACACTTCTTTGAAATTAATAACTTCAGAACAAGAATTTTCATTCCCCTTGTATATTAAACATTGTGCACATGGGAATTCCAAACAGGAGTGTTAATGGAATACACAAAAAAAGTTTACATTTAACTGATAAATCTTTGCACTGAAATTTTTGTACCTTGACCGGATATAAACAGTTTTCACTGAATCATGAGAAGACACGTGTGTACTGTTAGATGCTTCAGCACTGTATCATCATCATGGCTTGGCTTCGTGGACGAAGATTTGGGAAGGGCTTTGCCCACGCTTATTGCAAGTGCGCTGATGGCTGAAAAGGCCAATGCGGGATAGGCAAGACCGGTTGCAAAGAGCACACCGGAGGGTCTCCTTGGGTGGTATTGCCGTTTCGTCCCTTGCCTGTCGCTACAGGGCTTTGCAAACGTGAGTACACCCTTCAAGCCTGCGCGGTGGATTTTTTAGGTGAGGCGCAGCGTGCGCGAGACTGGCCCCACTCTTTACACCTGAGGTTCATCTGCCAGGGCCTAGCGAGCTTGGACGGTGACAGCGAAGTCCTCAGGTCGTAGGTTTGGTTAGAGTATCCTTCTCTTAGATGGATGGCCTTACAGGGCTAAACGAGCTCCATCTGCCCGGGTTTGGAGTTAGAGTTGTCCTTCTCCTAGGATGGTTGCCCGAAGGCTAGTGAGCCCATCCTGCCCGTGGACACACTTTGTCTGACCCTTCAGTTGAGACCTGTCTGGCTTGGGAGACCCTACCGGAGGCATATGCCACCACCAGCATAGCTCTCAACTTCGCAAGGGCACGCAAGCTCTTTCCCCACGGCAAGGGGGTGCCCGTGAAAGAGTCAGCACTGTATACTATGTTGCTGTCTCACAGTAACAGTATTAATGATTATAGCACGTGTATCTGTGTGTGATTGCATGTTATCACATTCTGCCCCTACAAAAGTTTGAGCCTGGTTGCTCAAAGATTTGAAATTATTTCAGTCTGAAAAAAAAAAAAAAACCATATGGAAACTACAGTCCTAAGTTCAAATAAGGGGAAAAGAAATCCACAATAACAATTTTCAGATGTCTTTTACCAGGGTTTCACTGATATATAAAACCTCAGTTGTTTCCATTCTTTAGTAAATAGAAAAGTGTCATCATTACTGCCAGCCCTCAGGTTGTGTAGCATAGAAAAGATGGAAAATCGTCTTCACTGCACATATAAATCATTCTATACTAAAGGATAAATTTCTGGAAACTAAATGAGTATCCTCTTGTGCAGTTTTCCTTCTCTGGTCTAGATTTGCAATCTTTCACAGGACAGAAGTGTATAGTCCAAATAATGCCACACATCTCTCAAACTATTTTCATCATGAAATTTCATGCAAATAAAATGAGATCAGTTTGAAATAATTTTACAAGTTCGTAGCTGAGGCTACTTTAACATGAGTGTTACTGCATGTGCTTGAGGTCTTTCTTTCAGACATGGCCCTAGGTATTTAACATCCACTATGTTTTTTGCATTCTAATAACAAAGTCTTTGGGAGATCAGTCCTATAGTGACAGAGCAGGTCAGACGCAGAGTCAGAAAGATAACCTACACTTTATAGTGTAGAGGTGTAGCCACTTTTAATGTACTACTGTTTCCGTGAGCCACATAGGTTGAACCTCCATGCTTTCTTTTGCTCAGAGAATGAATTACCATGTTTTTGTTGTTAAACTGATGACATGTATGATCTACACAATGTATTCCTGCTATAAGTGTCAGTAATTTTTTTTTTTTATAAGTCTATTACCAAAAGCAGGTGCAACGGTTTATTTTTTCATTTTGAAATGTAATAAAGTCAGTTTTTTGCCTCAAGCAATACTAGGATTTAAAATAGGAACTACTTTGAAGCAACATGAAGTTGCACCAGCCTCTAGGTTATAAATATGTTTTCTCTCTCTGGCTTCCTAATGCACCTCATGGTTATGGAATTCTAACTGTAAGATTTAGTTGTAGGCATTTCAGCTGGGCTTCCTTAGAAATACATAATGGTGCACCACAACTTCAAATTCTCCAATTTTTTACACAAGGCGAGATAAACAAATTAACAGTATTGCAAGAGAAACAATAATATGCCTGGTGGATGGGTCATCTTGGAGGTCTAGGCAGTAGAACTGAGCTTCAGCCTTCAAGGGCTTTCTTTCAAACACAGCTTAAATGCATAACTCACATTCAACAATAGCCCCTGCTGTTTTAAAACACAATGGTAAATAAATATTTCATTTCAGCAATCCTGCCTTTCCAGTTGATGTAAGATATTCTTATAACTGGGATGAACTGATGAACTTTTGCACTTTCAAAAGTAAGACCTGCATATGAAGACAAAACTATCCTCTTAATTACAGAAGTATAAGTATTACCCAGAACTTGCAATGTTACTGTTCAGTTTGATTGAGTTTAAATCATATTCCCCAGGAGATACATAGTATACCTAGAAGACTCTTGACTCTGCATTTACATTAAATTAATTCTTTTGCAAAAGCAGTCATATGCTATGGAGGTACTAGCTGTAAAGTCACAGTAAAGCCAACTTATACGTTGCACATAAGTGCCATAGATACTGTTATAACAAGATCCTTTTGAAATAAAATGGACTTAAATTATTTATTCCAAAGAAGATATTACTATTTTACTTTGATGATGGGTAAAGACAGCTCAGCTAGTACAGTTGGAGGCACACTGAGTGGACACAAGAAGGAAGAAGAGGAAGATGCATAGCCATTCTTTGCTTTATACTCATTCCACAGACAGAAGGTTTCAATTTCCAGAACTGACAGTTTACCCGTTCTTTTTAAAACTTCTTTTTTATTCAATTAAAAAGACTTTTAAAAGGTACATTTAATTATTTCAATCTTTTCTTTTAAGAACGTTTCAGCTTTTTTTTTTTTGTTCTTGTATTCTTGCTCCACAATGCTAAAATCCTCTCCCTCAGCTACACTCCAACCCCAAGCAAAATCATGTTAGAGCAAGTAATGCTTTCTGAATGGATGTTTTATTTTCACACACAGCCAAAATAAGTTATATTGCACCTGCACGAATGATGTTTCCCTTATTTATGAAACTGGAAGACAGCCAAGTTGTACAGCATTTCTGTAGGTGCAGAGTTTTTTTCACACGCCTCTACCCAGCACCACCTGCTTCAATGATTTGGGTGTTCCCCTCAGGTAGGTCACAATTTAAAACATGTTGGTACTCAGTTTTGCCACACCTAGAGATTATACACTCTCTTTTTTTGACAATGGTTGTGTTAGCCAATATGACATAGTGAAATATGTTAGTTATTTTTGAGCTTTGTGTAACTGTGTTGCTGGGTGTCAGGGGTAGCTGATGCTGTTATACAGAGATTTCCAAAACCATAGTATGAGATCCTATTAGATGGTAAACAAAACATTTGGACTAAGGAAATGGAAAGCTGACTGAGCCCAGTCGTCCTGCTAGTTCATGATCTTGTCTCTCGCACTGGATGGTAAGAGCCATTGAAAAGGGAGTGCAAGAAATGCTGCTGTGAACTGTGATTTTATTATCATCTCATGCTGAAGTTCACAGGCAGAGTGGGATGTGGGAATCTAGTTTGCAACAACTATGCTCTACCTCCTCAAACAATGAACTTAATTCCTCACTGGTCTCAACCCAACACCTTTGCAACAGCTTGCTCACACAAAAATAACTAAATCCAGATCCACAGTGGGACGGTCTGTCTATCTGGGGTGTAAAACAATTCGATCCTAGTAATTTTCAATTTTTCTGCTTTAAACAGCTTTTGTTTGGTTAATTGGTTCCATAGGCAGATAACCAATTTTCTCCTGTGGAGGGATTAGCAGAATTCCATTGTTGAGATGTTCTAATTGTTAATTTGCATGCTTGACAAGATCTAGTTTTGATTGTGAAACCTACCAGGGTTGATTTTTTTTTTTTCCTGAACAAAGCAGAGGAAATAATTTTTTGTACTTAATTAATATCTGCATGGTATCAAGATTGGGCAACATCAAACAAATTATGAAACATATTTAAAGAACAAATGCCCTAATTCTGTTTGGAGCAGTCATGGCCAGCTCTGTCTCCAGAGGAAGTTATATGAACTCAAGGGATGAAAAGTCATCTAAAAGCTGTTAGGCTCACAAAGGATTGGGAAACCCAGAATACTTCACTCCTGCCTCTGTTCTCAGTTCAGATATATTTTAGGAGTTCCTCTTCTTTGACATTCTTTCACAGTGACAAATAAATAAGGTTGAGTTATTAACTTGAGCTGGACAATTGGAGGTAAAGCCCTACAGAAGATGAGCACTTTGAAGTTTTCGTATGAATTAACAAGTTCTGATAAACCTATGTGTGTGTGGGGGAGATGGGAACTTCATTCTTCTATATGCCTGGCAGCTTATCAGAAAGTTACTGTCTTACAGGTCTGGGAATTTTATCCCATTTAGCTAATTTGGGCTAAAATCTTTTCCAGCATTAGGCACCATTTCTGGAAAATTATTGCTTTGCAAGAGATGTGGCATCAGCAATTGTCCTCAGATGGTATCAGTCACTGTACTTTTAATCCCTTCTTACTCCACTGCTTGTACTCTGTAAGTATGTCAATAGTGACAGAAGATCTGGTATTTTGAATTTCTGATTCAAAAAGTCCTGCTTCTCTGTGGTCTGTTGGAGCCTTTTACAGTTGTGATGAATGATTGCAAAGTCACCGCAAAATGTCCTCACATGAAAAGCAGTGGAACTCTTTGCATGAGACAATGGAAATTCAAGACTGTCTCCAGTTTATAGATAAGTAAAGCTTTTTGAGTGTTACAGTCAAGTTCTACAGATGGGTGGGGAGAACCACAACAAGGCAGATTAAAACAGGAGAAAGAAGATGCAATCCATGGAACAACAGCTACAGCAAAAATCCTTTGCTCAGAAGTCAGAAAGTAGAGATGTCTGAGTGGTAGCAGAACAGAAACCAGACACTGCCTTCCTCTGAGCCCCAGAAAAAAGAAAGTTAAAATGGTGCCTGGGAGGTGTTTTTTGTGGGATTTTTTGGTTTTTGGTTTGTTGAATTTTTTTGGGTTTTTGGGGTTTTGGTTTTGTTTGTCCTTGCTCTGTTCTGTGCAGGTCTAAAATGAGGAAACAATTTCTGCAGAGTGTCTTCTGGTGATCAAAGGAAGGATGTGAAAAATCAAATATGCATTGGTTTAAGAGAGGAGATCCTAAAATCCCCATATAAAGTAATGTTATTATAACTATATACTGGTGAGCATGTCACAACAAAAGTTTCATGCAACCATGGGCAGCTAAACACTTGGTTTCCTGTCTTTGATATGCTTCATAACACAAGACAAATGTCTCTGTGAGCATTAGAAATTTTATTGATGTTTGCATTAAGGCTTTTGGGGGAGTTATCCATTTTGGTTTTTGTGTACTGACTTTGTTCACTTCCATTAAAAATGTCTGATTCTTCATAGTGATTCCAGCTAGACCTTGCTCCAGTAGGACAGTTAGATGACACATCACTAAAAGGCTAATATTTGGCTCATCTGTAGTTAATATATTAATAGTGTCTATATGTTGAATATCAGCACAAAAGATTTTTTGCCAATAGTAAACCATGTAGGAAGGTTGCATAGGAAAAGTACCTTGTGGATAGCTGTTCACGATGCCTGACACACAACTTGGTGGATGTCATAGAGGTTTGAGAGCACAATGAATGTGAATGTGTAGATGGACCTAATTACTCTGGGTCTCTTTTCTAGCTGTTGGACACACGGTGTTGGACTAAAATGAGATGTTTCTTGGATTCATTATGGCAAAAGTCAATAGTATCCTCCATGCAAAACACATGTGAATGATCAGGTTGCTGTGTTAGAGTTGTACTGTTTTAGCAGCCCATCATTTTGAATTGATGTTGAAACTGTTCACAGGTCACCATACATGAGGTCATTTCCATAAACTAGGATTTTTTCCTAAAGATAGCACAAATATAGACCTTAATATAGACCCTCTTCCCATTAGGTAGAGGGGCTATAATAATAACCCATTTAGATAATCCATATCTGAAATAAAAGTGAATAGCACAGGGCAAATGATAACCCCCCAAACCCTGCCCTGAATGACTGTCTTAGCCACTGGGACATGGCTGAACTGGTTAAACGGAAAAGCCCACGAAGCTGAAGAATGTTGAGGAATTGGCCGTTGCAGCTGGTGGTGCAAAATTAAGTCCACATATGGACTCTGGAAAAAAACTGCTGTTCACTCTTCATTCATGTTAATTCAAGCGCTTCACAAAATACTTCCAGACTAGGCAGGCTCTTTCTTTTTTGACTGAACAAAGAATGTCCATTCAACCATTATTAGTATTAGATTGCTTGCCCTTAATAGCCCCAGAATAGCCTTAAACTGTTTGTTTATATGTTTTTATTTTTGATTTCGTGTGCCCTAGCTGGATAATCATTTACTGACCACAGTGCCCATGGAACCACCATTCTGAAACTGTAAATGAGTTTAAGACACAGGTAGAAGAGGTATTTATAAACTAGGCCAGGTGTTGTTTGTTTTTGTGGTTTTTTTTTCAAGTTTGGTAACTGTAGAATACCTGAGATTCTTGTGTTTAATATCCTTCATATCCTAAAAACTAATAACTATGGATTAGAATGAAATAAATTCTCATTCAAAGGTCTCCATGTTATTCAACTAAACTCTAAGTTGTCTTGCAGTATTTAAAGTCTTGACTCTATGCTTCAGTTCAAGATTTCATGTCTTAGTCAATGTAATCCCTGCAGCTTCTCAGTCTGGGAAAAAGAGGTAGACAGTAACCTAACAAAAATTTTTGAACAGCACTTTTGAAATACTAGGATTTCCATCAGAAAGTTTCTCATGTGGTTTCCAGATCTGCACGCTTTGATGTAGGAAAGGGCTGGATAAAACTTCAGATTTCTGGACAGTTATATCAGTGAAGGGTCTTGGAGGTCTGTGCCTCTTCTTCTTGCCATGGCTCTGATCTCAGTCCCACAAGGACATATATTAAAGGTTAATGTTACACATTTTCAAGGTATTTTAGCTAAGAAAGTGCAAAACTGTAGGTTTTCAGTAGTATATATGGGAGAAAACTGTCATTTTGAAATTCAGCTTTGATTGCTCACATGACCATGATTAGTCAGGCACAGGCAGTTTTAATTGCTGTCTGTAGATCAGAAATAGCACTTGGCTCCAGAAGTCAAATTAGAATGGTCCCAGATTGCACTATATGCAGTTTACTGGGTCACACCAAAAACTTCATTAGTAGTATAACATGTCAAAATTAGTCGCTTAAGAGTGTAAACATCTCCGAAACAGGGATGAGCAGGCCTCCAGCCATCTGCTTTGTGTGTTAGTCCTGCTTTTCACTGTAGGCACTGATTTTTGTTCACTCAGCCAGATGATTGTCGCCTTAGAGTCAGCTGAGTGTCCCGAAGTAGCAGAGAGCTGGAGATGTCAACAGATTGCGATGCCTTCCGGTAGGGGCACAAGGCTCAGGGCTCAGCAGGGAGGACCAACATCAACAGCTGGTACATCCCAGGACCTCTTTTCCATCTTCTCCTCTCTTTTTTTGCTACAGATGTGAAAAGCAAACGATCTTGTCATTATTAGCAAAGGCACCCTGGAGTAACCCCTACACTCCTTTCTAACTCAAGCCAGCCATAAACCTTAGTCCCCCCTTCTCCCTCCCTTTCTCTTTCCATCCCTCTCCTCATCTCACTCCTCACTCTGTTCTCTGCTATTCTGACATTCTGAATTTAATTTGATTTGGAGTATATTATCTGCATCAGAATTTATAATTTCTACCTAGTATAATTTTTACTGTCTGTTCTGCAGCAGCTGATTCTTATGGACCTGATTCCTCATTCTATGAAACTCAATTATTTGGGTTAAATTCTATTAAGATAGATTTCTAAAGTTCTATAAATAACACAGACATTTTGAATAGATATAATTTTTTCTTTTTTTTTTTCACAAAAAATATGGAAAGTGTACACTAGCCATGCAAGGAGAAAACAATCCTAAAATGCAAGATCAAAAGAAAACATTAGCAAGCCTCCAAACAGCGGTAGCAGCGTCAATTGCTAGTTCATATAAAAGAGTCAGTAGGGGATTAGGCAATGCTGTGCAAAGAATAACCGATGATTTCTTGAAAATTAGTGTTCAGCCTGATAGCCATTTAATTAAACTGCTTGCTTTAGCATTTGTGATTTTAATGGAATTTCAGGAGAGGTTAAAGGGAGGAGTTGAAGTATAAAATTTAATGCAGATACAGAAAGCTTTAATTTCTTTGCTAAATGCATAGTGTTTTTATACTTGTCATTCCCCTCAATAGATCAATAGATGAAATATAGAAACATGGCAACAGCTTGTGGAAAAATCATCTTAACTTTAACTGATAAGTAAATATTAGTTGGTATATTTTTACTGTACAGCCGTGCTTCAGAGAGGTAAATGGCAAAAGTGAGAGGAATGTCTTACACCAGAGCTGCAAAATTCACTTCCAGAGTTAATGAGCTGCTCCAGCGATCTGTGTGGAGGAAACAAAATGGCATTAAGCAATGGCCTAGTGAAAAAAAAAAAGTAATTTAAATTGTTGATGAAAAATGTGAAATTATATACATCCTCACATCAAAATCATGATGAAATCAAAGACTCATATTTTAATATATCTACTAATCAGTGGTAGTAAGAAAGAAATATTTCCTAAGAATCAGTAGTGGAGGCCTCCTTGGTGAACTTTGGCTACCTTTCAATCTTCTGGCAAGTACTGGAGAAAGGGTATTAAACTTAACAGGTCCCTGATATCATCAACTACAGCTATTTTATTCTGTGTGAATCACATAACCCTTTATTTCTGAACTTAAATGCTCTCCTAGTTACTTGGACAAAATTAAGTGTATTATAAAATAGGAAAGGCATGCATTAGGAACAGTAAGTCAGGAAAACTCTTCTCGCCTATATACCCCAACTAGGATAACAATGCAGAGAACCTGATTATGATAACTTTAGCAGAGAACCTGATTATGTGGCAAACTTTGGATGAGGTTCTGTTTCCCATTGCCCTTTAACAAATGTATGGAAGGAAAAGGGGCAGACTGATCAGTGAAGTCCTTCAGCCCTTTGAGAATCCTGATCCTGGGGTCAGGTTGAAAGGACATCTAACCTACATCAATTGGGTTAATCATAAATGTCATGAACATTTTATTTAAACAGACACAATGATATGATGAGTATTTTGTATAAAATAGCTTGTCCTCCCCTCACCCCCTCAATGCTCCAGTTAAAGCTCATCTCACTGTGCACAAGGAATGAAACTTTCATGAGCTGGAAAGACAGCAAGAGAAGAGGAACATGGCTCTGTAATAGTGATGGGCAGCATACTTGGTAAGGGCAGCAGTGTATCTAAATAACTCTGGTGTCAGTCTCTTACCCGTGTTTTTACAAGCTCATACTGCCCCTCATGTCTTCCAGCCAGCTGAGCTTCTGCTTAAAAGCTACCTTTGGCCTTCGCCAAACCCCTTGCAATCAGCAAGAATGTGCTAAACCCAGAAGTTTACACAATACTTTGCTCCATACTACCCACCTATAAGCCGTAATACTGGATTTAATAGTATCATTACACATGGTAGTACCGTGATATGTTTTGTTACCATTAAAAATTCAGATGACATTGTTCATTCCTGTGCTGTTATTTAGTGGTTAGCCTTCTCACGATATATAAAAGCAGAGCCTTTAATTACTGCTGTTTCTGTTCCTAATTCTATAATGAACTTGGCTGGGTAGAATTGACACCAGGTAAGTTTTATAACCTCCTGAAATTTAAGTAGTTTTGGGAAAATAGTCAGTTGGGATACTGGTCTGAAAGGTCTGGCTATCAGAAGTAGCAAATATTTAAATCACAATTGTATTGCTCTTATAATGAACAGACTGGGAAATTCCTGCAATATAGTGTGTCATGTTTATTACCCAAGAAAAAGCAAATCATTCTAACCTGGCCATTAATTAACCCCAAAGTTTTGGTGTTTAGAGGCAATGAGAGATGCTGTGATAGAAAGATCAAGTTGTCCCTCTACAAATATGTCAGCGAATCTAGTATAATCACAACAAGTCCCTGCACACTTGCTGTCCAGCCAGTTTAACCCCTATAACATCTATCAAAGTCCTGTCTATCTCTGTCTACTTCTCCAGGAAGTGCAGTAAGGGTAGGAGAGATGTGTGTTTTGATAACAGGAAAGCAAGGATAATAGAAAAAAACACTCATAAATCAGGCTGTGGCTTTAGTGTACTTACCTTTGGAAAAATTTGTGAGCAGGTATCTGTAGAGGCAACATGGAAGTCTGTGGGTCTTCAATAACACGGCACGGTGATCATTGATACAGGAAGAAATTAAACAGACTCTCTTATTATTGTTATTCTTTCTCACTGGTTTCTTTTCTCCTTATAATTATATTAGAAACAAGGTAGTACTTTAAAGTAGTCATTGGTGGTGTGGAAAGGAATATGATAGATCTTTAAGTTCAGACTTATTAAAAAAACCAGGAAAATTCAGTTCTTTATAAAAAACAGACGCTCTGACAAATAACTTCATTTGATTTATATAGAATAATGTGTCATAAGTGCTAGCTAGCAGATACTTAGTTAATGCAAATACCAGCATGTTTTTTGTCAATACTAATGATATTGTTTATACTTTGTCTGCTTTCTTCTTCCAGTTTAGTTTCCCTCAGTGTCATGTGTCCCCCTCTTTGTATTTCCCACCTAGGCAGAAAGAACCATACAGTCATCCTGGTAACAAGTATGCAGCAGAACGAGCCACAAGAAGATTCGTGCAATCTTCTTTGGAAAAACGTAATGCAGCAAATACACTAGACTGGATCAGAATAAATTGCTGAAATCAAGGAGAAGCATTCTTCTGTCCAAACCCAACATGTCTCATGTGACAGGTCCATTATATTAAAAACTAATGTAGGAGTTTCGTGTAGTATGGTGCAAATCATAGTTCTTTTTAAGGAAGACTTTGGAGTACTAAATTATGATCTTGTTTAAACTGTGATTCATCTTGTAAGACAGAAATGATCTGGAGTACTTCAGACACTTAAGTTAAAGCTTTCTTCCCTTTGAAAATTTTAAGTTTTCTTTCTTTTTCTTTGAATAGCATAATGCTCTTTATAATGTGCCACTGTGACAGGGCATGTGGCTAGGAATGAAGCTTAACTCTGAAGAGGGGAGCCACATGTTCTATTTATGTGGGTTTTCTGTAAAACACAGAAATGTGCAGCAACCAATGTACTGAGCGTAAGGAGGAGCACCCGGTAACCACTGGTACACGTTACCTAGAAGTACAAAGGGCTCAGTTTTGGCCCTCATGGCAAACATCAAATTTCCTTGCAAAGGAGAAAACTCTGCTGGTGAGGGAAGCCTGGTGCTGTAAGCTCAAGGAATCTTTTACTATGTCATCTGCTACTGTTATAAATTATTAACAACCGTGACTTGCTCAATCTGAACAAAAAGTGTCATAAAATGTCCACACTACACAAAGAGAGTTGGGTGGACGAGTTGCTGTATGAGGCACAAGCTGCCCCACTCCTTATGCCTCACCTTGGGCAGAGGAAGAAGTCAGGACCTGGACCCCCTGAAGGCACCTTCTGACACATCACGTCACTCCACTTCCAACACCTCTGGGCACTGCACCTTCTCGAGATGCCATTCTCTTTTCCTCTCAGGGAATAGTCCTTGCTTTCACTTAGGGTCAAAAATGCCTCTGGATCTCCATCAATATTAATGTCATATAATAATATGGCAATTGTACTCAAAGATCAGCAGAGAAATCAGAAACGCAGCCAACTTTTCTGTTGTGGCACATGGGCTGTATTTATAATTGGCACTTCCTGCACAGATATCCAGTCATCCCACAGCTCCTACAAAATGAAACCCCTCTTGGAGCCACAATTTGAAAGAAACTGTATTAGAAATTACTTCATTTTTTTTCGTTTTGTGTAAGAGGTGGAAGCAAGAGATCATTACTGATCATTTTTAGTTTGTTCCTTAGTATGTTCAGCCTATAATACAGTTTAAAAGTCTCAGTATTTTGCAAGTGATGACTTTCTTTTCTTCACTTCATTGTGGTAAAACTGACCATAGTAAAACCAATAGCAATGATATCTCAGGTAAGTCACCCAAGGGGAGCTTAAATTCCTTGGAGAAATAGGATATATTCACAAGCTTTGTTTTTCATGGCAAAATGTATAATTCTTCCTTGTTCTGGGCTCATGGCTTCCTTTGATAAAGAGAATGCCCTTCTCTTAAATTAATGCCCTTCTGCTTAAATTAACTTCTTTCTCTTATTCAGAAAATGCCATATAACTTTAGGAAGGCAATCCCCGTTCAGGAAGAGAATGGGAATGATAGGGCCAATTAGGTTGGTCTTCTAATTTCTCCCCCAGAACGACACAGCAACTGTCAGAAAGAGATATGCAGAGGGGTGTTCCGCTTAGCAGGGTTCTCCTGCAAACCTTGCTTGGCTTACCTGCGCAGCTTTGTATTTTATTTTAGTTTCAATAGAACGGGATGATTCTCCTCATATTTTGATCTTTGTTGATGTATGAGGATTTGAAGTGCTACCCTCAGGCTAATGCAAGCACCATTTTGATAGGCCTGGGAAAGCATGTGCTACTTTCTGCTTATCTGGCTTTTTTCACCTCAAACAGTCTTCAGGTTGTTTCAGACTTGTATTTGCAGGAATTTTTGCAAAGAGGAAGACAAGAAAAAACTTGACAAAGATTCCAGTAAATAAGTATGAAAACAGATTTTCTTGTCTTTAGGCCACACTTTTTCAAGAGAAGGAAGGCTCAGAGAAAGAAAGGTATTTTTTTTTACAATTTCGATGATATTAAAAAGCAATTGTGCCTGAGAAGAAAATCACTTGCAAGGAGTACTAAACAACTCATTGCTCCGTTGCTTTTTAAGCGTAACATTATCCTGCCATTCTTTTCTTTTTCTTATTATTAATCTTCACCGCACCCTCATACTTTTCCTGCCCTGTCTTTTTGTCTAAAAGCCCTTCACAATTTGCACAAGCAAGTCTATGTTTATACATTTGAAAGACAATAAACTTTTAGAAATTTCATTACCCAGTGTTTACAATTCAAGAATCTAGCTAGCTTTTAAATTTGTATGAGCAGCATATGGGTGGACCTTATCCCCAAGGTTTGCCTTTTTTTTAATATCATTCTGCACATAATCAGTATTAGAATACTTACTGAAAAATTAAATAACCATGTCTGTAAAACAATTGTAAACACTTCTAGTGGTAAAAAAAAAAAAAGTCTGCATGCCTCATTTTTATGAGAAGGGAATATCTCTGTAAAAATATTCAGTCTTGAAATCAATAAACATAACCTTCCAGTGTGTTATTACAGACCTTCATTTATCTCCAGGTTTTTCTTGCAAACATTATTGGTTGTATGGCATGAAGGTCATTTTATGGAAAGACCACGTATCAGATGTGACAAAAGTAACATGCTACCAGAGTATCTCTGTTTCCAGAAAAATGCTAGAATAAGCTACTACAGAGTAAAAATAAATATAATTCTGAACTGCATTAGCTTTTGCAAATGTCAGTTTACAAAGATAGTTACTGAAAACAAGCATTATTCCTAGGTTTTGTTCTACATACTATTAATTTTGTAAACCTGGTATTTGGCGTTTCAAATACAAAATGAGAACTTCCTCAGTGCTTTCGGCTTCATAGGAAGAACACAAACTTCCCAAGGGAGATGTTCGTTCTCAGATTTATCTGTTCATCTCATATTTATCCAACACCAATGACAATGTTTTCTAGAGAGAGGAGTTTAGGTTTTTTTTAACATGGTAGTTCCTTTAACCATGTCAGCATTTGGAAGCTAAGCAATTTCACTAGAAATCTGGGCACAGTATCTCACCTGAGTGCAGCCAGTTTAGTATCAGAGTCTGAAGAACTCTCTGTTCAGGCCAGATGCTTGCAACATCTCTAAAGGTTCTTTGATTAATTGAGGTGAAACCACCTGTATAACAGGGTCAGCACACACAAGCTTTCATTATTTTCTTCATTTACATCAATTAGAATTATGGAGGGCCTGGGGCTACTCCTGACTTCTAAAAACATTATCTATTCCTAGGTGAGTTTAAATAGAGCACCAGAAAGACTACATCATATTTCATTAACAAATAAAACTTCTTTCTTTCATCAATGACAGCAAGATTTATATTAGGTGTTTTTCTGAAATAGGTCATTAAATACATCACAGGGTGGTCAGACTCAAGAATTGGGGCTTGGTGTGTATCACAATAATCAATCTGAAGATTATGTATTTCATTTTTGCACAGACTGCAGTCAAGAAAGAATGAGCATCAATGCCAGCAGATTTTGTGAATACCAGTTTTCTTTTTATGACAGCTTATTAAGTGCCCTGCAAACCACTGCTTTGTATTATGGTTCAAATGGAGAATGCCTTTACCAAAATGAAGAAAAAAAAAAAAAATTAAGTTCAGGTCCTCTACCTTGAATGCTAGATGAAAGGAGTAAATCTCCCACACATGGAGGTGACACAATATATCACATGTCAGAATTAGAGAGGTATTCCAGAAGTGAACAAAAAGAAACATGGTATTGATAATACTGCAATTTTCTATGGTCCAGTGTGTAACAGCAGACATCTCTCGTGTGGATGTCGTGCTCATGGTGAAATCAATGCCACATTTTCCTTTTCTCTCCATAAGTTATTGCAAGTCACTGCAGCCTTGTCCGCAAAGAGAAATTCTACTGACCATGTGTTTTATCAACATGTGCAAGGCAATTATTTGCAGCAATAGTATTGGTGCAAATATAGTGAATATTTGTGTATAATTTAATAAATTATTCTGAATGGTGGAATATCATGATTTGTTAAATAGCCTTGGGTCCACACTGTGACTGTGAATCCAATCATATAGGGCTGTGAATCTAAATATCCCTTCTTTTGTGTGGAGGGCTTCTACTTACTCCACATTATTTTCCTATTTCCTTTCCATGCCTCCGTAACACCTTCAAGCCTGTAAGGCTAGTGATCATATTCATCCTGGGGATACGAACTGGCAATAGTAGGAATGGAGCTAAGGAATATATATTTTCTATTACTTTTTCCTGAAGTAAGTAGTAAAGACAATGAATGATGTTATTAATCCAGATGCCAGACAAGAGTGGAACAGTCTACTCTGGCATCAGGAAGGAGGACAGGCTCAGCCTCCTAATGGAGTCCAAGTGACCACCAAACCATCAAGCTGGGATTGACCCGAACAGTTTATAGTTGCTTTGTGATCTGAGGTCTTGGAGATCCTCCAGATTTAGAAAAGGGGAAGGCTAAGAGTATCTCACAGAAGTCTTAGCATGTTTTATCTTTTTTTTCTTTCTTTTGTTTCAACAGTTGTCCAGCACTTCACCTTCCACAGTAAGAGTACGAAAAATAGATTTTACAATAGCTCTGACGAACAGTCCTGACCGTTTCAAAAATCTGGTGTGCCTGTGTCTATAATGATCACATTTGAATATGCTTTTTACACATAATTCTAACATTCATACAGTTCAAAACCCAGCACTAATTTTCAAAACTACCTGCCTCACATAGTGGACAGCAAGAGATACTCAGCCTTTCAGTTTGCTAATACTGTAACTGTAATATGCTAAAACACAGGCTAGATCACAATTCATGGAAGAAACCAATGTTCAAGGCCTACTCTCTATTTTTATAAAGTACCAAACATTAGGAATTAGCTGTTAAAGTGACACCTAGACCCCTGGCTGTCTAGACAAGGCTATTGGAGACAAGGCTTGGAGACTGAAGAAAAAAGAAAGAAGAAATTTGGTTTTAATACGATCCGGAGAACACAGTTGTATTCACTATAGTAGAAAATCTGATTTAAAAAGATGAGAGAGTAGCTTATATTTATAAAGTAACAAGAAGCATTGGAAATGTGAGGAGTAAAGGTTGATGATCTATTTGATACGCTTTTATCAGTTGTTAAAGACTGTTGATGATGGGTCCTCACCAGAGGGGTCAAAAGGTATTAGAAACCCTCTCCTGATTCTTAGTGCAGCGCGTTTTCTGACTAGCTTTGAAATTTTGCACAATATCTTGTTTGTTCTGTGTACTACTTACTGTTTTCATATTGCATAGTTCAACTGTATGAGACAACCTGAGACCTTGGGGAGCTTGTGGTCTACTGCTTCACAGATCTTGGGGAGAGAAGAGCACCTGGCCTCAGATGAAAGTGCTTAACAAGATCCTACTTAAATATTGCCAATCAGAAGATTTCTTATGACAAGCACATTTGATGCCAATACTGTTCACATAGCTCAGGACTCCACCAAACTGAGTCATGTCTGAATAGTGTTCACCAGCAGTACGGTGCATTGCTGCTCTGCCTGTACTTTATTGAGCATCCTGCAGATTACTCTGACTAAAAAACTTAGTTCTAGCAGCTGTAATTAGTAAGTGCTAAGTAAGGAGAGGCTAAAAACTGCCTGAAGGCTCTGTGGCTGGTAAATCCCAGGTGTTTCATTGTTCCTAATTTCCCTTTGAGTTTGAGGTGGAATGAGTGTGGAAAATACATATTACTGTTGGTGGATAATGCTGTGTGACACCTAGATGGCTAGGTTTCTCATTCCACTTGTTGCCATATGAAGGTTTTCCTCAGAATGCAGAACATTTTTCCACGTGATGAGTCACTATATGAACAGTAGACAGCTTAAACAAATACAGATAACATAGCGTTAAGTACTGAGGCAGTGACAATTATCATACAGTACTTTTTTCTCAGTTCATTTACAAAAGTTCACAAACCTTGTCAGCAATTCCAGAACCTAGTGTATTTTACCTGACTTTCTGACCCATCCTGACACTTCCTAATAGCTTTAATCAAACAGTATTTAAATTTACAAATAAATCCAAATTCATTGCAGCAGGACTGTACTAGAGACAGTAGCACTTAAACACCTAATTCCAGGCTAGTAATGAGCACCACAGCAGTTCTTGCAAGCTGGGCATAGATAACAAAGGCACAGAGTTCATTACATATATTAGATGTTATAGTTGTGACTGTCTGGAGGGATGGGAGAGGGAAGTGAAGTTTATTCATATGATCCACTGGGATATGAAATTATGACAGGATCTTTGCTCCATCAGATACTCTGTGTTCAGCTCCTTTTGTGAAGCTGGAAAGGATTTATTTTCACACAGAACTTTGCCCTGAGTTGATCTTATAATGATGCTTGTAATTTTGGTCTTTCTCTCTATCTGATCTGATGTGTTAGATGTTGACAGTAACTTTGAACATATGTTTCTCCTGTAGATTTTGACAGAGTGCTGTTATTTCCTGTATAATAACAGTTTCAATTCCTGTTCACCATTTTAGTTTTTCATACAGTGACCATAGAATAAAATCTTCAGGGAAGAATGAATATAGTTTTGATCTATAGGGATGGCTGATTAATGAAATTATTAAACCCATTCTTTGCGCCTAATAACATTGATATGATTACACATTCCTCTTCCTTTTATAGAACTCATTTCATGACTATCAAAATAAGATAATCTGGGTGAGAATCTTCTGAGTTTGTAAAAAGTTACAAATACTAACTTAACAGGGAACTGCGATTAAACAACATTACAAAAAACTCAACAAACCTTTGCCCATTATCTGACTTTGGAAATGGTAGAAAAGTAATTTTATGATTGATATATTTCTGTATAGTTTTAGAAAGTATTTTTTACATTTATCTTTAATTAAAAAGATCCTTCCGACAACAGTTTAGGCTATAGAAATAGAATCATAGAATCATAGAATCATAGAATCATAGAATCATAGAATCATGGAATTGTTTTTGTTGGAAGAGACCTTTAAGATCCTCAGGTCCAACGATTAACCCAGCACTGTCAGGTCACCACTAAATCATGCCCCTCAGCACCACATCTGCAAATCTTTAAAATATGTTCAGGAATGTTGATTCAACCACTTCCCTGGCAGCCTGTTCCAGTGCTTGACAACTCTTTTGTTGAAGAAATTTTCCTAATATCCAGCCTAAACCTCCCCTGATGGACTTGAGGCCATTTCCTCTTGTCCTATCACTTGTTACTTGGGAAACAAGACAGACACTCACCATGCTACAGCCACTTTTCAGGTAGTTGTAGAGAGTGATATGGTCTCTCCTCAGCCTCCTTTTCTCCAGACTAAACAACCTCAGTTGCCTCAGCCACTCCTCATAAGACTTGTTCTCTAGACCCTTCAGCAATTTCATCGCCCTTGTCTGGACACACTCCAGCACCTCAATGTCTTTCTTGTCGTGAGGGGCCCAAAACTGGACACAATAGTCAAGGTTTGGCCTCACCAGTGCCAAATACAGGGGAACAATCACTTCCCTCCTCCTACTGGCCACACTATTTCCGACACAAGCCAGGATGCTGTTGGCCTTCTTGGCCACCCAGGAACACTGCTGGCTCATATTCAGCTGGCTGTCAACCAACACCCCCAGATCCTTTTCTGCTGGGCACCTTTCTAATCACTCTTCCCCAAACCTGTAGTGTTGCATGGGGTTGTTGTGGCCCAGCTGTGGGACACTTGGCCTTGTGGAACCCCATACCATTGGCCTTAGGCCTCCAATCCATCCTATCCAGATCCCTCTGTAGATCCTCCCTACCCTCAAGAGGATCAACACTCCGATCAAAGCTGGTATCATCTGCAAACTTACTGAGGGTGCCCTTGATCCCCTCATCCAGATCATTGATAGAGATATTAAAGAGAACAGACCCCAATACCGAGCCTGGGGAACACCACTGGTGACTGGACACCAACTGATTGAACTCCATTCATCACCACTCTCTGGGCCCGACCATCAAGCCAGTTTTTAGTCCAGCAAAGAGTGCACTCATCCAAGCCATGAGTAACCATGAGAATGCTATGGGAAGCAATGTCAAAGGCTGTATTAAAGTCTAGGTAGACGATGTCCACAGCCCTTCCCTTACCCACTATGTGGGTCACTTTGTCATAGAAGGAGATCAGGTTAGTCAAGCAGGACCTGCCTTTCATAAACCCATGCTGTCTGGGCCTGATCATCTGGGTTTTTCTGTATGTGCTGCATGGTGGCACTCAAGATGATCTGCTCCACAACCTTCCCTGGCACCAAGGTCAGACTGACAGGCCTGTAGTTCCCTGATCCTCCTTCCAGCCCTTCTTGTAGATGGGTGTCACATTTGCCAACCTCCAGTCAACTGGTACCTCCCTGGTTTAGCCAAGACTGCTGATAAATGATGGAAAGTGGTTGGTGAGCCCTTCTGCCAGCTCCCTCAATACCCTTGGGTGGATCCCATCTAGCCCCATAGACCTGTGTGCATTTAAGTGGTGCAATAGTTCACTGACCATTTCCTCTTGGATTATGGGGGCTTCATTCACTTACTTGTCCCTCTTGTCCATCTCAAGGGCCGGGCATTCAGAGAACAACTGGTGTTACTATTAAAGACTGAGGCAAAGGCAGCGTTAAGTACCCCAGCCTTTTTCATATCCCTGGTCACTATGATTTCCCCCCACATTCAGTAGAGGATAGAGATTCTCCTTAACCCTCCTTTTGTTGTCTTTGTTAAATTTTATTGTCTTTGTTAAATTTTATTGTCTTTGTTAAACTTCATTGTCTTTTATGATGGTAAATAGGCAGAATAGTTTGGATTACTGTCTATTATGGGTGGAATAGATCCACTGATGGCACTGAAGGAATTTAGACACACTTAGCTATGTCTAAACTAAGAAATAGTACTGTAGATTAGGAGGTAGTCTAGCAGATGCCAGTATGAACTCTATGCATGAGGGATCTCTATGGACTAAGTCTAATGTGGTCCTACGAACTGAACACCGCCAGCAGCTAAAGCACACTCAAGTTCCCTTTTGAAGTACTTTTCCTGTTGAGTTTCATATGAAATTAATACTGTTTGTGATTGTGGACACTCTTCAGTGGAACCAAAGCACCACAAATCATGCCAGTAGAGGATTTACTTCAGAAACTGCTCCTGATCCAAACTACAATGACGGTGTAGATGCATCTCCTACAGTTCTAGAGAATGTCTCCCACATGATTCTGAAAAATAATTCTGTATAACTTTGGAGGAGAGGATGTCTGTAAAACCAGCCTTGAGTTCCATTTTTTTCTTTAAATTCCCTGCTAGTTAAATCTATAGGTCAGAGGTAAGTTTTACACAGTTCTTTGGACAGCCACCACTAACATCTCAATTGTACATCTTCTGTCTTGCAACCATGAGGAGGCATCTCACGCAAATTCGAGGCAAACCTTGAGCTCCTAGTGAAAACCTGTTTTCGCCCACCTGTGGGATGTCACATGTAATGATTTAGGTATTCTCAGAGATGCACAGACAGATAAGCAATTGGAGAGATATGGCAGTGAATGTTGATTACGTGTAATTAAGAAAAAAGAAAACATAAAAAAACCCCAACATTCCTTTAGGACGTTATTACTGCTCCTGTGGATATAAAGGGCAAAATTTCCACTGGGTCCATTTAGCAGTTTCTCCTGTTTTCAATACAAAATACCTAAGATTCTCAAGTTTAAATGTATGTGTAATCCCTTGGGTTTCATCAGGCCAGTCACAGTCTTCAAGTAAATCACATACCTGAGAGTTCAACTTGACTGTGGCAGACATGTTGCTTCATACAATTTAATAACTTACTAAATAATAACTTCATAAATAAAAAAGAAGTAATAACTTATTCCTCAAATGTGATGTGGTTTACTATTTTCAGAACATCGGTGAACTAGTCATGATTTCTCTGAATTTATTCATTATTTTAAATGATTTGCTGGATGTTCTTTAACTTAGTAGACCATGAACAGTTCCCTTTATGAGTATTAGTCATTTGATATTTTAAAATAAGTTGAGTCTCTCCCAATGTTGAATGTGTGTCCTATGGGTATGCAAGTGGGTATGAATTATAGTTATATGAACATTTACAATTTTACAGGAAAAGTTATTTATCTATCTATATTTTCATGGCTCTCCTGCTATGGTTACCAGGAGAAACAGGATGTTAATCTGTTGCAGAACGCCCATGATAGTGCTAGATAAACTGCTGCCATTATGAAAAAGAGGTTTTTCTATGTGTGGATGCAAAGTGCAGTTGGCTCTACACAAAGACCAAACTTCTTCCTGGTCAAACTCCACTAAAATCAGGGGTGTTACAACAAGAAGGAATTTGATCCCCAGCACTTATGAATAATACCAGACAAACCAGCAACTATATTTGAGGCTTATCTGCCTCCTCCTTCCTTATTATATATAGTTTTTTAAAAAGTAGGGCAAAAATGAGTCAACGTACTTTTGATTTCCTATGTTTTAAACACCTACTTGAACAGTTCAATGCCTTTTGACATTGTTCTTTAACACATTCACCTAACCTCCTGATGTAACTCCAATCATCTTGGTACTCCCAAGATGTTGGTTTTTTTTTTTTTTTAACAAGTTGAAATCCATTTTTTTCAGTCTCCTGACTGCCCCGTTGCTTTGCCTTGAGGTCTTTTTCACGGAGTACCCTGCTTTAAGGTTACAGTTACATGGTTGCAACGCAGCCTTCTTAATAGCAGTAGCTGCTGTCTATGCCTTTGAAAAGGCATATCATGCCTCTAGCCACAAGCAGGGACCCATTTCCTCAGGTTGGCCCAGTAACTTCTCATAAAAGTTTTCTAAAAGCAGGATTAAAAGGCAACTTTGTTTCAGATGTTTATTTGAGGAAAGCATACATCTTCTGTCAGAACTTCTGGTTTAAATTCTTGCCAATTGGAGCTTTTAATGAAGCAGAAGTCTTTATGATATTACTTACGCTTTTAGGGGTTTTCTTTGCTTTAGAGTGAGTTACACACTTCATTACACAATCTGCTGAAGTGAGGGCGAGTAGACCTTGAGAAAACATACGCAAATATGCCTTCCTCCTGCTCAGCACAGGAATTAACCAGCTATTTGCCTCCAGGACCAGGATACAGGCATAACTGAAACGGTGAAGGGGAAACAGCTGAAACGCATTGCAACTTGTGATGACAATGAGGACTCGTATTGCACAAGAACTGCTCTTTAAGCCTCTGTTTATAAATCCTGTTGTTGCAAAGCTACCTTCTGATATGAACTCATGTTGTTTTTTATCTATCATGATAATATTACAATGAGCCACTGATATTTTAACTCACTGTTGTCTTCTCTCTACTCCAGGAAAATGGAAAGTTCCCAGCTCACCCTGATTTCAAGTTAGTGTACATACTAGCTAAGGGACAATTAATTATTATTTTGCATAAGCTTGCAGGTAACTGTGTCACGAATAGAGGAAGGTTCCTTGCTGTACCCAGTTACACTAGCAGTAAAAAAAAACTATCTATAACTCCTTTTATGGATTTAAACACTTGAACTGATGCTGTGTATTTTGTGATACATTTCAAGACCATGATCATCCTGTGCCTTCCTCTGAACTCCCGTCTCCCGTGCTGCAGATATGGGTGGTTTGTCTTTCCTCTTTTCTCTTTCCTCCTTTCTCCCTTTCTCCTTTCTCCTTTTCCTTTCCTTTCCTTTCCTTTCCTTTCCTTTCCTTCCGTCCTTTCTTCCTTTCTTCCTTTCCTTTCCTTTCCTTTTCCTTTCCTTTCCTTTCCGTTCCTTTCCTTGCCTTTCCTTTCCTTTCCTCTCCTCTCCTCGTCCTCTCCTCTCCTCTCCTCTCCTCTCCTCTCCTCTCCTCTCCTCTCCTCTCCTCTCCGCCTCTCCTCTCCCTCTCTCCTCTCCTCTCCTCTCCTCTCCTCTCCTCTCCTCTCCTCCTCTCTCCTCTCCTCTCCTCTCTCCTCTCCTCTCCTCTCCTCTCCTCTCCTCTCCTGCCTCTCCTCTCCTCTCCTCTCCTCTCCTTTTCTTTTCTTTTCATGTTACTTACCAGAATTTTTAAAAAACCTTTCAGGTTTTCTGTAAGCTGGAAAGTTGGCTGTACATCATTGTGACTGAATATTGAACTAATCACTTCAGTTAACTGTTGGCTATCACTGACAAGAGGGGAACTCAATAAACCATGAATTAGTTTGAAGCTCTATTCAGCTCAATTTGTTGCTGTAAGTTACCTTTTGTGAGTTACAATATCCACTTCCCAACTGAAAAGCTCGTACTAAATCACAGCAGCAGCCAATTTCAGTCATGACCCCATGCAGGCTGCCCTTTTCTTCGTGGTATTCAGCTGTCATTCAAGTCAACCCTTTTCATTAAATACACTGTACCCCATCCTATGAAGCCTAGTTCAAGACAAAACATTGCAACTTGATACTCCTATTAAAAAAAAGTATGTATGCACTTTAATCCTCTGTATATTTACTCTCACTAATAAACAATCAGGGTGCTTATCCTTTGAAAAAAGAAAACTCAGGAAATATACTTTGTCTTGGTGCATATCCAAACATATCAAATACCATGACTGTTCGTTCAAAAGCAGCTAGATGTGCAGTGCCAGCTTCAGTATTCTAAGATCTCATACAATCTTGGATTTTTTTACTGAGAAGACTTACAAAGTTTTTATGTTTTAGATTTTATAGTTTTTTAATTCTAGTTCCTAGTTCAAGAACATTTGAAATTGTACTGTATAAAATAACCAAGGAGTTGTCATTTGTGCTTGCAGCGTGTCACAACTCATAGGAATTGTCTCTGTCTAATACTTCATCTCCATCTAATGTGGGACATATTTCTGTATGTAACTATACTGTCAGCTTATGCAAGCTCAAAATACGGTAATAGCTTGTTTTCATTTTTGAAAAGGTGTGTGAAAAATAACCCAGGTTATTGTCAAAACCAACAACTGCAATTCTCTATGATTCTCTTCTTATGTTATATGGAAATGTTTCATAAAACATGTTTTCAAAATAGCACAGGTATGAAATGATTCACTAGCTTTTCACGGTGTGAATGGTCCTGCATCATGTTTAGGGAATTCATTCAAATATTCCCAATGAAGTTTTGTGTCCTCTACTCAAAGAGTGCACATCAGGTACACAAAGTAGTCCTTGTGGAAGTGATGAGCTACAAAGCCAAGAAAGTTTTGAAAGTGATCAGAGGTCTGCCAAACACCTGAAACAGAGACACGCCGTGTCCTTTTCAGTCAAGTAAAAGAATGTTGTACAACAAAAATAAGATTAACACATCATAAGAAAAAGAATAAGTAATACATTTATAAATCATCCATCAAAGCAATCTGAGCTGCAAGAAATCTATATCAAGTAGTTCAGAGTGGATTTATTAATTTTATTATTTATTTTGATGTGATGTTAATTATTTTATGCATCTTTCTTTTCTCACTCTCCAAGAATTAAAATGATAGGAGGGAGCGATCACAGGCATACATGTTTTGCAGGTTTTGATGAAGTTTGGTTTGATGAATGCATCCAAAACTCCTTTATTGAAGGAAATGGTGTGCAGGAGGTTCTTTTTCCAGTACAAACTGAGTGAGTCTTTTCTGAAAATTTGTATCTTGTATTTAGTTTTTCCAATAGATACATTTCTGTACGTATATTCGCTTTGTGGTAAAAGCTCAATTTGTAAGTATACTTTCCTATTATTAATTCTACCATTGAACTGCAGAATTAAGCACCCTTTTGCATCACTGCATCTCTTGTTTGATTTTTCATCTGTGGACATGAGAGACTTACCTATGCATCCATCTTAGCAAAACTGTGCAAAAATCATTCTAGACAAGTCAACTCCCAAATGACAGTTCTGTTGATGGAGCTGTAGCCTCCGTTCCTCATGCTATTTTGCCCATAACAAGTTTTTCTTCACATGGATGTTTAAACTGCAACTGGTTGCAGAAGTAGGTAAAGGATCTTTCAGTACTTCAAGAACATGCATGGCAGCAGCCACCACTGCACAGTTCCCAGTCTGCAAATGTTTCCATACAGCCAACTTGCAACTGTCAGTATAGCTCATGAGATATCAAATAACTCCTGCACTGTCCAAAATAAAATCTTACTGTGTACTTTATACCAAAGTAGCTAGCAGGACAACAGAAAGCAGTGCAAAAAGCTTATTTAACAATATCTAAAAAGGGGAAGAGGTGAGCTGGACCTCCATCAACCTTCACCTAGTACTGATATTCATCTTGGAGCTGTGTCAAAGCAGAAAATGCCTCCGTTGGTAAGAGATTTTCACCGGATGCACTTTCATTTTCCACAGATGTAATTCCCCATCTTCCAGATATGAGGTTCAGGTAGACAGTGAACAATTGCCCAAGCAAATGTTGTTTTCAATGAAAAGGATGAGCAGGAAAAGAAAATGTTGTTTCCCAGAAAAAACCTCCTGAGACATGCTACAGGCACTGTTAGTGCAAATTACCAGCTCTCTCTTTTGAGCACTTGGGCCCAAAGAGACAGTGATAAAGCACCCAGAAAAGCACAAATCTTTCCTTCAGAAGGACCAAAGGAAAAAAACCCTCAAGATAAAGGCATTGGTGCAAATACAGACCAATTCTTACTTTGAATAGTGCTGTGAATAGTGCTACAGGCTAGTAGAGCTGTCTGGAAACTCACTGAGCTTGACTTGCCCTGACTGGCGCTGTCATCCTTAGCACCAAGGGACTTGAAACCCAATGATGCCGGCAGATTGTAACCTCATCGATTTCACGCTCAGGGAGCATTACTGAAATTCTGGCTGTATGACATATTCTTACTCAGTAAAATTCAATTGGTTCTCTCAGAAGCCCAGACAGAGTATTAGTAAGAAATCTGTTTGTTGTAACACAGGGAGACAAACACACTCCTATACACAGTGACATGGGGTTGTTGTCTTCTCATAGACTGTTATTTTATAATGTTGATTGACCCAGCACTGAGGTAGCTGAAGTACTTGTGTGCTTATTTGAACGTAATATCTTTTATGTTTTACTGTGCACTTCTTTCTATCAGTTCTGCTAATTAGTTGCTCAGAACTTCACAGCATAAACTTACTTTAAAGAATTCTTTTGCCAGGTTTTTTTCCTTACATGTTTTTTTTAAGTTTAGCTTCAATTATGGTAGCTAGAGTTTGACTGCTAGTACACAAACACTGCCATCACAATGTGATAGGCAACTGACCCTTTCCAAAAAGATCATTAATCTGAATCAAATACAACTACTCGAATATATAAATCACATTTTCGTTTCAAAAGCAAACCTTCCCGGTATGTGACAGGTCTAGAAATACCAAGTTAAAACTGTATTTATCTGGATAAATAAATACATTAAGTCCGCCATAGGACTTCAGCTCAGCGTGTGTGCTCTAACCATCCCACTGTGTTCACTCTCTGATCTTTTCTTGATGCTGGAAATGCAGAGGTTTTTTGAAAGTTAAGAGAGCTCATTTCAAACCCGTGTTACAAATAGCTGTGTGCTTATTGCTACAAAGGTCTTGCCTAAAACCCATGAGGAGGTCCTTTATCAGAACCTGGAGGTCAGTTCTTTTTATTTGCTTTCTTGAGTGAAAGTATGAGCCACAAGGCTAGTGTATCACTTTCAAACCTAGCCTCCTTCCAACTAATGTGTTTTAAATGTATTATATAAAGTAGAAATTTCAGTGTGAGAAGAAATGTTTTCTTTTTCCTGCTGAGCAGTGTTTAAAGAGTTCTTTTGGAAGAGGAGAGACATGGTTTTGAACTGCTTCCAGCTGAGAGCTGCATATAGCCATGACATTTTCTCTAGCCACGGACTAATTACATAAAGCTTTTCTAGATTTATAGGGACTTCTACTTTTGACACAATTTGGAAGGGAGCCTTTGTGCAAAGGCTGACTGATTATGTGAGAATGTCTACCCATCAAGTTGTTCTGGAAAGAGGGAGCAGAACCACTGCTGACTTGCTCCTCCCAAACAGTACTGGTGAGGAGGAATGAGCTGGGCATGCTGCAGATTGAGAGGAGTATGCTAGGATCACAAGTTCAGGCACAGCAAATGCCAACACACAGGGACATTAAGGGCCATCTCTGCTTTATCCCCAGTCAAATCGGTGGGAAGAGTTTCTTTGGACCAGTCACAGGGACTCTGCCCCAAACTTGGTAAACGGAGGATAACAATTCTGTGGTCTGTTTGGTTGTTTATTGTTCTTGTTGGAAACTATAAAGAAAAAAAACTACCATAGTGAAATTAGAAAGAAATATTGAGTCCTGAACACTTCGGAGAGTTTAAAATCACAGCAAATTAGCAAAACCTCACAACTTGAAATTTACCTGAATTTTTGCTTATGTGACCTGGAAAGCATTCTGTGGGATAAGCACAAAGTTTCACGGGGAAATAACTCACTCTGGCAAAAATGTCAAGTAGAGTGTTTCTATTTTAGTTGAAATTGGAGATGGGGTAAAGCAGGATTTAAAAAAAAGAAAAATTACGCTGAACATTGGGAGAGAAGGGAGATTCCTTCTGTCTTGTTCAGTCGTACTTTTTGAATGTGTAAAAGACTGATGAGAGCAAAGGGCAGTTGTTCTCTTTGGAATGCATATGCGATTTCAAATAAATAAAGATGCTTAACAAATGGAAAGATTAGTATTTCTGCACATTTCAAATGAGTCACGCATGACAGTACCTTAATTCTTTTTATAAAATCCAAGTTCACACAAAGCATGCATTGAACATGAGAAAAAGCAAGAGCATTTATCCGGCTAAACCAATTTTACCTGTGATCATTACATGGAAATTACAAAAGGCAGCCTGAGCCCCTCCTTTGTATTCTTCTCAGGCTGGCTCTTCCAGTATTGTGATATCCATGTATTCAATTGGTCCCCCAAACCAAGGCTTCCAAGGTTCCTTCTGTCTTTACACCTTAAACAGTTTCCCAGTAAAGTCATAGCTGTGCTTCTTTTTAATATTTTCCAACAAGAGTGGAAAGACTGAGACAGCTCCAGGGCACAGACGCGGATGTTTGAAAACTCCCCCTTAGTGCCTCTAGCTAAGTGGTTCACTTTTCATGCTGTTTTCACCATGAGTGAGTCTTGGTGAGTATTTGGTTAGTCTGGGATTGGCCTTCTTGCAGATGTCATTTTGTGACTGCTTGTTAGTATGACTTTCCTGTTCAATATGGTTTAAGATTGACTCTCTATGAGTGGAATTTATTTTAAATTAAGTACAAATTAAGTAAATTAAATTAAGTACAATCTAGTGATACATATGTAGAATTCTTTTTGTCAAGTTTTGCTGGAACTGGGCTTGGAAAAGCCTGTTTCTGGAACCTTACTTCCTACATGATAATATTCCTCAGATTCATGAGTAAATTTACTCTCTCAATTGCACAAAAAGTCAAACTCATAGAAAGAGGTTCACCAGTTCTCTTGTAAACATTATGTTCCTATACCTAATGGCACGTTGTATCTTGAGCTTTGCTAAATCTTTTAATTAAAACATGTTAACAAAGCCTAAGAAAAATAAATGAAACTACTCACAGGGAAATTAAATTGAGAAGCTAAGCTCATTTATAATTATTGTATTTCAATTAGGCTTTACTAGGGCTGGGTGAAAGGAGAGATAAAAAGAAACTACTTTGATGTCTGAGTTTCATAAATATTTCTAGTGTCCTGTTTGTGAAGTCCACAATATTAATGATAACAATTTATGGCACGCAAGCTTTTTCATGCTAATTACTACGCTGAAGAATTCAGTCATAGTATTACATCAAAACATGTCAAAGCTCAGCCCCTAGGTTGTATAAAGCAGGTTTGCTGCATTGCACTCAGTGGAAGCACAACTATTCATGCCTCTGATTCATACATTCAATAGACTTTATGGTTGTTGCTTTGTCAGAATTTCTGATGCGTTCAGATTATATAATTTTACCAGGTGACTCCTACACCAGGTCCAAATTTCTTAGCTGGATTAAAACATATTTATTCTATTACAAAACTGTAACCTGTTTCTCATTAATATTCATCAAATTTTAGCTTCCAGTTTTTCCATCTTACCATCCTCTGCTCCTAAATTAAGGAGTCATGAAATATCATGAATCTCCTAGTGATGCAGATACATATTGTCAGGATCTTAGTCACCTCTCCACATACAACGTCTCCTCTTCGCCATACAATGTCTCCTCTTCACCATACAATGTCTCCTCTTCACCATACAATGTCTCCTCTTCACCATACAATGTCTTTTCCCAAGCTTTAAATTGAAAAAGTTCTAAAATTTTTTTTTCACAAGTCAGTGTTAATCTCTCACTTTTTTTATTAGCTCATGAATTAAAATATATTAAATCTGGAAGACCTCCTAATGCTACCCAGCTCATTGCACACTATCTTCTGTTTGCAACAGCTATGCTTTCCTAAATTATAATAATTTTTGAAGTAATTAACAATTACCACACAAAGGAAGTAGTGCCAGACATTTTAAAACTACATTTACTTTTCCATTCAAAATTTCTGACTGTAAAGATCAAATAAATTCCAATATTAGTTGCTGGTTTTCTTTCTGAATTTCTTAAATCTTCTAAGGCGGTGCTTCTTACAAGCGTGATTCTTTCTTAAAGTGTATGAAAATACCCATTAATTTTCACAGGGATGACCCTAAATGAGGGAAGTTAATGATGCACATACATACTTACTGGAAACAGATTAGGAGGTTGATAGATACTACTACGCATTTTTCATCATACTGTTATGATCATTAATAAAACATTCCTTTGTTTAAAGAAATCTTTAATTTTATCATCAAGTCATTGATTTTTTTCCCCAGTGAGGGAAGGGCATTGAGTGATTCACTCAAGTTGTTTGGGTGAATTAGTTCTAATGGATTTCTGTATATTTGTTTTGTTAGCTCCTGTCACCACCAGGAAATGAGCTCATCACTTAATCTGGAAACCCAAAAACAACTTTCAGGCATGCTTCATTTAGGCAAGTGATTATACAACTCATCTGATCTCAGTAATCTGGAAAGGAAAACAATGGCATAAAAGTAGATTTTTAAAACCGAGGCCGTGGTTAATTTTTGGCTTTAAAAAGCCACATCGCCAGACCTCAGTTGAAGTGTGAATTTATCACTTACCTGCTTCCTCCTATTGCTCTCCATTTCACAAGAATAGAGTGGAATCCCAGCATCATTTTTCAGACGAAATTGTTAGACAGTTTTAACACTGGCTAAAACCGCTACTTGACTGTTTGGCAGCGGTTTCTTGGCCTCCATGGCAGCCATGACTCTCTCCCAGTCTGCTGCTTCCTCCAGCTGTACTATATAATTGGTTATATACAGAGATGCTCTCTGCATCACAGAGAGTCACGCATTCACACCAAGTCAGTATCACTCAAGATCTCTTGTCTCTCACTGTGTTTTGATGTGTTAAAGATAAAAGGCAGCTCTAGAAGAGTACTGAAAAGCTAAGTCATTTCACAAAAATGACTGAAAAATCTAATTGTTGTTGACATGTTGTAAATGCCACATATTCTGTTGATGTGACTTTCTCGTACTACTTAAGTGGGTCAAGAGGAAGTCACACAAATGTAAAGCAGAAGTTACTTGGTTTGCTATTTTTACAGCTCCTTTCCAAAAACCCAAACGAAAATCACAAAGTAGAATTATCAGGTTGGAAGAGTCCTCCAGAGTCTCTAGTTCAAATGTCTGTTCAAAACAGGGTCACCAATGAAATCAGACTAATTTGCCCAAGATTTTATCCAGTCGTCTAACTCTCTAAGGAGAGAGACTGCACGGCCTCTCAGGGTAACCTCTAGGCAACCTCTTCCAGAGCTTGAATGTCCTCTGGTTGAAAATATTTTGCCTTAAGTCAGAATCCTCCTGTCCCAATTTATGACTATTGTCATTTGTCATCCCACCATGCAACTCACTCAGAAGCTTAACTCCTTCTCTGTGTAAAGACTGGGGGAGCAGGGCTTCTTCAGCCTGGAGAGGAGAGAGCTTTGAGGGGCAACTTAACAGCAGCTTTTCAATGCCCAAAATGAGGTTATTAAGAAGAGGGAGCCAGGCTTCTGAGTGAGTTGCATGGTGTGTGAGGTCTCATTGACTCAGATGTTTTGCAATCACAACTACATTGGTAGAGCACTTTCTTTAGCATAGACCTGGTTTGATCAATGTTACACGAATTGGTGATACAAATGAACATATGGTACAGTATGATCTGCTTCATTGTTGGAGGCAGTTCTGGATTTTGGGAACAGCTTTTCAGTCCAAAATAAGGATGCTTGTAATGTTGAGAGAATCAGTCATCTGTAAGTCTTCCTCTCCATCCAGCTGCTGGTGGAACCCAGAGCCTTGGAACACAAAAGTATAGTGGGTGCACTTTGAGGACTGTGTTTGGCTCGCTTAAGAATGACTTTCTTTAGCTGGCTATTAAAACAGTAAATTTCCAGCAGCGTTTTAAATCCCTTTGCATAACTTTGTAGTGAAATAGGTGATGACCAATTATACTAGAGGTTTCTGCATCTCAAATGATAAGCAGAAACACCTTAAACTTGCCAAAACTGATCACCAATGCTATCAGACTGCTCACTCCAGTTCAGTGTACTAATTGTAACCCCACCTTTACAGCAGAATTGAAATCACCACATCTAGGGGGGGGAAAGGGTGTCAGGGAGTAAAGCAGTATCTGGTGGGTTTTTTCATGCATTTCCAGAAACAATATCAGAATTTCTGACTTGTATTTATTGTTCCAGTATTCATTTTGCATTAACATACAATATTTGTATTTAAGAGTCTATTTTGTAATCAGCTGGGAATCAGTGGCACAAGTAATAATGATACATGATGATGGAGGAAAGAGTCTGGGATGTTCAGCACTGAATATATTCGTTCATGGCTAATAAATATATTCTTATACAAGAGTAATAACGGCCATGCCTGCTCTTTAGTCGTACCAAGAGCATTGTTCTCTTTAAGATGTATTTTTTTCAAATTGTATTAAATGTAACAGTAACTATAACCAATACCACATCATATTTTACTTCTTCGAAGTGCAAAGTATATTAAATAATTTCAAAATGCCCTATTGTTCTACGGGATTAACTATGCCTTTATTCACACATTTTTTACTTATTTCCTCAGTAAGTGGGATGAGCACTGATCCTTCACGTGATTAAATGCCATTTAAGCTGCTGTCTCAGCACACAACAGTTTCTGTTACAGACACACTTATTACAAAAGAATGGGTGAGGAAAGCTCTGCTCAGACCACATGCAGCTGGTACAGCATCGCTGTCCACTGGAGAAGGGAGAAGTGCTGGTTTAACACACCAGCCATCAAGCCATGCCCGGTTTAAACTCCCCCTCCCCCAGCTCACCCTCCTTGTCTCTCTCTCTCTCTCCCTTTGTTAGATTCACACACTCTGCTTTTCCAATTGCTTTAGCCCGAAGCAGTTGACATTTACCCCAGCTAGATAATCGAGGAATAACATTTGCGTTACAGTTTAACATGACCTCTGCCTCTACAGCTCTTTTTAGATTACCTTCCCCCCCCCCCCAAAATGGTTGCTGACACCATAGTGAGGCAGGAGGTGGGAAAAAAAGAAAAGAGAAGCTTATTATTGCAGTGGCACAGTCAATGTCATGAGAAGCTGCTCTGCCCTTTTCAGTTGTGGGTGAGCAACTATTAAGGAAAAGGTATTAAAAGGAGGAACAACTGTGATGCAAGGGACACACAGGTTAAGCTCAAAGCAAAGGTTAATGGATTGACTGTTACCTGTGTATGAGGCTTAATGTTGGTCTATACACAAGAGAATTGCTTCTAGGTTGTATTTTTTTCATGAAACTAAATTAAAGGGCTAATTTATTCCAGCATAAAAGAGTGAGATGCAGCTGTTGTTGCTGTTGTTTTAATACACAAGGACACATTTTCGATTTAAAATGTTTGCTGTTTATTTCCAGCACAGTGTGCTGTAAGGTGATAATGCTTGTGTAAGGAAGAGCAGAAAATTACATATTTGGCTAAAGATACTCAGTGAAATCTTAAATGGAAGAATTTTAGTGTTGGTCAAGGAAACTAGACAAAGTTTAGAGGAATAGTTAAATAGTTATATCACTTTTTAAATGCATAGAAGTTGGGTTTAAAAAGAGTGCACCTCAAATAGAAAGAAAAAGAGTGAAATTTTCTCAAAAGCAGAAGAGAAACATCATTCAATATTTTCTCCAGATCTCTGTTTTTCATATTCAAAATTCCTTTCTGTATTATTTACAAAATAGATGTCAGACCTCAGTGTTGGCAAATTCTTACAAGAGTTTCAAGAGAGCAGATCAACATATAACTGGTCAATGAAGAGTTAACATAAAATGGGAAAGGAGTTCCTTGTAAATTACTCAGTCAAGCTAACGTCTATACAGCAAGAGCAGATTATCTCTACTAATTCCAGGAGAAAAGCTCAACACACTGATATATTCAGTGTGAATTCTTTCAGTTATGCAATCCTGAACATGCAAAAATATTTGGCATTTATAAGGTTTGCATTACTGTCACCAGTATAGGCAAAATATTGTGGAATAAAACTATAGCATCACCTTCTTCCTTTGAGTGAATTTAAGTAAAATCTTCCTGCTCATAGAAGAAACAGTGACAGAAGACAAATGCATTTAAAATGAAAGGAAAACAACTAATATCAGGTTTAGGCCATCTATGGATTTTGAACTTTGTAGAGGCTGTTCCATCATGATCAATTTCATTATCTAGACTTTTTCTTAAACACCACCTTCCACTTGATTAAATCATGTTTTCAGGGAAAAACTAAACACATAATACCAGCATGAAGCTAGAAACAGAGAAAGGGGCAAATTGGACAAACATTCAGAAACTGTCACCTAAAACTTAGATCTTTTTCTTGCTTGCGTGTAATTTTGGGAGGGGGGATCACCAAAGAACTACATAACGGAATTCTGAATCATAATGGCTGGGTTACCAGGAGTAATCAGCAATATGTTAGTATAATGGAATATCAGTTTTCAGAAAACTGATATTTTAAAAGTGGCTTAATAACACTTTTCTTAAAATATGACCTGCCATTTTACTTCCTTGCCAATGTTGAATCATTCCCTGCTATTCATTTTTTACCCAATTTTATTTTAAATTTCTCAGGTGATTCCCAGCATTTATCATGGGACACTATTCTGGAGCTTAATATACTCTACTATTTGGAGCTTCTTTCCCAATACTCATTCTTATTCCTTGTCTGTTACTTCAAATTATTTTTCAGCACAAAGATTGGGTTATATCCTCACATTTATACCAGTTGGTAAGATGACATTATGAGCAATTGTTCCCAGGAGAAGACTTTAATCCTTATACCCAACATAAGTCTTAATTATCACTTCCTCAGAATACTTTTTATTATTTATAAACATATTTCTTTCTTAAATATTTGCTTATTAAGCACAGAAAATGACCATATATTCTCGTATATTATCTTCTTTTTTTAATTCAAGTCTGTGGCATTTGGCCCAGACAGATTGTTGGATGAGACTCAAATAATGCAATATAAAAAGCTATGTAACTATTTCCCTACTGTAAGAGGATAATATGATATAGTTCATAAAAAATTAATCTCTTAATATTCAGAGTTTTTTTTAATTTTTATTTTTAGAACTTGTTTATGCAATATGTGATTCCTTGTGGCCTTCAGGACTCCAGTGAAGCAACTCTTTCCAAAGGGCTCTTTTGGTCACAGAGCAGCACGATTTTGGGTGCTCCAAACATCAAATGAAATTTTGAAGATAACACAGGATTTCTGAGAAGCAGCACTTCATATGGGCACACAGCCTGCCTGATGGTGCTGATATCAGCACCAGGCATGACAGGGATGTCTCCATACATGATTTTCGGGTCATCCTCAATACTGTCTCCACCTAGCAGATGCAATTCTTTAACAATGGAACAGAGAATGAGGTTGATGGGAGACTGCTCTGTGTTTAGGACAAGGTACAAACTGTGGTCTTCTTTCATTGCGATATGAACAGATGCACTAATGACCAGGCCTCTATTTTTGAAGGGTACTACCAAATGACTTTGCTTGCAAGTCTTTCCTGAAGAGTGACATCAGCCAGAATAATGTTAAGAGTTAAGCACGGATGCAGCAGAAGAGCTCCTGCCTGAATAGGGTTTAAAAAACTGGGCTTACATTAACTGTTAGGAAGCCTGCAACAGCTGAAGATTGTTACTTGGACTTACCTGTAGCCCTGCTGCTCCAAGGTACAGAGGAATGGCTGGAATCAAGCAACAATGACCAGCAGACTATGGCTTGAAAGCTGAAGGACAAAGGTGTACCTCCACATGCTCCTGGCTCTGACCATGGGAAGGAGACTTCCAAGACTGGTCATTCTCAAGTATTCCTCTTCCAGACCCTCCTAGACCTCTGCCTCTGCCCTCATGTCCTCCTGCTTCTTGCTCTATTTCATCCTCCCTATCCTTTGCCTCCTTCCTGTTGCCTCACCTGAGCCGCTCTCCCACCAACCAGCATCCTTCATCATTCCCCAGCCTCTCAGCTCCTCAGCTCCACTCTTCTGTCCCAGCCCATCTCCCCATCACCCACAGGGTGCCAAAGAGAAGCAGAGGCAGCTGGAGGCCTCTCCTGGCCATCTTTTCCTGCAGCATCAATCCTGGATCCAAAACATTCCCAGCAGAGCTACAAGCAGGGAGAGGAGGAAAGACCAATTACTTTTAAACATATTGTTTTCCAAGCAGTTCATTGGTGTGTTTGTGAGATAAAATTAATGACTGTAATTCCCACTAAGAACAACTACAGATGCCATTTCTATGCACACAGACAAATTACACCCCTTCTGCAAAACCCCGAAACGGTGTATAGTTTCGAGATGGGCTATAGCACTCTACCTGTAGCACAGCTGTGCCTATAAACACAGAGTACAGTACCCCAAAGGCAGGCTCAGAAAAGTGTTGAGCCAGTTGATGCTGTGGCAAGTGTGATCCTGCATCAGGATGTCCCTCCAGTCACTTCTGTTTTAGGCACAGGAGCAATGGTTGATCTCTGGGGAATCTGGACCATGATGCAGCTTGCAATTCCCAGAGATCAAAGGTAGAGAAAATCTGGCTGGAAGCTACAGGCAGCTGTCCCATGCTCCTGTGCCAACAAACCCATCCTGTCGCTCCTCTGCAGGATTTGTCAGAAGATGGATGGGGTGTTGGGGTGAGGAGAGACGGTGAAGGTGAGGAAAATACAGTGAGACGGCAGTGTTAGCAATACCTCATGGTTCATCTTCCGCAGGGATAGTGCTGTGTGTCCAGAGCCCACCAGTAAAGAGGGCAATAAACAACACTAAGCAATGATTAGAAAACTTTGCCCTAGACATCATGTTAGAAGTTGACTCTGCTCAGACTATTTCAGTTAAACACTTCTTGTGTTAGCTCTCCAACAGAAGAGCCTCACTTTACAGCAGTAATATCATACCAGACTTTGTAGAACTTAGAAGAGTCAAGTGCCATGTTAACACAGTGATTCTAGAAAGGTTTAGATAAAAGTGCGAGATCTGACCTTCCCAACATTATGTGAGTAACCCTGTGAGTCAAAGTCTGCTCATGGCCAATGCGTAAGGATGAATGGCAGGTTAAACACCCTGCCCTCATTTCACGCATGCTGAATATGGATTCTCACCTGCGAAGAACTGCCTCCTTTAAATCTCCTCAGGCATCCTTCCTGCACAGGAAGGCCTTGCACTGCTGTATCCTGAGCAGGTGCCTAAACTGTAAGAACAGTAAAGTTTTTAATACTAAAAGAATATAAAAAATGCATAAGCAATAAAACATTTTAAATTACATTTGTTTATAAGTTGCTTCATTCACGTAACACTTTTTTTCATCTTCAAACTTACTTTATTTATTTGGGAGTACAACTGATTTAAAAATTATAAATGGGAAAAAAAGTTGAACTAGCTGCTAAGAAACCAAAAGGAAAATATCCTGAGAAATTATTTAGCTGACAATTTAGCTGACCACTCCTTGTATTTGAATTCCTGCCACACAGAATGATGATGAAAATAATTTTTTTTCCCCCTTTTGTGTTCACATGAATATTGTAATGACTGGTTTAGGCTTTAGTTTAACAGCACATCTTTCAGCTGGATACATTTATTTCAAGGTACTTAGAAGCTGACTTTTATGAGATTATTTAGGCAGTGATTATTTTTGTTGAGAAATGTGTCCTTTATCCCTTTCATTCATCCACTGCTAAGATATTTCTGTTTGTCAGAATGCCTCCATTTCTGATAAATGACTGAAGACTGACTGCTACACTTTATTAAAAAGTAATAACAATTTTTGTACGCACCCTTCACATTGTAAGGGGGGGACCATGAATCAAAGGACACTGCCTGTCTGGGCCTGATAAATGCATCGTTTACCAGCTGAGGAGTTATTTAGGACTGGCTATTAATTTAAATCACATTTATCTTCCCTGAATGGGGGGAGGTTGCTGTGATAGGACTGCGAATGACCAATAGTGCAGCTAAGTGCACATTATTTATTACTACCGCCTGCTAAGCACTGCACAATATGTTAAAAAAAAAACAGTGCCAATTACCATGGCTAATCTAGTCAGGGCAGTAACAAATTTCTTCCTAACACAAGCCAATTTCTACACTTGTACTTTTTAGTCTCTAGAAAGTCGGTGTTTGCTCAAAATTCCTGATAATTAAAACCAGGTTGTTTATCCTCTCCGAAAACATGATAAGCAATACTAGCACTCTTAAGTCTTGTCTTCATTGCCAAAAAAAAAGAAAAAAAAAAAAAAAAAGCTTTCTTTATATATTTAAGAACATAAATTTCTTTAGTGCAATAATATGTATACCATGTTTTCTAGGACGTTTTCAAGTGTTGTTCGGAGGCATCTTTAGGGAACATCTTTAGTTATGCAGAGCTGCTCTGGGCCACTGCCATCTAACCTTTTCAGGAAATTTCACACATAGAATTAATGTAATTCTCATGAAAATCATACATAGGTCTTTGTAAAACCCCGTGTATGCAGTCAGCCTACTGTATGTGCTTATGAGGTATGGTCATCTATCCCTTGTTGCTAGGAGCTAAGGTAGTGGTTGTCAAGGCAGGCAGCCTCTGAAATTTAGAAGAAATAACTAGTAGTAACTAAAATAATGATTTTTGAAGTGCATCTGCAGTGGTGGATGGTCACCCCACGAGAACTTACTGAGGACAAGAAGTTCCTGAAATAGGCATTGTGGTCTCCATTGTGGCTCATGTCCCAAGTAACTGACAGAGCACATGGACACAGTAAGGCAGACATGGACACATGGAGAAAAGAAGGAACTGCTGACCCTGAAACCATGATTCTCCTCCTTTTCACCTGCAGGAGAATATTGATGACAAAACTAAGAATAAAGCATTACTTTATTTATCTGCAATCATTTACATTCACACTCACTGGTCTTGTTCCACATCTATGACAACGCTAGAGTCCTTTCTGGCATTCATCAGGAATGTTGTTTTTTCTTAATGCTGGCTGGTTGTTCGTCTTCAACAAACAAAACCTACTTTTTTTTCTACTGGTTATGAAAATCTTAGCAATAAGCGGGTTTCTAAGGAGTTGCACTCAAAAAGCAGCAGTGATTGGTAGTTGCTACATCTACAGAGTTTTAGCCATACTCATACCCTGACAAGTTTATCGCTACTGTTGCCTTGCATGTCAACAATGCTATAACTGGAAGAACAGCTAAGTAATGATTACCAATGTCTAATACCATCAAGTGTTATATATGAGTAATGCTGTTCTTGCACACTTGTTGCATCAATTCCCAGTGGTAATTAAGCCTTTATCATTAAAAGAAAAGTACAAATACTTACCACCATGTTTGGAGAAAGTGTTGGGTTTTCTATCCCGTTAGCCTGAGAAATAAGCAGGATATTTTTGTACAATTAAACCTAAAATAAATAAACAAAAATGTGAATGAAAATATACAGACACATTGTAAGAAAGGATTCATCCTAGCAAAGTGTTGTAAATACATGTCCTTGGAAGTCTGAAGCACTTCGATTAGACGTAAGTAAGACCTTTACAAATTTTTTAAACAGTGACAGCAATTAACTAACTGAATAACTAACCAGAGGTCATACTGATTTTCCTATCGAAAGAATACTTTAAGGCACGGTGGTGTTTGTTTTTTCCCTTGAGGTACAATTGATGCTCTTATTCAGCCACATAATAGAAACTAATCCAGGACATTTTATTAAAAATATTTTCGTAATTGTCTCCTGACCCCTAAAAGTCTACACAGCCTAGGAATCCTCTTTTCTTACAGGTAGAAACCTCCTGTTTATAGCTCTGAGGATTTGTGGCATACCTGTGGAATCTAGGGCTGAAAGGGAATGTGGAGACTAAGCCCAATTCTATGCTCTTGCAAGCAACCATATCATATAATCTTTTTACACATATCAGACTCCACCTTAAAAGCAATTAGCTTTTTGTCCTCATGCTCTACACCCTTACCATGCTTGGGAAGCTCTTCCATGGAATGACTGCTGTGCTAGATAAGATCTTTTTTTCTAATTTCCAGCATAAATGTACTTTCCTACTTCTTTTCATGCCAAAATTGGCATTTAGCTTAAATAATTCCCCTCCCTCTCTTGTGTTTATCTCTATATGTATTTACAGACAACAATCAAATCTCCTTTAGGCTCTGATTTGCTAGGCTAAACATGCCAAATTAATTTGGTGTCTTTTTGATATTCATGTGCTTCCCTGTGTTGTTTCCAGTAAAAATTCATCTTTCTTTTAATATGTGCATGGTCCTCGAGATTAGGTTTTATTAGAATGTTGCATAGTGCTACAAAATGCTTTCGTATCCTTTCTAGAAATATCTTCATAGTGTACCTCAGAAACATATTTGCCTTTTTTCACAGCTACAGCATATTGGCAGCTCAATTGTGATCAACTAGAGAGTTTAGCTCACTCTCTTCTTGGTGATTTCTGACAGATGAGCTCTCAGCTTATAGCAGAGTATTTGTGTTATTAGTCCCTGAGTGACTGACCTTGTACATTGTGCTATTGAATTTCATCTTACTTCTATTCCTGTCGATCTCAAGGCTATCTGATTCTTTCATTGAGATACCCCTATCCTCCTCCGTACCGATGATGCGTCCTGGCACTGATTTTATCAATACTTCTGTGCACTAGTAAGATCTCTAATAAAAATACAACCACTGCCTTTCTGAAATGCCTCAAAATAGGACCAGGAGAAACTACTGCCATACACCAGACTGATAGTCCCGGTTTTATATACTCTAGTCACCACACTCTTCAGTCAGCCTTTTACCCATATTACATATCTCCTCTGACTATCTTCAGCTTCTCCAGATTTACCAGTTTTACTGGTCTTCTTATTTGCGCCATGGTTTTGATGTTTGGTATCTGAATATCTTACATTTGTATGATGCTAGGGATGCAAGTGTGGATTCTTGTGTTCTTTTGTAGCTGTTCCTTTACACCTGATTTCCAAATCACACTTACAAAAGTGTCTCAGGTCTTTCTAATATGGATTTGGACCTTTATGAAACTGTGCTGGGAGGAGAGAACAGGAATGGGACAGACTGCCTGGTGGGACTGCAGCTTTGTATCATCTGAGTCACAGCAGTGAAAGAAAACAAGGCACTGAAGTGAAGTTTAACAGAAGTCCATGACTCAAATATGTGGCAAAAAGAGTGCATTGCTTTCAAATTTTAATCTGTCAGGCATACCAATATGCTAACCTGCTGTCAAAAGCACAGAATAGAATGACTATTTTAGGTCAAAAGCTGCTATCATTTCATACAGTTTTTCATAACCCAGAGTTGCACAGACTGAATATTCAGTACAGGAAGACTTGCCCTGAAGAGTTTGCATGTCAATCATTTGTAGTGCAAAGAATAGATCATATGCACATTGGGTCACGTTTTACTTCGCTTACTACAAATTCTCCAACCTAATATTTAAGCTGTGTTATACTAAAAAATATTTTTGATCGTGTTTGTTCCATGTTATGACTCTTAAGTGTTTTGTTTTCTATGTAGACTATAGAAAAATCCTTGACCCGGCTAATCCTCAAACTCTGGTCTTTCTCTGAGTAAAAGATACACAAACACCTCAGTAGCTAAACACAGAAGATCACACTACGTGTTCTAGTGCTTCAATTCTTTCCTTTTTACCAAGAAACATTTGTAGGAGCTCAGTCTGTGTTACTTCCTCTGCTTACACTGCAGGTATTCAAAAGAGAGTCAGTCCTAATTATCCTATCCTCCTTCACACATCCCCACAGACAATTAATAATGTTCAGTGATGTATAAAGCTGAGTTTACACTAACATAACTTTTTAATACATTAAAGTGGTGCACGTCTCAGGGATTTTATAAATAAATGTCACTAATTTATAAATACTTGTGCTACCCTTGGAGCACAGACTGTGAAGGGGAAAGGGCAACGAGGGTGCAATCCTCTCTCTTCCCACTCCCATTTGTAGCTCCTGGGGATGCTCAAAGAGATTAAAACGCTCTTGCTGAATCCCAGGACATGCAGCTATTACTTACTGTGCACAGTGCAATACAGTCTAGGCTCAGAAAAGAGCAGCTCTGGAACTTACTGTTTGCTGCCACTGTTATAAAAATTGAGGTTTTCTCTAAATAAGGAAAGCAAAACTGTTCAGGTACATCAGAGTCAAAATTTCTCTATCAAACCATATTCCTGATGCCTTTGAAAAGCCTGGAGCTATGGAATACAGACAATAAATATGTGTTTCTGCATGTGGGGAGCTGCAGGACAGAGAGGTTTTAAATTCAGAGTCACTGTTACTAGATCAATGAAATGAAGATTATCTGTCACTTAAATCACAGTTAATTGGAGTTAATGAATTAATTTAATTCCACATCGCAACTTGGAGTGAGAGGGTAAAATGCCACAGAAAGGCCTAAAAAGAGAAGGTGTCACCAGATGAAATTTCAAAAGTAGCCGCTCCTGTTGCCTGGCTTGGTCTTGAGCCTTGTGTATGTATGGGAAGGTTAACAAGATGCAGCACTATGCAAATGTTCTTTGGAACTTCAGCTGTTTTGTGGTCATTGCTACTAATTTTATAAGAATTGTGACTCATTTTTATTTCATTTATTATTGTCAGACTGTACATTTCTGAAGCAGGATCTTATGACATAGTGCGGTGTCCAGCGCATGTGTGTAAAAGCCGTAAACCCTTCTCCAAACTAGGACCCCAGTGTATGATAAAACTGAAAAAATTAAATATTTTTAAAATGTAATATGCTAAAGTATAAAGAGAAAGAAAGTTATGGTTCTGTCCTCTAATATTTGCCTAAACAATGAATATTCATCTATGGTAGAAACAATGGATTTTTTAGCTTTTTTACAAAATGAGCCAAAAGATTAAGTTGATCTTTTTTGCTGTCTATAGGTGACCTCTCCCGTCTTGTTTTTTTAACAAGTAATAAAGATCCTTTTCTTTTTAATTCAAGCTCAAGATGAAGATACGATACAGGTAATTGTATGAAAATTTGAGGAGTTTTTGTTTTAGCCAGTGTCTACAGCCCTTTTCTCCTGCTTGTTTCCTGTGAGAAGGTCTCAGAATACACAGCTGCATTGTTCTTTTTGGGCTATGTTTGCAGACTATTTCTAGCCCACATCAATGCAATCCAAATAATCCTCAGAAGTTGCTTCATTATTTATTAGAAAAAGCAATCTGGCATGCGGTGTGTTATCGACAGCTGAAATCCAATACTCAAAGGTCACCAAAACAAATACCAGAAAGAAAAGGTGTTAAGGCAAATAAAAATACACCTTTTTAATTTTGACTGAATTGATTAAATAACAATTGAGTGGTGTCACAGGTCATGAGGCTTTGAGACATAAGGTCAGCTTAATAGAAAAGAGCCTGGGGCCATGTCACAGGGTACGCTCTGCGGCCTGGCACCGAGGCCACGTCATTGTGCTTGCTCCTGCCCTTACCCCATGTAGTCTGAAATGAAGAAACGCCTAAACAGAATGAGAGCAGCCTAAATAGACTAGGGCTTATGGCTGAGGGCTACCCCCTGAGTCAATGCTGTTTAGAACTGATTGCTTTATTTGAAGCAAGAGTACTGGGCATCTCTCAGTAAACATTTTACAAAATTCAGTAGGCCAAAGGAAAAAAAAAAAATCCATAAAACAAAACAACAAAAAAACCTTCTACACCGGCAGTACTCTATAATATATGTACATCTCATTACAGTCCCACAGTTCAGTCCAGATATTTCAGGACTGACACAAAATGAGTAAAGTAGAAAGTGAAACACTTAAATACGCTGAAATCAAAAGAACTTTCTATGGGATTTTGAGAAGGGAGAACTGTACAGAACTAACTCATTCATGCTAACATTAATTAATACTACACCCTTTCTATAGTAGTGTTGGCTTTTTGTATGCTAAATGATTTTTTTCCCAAAAATAGCTATCCCAGGGAATCTACTGTGCAGAAATGCATACCCTCAGATGTTGTCATTGAATTTTTTAAAAGGCCTTGATAATTTTACATTTAATATTACAGATGAAAAATCTTGGCTAGATCTAGATCAGCCAGCTATGTAAACCTGCGCCCCATCAAAGCACCTGAGAAACTACCTTGACTTCAGCAGTACAACTGGAACACATGTGCAACTATTGTATTCAGAAGTCTGCTCTTAGAAACCCAGCGTACAGGAAATTCAGTATAGGAAACTAGATAAGATATAAAATATACAGATTATTTAACATTTCCATGCTTATCTATCTGCTGGCTCCAGTGGAGTCTAAAGCCTCTTCTTCTAGCTCTCTTCTCTCCAGCTATCTCCATCTTATTCCCACCTTGAACTGGTAAGGTAAACAGCTGCCACTGAAGTGTATAACGAAATTTCTCTGTTGAACAGAGATGATCTGGAAATAGATTGTCTTTTTCTTGCATGGACATGTATAGTCCATTTTGGTTCACCAATGGTCCAGCATCCATTTGAAAATCAGCTTCTGCAATTCCCTGTCAGTTCCCAGAATTCCTATGGCAATGGTGTGGCTAAATTCTGTTCTAGTTTTTGGGCTGATCATGCTCCCACTTAATGAATGGCTAAACTGCTGTTGATTATCAGAACAGTGATTCTGATTTTCATATATTAGTTAAATTATAATAGTGCAGACTAGTACACTGACTCACTACACAACTTGGAAGTTCTAGAGTCTACCTATGTACTTTTCATTTTTCAAAATTAGTCATTATCTAGGAAACGTAAGATGATGCACAAAAAAAATCAGTATTTTAATCTAGTTATATAACTATTAATAAATTATAATTTTCAAATGCAAAAAGTACTTAAGAAAGTAAGGTATGGGATCGATTCAATGACAACAATCAGTGTCTCATATGACTTCATGGTGGAAAGAATGCTTTTTACCACTGCGAATCTGACACTCTTTTTAATATATATTCTGCTTAATGACTAGTTAATACAGCAATTTTAATTGTTTGGAGCTGGAAAAAAGTAGCTTTTGTTTTAAGATTGCTAGTTTATTTATTTTCTATTCTTCTTGTCCTGGAAGATATGGTTTCCATTTTGATCAGTTTATTTTAAGAAATAGCCCATGGCTTCAAAAGATAATGCTTTAAAATGTAATTATATAAACTGTGAAGTTCAGGACCTACTCTGTCTACAAACATCAAAAGCAAGGATTTTCATTCACAAACATCTTTATCAACAGTGGTGAAGCCTATAAATCACTCAAGAATACAGAAAATGTTTAGCACTTTTAAGAAAGGAGTCTGAACAATGTCAATTATAGAGACTGTAGCAATATAAAAACACATTTTCCTAAGAAGGCCTCCTTTTGTACATGCGGAGACATCTGTGCATGAAGTTTTCAAGTACTCGGACATAGACAGAATGAATTCTAGGACCTTTACTTGCAGGAAATACAATGCTCTTTATCAAAAGTCATTTGGAGAAATTGTTTCTTTCTGCAGAAATTACTTCTCAACACTGTATGTTCTTGTCCTGTAGTTAGCATTGTGGTTTGTGTATGCATAAAAGAAGATTGGTCTGCAGCTCTTTGAAAGATCTTTCTGACATGATGTTACCACTATGGTGGGTGCAAAATGGCAACGAAAAAAAAGTATGTTAATGTGCAGAAATAGTGCACGAGTACTTGATGCTGGAATGTTCTTTCCTGTGCATTCTGGACAAGGTCTTCCCGGGTAGCTGAAGTTCTCAGAGGTAAGGCAAGACTCTCCTCTTCACCAAGCCCATAGCCAGGGAAAAGGCAAGGAGGAACTGTGAAGAAAGTGCTGGCTAAGGAAAAGCCTGACGTTCTCTGATCATTCACACAATAGGGCTAACGCAAACAATACTAGTTCCCAATAGTGCTGGATTTCCAATGTCCTGGTTCTTTGAAGGTTTGTATAATGATCTTCTGCTCTTCATAACTCATAGCAGGACTTTTGTTGGCAATCTAGACAGAACCAGACAACCTGAGGACTGATCTAATATCTATTCTTTCAAATCTTTCTCTTTTAGGGAAAAACTGAAACATATGAACGCAAAGGCTGTGCACTATGTGGCCCCTGATCCACCTTTACTTTCCAAGCTGGAAAGTACTGCTCTAGGTGGATTATAAGTTACAGTTTTTCTAGATTCAGGCAGAATGTCTATTTTCTGATCTACTTCCTCTCTTAGCAGTCTCAGTCCCTTGTGAAGAATGGGGAAATGCAAGTGTTAGAGGTCGTTCTCGACAATCCTGTAGTATTTCTTGTGTGTCAGCAGTCTTGGATCAGATTCTTGTATTAAATGCCTAAATTTTAAAGGATTTGAGCGCTTAATAGCTTAGGTTTACTGTAAGGGTGGGCAACAGGTTCTTGCACTTCTGGGATTGACCTGTTGGTTTAGGTGTCTGATATTAAGAGTTTTAAGTAGTTTTGACAGACTGAAATTATCAGCTTCAAAGAAATGGTCATGACTACAGCATGTTCCTATTAGGCATCTTTGAAAGTATTAGCGTAAATCAGGATTCATGAACTGGACTTCAGTCTCCTTAGTTTGCTTATTTACATTTATTAACTGCACTGTTTAACCTCTCACCTTTTCCTTAGTAATGTATGTGAAATTACACCTTTTATCTGATTTTGCATTAGGCTAGAGAGTGTGTCTAATGGTAAGCATGTATGCTGAAATACTGGCATAAATATTCTTAATTTTGGCCTTTCTGGGTCACATTCCCCATTCCTATTTTAAAATCTATATTAGTTCATGTTCTTGCTTGTATCTTATCTGGCATTCTTCAATTCTACTTCATAGATTAAATAAAATTGGGTAAATTCTCTGAGGTTTCATTCAGTCTTTTCTTCTCAGAAAATTAATCCAGGACTCTATGTCCTGTGAGTGGATAGAGGGTTAATCAGTGTTTGCATAACCTTTCCCTGAACTTTCCTAAGTTTTCCAATTAACTGAGGTAACTGAAAAAACTTACACATTTTGTGGTGTACAGTGTTTCCTTTCCTTGTTAGCAAAATTACTTTAAGCAGCCATGCATATTTCTAAAGACTCTAACTAAAATGTGAAAGTTTAAATCATTGCTAACTGTGTATGAGAAGCACCAGCTGAGATGGATTTCAGTGGTAACTCTTACCTCCTGCTCAGAATTCACCTTCTTGTTAGTTTGTGAGCAGTAAAAAGAAATAAATTTCTTCTTTGTAGAGGAAAAAGCCTTGTTATGCAGAAGCATTTTATAAAACCTCACTTTCCACACTCTGCATTGAGGGACAGTGCCTTAAGCCTGAGAAGCGAACATTAAAGGAGATGCAAGGCAGATGTGCAGCCCCTTGTTGAGCTGTACCAGCAAAACCCCCACATACTCCACATATATATCTGACATAACAGCTGCAGGCTAGGCAGTTCGAAAGTGGAAGCTGTGGTGGAACGGTCCAGAAGCATAGTCCATCTGAATGGGTACATTAACGTAAATATGTCAGTTAGGGAAAGGTATAGCTGCCCTGGACTGAACTGGTGGTTTAACCCATCTCTTCAATTCTTGAATAAGAAAGGTGAAAATTGACTGATATCTGCAAGGTAAAGACAAAGCTGGTACTTAAGGTCTGCCAGATTACTCTCAAAATCTGTGAGTAAAACAAGTCTGTCATACTTAAGAGCAACTGTCTAATTCCAAACCTGTGTCATTAAGCATTCCAGATCTGACTACAGGGGGAAATGAACCAGCCCTCCAGGAATGATGGTTGAAAACCATCTTTGTCACAGAGAAGTATATGAAAGGTACAAAATAGGAGCTATAAATTTCAATGTCTTGGATTCCTATTACCATATGAGTAAAATAATAATCCCATAAAAATTCAAACAAGCATCCGAAAAATGATAGTTACAATGTTTTAGCAGTGATAAAGATTCTCTCTAGCACCATTGGTTTTCTCACACAGCTGCTGTGATGCTTTGTTACTCCTTGTGTGCATTATTTGATTTAATGCTTTGACTTTTTTTATTTGAAAATAATAAACTAAAACCTAAATGAAATTAAGAAACATCACATAGTTCAGGGGTTGGTTAATTTTAGCTGCACCCAAAAATATGATCAGCCAGCTGTCTTCTGCAAAAACAGTGTTTTCTTCTTGCCTTCAAGTTTATTACCAAATATGAGGAAACTTCTGACTTCCCCAGTTATGAATTTAAAGTGTTTCATAGTGTTGCAAATTGCCAGTGTGCGCTAAGTAACAGAGAGGCCCACCTAGCTATGTTTGTAATGTGAATAATTAGAGACATTCTTATCCTCATATGCATTCATAAAATTAAAAAAAAAAAAATCCCCTCTCTAACAGGTCTCGTGGAAAGCTAGAACATGTTTGAATAAAATATTCACTATGTCTTCTTTATTTGACAAAAATTCCCAGACCATGACTTCCTTTCGTAGTTCAAATGTCAAGCATCCCTTCCACTGTGGTCAGGGTGGCATGCAGGAACAGAGGGAGACCCTAAACAGAAGTCTTTAATGATGACAAGCCTGGTTAACTCAATGACCCACAGCATCTTTTGTCTCCCTTTCTCCCCATGTTGGCTCCTGCTGATTCAGATGGGGGAAGCCAACTAGCAGAGCAGTTGCTCATGCATAGTCTAGGGAAAATGCTTTCTTCACCCTTGTGCATAGAGTGCAAAAGGCCCTTCAATTTCCTCTGCACTGTTTTTCAGTTTTTGTCTTTTTCTCTGATTGACTAGCTTTATATTGATTGAAAAGTCATTTCCTTTGCCCAGTCTTCTGAAAAACAAAATAAATGTTTTCTGTGACCCTAACTCTTAGATTTTTCTTTCCACAGAGCTAAAGAAAAAGTTTCCTGTCAATTATATTGAAGGAAAAATTATATTGTTGTTTTGTAGCACTTTTTTTCTCCCTACGTGTCAAAAGGGAGCAAATGATGCATTAAAAGCCTAAAAGCTGAAATAAAGATTAGGTGTAAAGTGCTATTGATCCCTTTACGAAAAGAAGCTAAGACAGATTCCACTCCACTGTCAGGTTACATTTTCAGCAAGTTACCCAGATGCAAGATTTGAAATTTCTACAAAGGAGTCTTTAAAATGTTGTTGAAAGTATCAAATAAGATTAGACCAGACAGTAAAAGCAACCATTGAAAAATGTCAGTGGTGCAGTTGAGGTACTGTCAAGCTGCGTTGTTCCAGTTTAATGGAGCCAATACCTGAACGTTTAAGATGTCCATATGAAGATCCAGAACTTTAAAAACATCACTTATTACATTCTCCGTATGTACACTCTACATATATATATATATATACACACATATGTATCTCCATGTCCAGACTCTACAAGATCTTAGGAACATAATGTAGTTTTCACTAGATGGAGCAGAAGAAAGCTCCAGTTCTCAGTTCTCTAACTCACTATTCATCAAAAAAATGTCTGAATATTTTTAAGACTATTACAAGCTATAGGAGTTCTAATGAGAAAAAAATTACTGTAAATCAGTACAGTAGATTTTCTTCAAATTACTCTACCTTCTTGTTCTTGACAAACATTTCCGCCATTCCTTTGCTTCAACAAGAAAGCTGGACAGCAGCTGAAAAATTATGTGATTCCTTTGCAGAAAGTCTATGGGCAAATCTCATCCTTTTTTTTGTATTGCTTTGATGTACCAAAAATTATTAGAAACCGGATACTGAAGGCATGTATGTTACTTTCTGCATCATTTGACAACCAAGTCTAGCAACTGAGTGCAAAGAACCTATGTGATCAACTATGAATCTTTTGTTTGTTAGTTGTGCAAGCTGGAAACACCAGAGAGAGAGAAATCTAAAGAAGAATTAGGCAGCTGCTGATTGAATTCTATAAATTAAAAATAATTCTACAAAGCTAAGGCAATGAAGTGAATTCCCTGATTCTCAGTAGGGCATCTCTAGAAAATACCCAGAGATTAATTTTGTGGAGGGGAAAAAAAACCAAATGGAAGCTATTGCCAAAAGAAAGCAGATGACGAAGCTTCATTGCAATCTAACTCATCTGGAAACATACTGGTAACAGCAAAGAAACTCCACTCAAGAAACTCCACTACTTGAGAAACACAAACAGTAGGAAATTTTTGTAGACCAATGAGGTAAAACTTTTGAAATCCTGAAAAGCTGATAATAGGGGCATTAGTTCAACAGAAGGTGTCAAGCCTATGTATGACAGATTATTTGGGGTGAACTGCTTTAAACTAGTACTAGCAAAGGCAGAAAAACTCAGATTCAAGGTCTAAATCCAAAGTTATTGGAATGTAAAAGGAATTTCTAAGTGGCCTGCATACTTGTGTTAGAAACCTGAGGAAGAGAAAATACTAATTTCTATTAAAGAAGCTATTCTATGAGTTTGTGAAACTAGTGAACCCTGGTTTCACACAGATTTGTATCTCATGTTCCCATTCCCTTTCTATTTGGAATCATTGTTCTTATGTGGCTTCTTAGATCACAATGCACCCAGGTCATTCTGAGCCACCCATATTGTCCCCTAAATAAACATATGATACTTTCAGGTTGTCTCAAGTTTTCCAGCTACTTTTTGGCTTCTGGCTCACCAAAAGGTAGAGCTCTGTCTTTAGCTAGCTCTTGGACTAGCTCTGTCTAGTCCAGAGCTCTTCTGTATGTGTAATGTAACTTGACAGTGTGCCTGGTCCAGATTGAGGTTCAGTGATCCAGCTGCAAGAGAAGCAGAGACAAGCAGCTTGGGCAAGAGACACATAGGGTTGACTGAAGAATATTCTTTCCCTGTTTAGCGTAGCCTTAAATGGTCAACAGTAGAACAAATGCTGTGTCAATATTCTAAAGGGCCAATAATAACCCAAATAATTACAGATCTGTAACAGACAAAAATTACAGACAAAAGGCCTGACACAATGCCTTGGGAGAAATAGTAGAACAGCTGATGTGCAATGCTATCCATAAAATTTTCAAGTATAGAAATTCAGTTTATTCTAATGAAAATGAACCTGAAAAGCCTCCATTAGTCAGTCCTGTGGTGCAAAAGGAGCAGATCTTTCAAGCAACCAGCCAGAGTCAGGATCAAGAATCCACACTGTATGCATTTTAAGCTCTTACTTTAGGTTAGTTCTAGTTCAATTTAGTGGAATAAATGCCTTTTACCAAATACTAGGTGAGCTCCTGCAGTGTGTTCTCTGGTCTAATTTCAGTGAACAGGAATTTGGTTCATGTAATTCAAGACTGCTCCATGATGCAAACTGGAGCATTGCAGGTTAGAATGATTAAGAGATTTACTTATTATGAATTAGTAAATCATGAACAAATCGATTCAGCTAGATGATATCTGCAATGATGTATCATTTAGAGGTTGCTTAAAGCAAAGCCTTTAGCCGGTGCTCGATTGCACTCTATAATCAGTGGAGGAGACAGAGCAAGAGCATAGTCTGGAGCTTGGTTTTCACTTTGGGGTGAGTTGGCAGCTTGCCTGCTTTTCTTGTAGAACTCAGATTATTTTGCCTGGCAGCTGATAATCCTCCCAAGCATCCAACAACAAATTCCTGCAATGTATTCTCCTGTCTGAGACTTTCCTAATTCTGAATTGACTTAGACCTTCAGGTACAAGCTGTGACGTGAGACCAGCCATATATAAGTCCTGGCAAAACAACATAATTAATGGATAATAAATATGAAAAAAGGAGAAAAAATAGTGAATTTGTTAGGCGACTTCTTATAATTTGTTAAGATCTAACAATGCTCTTGTTGCCAGATGCTACTTTCATGTGTCTTCAAACCTATCTGCATTACTTAGCAATTGTTCCATTTAGATATTAGCTTTTAAAAATATTTTCCTCATACCACTATCAGTGACAGCAGCTCTGTGTGAGACCAGGGAGAGAAACCTGTGAATCCATCCATTTTAACACACTGAAAGGAAGCCTTAGACAGCTTAGTGAGGGATAGTTGTGGGTCAAGTCAGGTGACTGATCTCAAGAATGACTCTCCACTTCTCTTTGGATACTTATGATTAACTATGTGATGAAGATATATCACTATTGATGTTTAATATACCTGCTGCTGATGTGGAAAACGACACTGGTAAAACAGTAGCACAAACTTCAGCATGCATTAGCATTCACGTTATATACCATGGGTCTCTCCAAGACTTCTGCAGAAGATTCAGTAACTGCTAAAACTAGTATACATGTGTCTTTACACCTTTGAGTTGTCAGAAACATGTCATGTCATGACACTAAGACATGTCAACTACGCTTCACAGACATACCCTTGTAATGAATAATCTGAGTATTACACTCATGCAACCAGTGTTTTGACAGTGCCATTGGTCTAGGAACAAAGAGTAAGTTCCATTCATATATAGAGGAAAGGAAGCTGTTAATCTGAAAAGAACATGGAAATCATGGGAAACAACAGGTACATACTGTATTTTCCAATATGACTGCTACATTAGAAAGGACTGTAGTTACTGCTCAATTAATATACAGAAGCAAATGAACACCATGTATACTAAGAGCTGAGTTCTTTTAGGAACTGTAATATGAGAGCCTTTGCTGCATATCTCGTGTCATGTCATCTCCTTCTGTATCAAACTTCTAGATTTTATTCTTCTCTTCTGAGTTTTACAGAAATGCATCTCAGCACAACCCTATTATTTTAGAACTTGCCACTTTCATCATACCTGTGATTTGTTCAACAGGTTTTTACATTGAAACTGTCCTTTAAATATTTAACATCAGCAGTGTTTGAAGTACATGTGTAGCTTGATAGCTTGTATTTAAAATATATCCATAATGTATCTTACATTGTTCACAATGCCCTATATTAATTAGAGTGTCATATACCCCTTTGATTGCCATTCTTAATATAGTCCATTTATGATATGCCTGGGAAGCGGCAACATCCACTTTGTGTAGTTTTACATATGCTAATCTTGAGGCTTAATTCTGAATCCTTTCCAAAGTGTTCTGAAAAGAGAAAACTCTGGCCTGTACCTCAGAAAAGAGCTAAACAGAAATACAGGGGGGAAAGCCCTAGATTTTACAGTTAATATTCTTTCTACTGCCTTATATAAATGCATCTCTAATGAAAGGCAGAACTGCTTGGCTTATGCTTATTCTATAAGTATGATAGATCTTATATTTTGCTAGCTACCCTTGTCTGTACAGCAAAAAGAAGATGACTTCCTAGTGCTGGCTATAGTGCCCTGTGGCAGGGGGACCCTCTGGAGGGAGAAGCAGATTGCTTCTTCCTTGGGAAAAACTGAGTGTACCCATGGGGTAGGAGTTTCTGGGTGGAGGAAGGATGGTGGAGAGACACTGTTTAGTACAGGATCTGCCACGCTGTTGGAGCTGGAAGACTTGAGGGAATAGGTCAGGAAGAAGCAGGCAGCAGAGCTACAGCTGGTAGGGCATGATGGGAGATAGTGGAGTGGGTTGAATCCGAGAAAGCACTGAGGCTGCTACACAGAAGAAAGAGTGGAGGAAGGAGCTCTCCACTATACAAGCAGACTCCAGACAGCAAGACTGTAATAAAACTTAGCTGGAGAAGAACAGGACTCTGTTTTTTCTGACACACTTACTTCAAAGACAAAGGCGGGGAAATTCTAGGCTTTGGACCCTTCACAGCAACCACATGCTGAAGAAGAATGTACAGAAGTGTGCTTTTTAGTATTTAAGATTTTTAATATTTACAATTTTCTGCCTGTCAGTCTTTATATTTTGTCTGTCAAGGAGAATAAACATTATCATGTGATTTAGCAAGACCATCACACCCAGCAACTGAAGTACTTTGTCCTGTAGGCTGCAATTTGTTGAAATAAAATAGTAGCAAAAGGCTTGCTTGTCTCTAAGATAGAACACAAACAGTGAAAAAATTATTCCAGCATAATACAAGTAATTTATCAGAAATATTTTGACCAGTTGAAGCAGTGAAGATTATTCATCGACTCAAGACCAAATAAAAGCTATTTAAAAGATTTCTTCCTTTATTCTAAAGTCCTTATTCCTTTCTACTCCAGCCATTACTGAAACCTTGCTTCTCTGTTAGTACTCAAGACACAAATGGCAAAGTAGATCATGTGGAAGGTGATCATCATGGGTTGCATACTGTATTTTAAAGTTATTACTCCCTTCCTAATTACCTTTGTGAGTAGCTTGGAGTATGCGGCACAAGAAAAGACTGAGATACTACTCAGAGGAAAAGGGAGTAAACACATTCTGAAGAATGACAGCGAAAGATGCTTCCTAGGGATGGAAGGAATTATGCAGAATTTGCCACAGCTCAGAAAACTACTAAGTTGAGTGAAAGCAGACCTGGAAGCAAGAACCTGCCCTGCAAGGGGACAGAGTTTTGCAAACCTTTTGCTTTCTGCTGAGTTTTCTCAATTTTTGACACAGGCCTGCTGTCACTCTTGTTTATATAAAAGGTTGGTTTTGGACTTCAAAAGCCTTTATGGTCTTTTTAGGGGAGGAGTGCTTTCATTCCACTGAAAAATCCGTAAGAGAGCAACTTGTTCTTACAGTGTCTTCGGAGGATCAGCGGTGTTGGTGGACCACTGCTTCTGCTCTGCATTGAGCTGAGTAAACGTAAGGGGAAAGGTATTCTGCCCTTTGCTGAAGGAAGTGAAATAGAGGCAAAAAAAGGTACAAGAAAAATCAAGAGACAAAAGGCTTCAACTTTCTGGAAAATAATGACTATATAGAGAAAAAAATATTGAAAGCATTCTCTCAGAGACTTTTCACAGTTGTGAAGGGGGGGAAGGGAAGCATAAGAAACAGACTGTAGGAGAGTGTAAAAGGAAACAGACTGTCCATAGGAGACCTCTATTTTTAGATTTAAAAGAACACTGTCTTCGTCAGCATCTCCTATGGAAAACAATAAAAAGTAATAGCCATCTTTTTAGAACTGGAAAAGAGTGAGTATATAAACAAGGGTGGAACTGAAGACATTTGCAGCTTTTCCCATATTAAGATATTCTTCTTCAGAGAAATGTGTCAGAAGGTTCATTCTCTGTAACACCCAGCATTTGTTTGTTCATGCTGACCTAATTTTCAGGAGTCTTTAGGTTTTCATGTGTATAAGCAATTTATCATGAATACATACACTGGAGTTTGTCATGCATGTACAGAACACAGCTGTCAAGGAAAAAAGTTGTTTTTGGAAAAGATGTATGATTAAACAATTAAAACTTTCCTGTACACCGTTCCTTGTAAATCAGACACAAACTATTTAAATACTAATCTGTGCTAATGCTTTTATGTGTAAAATAAGTAAGCATTCTTTTATTCCATTTTACACAGCCAATCCTTCCTTCTTGTCCATATTTACATTTTTCTCTTGCATTAAGTACATATAGTCTAACACATTTAGATGATGGTGATTTTTCAGCTGGAGAATCAAATGTTACATCAAAGCAGATACAGTATTTTCATCCTGTATTTAATGACAACATTTTGCAAGTGCATTAGAAGTGATAATTGTTCATCAAACAAAATGAAATGAAACTTGAAAAAATGTAGAGTAGGTTTAATAAAGTATTTGAACTGCAAGGAAAAATATTTAAATTTATAATCAACACATACAAACAAATCACTCACCAAATTTTCTAATATTGTGGTGCTAAGTAAGCTAATTATCCATATTAAATATTATTAAAATAACATTTTTTCCTTTGAACCTAACATATTTGTACTAATATAACTATCAGACATGAGAAATATGGAAAACACAAACAACAAAAACATATGCACAATATAAAGTACTTATTCTTTCAGATGTTTGGACCCTGTGCTGAAGACTGTCAGAGCATATTAGGACGCCGCTGTTGTTTACAATGAAACACTAGAAATACAGAGGACAGAGAAAGATCTGACTTCCTACTGCAACACACTAAACGAATTTCAAACATTTAAATTCTTGAGTCAACACACGAAGAAAAAAATTTTTTTTTCACTTCTTTAGAGCCAAAATATCTCTCTCCTACTTTCACTGTGTCTACACTGATGTAAAACTGAGGAGAGACAGAGACAGGGGTTTTTTTTAAGCAGACATATGGGCATAATACACACAGACATGAAAAATGAAACTATCAAACTAAATTCACATCAAGAGTGAAAAGGACAGATTTTTACAATTATTCATTATAAAAGTTACAGTTGAAAATATGTAGTTAAAGTAATCAAACTACCTTAACTTTGCTAATCCACCAGAAGAATAATAATATGACTCAAGTGGATTTGTCTTAGAAAAAAAATGTGTTCAGAGAAAAATAAGCATTATGATGACTAACCATAATTCTGTGAAGTATGTCACTAAAAGTTAACTTTAATTAATTGCTTTAATTGATCTTGTTTCATCAAATGCAAAACACAACATAAAATGCAAAACACAACATAAAATTTCATATATGTTATATATGTTCCATGAGAAATATGAAATGTTAGCATTCTCCTGTCTCCTTATTTGGGACAAAGAGGAACAGGAGGGAAGCACGGCATCTGAAGTAGTTAACACAGAATATTTTCTCTTCAAAACAATCAAAGAATGTTTAAATATTTTGCAGCATTAACTGATGACTTATGCATATAATTAGTGTAGGTGCTCATCAGCCCAACTGTAGCAGTATGGAAGTTAGAACTGGCCTTTGCCACTGTTAATTCAACTAAAAATGATCTACAAGTACAAGCTTTAGCCATTCCACCTATGGTGGTACGATTTCATCTCTGGAGAGACATCTCTCTTCCTCCCTCGTTACAGACAGTCTAAAAAGCTTGATTAGATCGAATATTTAAACTTTCTGTTGTTAAACGGAGCGGACTCATCCATACTCCATGATCAAATGGAGGACTGTTGTTAGTACAGGACAGAAAATAACTATCTGTGGAAAAGGCATGAGATTTTAATCAATGGGAAATAATGGTTCATGAGGTCTGATAAACTATATTACCTACAGCTAACTCCCCATTTATACCCCACTTGGTAACCTTTCTACTGACTACAGTTCCAAATTAGGTAAACCTAGCATTTTTTTTCTCTAACTGATTACACTGAACTATCTTGAGGAATGGGTAACAAAGAAAATAAGTTGAACCCGGCCGTCTTTTCCTCCCATGGGCCTTTCCCACGAGCCAGTGACTTGTGAATATCTTTTCTCATTATATTGATAATTTTGCCCTTGTTTGCATCTTCACCTCTTCTTACAAGAGTTTAAAAACTTTAGAGGAAAAGCAATAATTTTTTCCTAAAGTTGTTGGTGAGGAAGAGCAAAATGTAAAGGTTTCAGACATGAGATGTGCATAAAAAGGAATGAATGGGCAAAAAAGTAATAAAGTTCTTAAAACTCAAGCTTAAGTTTACAAACTGTGTTTCACTTAGAAAGAGGGAATAACCTGAGTTTAAAAAAAAAAAATACAAAAGAGAAAAAAAAACCTCTCATGATCACTGAAGTCTGTCTAGGATCTTTTAAAAGAAATTGCCCTTAGGACCTCCTGCAATTTACCCATATTCCCATCCAAAATTGAACAGCTGCCCTTGACCACATGTACTTGTTCCTGAGGATACTACATCTGGTTTTTTAAAGTGTTTTAACTCAAACATTAAGAAAAATGCTGTGTAAATAAAAAACATTGAGAAAAAATACCTCAGCATTTCTGATCTGAATTTTCTCACAGTCTTTTTATCTGTCAAAAGCTTTGATTTTTTTTCCTCAGCTATTTTATTTTCTGAGAAACATTATTAAAAATATCCAGTTACTAGAATTTCCATTGGACATTAAAACTGTCTTTCAAGCTGTCTCTCAATGACAAGATAAGATACATCCTGCTAAAGTTAAAACAGCTTTATGTTAAAATAAATCAAATGTTTTTTAAAAGTATCTTGTCTTTTAACATATTAGTCCCCAGCATCAGTTTTTGAAATCTGTATATCTTTGCTGAGGTCAGTTGAACCATACCAATTTATACCAAGTAAGGGAATTCTTTACTGTTTGAGAGAATAAAAAGTCTTTGGCCAGTTAAGTTAATTCATTTCAGCTTTTATAAAATTATATTAAACTTCCTAATACTTTATTTCATATAAGTCTGAGATTAATTTATACAAATGTGATCAATAAATATGAGAGCTTTTTACACTGTGACTTCACGATGCTGTAAGAATGTAACTGGGTAAATGAGAAATAATCTTTTTTGTAACTGCTTTGCAACTTTTACTTCTCTAGTGCTTTGTTGGCAAGCTCTTAAACATAATTTTGTTGAAAATTAAGCATATACATGAAATAATATACATTTGTATTGAAAGTTCATTTTGTTGGGTTTTTTTACTGTCTAGCTGACACTGCTTAGAACAGAATATATATCCTACAAGTGCAGCATATAGAGAATCTTGTCTGATTATCATTCACGGATTTGGCGTAATCTGGTTGGGGCTTAAAAATCTTAAGTCTTTAACTGGACTGATGTGAGGACTTCAGACGCTTGGAGGTGTACAATATATTTCTGGGTTTTGAGGCTTATAATAAGCATACAAGAACTTTCAGAACACTGTATTTAGCGAATGCATCACATATAAATTCTAAGGTGCAAAGTGTATGCATCTGTAGGTAATACATTTGACTCTGAATAGCCAGAGAGGTAATAAAATTATATTGTCATTAAAAATTGTATTTAAATGTTCCTGTAACCTCTACATCGTAGTTAAGATACAGTTTCAGGTGAGGGCTAACTCCACCACTGACCTTTTTGACATTCTGCAAAGCTTACTGTCAGCACTACAAGCTGCAAGGTAATGGAAACAAAACCCAAAACAACTCCCAAACCCATACTGGTTTATAACCACATGTAAGCTCAGCCATGTTATGTGATAAAGTGATCCAGCACATATTTTGCATCTGTAATTATTTCCCATCATTACCTACACAGCCTTTCTTACATATGAGCTGGTCGTACCCATATTTAAGAGGATGTTTCTTCCTTTTTGCTTTAGAATGGATGCCTTGTTGAAACCAACAGACAGAGGCAATTTAATAGTCTCTTAGAACTGTTTTCTCACTCAGGTTGTATGAACGCTCATTAAGACAGCAATCCCTCATTTTCACATAAATCACCTGTGTTATACCAGTGTAGGGCACACATGCAGATTTATGCGATCCATTTAAGTCACACTTTACCTAGCTGATGCTGATATGGTAAATGAATAAACCTTTTTCACTTGGAATAAGTATCGTTGGAATACTTTTCAGTGTGTCTGAACTTGACATTTATCTTTCTAAACACTGTGAAAACAATCATGTTGACATTAAATCTATTCAAATATAGCTGTGTGAAAAGTGTAGAAAAGATTTTCAGATTTCACCAGATTTTAAAAACACATTCTGAATCTCTGAAAGAGAAGTGGATTGCAAAGAGCCAGATACAGCTGCATTGCAAAGTATTTGAACTTTTTAAATTTCAAAGTGATCAGTTACACAAGGTTCAATTTTTCTTCACAGAAGACGAAGTTGTATACTACAGAGTCACAACAGAAACACTGAAATAGCCAAGCTACTCTTGTAGCATGTAGAGGGTAGTAAGAGAGTGATTTGAACTTAGTTTTTATTTCTGTGGGGATTTGACAGTCTTGTACCTGGTATGAATGGCACCCTTAAATACACGGATTGATTCAGGTGAGCTGGGGCTGAGTTTCAGGGGAAGAGGGAAGTTCATTAAGAGCAAGTTTGGATTAATTAATATGCTGAATTTCTCTCAATTACAATTTCATCAGCGACTTAAACTGATGTTCTTGGAGTGAAGAAACATATGCTAAAGAAGAACTTGTCACGCAGGATATCTATAATTAAAGAAGATCTTCAATGAAAGCATTTCACAACACCGCCATTAAGCTTTGTCATACCACAAAAAGAACATGAGCCTCTGTGTAGGGAAAAGTTAAACAATTGTCAGCTGAAAGGAGATGAGGGTTTTATTGAATACCTGTATTACTAATGCATGAAGAGGTACCCATGCAGAGCACAGCAGATACAATCATTGCTTTTAATCATTGTGAAATTTTTATTACCAATGGAACTACTAAACAAAAAGAGAGGGATAGATTTCCTTTACTGGTAGCCATAGTTTTATTTCAAGAGAAATCAGTGACCTAGGTCAACGAATTGTCACTGATCCTAGTACCAGGATCACCTCCAAGTGAACAGACAGGTAGGATTACTGTCTTGAAGACATTGCACATCGGGATATTCAAACCCCACTAGCCAGGGTCGCATAAAGGTTAAAGTATGGATAACCATTTCCAAATCTTCCCATTGCAAAGGAATAAATTTATTTGACAAGACAGTTACAAGAAAAGAGATGATGCACATTTATATAATTTTGAAAAGAATGTGTAATAACAAAGGAAAAAAATGCACATTACTCTAATTGGTTTGTGCTACCAATTACCAAAATGCGGTGTTATCATTTCCATACGCTTCATATTTAAGTTTTCACTGAGGCCACAATGATGGTATCTTGAGTCATAGTCCAACTATCCACATAACTGGAAAGAACTTTTTTGAAATTTCTGTTCAGCATAGGTTAGAGAAGACACTGCTGGATACTTTTGATCAAGAGGATAGTGTTAGTTCTTGAATTTTTGAAATACAAAAAAATCTGATTTTTTAAAGCCTATGAAGATACTTGAGTTCTTTCACCTAATAAGTTATTTCCATTCATAATAATAGATATTTTAATTTATACGTGTACACAACCAGAGCTCTCTAGGTATTTAGTATCCTTAAAATTGACGCCAAAGTGTGTTTGTGGGTGGGAAATAATTATTTCAGAGTTCCCAAGTTTAAGGCAATTACTAAAAATCCTCTCATCAGCAGAAGTTTAAAGAAAAAAAAAAATATTGCTCCCCCTTCTGAAAGACGTTGATTATTCAGTCACTATGAAATGGGGATCATTAACTCTTCCAGATAATAATTTTTTCTACTTTCCTCAAAATGGTTACATGTAATACTTAAATGGTTCATCATCATGGGCTTTTTAACTGTTCTAGAAGAACATTCTGCTGCAAGTCATGGTATTGAGATAGTGAAAGGTAGCTGACAGATAGAAGCTGGTATCAATATTAAATTTATTTAATACTCAGTGTAAAATTGTTGGTGGGGGTTTTTTTGGGTTTTTTGTTTGGTTTTTTTTTTTTGTTGGGGTTTGTTGTTTTTTTTTTTTGAGACAGGGTCCACACTGTTGCAAGTACCACTAAAGATATTACCTGCAAGGGTGGCCATAGCCAAAGGAGGAATCTACTGACCCTGGGTACTGGTGATTCCTATTTTAAGAACTTTGTTTTTCAGACCTTCATTTCTTTCACTAATCTAGTAAGTTCATAAAATAACTTTTAAAATATTAGACTTGAGTGCAATCCAGAACCTGTTTCTGCACATGCTGTGTGGTCAGGGCCTCTTCCATGAGCCTCATCTTTCATGATCTCGTAAAGAGATCATGTATCTTTGCTTGCAGGTACTGTTGAAACAATATCCCTTGGGAGTAAGAAGGGAGAACTTAGTGTTTTGAGCCCTTTATACTTGCACCTGGAAAACTTAGGTGAGAATACAGAGAACAGGCAAATCAAGATATATTTATTTGTTCACTCATTCATCTTTCTGAATCAACATCATTGCAAAGGGCAGGAAACATGCTTTCATTTGTGGATGGTTTTAATCTCTTCTAGGGTTTTCTCATTGGATCTTTGTCTGCTGCTGTTTCATTTACAGGTTTTCTCAAGTACCTTCAATTTCAAAGGGAAACCCACCTGATGTCCATTTGATATCCTCAAGTCTTGTGGTGTCAATAGAATTCATCTACTCCCATCCATACTACTTTGTATTTATACATTAAGCATGGCAGAATTCAGGCATGTCTCACTTTTCAGGGGCTAAATTGAAAAATCGTTTCTTTTAAAGGGTGGTATCACATACTTGAGGTAAATATTGTGAAAAGTCAACATGAAGCAGAATCACCGAGATGCTAAGTATTTCAGCTTTCTCAGGGATAAGGAATATGTCCATTAGAAACGTAAATTTCTCTCTCAAGTATCATCAAAAAGAAGCTGTTTAAAAGGCCAATGATCAAGCATAAACAGTGGCAAAGAAACAGGTAAGACATAAAATTCATTCAAAAGGTGAAGGAAGCAAAACCGTGAAGGCTTTTTCTTCACATATGGAGATTGGTAAAACCAGACATGGGTGCTATAAGGCTTAAAAAGTGTCCTGAATCAAACCAGAAGTTTGTCAATTTGAGCTTAAGCCAAACGACTAACCAATGAAGAGTAACAGATGCACCTGATGACAAAACATTCCAGTTCAAGGACATAGGAGTTCTCCCCAGTGACAGACAAAACTATTGATTGCACATTTACAGCTCAAACACTTTTTTTTTTTTTAGTTCTTTCTAGAATAACAACAGAATTTGAAGTCTATGAAGATCTTGAGGGTTTGGCTTCAATTCAAGGCCAAACAAAGGGCTCTGACTTTCACCACAGGCTGCAGAAGCATTTACGAGCTCTGTATTTGGATTTGTGCAAACTTGTTGGTCTTTCAAACTATCAAGAATTTTCAACATCTGGAGCACAAAATAGCACAGTATTTCCTTTTGTTTTCTGATGGAAAGATTTGGAGTACCAAAATCCAACTGAGAAAAGATTAACTGATAATTTGAATCCAGTTATATCTTGTGCATTATGAACTGAGAACCCAAATCACTGATAGTTGATCTAGTGAACCCATCACTAATTAATTTGCATGAAAACCATGTATTTTCTTTCCAGGTAGGAAAAAGAAAGACAAAAAGAGAAAACACCAAAACAGTTCACATTTCTTTTAATTTTTTTTTTGTTCACTTTTCCTTTTTTAATATTTCTTTTTATTTTTGTGGTAAAAAAGGTGATCTGCATGTACATAAAGACTGAAAGTGCTTTTCCTGCCCATATTCTTTCTTTTTTTTTATATTTTCCACTTTGTTTTTCCTGTTTTCAGTTTGTATGACTGATATTAATACAAAGGTTATGTAGTTTTTTAAAGTAAAAGTCACAAGAAAGACAAACATCTGTCACCAGCTTCACTAAGGAACAAGAATCTGGGCAGAGAGAATGTCCCACAGAGAAGCTGGCTTTTAACGCAGGAACTGAGGAGATGAAAAAGGCTGCCAGAGAAGACAAGTTGGAAAGAGTTGGACATGAGTCCTGCCTAGGACTGGAGCTGGAACTCCTGTAAGAGAAAGAGGAAAACTGTCTACTGCTCCTGGGAGTAGTACTCTACAGCAAGATCAGGTCTGTAGTGCTCAGGCACATTTGAGGGGGTTCACTTCAGACTAGCTCTGGTTTGTTGCCGCGGCCTGAACCCCCATCAGCAGCTGGAGTGCATTTGGGGTGTTCACAGGGTAAAATTTCCTGGTTTGTTTCATCTGAAAGCAAAGCTGGTTATATACTCTGAGATGGCTATGTTAATTGGGGAGAACTGAGAAACTGCCCTCGAAAGCACTTTGCTGATTCAAATGAAAACATTAATGTATGCTCATGGAGCTTGTACTTGAAGATGAGGAAAGTAGGTAGATTGAGTCATTGTCTCCCATCCGGAGTATAGAAGTACTGGTACTAAAAGGATTTCTCCTTCTTTATTTCCATTCAAACATTAACCATATCCTTTAAAGTTTCTTTTCCCTTTTTCTTCCCAAAGAAGTTTGACTATTACAGTCTACCTTCAGAGATGAGCAAACTTCCAGTTAGAGAGTTATGCTGTCCAGAGGACTGTGTAAATGGTGGTACTTCAAAAGGTAGACTAAAAGATTTGCTTTTTTTCCCCAATGATATTTCTTTGTGTTCTTCTGTAATCTCAGTGCACAACTATGTAACATGACATTAACTTTAATTTTTCTTACTCCCTAAAATGTTACCACTTGTGCAAATATTTTAATGTCTGTCATGCTGCAACTGAAATTCTTTCCTATTCTGTGCACTGCAATGCTGATGAAAACCTACAACAAAAGTACTATATATATTGTATGCGAGGGAATATAACAACTTTAGAGTCCCCTTAAGATACGATCCTATGTTCAAAGAAGTCAAACAAGAGTGAAACCTCCAGCTATTCACTGCTGAAGCCGCCTCTGCCCAGAATAAGCCTTCGGATGGACAGATACCATTTTGTGGAGGTTCTTCTAGAATGGAAAGAAATCATGACACATTATGGATAAAATCTTCATTTAAAATTACTGTGGCAGATTTGGTACCGCAGAAACAGTGGAAATACAGTAACAAATGGACAAACAATCTGTTATAAAATGCTCAGAAGTTATCGAAGGTCGGTAAAACTTTTTCTAAACTCCTGACTAAAATTATAGGTGACAAATTATCTTTGTTGGGGTTTTATTCCTTTTTGCTCGTTTCTTCTCAAATTATATTACATCATCAATTCTCTCCTAGTTATTCTTTGCATTGTTGCTCAAGTTCTGTGGGAGAACAAGTGCCAGCCCAGACAGAAGACGTTATTTAATGCATGAAAATAGCTTAAAAATGTTAGGATGTAGGTGTTTATTTATGTTCTTGGGTTTTCTGTGTATTTTCTTCTTTTGTAATAAAATATCATTATGGGATTTATTTCATTATTAATTTCTGAATTTCAAGTTTGGAAAAAGGTATTTTTTAAAAAAGATCCTTCAGAGATTTTTTCAAAAAATCATAACTTATGCAGTACGAAACCGATGTATTTTGAAAGAGAATGAAAGAGAGATATTTTTAATTTTTGCACAAGAAAATATTAGTCACTGCACATATCTTCTTGTAAAACTAGCCAGTTGAATCTAGAATTCAAGAAGGAACCTTAATTTGATATACGTGCACGTTCTGGTTTTTGACTTTGTAATCTCAATGCTTAAACATAGATCACTGAGGTTTTTGGGAACTAGGATTGTTGTTCATTTGTTCTCATATGAAATACACACGTATTTTAGATCTCCTGTTTTGTTTGTTTTCAGCTAGGATAAGGTTCAGCCATTTCTGTTTTCAGTACTTCTTGTGAGAAATCTATTAAATAATTTTCCCCTTTTTTTTATTAGACTGTAATACACAGATGTTTTCCATTGCTTCCTTCCTCTCTCTCTCTCTCTCCTCCTCTTCCCTCTATTGCCTTTTGTTTAATATTCCAAGGGCAAAGACAGTGATTAACAACCAGCACCTTGTCTGAGCTCCCATTTTCAAACACAGCAGGTCAAAAAAGCTGGTTTAGCTGGGCTGAGATATATGAAATTCTGGTCCCAGGTGAGTCTCTGCAGGCCACAGTAAATGAAGCCTTAGGGTGCACAGTATTTCTTAGATATACTTTGTGTGCCACTGATTTACATGACCCTTTCAAGCTTACTTTTTTTCAACATGCAGTAATATTTTCTCCTTATCCTAACATCCTACATTTCCATTCCCATCTTAAAAAACAGTAGCTTAAAAGTCTGAATTAAAAAAAAAAATCAACCTACCTGTAACACATACTTTCTAATTCTGATATTGAACAACCTTCTTAGAAATCTCAATCAATATTTTACCTTTTCATTTTGTGCATTGTTTATCTCATTTTTTTGCAGGATCTATTTCCAGAATAATTCCATGGGAAATCCAAAAATAATAGTGTGCCAGAATAAAATTGCCCGAAACAAAGTTCGCAAAGATTTAAATATCTATTAGCTTCCACACAAACCATTATATTTTCTGATTTATTATTTCACAACATATTATTGATACTAATAATGACGGCAACATTGTTTATTTTCATAGCCAAAGAACTCTTTTGATTTGAAAATTCCCAATTAAGCTTTCCATTGTTTCTCATCTAGTAATACTCCTTTTTAATGTGACTGGTTGCCTCTAAAGGCTTAACATTAATCTAAGGAGAGGGACTGCTGGACCACAAGTGTCTATAGAAATACCTACTGCTATGGATGTTTTGAAAACATTAAAAAAAAAAAAATTCTAGCAGAGATAAAATATGCTTTAAAGTCTTTTGTCATTTTCTTCCTTTGGCAAATATTAATTGAGAGCTAAAAAAATTAATTTATTTACAATACATGGCTCTTAAAAAAATATATCCTTACCAATGTATAGCAAATATGAAATACAGTGATCAATATACCAAGCAGTTTTAGTCACGCATATAAGTAGCTGAATAAATGGAGAAATCTTCTGTTTTCTTTTACTGAAATTGCTTGATCATAAATTGCGTTAAGTGACTGGTCTTAACTATTTTGCAATGCTCATTTCACTTTCTGGATCAGTATACTTCTGAGCACAAAATATTGGAGGGAAAGGGTTATATTCCTGCTCTGTCACCATAGTAAGTTCTAATGTCCTGGCACAAACCTAATTTTGTATTGAAAATCTGTAGTACACTATGTAAACAATTTGCCATAAGAGTTTTCAATTCAAATGTTTTCCTAAATAGTCATTGATTTTACCCTCTTAAAAAAAAAAACATGCATATTTTCCCTTTCAGTCTCTTCAAGTGCTTTTTCTACTTTTAAGTAGATAAACAAAAAATCCTATATTACTATGTGATATTCTCAAACAACATCAATGCCCAGGCATTACGTGCATCTGTGCTTACACTGAGCTCTCTTTGTCAATCTCTGGGCCCAGCACAAAGGATGATGACTCAATTTGACAACAGAATTTATTGAACTCCTCTTTGTCAGTACCACCATAGATATCTTTGCTCTGGAGCTTGAGAGGTTGCTGTGGAGCATGTATCCACAGAAAAATATACTGGAAGCCTCTTAACTTTGCTTAACCCCATATCTCTGGTGTATTCCGTGGATTCTCCTTAGGAAATTCTTCGTGCCATTCTTCGTGTTTGCGCAGACATGAGATTCTGGTTTGACAACTATCGTTTCTGATATCCATCAGGTATTCCTGTGCTGCTGACAGTTCGTATCATTTCGTCAAAAAAATATGCACTGCCAATGCACAATAAAGACACCATTTACATATGGAATGAGTATAGCAACTGAGATTTGTCTTTAGAAATGGGCAAAGAATGAGTGCAGGTGAGTGCAAAACCACTAATAATTCCTAGTGCTACCTGAAATTATTTTACCTTGAAATGCCACTCTGTCCAAAGTTAGACCTAAATGAAAATAGACAAGCAGTATTATGGTCTCCAAAGTCTCACCAGTTTCTCCATTTAGATATATCTCTCATTGGCTCCTTTCTTGGAGCCAATGCATATATAGCTGATGACTGAGAAGTCAGGAGTTCCAATAAAGTTAGCCAGATGTGATTGAGATTGATGGTCTTTAATAATATTGTCTTCTATGAAAACTACTGACAATTCTCACATCAACTGCAGATTCCAGATAGAGTTTTACACGGCTGTGAACCAAAATATATCAAAAACATTTACACCTTCCTGAGAAACTTTATATCTGATGTGAATTTAATGATGAATATTTGCTGTTAACAAAGAGATGGCCATGTTCTTCAGTCATTCCTATTCCCAGAAAGCATCACCAATGTCATCAGAATTTCCAAAATCAAGAAACAGTGAGTGGACACTGTCAGATAAGAAAATGTTATATACTTGTAACCGTAGCTTTTAAAATTATTCTTATTGTTCATTGAAAATAGTGTTTGGATTTTTTTATTTCTTGAAGATTGCAGGGAGTTTTCTCTTGTTTCTTTTTTGTTGGCTGTTGTTTTTCAGGGGAAGAGGGTTGTTGGGTTTTTTAAATTTAGATATTTATTTGCCTGCTGAATAGAGGAAGATTTGAAATAATTTTCTTACCACAGTGGGTAATTATCACATTTTGGGGAAGAAGTAGATTGGGAAGTGAATCAAGCATGTAGCTGCTTGTTCAAAATATTCTTAACTGAATAAGAAATAACATGAGTGAAGATATCTTTTGGCATCTCAGTTAATAGTTCTGACTGCACTAATGTGACAATGTAATATATTGTCTTTTTACAATGTAAATATCTTAATGTGCAACTTCTGGTAATTAGAATATCAACACGTAGAAACATGAATGGATTCACACAGCCTAGCAGATCTAAAAACAAACCCAGTTTTTAAGAATTAATAGTAAAATTATCAACATAAAATTAAATTTTCAGACTATTATGATGTTATTATGATGTATACAATGGCAGCGTGCCTATCGATAAGCAACATAAATTCATCTGTCTCTGAACTGAACCATGAATTTTATATGCACTGATTTCTTGGGATAAATACACCTTACAGTCTGTAAGGTTTTGTATGTCATGCTTTATACATAAGAAATAAATTTCCTACATCATCCTATCCACTCCACAAGGCAAAGGTAAACCTATAGTAAACTGTGTTACCCTGTTTTCCAGTGCTAGGCACTCCTTGCAGTATAAAGGAATATTTGCAAGTGGTCATGGGATTAATCACGACCTAATTATGGTGGCATCAATTAAATTTCTGCAACATACCTGCCTGACTGTCCAAATGCATAAAACTTAACTACTGCAACTGCAAGGTGAAATATTGTTGCTAAAACATCACTGAAACTTAGATAAAGCTGCTAAGATCATAGAATCATAGAATCATCTGGTTGGAAGAGACCTTTAAGATCATCAAGCCCAACTGTTAGTTGTTGGGTGATAATTTATTTCTATCGTCTAACTTGTTCACTAGAGTTCACTACCTGTTCACCCTAAATTGTGCAGCCTTCACCAATACTAAGAAAACCAATTTCTTGCTTCCATCTCCAGTGTTGTGGGGTTTTTTTGGTTTTTTGGGGTTTTTTTTGGCAAAATACCTACTAAGCAGTTTAAGCACATGCTGCAATTGTTTCTATTACCTGTACAATAGAATATTTATTAATATTAATGTTAATTTTAACTATATTTTCCCGAATTCCAACTTTTGCTTTCTAAAATAAATTAAGCAACAATAGAAGGTGAGTTTTATGACGGGACATAGACTGTGTCTCCTTTGTAATAGTCTGTTTTCAAAACTGTAGTTGCCCTTGCCAGGAATCAGATATTTTAGCAGCATGAGAAAAACAAAGCTAAAACATAGTCATACAAATTTCATAGCTATGTACATCATCTATTTTCTCCAGATAACTAATGTTAAGTATTGGTAAATTAATATCTTTGAAGGGTTCCAGGGGAGAGAAGGTACTACTCTTCTGCTCTTTAATGGGACCACTTAAGCGAGTTGTTGAAAACCAAGTGCAGATAATGGATTCTAACGTCACACAACCTGAGAGGAAAGGAGCATGCAATTTACACATTTTCTCTAGTGGTAGTATTGATTCTGTCCTGTAAACCAATGTGTCCCCACATAAGACAAACAAAAAATAGTTTGAACTGAGATGCACCAACCTGTCCAAAGCATATGTTTTCTGGAGGGTTAAAAAGGAAAAAAAAAAAAAGAGAGAGAGAGAGAGAGAGGGGGGGGAAAAAAACAACCTAGAAAAGCAAGGAGTGACATAGCTTTCTTTTTGTTTGGATAATGGTCCCATCTGTGAAAATATAGGGTGTGAAAATCATCAAAAGCATCCAAGAACTTTTGCAAGGTAGACAGAGAAATATGCTTTCATTCTGATAACCTTGAACTTTCAGAAAGACATAATAGAGAATAAATTAGATGGTGGGAAATATGGAAACAGTGAGAGAGCATTGGCTGGTGTTGTGGTTTAATCCTAGCTGGCAGCTAAGCCCCATACACCCACTCGCTCACTCCCTACCCCCCATGGGGGAGGGAATTGGAAAAAATAAAAATGCGAAAATTTATAGGTTGAGATAAAGACAGTTTAATAAGTAAAGCAAAAGCTGCACATGCAAGCAAATCAAAACAAAGAATTCATTCACCTCTTCCCATCAGCAGGCAGGTGTTCAGCCCCCTTCAGAACAGCAGGGCTCCATCACCACAACAGTTTACTTGGGAAGACAAAAACTGTCATCCTGAACATCCCCTCTTTTTCTTCTTATTCCTCCAGCTTTATAAGCTAGACATGACATCATATGGTATGGAATAACCCTTTGGTCAGTTGGAGTCAGCTGTCCTAGCTGTGTCCCCTCCCAGCTTCTTGTGCACCCTCAGCCTACTCGCTGGTGGCATGGGTTGAGGAGCAGAAAAGGCCCTGACTCTGTATAAGCACTGCTCAGCGGTAACTAAAACATCCGTGAATTATCAACACTGTTTTCAACACAAATCCAAAACACAGCCTTATGCTAGGAGAAAAAAGTTATCTCTATCCCAGCCAAACCAGTGTAGATGGATTTACAAGTACAGAGGTACCTGTGTGAGAAATCTCTTTCAGATAAAGGTCTTATTTCTGAGTAGCACTAGAGAAAGGCAAGTCTTATTCTCAGCCTTATTAACAAACTTTGTCAGCAAACTTGTCAAAATTAAATAAACAAATGTGAATTAAAACTCTGGAAGTTTTAATTTCTGGAAAACAGTAAGAAGAAATAATAAAACTCTTCTAAGTGCCTTAACAATAAGATGAGAAGCAACCTACACAGATTCATTAAGAACAAATCACGTCAAACCAATCTAATTTCTTTGTATAAAAAGTTACCAGGACTTGTGGATGAGGGGAAGAATGTCACACATGCTGACTTTAGTAAGGCTTTTGACATTGTTGCACATGACATTTTCGTAAGTAAGCCATGGAAATATAAACTAGATGATACTGTTGTTTGGTGAGCGTAACTGGTTAGAAAACCATACAGAGAGTAATTATCAGTGGCTCACTGTCAAACTGGAGAGATTTATCAAATTGGGCTCTTCAGGAGCCTGTCTTTAATTTAATATCATACAATATTTTCATTATAATGTTGTATGATAGCACAGACAGTAAGCCTATTAAATCTACAGATGACACCGAACTGGGATAGATGCGAAGACGCTGGAGGACAGGATTAGGATTTTAAATGGTCTTGTCAAACTAGAGGAAAAAAACCCACATGTTAACCAATAAGGGCAAATATAAAACTTTATACTCAGAACAATAAACTCAGCAAATCCATAATGGGAAATATCTGGTTGAAGAGCAGTATTGTCTCTGCTAGACCTATTTCTGTTTAAACAGGAAAACTGCCTTTGCCTAAGTACTGCTGCTCTTTCCCACTTCAGTATCTGTCTAATGAGACCAATCTGGCTTTCCCCAAACATCCACTGCTTATTTCCTTCTCTTTGTACAAAGTCCTTTGGAACAAGTTCCATGACCCAGAACTTTTCTCATTTATTCTTCTTTCTCATGTGCTATGCTCCTTGCTAAACAAGACTGCTTCTGAATATTCGGAGAATATTCCCTTGTTCCTACAGTCTTTGACTTTCTTCTCCATTCAGTACTAGTATTTTCATCTTCTACCTCCTGGTTCTCGCCAGCTTCTAAGATATATAAACAATAGCCCTTCTGCAAAGTACTTATTCTTCCTTTTCATCTTAGCTTTTCCCAGTCTTCACCTGCTTGTCTCTGGTTTCTCCACTTATCTTGGTGATCATATACATGAATTAGTTGCGCATCATGTGGATCTTTTTACAAACACTCGTATTTTCCAGGTCGTAAATAGGAAGAAGTGTTTAAATTGTACATTTCTTCCACCAATATTTTTGGTCCATTGCAAACTAATGAAGAGTATCGATATTTTGCCTGTAAGTAGTTTCTACTGGATAGTATAGATTCATACTTAACAAAAATTGCCTGAGATTTTTTGTTCCAAAATAATTTATAAGATTAATTCTTGATATTAGTATTATTTTTTCATCAGACACACATGTATCTAATTTGTATGTAAAGTTGTTAAAGGAAAAACCTCCAACATCAACAACTTTAGGAAAAATATTCTCACTCAGATAACTCTGCTGGGAAGACTGAAACCTAACTGAATACCTCAACTCGTATGAACATGTTCATTTAAATCAGACATGAATTAGTATCTGTGTGTTCCTTCTATAAAATCAAAAGTGAAGTAGGATTATTACATTGCATAGGTGGAAACAAATTTGTTAAACATGAGGTGTTTTTAATGTTGAGGATAAGAAAAAGTTTAGGACTACAAAGCATGTTTGTACCAATTCTTAGTTAATAAGATGAACTTCAGCTAGAATCTGCAACTTGCTCTTTTGGATATATATCCCTTCATATTCTGTGAAACTTGTGGACATCAGCTACTAATCACATGTTAAAACCTGTACTTAGAGACAGTTACTTTACACATTTTGAAATGTTAAGTTTTACTTCCTGATCATTTTAGAAATTGAATTAAAATTAATGTACAAGCTGTCTCTGGAAAGATATAGTATGCACGTTAAAAAATGAAAAGTCTTAACAAAACAGGTGAAAACATGGTTTAATAAACATGTCTTGAAAACTGGCATATAGCGAAAGATCTTCTCAAATATTGAAGGTTTTCAACGAAGCTTTTTAAAACATAAAAGCGAAGTCAACCAACCATGCATGCTTCATACAGATTCGGCTCTTACCATAAAAAATCTTTCAGAGTTTAGGATCTTTGCTGCTATCAGACCATTTTCATAATAAATGACATATTCCTAAAAAAAAAAAAACAACCAAAAAAACCCACATTTGAATGTTGCTGGCTTCTCAGACTCAAAAATAAAGCCAGAGGGGTATTGTGGTGGTATGAATCATAGGCAGCAGAAATAACCTTTCTATGGTGCCATCTACCTTGGATTCAGAAGATTATTATGAAAAACATTAATTGATAACATTGTGCATGTTTTGCTATTCCTTTTTGTATTACAGACAGCAGAGAGTAAATACCTCGAAGGCATTCTGTAATTTTGCTAGGAAAGCAATAAGAATGAAGGGAAAAGTGTACACTGACATTAAGCTGATTTTTTCTTTTTCTAGGAAGGGTCAAAAATATGCTTTAGAGTCAACCTCCCTAGTGTCACACCTTACTGGGCAGAGCAAGCTTAGAGCACACAAACTAGACTTATTTCAAATGAAACTAATTTGCAATATTCACGCCAAGAATGTATCTATCCTCCAGCTGCCAGTAGGTGCCCAGTCAAGAAGACAGACTAGTACCAGTCTGAAGTAATCTCCTGCCCCCTCAAAAACATCTGTATAACATGGCTCCTGAGTTCTTGACACTAATTGTTTCAAACCATGGGTCCATTCCTGCTTGGTAGCATAGTCCTAGGGCCACCTACCATAACTGGGAAAACTACTTCAGGCTCTGGGATTTTGAAATCCAGCTACTAAGTCCAAGACACCGCAGAGATCTTATTAGTGTAGCTCCCCTGTTCAGCTGAAGCCTTTTGAGACTCATATTGCTGGTGACTTTGTTCCCAGAGGTGGACATATACAAACCCACCAAGTCCTGACACCATGTGTTCATTGTGTTCATTACGTTCATGTTAAACAGCTTCAGCAGAGGAGAACTTAATCTGCAATAGCTGCTTATTTTCTGAATAGTATAGTCTATTTGTATGAGAAAAAACTTCTGTTTAGGTTCCTGCTTCAAATCAGAGAGAGGAGTGGTTAAAAAGTAGGTCTTCCAGGACCTAGATTTGTCTTCTAGGACACCTCACAAGCAATTTTGTCAGTATCAACTGTTACATTTGCTCTAGTCCAGTCAAAAACACAAGTGAAAACCTCATGAGGGAGCTCAGCTATAAATGCAAACTGAGCTGGGACAAAACGGTGTTGTCCACTTCAAGAAGCCAGAATATGCTGACTGAGGTTACTTCAGCAAAATAGAATATCTGACTTAGAATTTGTAATCAGGTAAGTCATATGATTGTTTCAACATTTGTATTATTGTATTATTAGATCTAATTAGGCAGAAAGAAAAAGATGTATTTCAAAAAGTAAACAGTTGCCAGCAAAAGAGAGGGAGAAAAGCGGCTGTGATCTTCCCTGCTTTGCTTAATGACACAGCAAAATAGCTGTGCAAGTTGGAATAGAGACCATATTTTCTAAACCATAACCCTGAAAATTTAATCAAAAAGTTATTTTTATTCTCTGTTTAAGTATAATTATCATTGACTGTGGAAAAACACTTTAACAAAATAGTTTGGGGAGTAATCAGTAAGGAAGAAAAGAAACTTGTAGTGAGTTTCTGAACTAATAAAAGGAAAAGTTTAATATATATGCTTGGAAAAAGTTTAATATATATGCTTGGAAAATATCTAGCACAGTTAAACAAGATCCATGTGAAATATATCCAACCACCAAAAAATGAAGGCAATTAGCAGCAATTATAGAACTTCTTTCCCAAAACTATGTATTGTAAATCCTTTTAATCAGGGAAAGCACTAATAACATCAAGCCATTGTGTGTCTGAACAGGAAACCTAGTATGTAAGAACACTTTGCTCTTAATTAACTTTTGGATACCACTTTCTGCAGATTACTATCAGCAGAGGTGCTGCATAGAGGAAACTACGTATTTTAGATTCCTCCTATTAAAGGATTAATTATATTTTTAAGTGCAATATGGTAATGAGAAGTAATGGTTGTTTGCTGGAGGTATACTGTACTTAATAGGTTGGTGGATTAAACAGTCCCTGCATTAAAAGGAATTATTGTATTTGTCGTAAATACCTTTGAGGATACATTTGCTTTCAACTGCTGGAGGAATTCTTTGATTCAAAACATGAAGGATTACAAGAAGGTGACAGGAGAGGTAGCCTGCATCTGTCAGGTGTGCTCCTGATCACAGGCCAAGAAAACTTACAAAGTAACCTGGGGCACATTACATTTAGAAACCGAGCCCTGTTATCAAAAATCAAAGAATCTGATGCAGTTGAGTGTTTTGTATTTGGAAAGGAGGGGGAAGAAGTAATGCATTTGGAATTTATTGTGTTCCTGTACTGGCTGCACTTTTTTTACTGTGCTCACGAACCCCTCAGTTAGAGGGCAACAGTGTTTATAACAATATCTGCTACTGTAATGTAAAAATGACACTGCAAAAGTTAAGTTCTCAGTTTTTTAACACAAGCCCCAAGCTATGACCACAAAGGGCAATTTAAGGAGGGGGAAAAAAAACAACCCACAAAACCCAAAAACAAATCAAGAAAAAAACCTGAAAGACCTATCAAGAGTGTATACTTTTCATCTGCTGCTTCAAGACTGGGTAGTTTCATATGAATGGTTTTTAATGATAATTTTGTAATAATCTGTTCTAACCCCACCCACCCTTTCATGTTGGATATGGTTGGTAATTGTGGAAGGGCATGGGTGGGGGCAAAATTGCTACTGCAATTTTGGATTAATTTAGTTTCTAGAAACTAAAGGCTTTCATTTTTAGCAAGTGTAGAAACTACAGTAAGCCTTTTCCTATAAAAGATGTAGACTTGATGTATTTCCTTTCAACTGTACTGCAGATACTGGGAGTTGTCATCCCTATAGGGCCGAGGACAGAGATAGTAGGGTTAAATGGGACTTAGCTTTGATTTGGATGAGTGAGGAGGACTGCACAAGAGGACAACCATATTATGTGATGAGTGTGCACACATACCAGTATAATGCCAAGGAGAAGAAGGGGATTCACAAACTTTAAAAGATTCCGTAAGAAGCAAGGAGAACAACAGATTTTTGATACTAACTGTGATTAAAGTTGGAACCACAGAGAAGGAAATGTAAAAAATCATAATGCAAGAGAAATGACGTTTAGATACTAGTAGAAGAATAAAAAAAGATATTATTCACAGTTACAGAAAACATATGCAGACATGTAAACAAAATTATTTAACTTAATTTAGGTTTGAATATTGGTGTATCACTTGTTGTAAGATAGTTTTCAAAACAACTTTTCAGGGGTCCTCTAGGTGTTGAAAGTAGCCGGCCGAGACCATCTGTCTCCTAAAGAGTTATAGGATGAAAAGAAATTAAAGAGGAATACTGCTGGAGAGAGTATGGATTTAGAAGAGCAACAGTGATCCCACAACCTTCTCCCTGAAAGAAATCTCTCCTCCATAGACCTGAGACCTGACTTCTATAGACCTGACTTCCTTTCCTGTTTCAAGAGATTCTTCAGCCCTCACACTTCATGACAGATGCCGTTTCCTGTCAAAAAGCTTAAGCTTCCCTTAAGTATGTTTAGACTTGAAAAACATCAAGAAAGCTACAGTTCTCTTTATTTGTTTTTTTATTTGATGGGGCCTTAAGGTGCCTTTCATGCTGAAATTAGCTTGTCAAAGAAAACAGACTGCAAGGCCCAAACAAAAAGTTTAATAGCTCTTGATGAATGACATTATTAAGTTTTTTCCCCAAAACTTCTAGATCTCTGTTAGATAGATGGATAAAAGAGTATCCAACTATTTTTCACTTGTCAGCTTCTCCTAAGATTTTTCCTACGAAGTTGGGAAAAAATATTGAAGCATAAAAATTTGATTTTGTTACAATACAAAGTTAAAAGTCCTATAGCTGTTTCTCTTCAAAATATACACATAGAATGCTACCATACTCCAAGATGTAATTTATGTATTACTGTTGTCTTGCATGGAAATGACTAGAATTGTGGATTCATAAGAAATGATGTTAATTAAAACTTATTGTTAATTACACGAAGGCCACTAGAACCAAATTCTTTAAAATTCTAACGGAAAGAAGCTGAAGTGATAAAAAGTCAGTGTAAGATACACTATGAGTGAATAAAAACTTATGACTGTATGATTTTAAAATGTAGGAATCGATAAAACACTGATACTGAAAGATCTAAGTAGAATTTCTTCTCTGAACTGTTGAGAAATAAACCATGTGCCAGGGTGCTAAGTTTGTTCCTCAGAGTGATTACTTTTTGTCATCTGAAAGTGTTAGCAATGAAAAGAAAGTCTAAGGTAATAAAAAAAAAGTCCAAAATTATTTATATTGACAGTCAAGGTCAGCCTGACAGGGTAAGTCAATTTTTCCGACTCTTAAGCCAGTGAGCCAAACAAAGACAAGTGACTCTGTTAAGATAGTTATTCCTGAACCCAATTAAAGACAATTCTGAGGTTCTTTCAGCTTATCCCATTATAACTTTCAGTAAACCACCACCTAATTTGTTTTTACTATAATCATTTGTGTAAATTCTAGCTCATAGACAATTAGTGTTCTCTATAGGAACTTAGATGAAATACTGGACTGGCTTTGAGGAAAAGCATTGCATAAAAGTTAAATGGCTTTGGGAATAAAGGAACTTTAAACATTAGATCTTTCTGAATCGATTCAGCAAGCCATAAAATCCCAACTAGCTAGTTTCGAAAAGAGCATGTCTCGTTTGCAATTTTTAGGGGCTTGAGAGTGTAACTAGTGGTAAATCTGATTATACTGAAAAGTCATTTGCAGTCTTTGAAATTAAATAATTGCTTTGGTCTGCAAAGTTGGGTATGCTTTGTTACAGTTTCAACACTAAAATATATTTATCTCTTTCAAATTCTTTGTGTTCTCCCTAGAAATCACAATTCGTTCTGTGCATTAGGTGGATAGATTCACAGTACTAAGTCTTAGGACATTTGTCTTCTCCTTAGTGTTGACATGGTCTATGAAAGGTTCCTCGGGACTTTTTTGAAGGTACCATCAGCAGAGAACACTTTCCCTTAGCCCACCTATATATTCACACCTCTTCTGCATTAGACATCAAACATTGCTATTTATTCATCTTCACCAGGGTGGCTGACTGATTTGGAGAGAATCCCTAGAAGAAGTCGTAGTTCAATCCAGGAAATCATTTACCTTTTCACCTTACTTGATCTAAAGCTTTATAAAGACAAATCAGTTTTGAAACCAGAGATTCAGAGGCATGACCTCCCAACAGAGATATGGGTCCTTGCCCATTTTGCCCTCTAACCTGTCTCTGATAATGATAAACCAGACGAGAGAGATACTTGACTTTGTTCACTTTTCACTTGGTTGCTTTCATCCAGCATCCCATAATCTGTGGTTTAAGGACATTATTTCTGATTGTCAGTTTACCTGTATGGAAATCAGATGCCCATACTTATCCTTCTCCAGAATGATCAGAAGATCCCTGAATGAGAGTTCAGGGAGTTATTTTTAAGGACTGGCCTCAACCCTGACACCTTCTTTTTCTGCAATAGTCAGTTCATTCTAAGAAATAGCTAGATCACATCAGTAGCTTTTATGTTTAAAATCCAAGTTCCATTTGAACACATTGATTAATTCCACTTATTCTAACAATGTTTTGTTATTCATATAACCAGTTTGCTCTAAAAACTCTTTGACCAGCTCTTTATTGTGAGAAAAAATAACCAAAACACATGGATATAGAAAATTGCCTGAACTCCATCTTAACGAAAGTCAATGCAGATGACTCGCTTGACCTTTATGCTGTAGTCTTACTGTCCTAAAGAAAATCAGGCCTCAGTCCAGGTGATCCTCTGTCTCTTCAGTTCAACAGGCCTTAAGGACAGTAAAGTCAAGTCAGTACTTCTTTGAATTCTTCTCTGTACTATCGGATTCCAGATCAGTGGAAATGTATTTTTCCCATTAATTCTTCCTTATCATCACACAAAGGATCATCTGTTCTTGTTCATATCCTAGAGCTGCATCAAATCACATGAATCTGATTCAGACTATAGCACGCAGCCTACATTCAGTTTAAAATGTAAATATCTAGAATTGTGAAATTAATTTCACCTCAGGTGAGCTCTTTGTGGACAAAAACTTGCAAAGAAAGCAACAGTTAAGACTTGCAGTTTAACTGTGGCTCTTCAAGGTGTGAAGACTGCACAGATTACACAACACACTAATACTAACTAGGAGTCTGTCTCTGGCATTAGATGAGGGAGGAGGCTTGAGAAGGTAGAGAGCAGCCATCATGTAGCCCTGGCTATGGGAGTAACAGGTGTGGTAAGTTGGTAGACTCAAGGATCAAAGTGCAGCCATACAGACTTTGCTACTCAAAGTGCATGCAATTTCCTCTTGCAAGGATTCTTGAGGATCAAGGCTTCCAAGAGTGGAGGTGCTTAACTTCGTCTTTTACACAGCTCTTCATCTGCAGTTGATGAGTTAAACCTAATCCACACCTATAAATAAGAGAGCTCTCAAAATTCCAGAGCTCTAATTGTCAAACGAGGAAGAGAATAATATTAAGTAAGAAATAGTTCTCAAAAAAAAAAAAAAAAAAACCAAAAAAAAAAAACCCATGTATTGAAGTAATTTACATCTGGCATCCCCTTTACAACTCAGGCTGAAGAAGAAAATCCAAACGAGCTACTAATTTGTCTGTTGCAAAATAGTGATATGCATGGTGACAGTACTAACAAAAAATGAACACATACTCACACTTGTAAGAACAGCTTATATTTATGTATTTTATGCATGATATGTATAAAAACTAATACCAGTGCAATAAAGTTATTATAGAAGTCCTTAAAATATATCCCCTTTTCTGAAGTGGAGGACTTCATATTGAGGCTGCTATTTTTCCAAGTAATAGAAATAAATTATCTTATACCAAAAAGCAGAGAAGATGAAAGTCTGTCATGCTGGCACTTATTTGAAAAGTAGCTAACAAGACATAAAAAAGTTTTAATAACCAGCCACAGAAAAAGCCACAGTAAGACACAAAGGTAATTTTTGAAACAGGTGTCTTCTCTGAGTTCTTGCACCCTGTCGCCTGTGCTGCTTCGTTTCATCTCCCTGGTATGCATTCTGATAGTATATCTTACATAGTCACTGGCAAATTTTAAAATAGTACATATTTAACAGCAGCTATTCAGTGTTTTGTTTTGCCCACCCATTGTTTAAGGCATGCTTCTCATTGTACACAAATACCTAAGCAACACTTAGACACTGAAATAGACTGTGGAAAGGCGAAGTGTGAATATTCAAAATGGTGAAGGCTAAAGCAGAAGATGCTGAAGCACTGGTAGGGCTGTGTCTGCAAAAAAGGAGATTTTGTGCTTAAGCCAGTACAGCTATCTGCATGCTCACCAGACCTGAGTCATCACAGTTATGATCCAGGCTCCAGTTTATTCATATTTTTTTCATCTACAATTGCATTTCACCAATGAAGGGGAGGAGGGAACTTAAAAACAGACAAACAAAAGTGCTACTCTATTTTCAAAATAAACTGTTCAATTATTAGGCTTGAAGGGATGATGTCCTTAAAAATACCTACCTGACTTTTTTTTTAAAATGTATGGATAATTAAGATGACAATGAAATATGTCACTTCTAGATAAATTAGATGCATTTTTTTGAGCCAAAACATACATATTACTTCCCGTCTTTATGTTCCCGTGAGAAAAATGAGAGAAAATCATTTCAGGTTTGTCCAAAATTGATTTATTCCACAATTTTTCAGGTCAGCCAATGAAGTGAAAAATCAATTCTTCACACAGCTTTAACTCAAGCGCTTCTTGAATATAGAATTATTAGTTTCTTCAAGAGCATTTTCTATGGCATTCCTTACCACATAAATTAATTTATCTTAATTTGGCATAGGTTAATTAATTTATCTTCACAATACTTTTGTAAAAGAATTGGAATTGCTATTTTGATTTCACACAAGAGAAGGTGACATATAGTTAGATTAGAGAACACGAATTGCACTTTTGGGTGCTCCCCACAATCACAATATAATTTTAGCTGTTGCGTAAAATAGAGAGTATAGACTATCTAAATGGTCAAAGCAGTCTTCCCACAGACTTCAGCTTCCTCCATGCTTCCATAGTGCTTTTGTGAACAAGATTGCAGGATTTCATATTGGACACGAGAGACAGGAATACAGTTAATTGTTACCTTTAAAAATTTTCCTTTAAAAGACCATCACACCAGAAACAGTTCAGAAGTGCAACAAAGCTAGAAACACTTAATAATAACACAATAAAAGAACGTATTTCCTTCTAAGAGTAAAATGTTCATACAGTGTTGGATTCTGCCATGTTCCAATAGAAGTGAGGCCACAGTCTTCTACTACACTGCTCTGCTACAAGCTGTTAAAAGCTGCTGCCGGAAATAAAAGACTAAACAATGAGGAATATGGAATGAGACCATACCTCTTTAGATCTTGAAGACTACAATGATAAGGATAAATAATATGTTTGAAAAACTATCTGCACCCCGATACAACTGTGATATTCCACTGACAGTAATGCAGGTTCAATGACATGCCAAAAATGGCCTATATTGTTCATCTCCATTCACACTTTTCAGATACTTCCGTGGCATACTTCAGATACAAAACAGCAAGCCACTTAAAATCATGTGGGCAAAAATCCTGTGTCTTTGTATCCACCATTAAAGTGAAACTAAACTTTGTGATTTGTCTGCCTGAACATCTTCCTTAAGTCTCATTACAGGGCAAAGTAAAGTGATTTTCATTTCTGGGATGTGATTAAACTCACATTCATGTGCTGATTGAGGTTTATATAGACTTCAGAGCTAGCAGGCTAGTGCTACAGTACTACGCTCTGTGAGACCATTAAATTTAATCCTTCCTTCAGACTCACTCCAGGGGTGATTTCAATTAAATTTGTTCAAAATCTATCAGTTTTCTGCATGTAGGCATAAATGATTCAAAGGCACTTACGTAGTCATGGAACAGAATGTGTTAAAGGGTATATATTATTGTTACAACTTTTCGCAGGTTTTTCATAAGTTTACGTAATAGGAGATTCTACTATTCAAAACTCTTGTCCTCCGCATTAAATGCCTTTGATGTTCATTTGGAAGTAAAATTTTATTTTTCTACACGAATTTTCAAAATATCCCTTAGCTGTCAAAATTGCCCTTTTCTTTGGCATGCTGGTACAGCTATTTCCTAGAAGAAACATGATGGCTTTTAGCTTACTAATGATTTGTCCACTGCTATAGAACGTTGTTGATTCTGATGTAATTTTCAGGAGACGTGATGGAGTCTGTGCATGGAATTCATCATCATTTTTTTATTTTCTTAATTATCATCATGGGGGGTGTGCTTTTACACTGAACAAATACATTAGTGGTGAGAAGACGAACAAGTAAAACAACAGAAGCATCTCAGAGATAACATTAGATAAGAGGGTAAGCACTTAGTTCACAATAAATGTGTTTGCTCTTATCTATCTACAAGAACCTATTAGACATCTTTGTGCCCTGAAGAATTTATCGCAGGAACCTATTGGGTATGGTCTTTGCTTCTAAATGTGCATCTATACCTGAAAGTATTGCTTGTGTGCTTACCTATATGTCCATTTAGGGACAACATCTTAATCTATTTCATAAAAAGAATGTGTTAAGTCTTCCTTTGATTTGGTAGTTTCTCAAGTCTGCCAAGTGGAAAAAACAGAAAGGAAACTAAGTTATTATTATGTGCAATTTTCTGAGTAAATAGCTTCTGCAGACTATGCAAGTTAACTGTTTTAGCAGGAAGAGGAGAAAGACGATCAAGTTGGTAGAAAAAACATACTCCTTCCAAAATGTATTTGTGCATCTTTGGATGTAGCCGAAGGCTCAGTTGTTAGCAAGCCGTAAGGATTAAACATTACATTGTACTCATCACCTGCTGGATTCTGCAACTCTTCCTCCTACAGAATAGCGCTTACTCAATAGCTAACCAACCCACTTCAATAAAACTGCTTATTAAATAAACTATCATTCAGACTGAGTAGGAGTGGCAGACGGGATTAGCATAGTAAGCATTCTGTTTGAATTACCTGCTATAATTCAATCTTTTTATGCTTTTGTTCTGATTTCTTTTCATCATTATAAACTCAAGGAGAACACAGAGCCTTTCTTAAATTGTTCAGTATAGCTTTCTTCCAAATAAACTGTATTTTCAAGATGACATCAGATGACATCTTCTTCATCACAAAATGTAAGGGCCATAAACCACTGTGCATGATCTGACTAGCTAAAGCTGACTTCTTGGGGACACTTTCTCTACTCCCTCCACCAGGGAGCAGGGCAGGATAGTGGCTTCAGATAGTTAAGTGACTCCTCCCTAATGCTGCCAGGGCAGTCACAGAAAATTATCCTGCATTCATCTATTAACCTAACCTGAAACACAATCGCAAAAAAAACCCCAAAAAAACAAAAAAACAAAAAAAACAAAACCTGAAAAAGCAGCATTAATAGAAACAATAAAATTTAAGCTAGTGTATATCAAGGTTAAGTAGAAATCACCACTTTGCTCTGTTGTCTAGAAACTAGAACTTCTACACTACTCAATTCACCATATCGTTTTACTTATTTCATGCAGTAATTCCTGCAGAAGACTACTGATGTTAGTACTCTGGCTTTTAGTCTGCAGCAGACACAGCTACAGTTCTTTATTTTCATTAATTTGGTCTTGGCTGACATTACAGAAAAAGTACAGCTACACATAATTTGTTTGTACAGTGACTAGCATCACGGAGTCTTGGCCCATGACTTGAGCTTCTAAGAATGACAGTAATGAAGATGATTCCCAAAGGAAGGTCTGCTTGGCAACTTTCAGATCTGAGACAATAAATTTTTCTGCCTTCTTTGGAGACAGAAACTATAGGGAAAATGGTTGGTGCAACTGCTGCACATTTTTTATATATAGCTGAGATGTTTCCTGGAATTAGCCCAGAGAAATATTTCATGGCCTGATCATTACTTACAAGCTAAAAAAAAAGTAAGCCAGTGTCTTAAATAAACGCTTTTTGATCTTTACCTAAATCACATTCTAAATCATCTGACAATTAAACCTAATGATTTCTTTTACCTTCGGATGTTTTAATAGTTTGGATTAAAAGAGCCTTTAATATTTTTAACCCCTAATTTTTTTGACTAGACACTCGAAAAAAAGTATCTGAGGCAGCTATTAATTTTCCCATTCAGACTCTTTATCTATTAATTATGACCTCAGTTTCACAATTTATGACAAAAATAGCTTGATAAAAACCACAATTCAGAAAAAAGTATTTAACCTGAAATTGGGAGGAAGCTTTGTCTGTGTAAATTATGAAAATTCTCGCATCTTAACTTTTTAATAAAATAAATTAAAAAGTGAACATTAACATTAGAAAGTGGTTTAAATATTTTACAGGAGAAAAAAGTTATTTCTAAGAACTTTTTGGCAAGTGTTTTTCATTAACATTTGAAATGAAGTTCTAGTAATTTTTAACTTACAAATTTCAAAGAAATTGAATGTTTAAACCTATGAGAAGTAGAATTTTGTTTTCAGGTCATATTTGCAAAATGCATGAGGTTTAAAGCCCCACGGTGTATTAACACCCGAGAGGTGCTTTGTGTTGTCACAAGATGTAAGACTTATATGAGAGCCCTGTGTTAACTCTCCTCTGCTTCTGTGCACTGAAGCTAAACAAATTAGGTATTTCACAGAGTAGATTAGTAGAGCCCTTGATTTTAATACCTTAGTATGTAAATGCTAATACTAGAACTCTTAAATAAGGTAAGCAGGAGGAGAAGTAAATCTTAAAGGGAAAAATAGTTGTCCCCGCATCCCCACAGGTAAACCCCTCTGCAATTTCAACATGTTAATTTACATTTTTATTTTTCTGATAAGAGAAGAAAGAAATTCAAATACTTTAGCAAGAAAACAATTTAAACTAATCAATCTAAGATTAGAAGTAAAGGAAAAAAAAAATAAAACCAACCAACTCTGTTTTATGCTGCATGTATATAGTTTCATAAATGTACCTGGGCCTTCATAGAGCATTAAGTCCTTGCCTCAGAGAGTTCACAGTTAAAGAAAACAGTTTACATATCCACTTACTATGGCACATGGTGAATCACAACCTGCCATAACTCCACCTGTATCACTCCTTCTTAACAGCCCACTTTGAAGAATCACATTCTAAGGCTGGTTTAATGTATTGTGTCAGGAGTACTCGCACAGTTCACTACAGAGCGGTTGCACAATTGTTCCTGAATATCCAACATAAAATGAATATAATGTGCTGAAGCACTGGATTCACATCAATGGCAATTCTCAGATACATTTTATACATATTTTTTCTTTCATTATTCATTATTATTGTTAGAATTTTAAAAAGCAAATTCGAACTGAAAAAATCGAGACCATATTCCAGTCAGCACTGTATTTTCTACAAAAGCCTGTACTGTTACTACAAAAACCTGTCATAACTGGCACCAAAAATTTCTTTGCAAATGCAAACAATTACACTACTTGGTTTAACCAACCATTTTTTTTTTTTCCAAGGGGAAAAGAAGAATTTTTATTAAATGAAATTTACTGAAATTTGCTTAAATTTAATTTACTTACCTCATTTAAATTTAATTTACTTACCTCATTTACCTATTTTCAAATATCTAAATGTCACTATTTTTCCTTGAAGCAAGGAAAAACATTTCCCTCTCTTAAGCTACCTCCATCTTAAATCTTCTGGAAGTCTCTTAACACATAACAGGCATTTGTACTGCCCCCCTCTATTGAAAATCACAAGATGCTGAAGAGAACGCTTATTGCATGCAGCCTCACGAAATAATTGCAGCAAAGATGAGTGCAATAAAACAGTGCTTGATGCAGACACCAGAACACAGACTTTAAGTGTCTAGTCAGAGAAGACAGAGGGAAACTCCCTTCTGAAGGGAAGAGAAGGCTCAATATGCAGACCGGACCCACTTCTTAGGGAAGTTTACTGCCTCCCTGGGGCCTGGGTTAAAGATACAATGAGACATCTTCCTAGCATGGTACAGCCCTAGGATTACTATCCATTATTGATTTTTCAGGTAAGCAGCAATGAAGTTGCAATGAGAAGTCCAAGGGCAAACAAAAGAGTCTTCAGGGCCTTGGGATGATTGATTAAGGGATCAGGAGCACAAGGAGTGTTCTCTACTCTTCCAGTTGCAGGGAATGGTGAGGGAAGAAACAAGAAGAGCCAACAGATCAATACCTGGCTCCAAGCCTGGTGTCACTGGCAGAATTTTGGTTTTTTTGATCATGGGGTGGTTTACATGACACCAGCCCTGCTGGCAACAGACAGGGTACACCTGTCTCAAAGAGTGAAATGGATCTTTGCACAGGAGTTGTCAGGGCTCATTGAAAGAGCTTTGAACTAGATTTAAAGGCGGAAAGGTTTAAAACTAGGCTCACTAGAGTGGGGGCAGCACACCAATGCTTGAGGGATGGTGTGCTAGCAAGGTCCTTTGGTCTGCCATCTCAGGGAAGGGAGGGGATGGAGATCCATGCTGCAGCAGCTAAGACCTAAGTGTTATTGATGTGTTAGAAACCACAGAAGAGCCTGGAAATGGTTATGTAGGAATTAGGGCTTCTCTCCCCAAAACTGGTAGTATCAATAGCCTGACTGAAGTGCATCTACACCAATGCATGTAACATGGGCAATAAACAGGAGGAGCTGGAAGCCTATGGAAAACTAATATAATTCCCATCATGTAAACATGGTGGGATGACTCGCACAACTGGAGTGCGGCAATGGATGGCTATAAACTCATCAGAAAGGATAAGCATGGAAGGAGAGGCAGGAGAGCCCTGTATTTGAGAGATTTGATTCTCTAGAGCTTAGTGATGATGGTGATAGAGTTGAGTGTTTGTGGGTAAGAAACAGGGGGAAAGCCAACAAGGCAGAAATCAGGGCAGGAGTCTGTTATAGACCACTGAACCAGGATGAAGAGGCAGATGAAATATTCTAAAAGCAGCTGGCAAAAGTCTCACAATCGCTAGCCCTTGTTCTCATGGGGGACTTCAATTTACCAGATGTCTGCTGAAAATACAATACAACAGAAACAATCTAGGCAGTTCCTCGAGTGTGTGAAAGTTAACTTCCTGAGACAGTTGGTAAGTGAACTAACTAGGGAATGTGCCCTGTTGGACTCATTGTTTGTGAACAGAGAAGGACTTGGGGTTAACGTAATAGTTGGATAGAGTTTTTTATCCTTGGAGAACTAAGGAGGGGGATCGACAGAACTGCCACCTGGGACTTCTGGAGGGCAGACTTCGGCCTGTTTAGGAGCCTGGTTGGCAGAGTCCCTTGGGAGGCAGCCCTGAAGGGCAAAGGAGTCCAGGAAAGGTGGACATTTTTCAAAAAGGAGAATAGGAGAGTTTATGACCTTTGGAAGAAGGTCAGGTAACTCAGGAGGACTACAAGGATGTCATGATGTTATGCAGGGAGAAAATTAGAAAGGCCAAATCCCACTACAGCTACAAAAGACAAAAATGTTTCTATAAATACATTAGCAACAAAAGAACGGCTATGGAGAATCTCTAACCTGACTGGATGCAGGGAGAAACCACAGTGACCAAGGATGAGGAAAAGGCTGAGGTACTTAATGCCTTCTTTGCCTCAGTCTTTAATAGTAACACCAGTTGTTCTCTGAATGCCCAGACCCTTGAGATGGACAAGAGGGACAAGTAAGTGAATGAAGCCCCCATAATCCAAGAGGAAATGGTCAGTGAACTATTGCACCACTTAAATGCACACAAGTCTATGGGGCTAGATGGGATCCACCCAAGGGTATTGAGGGAGCTGGCAGAAGGGCTCACCAAGCCACTTTCCATCATTTATCAGCAGTCTTGGCTAAACCAGGGAGGTCCCACTCGACTGGAGTTTGGCAAATGTGATGCCCGTTTATAAGAAGGGCTGGAAGGAGGATCCAGGGAACTACAGGCCTGTCAGTCTGACCTTGGTACTGGGGAAGGTTATGGAACAGATCATCTTGAGTGCCATCACACAGCACATAAAAGACAACCAGATGATCAGGCCCAGACAGCATGGGTTTATGAAAGGCAGGTCCTGCTTGACTAACCTGATCTCCTTCTATGACAAAGTGAACCACTTAGCGGGTGAGAGAAGGGCTGTGGACATTGTCTACCTAGACATTAATATAGCCTTTGACACTGCTTCCCACAGCATTCTCCTGGACAAACTGGCGGCTCATGGCTTGGATGAGTGCACTCTTTGCTGGATAAAAAACTGGCTGGATGGCCAGGCCCAGAGAGTAGTGGTGAATGGAGTTCAATCCAGTTGGTGTCCAGTCACCGGTGGTGTTCCCCAGGGATTGGTATTGGGGCCTGTCCTCTTCAATATGTTTATTGATGATCTGGATGGGGGGACTGAGGGCACCCTCAGTAAGTCTGTAGATGATATGAGGTTAGGCGGGAGCGTTGATCTGCTTGAAGGTCAGGAGGATCTGGACAGGCTGTATCAATGGGCCAAGGCCAATGGTATGAGGTTCCACAAGGCCAAGTGCCAGGTCCTGCACTTGGGTCACAACAACCCCATGCAACGCTACAGGCTTGGGGAGGAGTGGCTGGAAAGCTGCCCAGCAGAAAAGGACCTGAGGGTGTTGGTCCAATGCCGGCTGAATATGAGCCAGCAGTGTGCCCAGGTGGCCAAGAAGGCCAACAGCATCCTGGCTTGTATCAGCAATAGTGTGGCCAGCAGGAGGAGGGAAGTGATTGTTCCCCTGTACTCAGCACTAGTGAGGCCACACCTTGAGTACTGTGTCCAGTTTTGGCCCCTCACTGCAAGATGGACACTGAGGTACTGGAGTGTGTCCAAAGAAGGACATCGAAGCTGGTAAAGGGTCTAGAGCACAAGTCTTAATAGAAGAGGCTGAGGGAACTGGGATTGTTTAGTTTGGAGAAAAGAAGGCTCAGAGGAGACCTTATCACTCTCTACAACTACCTGAAAAAAGGTTGTAGCAAGGTGGATATTAGTCTCTTGTCCCAAGTGACAAGGAATAGGACAAGAGGAAATGGCCTCAAGTTGCACCAGGGGAGGTTTAGGCTGGCTATTAGGAAAATGTTTTTTCACCAAAAGGGTTGTCAAGCATTGGAAATGGCTGCCCAGGGAAGTGATAGAGTTACCATCCCTGGATGTGTTTAAAATTGTGGCACTTAGGGACATGGTTTAATGGTGGACTTGGCAGTGCTGGGTTAACCATTGGATTCAATGGTCTTGAAAGTCTTTTCCAACCTGAACATTTCTACGATTCTATGTAAAGTGCAAAATACGACAAGCAAATTAAATAATATATGTTACTCTTGGAAAGAAAAAGAATTTGTTTCATGCCTTTGCAATTAGTCAACAAAATAACTTTAAACCACTTCCCTTTATCCCAAGTCTTCATAACAGGATTTATATAAGAACTTAGTTAAGGATGTAATTTGCTGTTCTATCAGAAATTATTAACTATCTAGAGAAGTTGAGAGATGGTAAAATAGAGTAAGAGCTGTAAGGCTGATAGCAATAGATTTTGCTGACAGGGAAATTACTGGATTGAATGTTGACATCCAAAGGCTAGCCTTCTGGTTGAGTTGCTCAGATATTCTATAAATGGTTTTGGTAAAAATATTGGTTTGTTACTGAAACAGCTGGTGGTATAAATGACAAAACATTGGATTACAAAGGATGATCTCTCTGTTAGTATAGCACTTGCATTGATCAGTTCTCCTCCCTGGCAAATCCAGAAGACTGAAGAGCAATGGAAAAAGGATGACAATCCAATGCTCATAAGGCATGAGACTCACCCTTAGGGAGTAATAAGAATACATGTTACAGACAAAGGAGCTATCAAGTTCTAAGCAAGTGAGGAAGAAGACAACCAGTGCTTGTTTACCTATGATGACATGTTTTCATGTTTGGGAAAAATAAAAGGAGAAAAAGTAGATGTATTCTGGAACAGGTGGACGTTAATGCACTATGGAGGACTCATCTGAAATACAGTTATCTATTCATGCCACGCACATTCAGGAGAGCTGAATTCAAGCCAGAACACATAATGCACAATGATGAGGAGACTCAAACCCTACATTGTGGCAGACAAGAGAGCTGGGGCTATTGTCCTAGCAAAGGAAGGGCTGAACAGGCAAGTAACTCACTCAAAGGACTATTATCAAGTAGTAGAAATTTAGGGAGGGAAAGACTGACAAGAAAAAAAAAGACCAAAGGTAATAACCACTCATGAAAAAAGTGTGGGCTGAAATTATCAGATGGTGCTTTGCGGTCAGAGAAGAAAGGTTCTGAAAAAGTCTTCCAACAGTAGAGAAGACGTAAACAAATCCTGGCCAGATGTAAGACCTGCAGACTGTAGCTGCTTACACTACTGCTTTAACCATGTTAGACGGAAGCTTTCTCCTTCCTTCTGTGATGTTAGGGATTGAAAGGTAAATTTTTCTGCCTCAAAGTTTTAACTTGCATGATAAAAGTTATTAAAACTACCCAAACGAAACGGTAACGTCCTGCTTTTGCAAAACTGCTTCTAATACAGATGTTTCCTACAGGGAAGTCCAGCTCCATGGTTGCATCATAGCATGGGGAACTTTTGGGCAAAGTTATGGGAGCATGTCACTACTTATACATGCTATTGCAAGAAATTCAATCCTCGTTCCAAAGAAATTAGATGTGTCTTTTCCTCATCTCATCTAAACCTTCTGTGACAGCAGCTCTGAGAAATTTTATCTATCTTCAATACTTGAGAAAGCTGGAAGGTTGATGACTCTGCTGAAATTCGAATGTGGATATTTCAGGCATTCAATTTACGGTTTTGCAGAACACAGTTTTATAAAGAACGGCATACTTTTCCATTGCCTTTGGCACACAAAACACAACAACAGCAACTCTTAAAAAAAAAAAAAAAATTAGTGTATAATGACTCAACGGTTTCATTACCAGAACAATTTTAGACTATGGGAGGTCAAAAATCAGACATATGTTGAGTCAAAAAATTTCTTCAGTCTCACAGGTGATCAGTGAGAGTTGAGAAGTCTTCATACTCCATTGAAGATGCATCTGACATTACTGTGTTACTAGTGATGTCAAGCATAGTCCCCTCTGGTTTGTTTTTCCTGTCACTTCCTGCACAGGAGCCAGAAAATTTAACCACTCAGGGGACAGGCTTGGCAGATGAATAACCCAGATGCCAGTTTACAGGTTTTACTTTTCCAGCAGTGGCGTCTTTGGTTAGCTTTTGACCAATTTTTATTGCAGATTTTGTCAAGCTGCTATGTAGCCAGCCTGTTACAGGGGTATCCTGTGCTTCTGGAACAAGTTCCTTCAAAGCCATTTCTAATATTTTTAAAATATGATTAATGTTATGCAACATGTGTAGCTGTTGTTTTGTTCATAAGTGGAAGATGGACATCATTGCATACAAACTAGATATCATAAAATACAGTCATTAAAAGAATAAGTGATTATTGCTTACGTGGAACTAAGACATGTTTGATGTCTTGTGTCATAACAGCTGCTGCCTATGTAATGTAATCTATTGCTTTTGGTGTTCACTTAAAAGATTTGAAGTAAAAAAACCAAAACCTAAATGCAGTCATGAATTACTGAGCTATCCTTCCATGAATCAGTCCTTTGCCTTCTCTCTGTCTTATATAGGAGAGTAAGTTTTGTGCATCTGTTATTGTTCCACTCATACAGCCACCATCTTGATGTAATATTTCTGCAAGCTGAAAACAAACTCCTCCAGCTCTCCAATTCATGAATTTTATTACTTTTATTGCTTTTATTACCTTTATTACTACTTGAGCCAACAAGAGAATTAAAGACACTTGAAGGGAAGGCCTGAATGCAGGCTTTATATGACTGCATGAAATTCCCAATTGTGAGTATGGCTAAGACTCAGTGTCCTGGATAGACCATTGGTTCCCCTGAGACTGAACGTTACTGATGAGCTCAGAGAGGATAATGAACCATTGCTGGCACTGCCTGAGTGACAAGGGCTGATCAAAACAGGTAACTCTGTGCCTGGTACCACATGTGTTGTGCTTCCTAACATGCTGGAGGAGGGTCTCACAAAATGTCCAGCCTTTAGTCAACAGTAAGGCTCCATCCAACTGTGCATTACTAAAAAGAGCTTAGCATGCTTTCACCAGCTTACAGTTACTATCACAGAACTGTTTTTGTGGGGGTTTTATACAAGGCTAATACTTTGATATATCTACAGCCCAGAGTAAATGTACATATGTTTGTCTACATTATCAGGGCGAGGGTTTATTCTAGAGCTCTGGTTTTGTTTAACTGAAGAAGTATTTCTTTGAATCATTGACTAAACATGTATTAGCAACGGCATTTATAGTTCTTATACTTTTACAAGTACAGCAGTCAAACATCTTTTGTTCTTTCTAGGTTAAGATACCCTGAGCTATATGACTAATACGAAAACAAATTGACTACCCCTTCGGACACCCATAAAACAGACCTTGGCACAGGATTTCTATCAGTTACAGCAGCACCACTGAGATGAGCATCTCTCTCTCCATATAGAAATTACAATCATCTCATATAGACTTTAAAATTAATTTACTTTAAAAATTCTTCTCCTATATATTTGGATATAAATATATATTAATAATCCTTTTTTTCCTCTCTGAATTATAAGTATCTTCAAAAATATTTGTTTTTATTAAAATATAATCTTCTAAATCACATTCCTTTTTTCTGTTCTTATGATGTTTACTTAGGCTCATGCTTTCATCATAATCTAATCTATCATATTTCAGCGGGTTTTGCTTGTCATTCAGACTTCTCCATTGTCCCGCCAGCATTTAGAACAACTGAAATGGAGCACCATTAATAATATGTTCTTGCTAAAGTGTTGGTTTTAAAAATTTGTGGCAATATTGCATATTAATTCTATGTATAATTGTCAGACAGATTATAAAATTGCTTCAGTAAACCAAAGATTAAGTGGTCTATATTGACGGTTATGTCTCAGAACTCAGCTGAACCATCATTCTTTTTGAAATGAAGGAGAATGCGATTGTTTTCTTATTCTTTTTCTTGGTCTAAAACTTACCATTGTGTGTTTTTAAACATATTGGGGAGCAACTAAGTGAGCACCTCTACCAGTCCAACAACTCTAGGTCATTATATCACTGTTGGGAACACTGTTTTAACTCTCCATGACCCTTATAGCTTAAGTTTTTTTGCAGGCATTAGTGAATTAACCATTGTAATGCATCAGGGATGTCTTTATTTTGCAAAAGAGGAAAATGAAGCACAGTTAAGTTAAACTAATTATTTGAATTCAAGCAACTTTCCATCAGGATCCAGGCTACAGCTTCACAGCAGCCTTGTGCTTTGTCTAGAAGACATTTTCTCTCAGAGTGATGAATGAAAGTGAACCGTAGAGAAGATGAATGACAAATGATTGCTTCATAGTTTAAAAGTATGCAACTAGAAATTATCTGATCTGGACAGAAATATTCAAATAATGCACCACCTCAAATATGAATCATTCAGTTACACACTCTAAGAGCTGGTGAGCTCGTAAGTATAGTGTAGGTTTCCCCAACTGTTTTGGACACCGGGCATCCTGCCCTACTTGACACCTTACATGATAATACAGGGAAACATCAGATGAGCGGGATGAAACAGTTTGATTTTAAATTCTCTTACCTCCCTAAACTACCATAGAAAGATCAACACATTGTAAACCATCTTATAACAAACAGTGAGACAAATACTTAAATACAACAAATATATTTGCTGGTACTTTGCCATGGAAACAGATACACATTGTTAATTCACATTTTCTCGTGGTATGTGAATGGTAGGAGACAAAACCAAAAGTGATCCAAGATATTGATCTTGTCCACAGTGGTGAACTTCAGCCATGTACAAGCCCAGTTCTGCTGGCTGGAAAGTCTCAAAGCCACAGCATAACATAGTCCCTGCACACATAAGGCCGCTGTGATAACTGCAAAGACAGGATTAGCTGTTTGTGCAAAAAGTGGTGTTCATGCTATGTGTTCTCCAGATTTCCCTGAAATTGTGCTTTGATAATCAAGTGCAGCTCTTGGATAGCTTGCTGAAATACTGCCACTTCACAATGACATGTGTGACCCTCCACCTGAAACAGCTTCTCAAAGAAATACCAAGAATCAAGGAAATACAAAGAACCAGACTTAGTTTATTGCAAGTGGTTTGTTTTTGCCAGTGGTTTATTATCCTCAGTCTGACATTCTCCAGAAGCCTGTGGAGTGCTGCTATGCAATAGGACTAATTTGTGTCACAGAGTTGCAATGAATCCAGTGCACGTGACATGTTCACATGAGAAGTCTACATGTGTGAGCAGTTCCCTAAGCCTGACACCAGTGCTTTGCACTTGCCATGGGAGGTTCCTTGACCCAAACTTTTCTCACATATTTTTTTTCTCTCTGTCTAGCTTTCTTTTTCCTTCTTTCTCCTTCTCCTGTGTTTAGTTCTGATGGACAAAAGAGAAAACATATTTCCAGGCAACTTGCTATATTTACAATCAAGTGACATGGCAGCCAGACCATTACTTATCAACTCTCCATTAAACTTTAATAGATTAATCATCAATTATTGAGGAATTAATGTTCAAATCCAGCTGTGCTGTCCCAGTTCAGTTCACAAGTGCCAACAAAGATACTTTATGGCCTATGCTGTTGAGCATTCAGATTCTCAATCACCTCTTATTCTCACATCTCAGCTTTCTGAAGCAGAAGAAAGATGTTTTTTTAAAGTGAGTAGGCAGACAGAATGAAAGAGAAGCAGAAATCTGAGCTGAAGAATAATTTTCCAGTGCTTGGGAATATCCCAATACTTTAGTTTTGTGAATAAACATCTTCACTTAAAAACTAAAAAAAAACCAAAAACCCCACCACTTGATGAGCAGCTTTTTAAACTAAGCATATAATGCTAATCTGAAACATATTATCCACAGATCCCATAGCATGAACAAATCCATATTTGCCACACAGTGATAACAAAAAGTGACAGTGACTTATTAGTATACAATTTTCATTAGAAATGAAAACTGAAGTTCTGCACTGTATATTTATTTTGTCAGCTCTAAGTACTGAAGCACAGGTCAAGAGGTAATGAGACTTTAACTAAAGGAATTGGTACTTACACATACCTTACTTTGGAGATCACTGTGCATATGCCATAAAGACAGGCTCTGTCAAGCAATCTTTCCTTTCCCCTACCCCTGCCAATATCAGTCTACCTGTCAATCCACCTACCTATTAGTATGCTGTTCAAGGTTGAAAAGAAGTACCAAAGCAGTGTTTCTCAGCCAGTCTTCATTGCCACGAGGAATAAACAATGAACAGAGAAACTTCATCACTAGTTCATTATAGTCACTTGTAAACAATTTAGAAGCATAAGCAGACTTTGGGAGTAGGCAGGTAATTACTGAGATAAAAATTATATAAATCAGGATACTGAAACTGTCGTCTGCAAATCCTACAGGAGAAAGTGAAAACATATATTGACTTATAAGGAAGGGAGCCAACGTGAAATGATAAGTGTATTACCAAGTCATTTTGTTAGCTGATTGCTTTCTTTGATGAGGACAGCCTGGGAGATATCAGATGGAAATAATTTTGACTTTGACTTTTACAGAAGATTCAAGTACATAGAAGAGGAGATTGAAAAATAAAATTCAGTGCTGTGGATATAGGCCCCATATGCATTGACTGTGGCTGGGGTGTGAGGTTCTAAGCATCATTTATATTAATTTCATTATCATTAGGAAAATACTGCTCCTAGAAATAAAATCTCTTTACACAATAGTCCTCTAAAATCATCATTGTTGCTATATCCAACAGTTTACTTCAGTCTCTTGTGTTAACCATCACAGCCACATGAGAGGCTGTTTAGCAGAAATCTACTGTCCTCCTGAAATGTCAGGTTACCATCATGTCCAGACTCCATGAGCTGCATCCATTGCTCTCACAGATACCCTTGCATAGAGTACATGTGCCAATATGGTCCTGTTAGGAGAAGAGTTTGACATGCTGAAGCTGCACACTGAAGGCCAAGATCTACCTCCCTGGACGCAGGGGAATATTTTATCAAAGTGGCTTAATAATTGGTACACGATTACTTAATTATGGGTGGGATTGTCGTTTGTTCTGTTTACCGTTTGGACAGAAGATGGCTCCACCAAGGCCATTAGCAAAAACATTGGGATGGTGTCAGGGGGTGGTGAATAATTTGCTAGCATTGCAAATAATGTTCTAATAAATAATGGATCACTGGATTCCTTGGAGGCCAAGAGAGGATGTGGAGCCAAGGGCTTAAATCTGAGAGGAGTCTGGTAACAACATCTTCAGGACCTGAACTGTAGTAAACAAACACTTCCTTTCCTCTTACCTCAGAGCTTGCCTTGTGAGAAGGGAGATTTCAAGAATCTGGCTGACATTGGGTGTGATGACATATAAAATTCCGGTTGCACAGCTCTTGTTCTGTTCCCAGCTATAACTCCCAGAAGACATGAGAATTCAGGGTGCTCTTACACTAGACTTCACACACTGTCTTACTAGTGACCAGTACAACGCAGTAGTGTGGAGGACTGGTCAGCATGCCAGTGACTACCACTAGCCAGTGGGGCTTGGACACATTCACCATCTGTGCTTACACAGACTGCATGTGTTACAATGTGCGCAACCACTCACATGCCTTTAAACTAAAACACCCTAAAGAACATGGGTGGACTTTGCTTGCAGCACAACCCTCTGATTGGTATTATGAGGGAAAATAAGTAATGTTTCCTTCTGTTCATTTGGCAGCATATTAGAAGGCTAATACAATTACTAATTTCAGTAGGAAACACAGGTATAAAAGGACATACATTTTGGCTGCCTAGCTGGTTTGTATTTCTGACTGTCCTGATGGTTTGAACAGTTATTTTAAAGTGAGTATAAAAGCATAGTGACCAAAAGAAAATTCATATGTGTATTAAAACGATTTTACTAACATTTAACAGAGATAGTCTCTATTCCCATTTCCTCACTGCTGACAGAAGACAGATGAACAGTCTTTTAGAGTGAAGAAGACAAAGGGAAGTTTTGTGACTTGCAAATATTTTTTCGTTTAGTTTTGAAATAATTATTATTTTCTCTTTCTTTCATATATTCACACACACGCAACAATGCATCTGACTAGGAATCATTGGATACATGTATTTGACATAAATCTTCTAGCAAACCAAATACACAAGAAAGTATAAGTCTGTAGCTATACCACCTTGGGCTTTGATCTTGTCAGATCTCATAAACTAAGCAAGATTGGGCCTGCTGAGTAATTGGGATGGAAGATCTCCAAGGAAAACCCAGCTGTTGTAGGAAGTGGTGTTGGTCACTCAGTAGGTGGTATTCCTCATTCTGGCTCCATACTGCATCAATGCCGTACTAAGATGCTGCTGGAGGTATTATCTGTGCACGATACATAAATCTAAGATGCTGACCAAGTGGGCTAATTAGATATCCCCTGGCACATTTCATAAGAGCTAAAACTGTTAACTGCAGTATCCTGGACAAAGTCCAAACTGAGGAAATACGTTATGCCAACTTAAATATTCTCTACAATTGCAACTGAACAAAGTATTTAAATATATTTAATTCACTGTATACTGTTTTGTATCATTTATGTACATTGTTAAACAACTGCCACATTTCACTCTAGAGGTGATGACATTTCACTGTTGGATGAACTAATTCCTGCATGGCCTATAAAATATAGTTACAGTCAAAAGCATCTTGTACAAGTAAATATTTATACAGAGTATTTTTACTACCATGCAGCTCGTTTCTCAGAATATAACATATACTTCAGTTAGGACAAGCTCTTTTCATGAACAAAAATTAAAATTATATTTTCATCTCCTTATTAATTCATCACTTAGGTAAAATTATCATCACTGCAGAAATTTGGGCAGATGGATAATATTTTCCTTTACAATGAACTAAAATTAAAAACGAACCAAATAGGTCCTCAGAGCTGCAAATATCTTAAGATCAGACAGAATTGTGCAAAAGTTTGTACTAGGTATTCTTCAGCATATGCAACTCTATTCTACACTGCTACAGAATCCACTGAGCCGTTAAAAAATTACATTATTAAAATTTCAATGTTATATGACATAATTATGATGAAGTTTGGAGTACCATCCTGAATTTTTATTGCTTTGAGATTTGCAAAGTTAAAATTAAAACTCCATACTCAGCTTTGGATTTTAGAACTCTGATAGCACTGTTGGTAAAATATCAGCAAGAAGTGAGATTAATGGCAATGTAATTTTCTCAGAAGAAAGAACCTCTGCTGTTAACTCTCCAATTTAATTATTTAACTGTCATTTTAAAAAATTAACACGTTATAAAAAGCTGTACATTGGATTACATTTGTATAATTTTGCCAAGACTGAAACCATGCAATTCAACACAATTTTATTTGGCAGTACTCATGTGAAAGGAAGAGGGTATTTAAATGCTCATTTTAATGACATCTTGTTTGAACATGTCATAATAATTAAAGATATAATAACTTTATCAGCAAAACTAGCTGTTAGATCACTATTTTATTGTTGATCCTAAAATATGATGAAATAACTCAGTAGATTATTTTTGAGAGAGGAGGGAGCACTGAGAAAATTTCAGTGACTCTTAATCATGTTGAGATCACAGATATTTTGGAGAAAAGCAGGCAGGCCATCAAAAGAATAGTGATTCCTGTGCTATTCTATAACTGATACATTCTGGACATTCTTCAAGAAACTATTGTTCACTTGGGTGGACAGCCTCAAGATTCACACACAAAAGGAAGTCCTTTTCACAAGGTAAAGGGAGGTTTTGATATCAAAGTAAGTTGGCAACTGCAGATTCTTAAAGTGAGGGTTTGTAATAAAATTCTGGAGTAAAATCTCTTACTGGCAATAAGCATATTTTAATGATAGCACTTCATCTCACTCAAGGCTTCAGGAAGATGTCTTAACTCATTTGTGAGCCAAATCCTAGAACCATTTCTCTCAGCTAAGCAGCCGAGCTCGTCTTTTTCTTTTTCAACACATACTTCAGTGTGTTCTGGCATATTTTATGCTGAAGAGAGTGTACAAAAAGAGTATCCAAAAACGTACCAGGAGTAATGACTCGAAGTGGTCTCCCAACACGCAGCAAAAGCTCTAAAGATTAAAATGCAGTCTAATCCTGCTGGATTTATTCTTTTTCTTTCATGCACTTCTGGGTGAAAAAAAAAAGAAAGCATGTGTTTCTTTCTTCACTGTGGAAAGCCCTAAATGGTTTGGAAGTGGACTATAGCCTCCATATCCACATACATTCCAAAACTGACCCACACATTCTTCACACTTCACCCCTGTCAGCTTCTGTCCAGAAGAGTGGAAATTTCAAAACATAAGATTGAATTGAACTTGGATACCCCACCAACCAAGGGAAAGTTTCAATTGCAGAAGTTGATCAAAAGCTGAAGTGAATACCCCTTCACAGTTATTTCATTAAAAAAAAAAAAAAAAAAAATCAAAAAACCCCAGTATATAGTGTCCATCTTTTTTGTCATTATTTTCACCTAGCCTTAGTTCTTCTTTTAAAAGTCAAAGGAAACAGCATTTAGTTTCAGAAACAGAATTTAGATAAAAGTGGATATTAACATTAATTTGCTTATTATTTGTTAATTTATGTACTATTTAAAAATGGGCTGAGTTAGGTGGTTTGAAACATTAAACACAGTTGTGGGAGGTAGGGAAGTAAAGGGGAAACCCAGACTTGAGAAATTTTAAGTCAGACCTCAAATAAGCAAGAATTACTCCTCCTGATGTTAGTGGATGTTATAAAATAGATGTGGCCACAGATTTCAGATGCCTAAAGGTAGAGTTCTAAATCCACGTTTAGGTAACTAAGTAATACTGGCTTGATTTCAAAATATATGTAGAACTGTAGCTTCCACCCTTTTTGAAAGAACACTTCTGACAGGTTATTTTTATTAAGTTATCTCAATGCAGAGTTGGAAGCCTGGATACATAAGCCTGAAAGTTATGGACATTATTATTTAATTTGGCTTTTGCTGGAAGTACATTTGAATGTGTGGCCAAAAATTGTATTTAAGGTCCTTTTCTAATTAGCATGGACACATGGTGAAGACAGACACGACAGAGATATCTCTCTTGTCAGTGGTAAAACCAAAGTAAGGGCTTGGCAGAAGCCAAATGTTACTGAGGTCTCAGGAACACAGATGCTTTGTCCTTTCAAAAGAGAAATAATTCGGGTGCTTAAATAAGGGTTCTAGAGAGCAACTGTAGGCACTTAAAATAAGATCAAGAAACGATTTCTTGATTAGTGGGTAAGAGCATGTCTTACCTTGTTTTTATTGACCTCAGTGACACATTCATTGAGAAAGTGTGTATGTGTGTGGGGTGGGGGTGTGTGTGAAGAGACAGCTATGCCTCTACTCATTTCCCCAGAACTCTGGGTTTGTTGTGTTGCAAAAATCTTCAATGGGAAGAAACAAATGCATTTCAGGAGACAATAAGGTGAGAGCATTTGAGGATTTGATTATAAAATTATGCCCAACAGATCAAAAAGAGGAATGGATTAAAATATCCCTTTTCCTATCTCTATGTATGCTATATTGAACTACTTAATATTACAACTTGTCTTTTCCACATTTGACATAATTTTTCTTCATGCAGAAGTTTAGGCTAAGTATGCTAATGAAAATGTTTTATTGGTTTTAGTGGAGCAAAGATATGGCCCTTATACAACTATTTCAGTAACTATCTCCTGCCTTCATGAATTTCTTCAGTTGTACTTTAAGTAGGACTTGGTACTGCAGCCATAGAAACAGTGCAACTCTGCATTGTTTGGTGAATCTGTAGTAAAAGGGAGTTACAGCGTTTCACATCAGTTTAAAATATGATATTTTGCCTGATTTTATATGTGTGTGTGTATATATATACACACAAAACCCTCCATCCATCCATATGAACAAGACAGACCTAAATTTATCAACACAATTGCATTCAGTGATCCAAAAAAAGGGAAAGACAGAGATGAAACACACGAGCAGACATTAAACAACTATGCTAAATTTTCAGGGCTTTGAAAAAAAAAGGCTATAAGTGAAAATTAAACTTCCTTTTAAAGTCAATTCATGTACCCTCAGTTCCACACTGTCCTAGGGTGGATTAGAACATAGGTAGACTCATGTTCCTTCATTTTAAATATGTATGAAGTTGAGTTTAAGGGTTAACACAAAGATACACATTCCACATGATACCGAGAAGAGGAGGAACAGGAAATTGGCAGCACAGAGAGCAACAAAGCCTTAACTTCAAATTTGTGTTTAGAAGACAAATAATAGCAGGACAGAAGAGTAGCAGAAAAGGAGTTCTTATACAATATAAACCAAAAGTTTTAAAGGACTTGACAGCTGCTTCAGTTGCAGTAAAGTCTTGCACAAAACTATATCTGTACAGGTTGGTTCCAGAATGACTTTGTTTTAGAGATCACCAAGATGTTCATATACAACTAATCCTTTGCAAATTTAACAGTATTCATCTTTCATGTCTACAGGAAAAAAAATGTCATGCACACTCCATTTGCAAACTCTGATGGGCAAACTAATGGGTGTTTCTCCAAAGTCGATATCATTTTCTGTGCTTACCTTGTAATTATTTGATCGTCAGAATTTTATATCGACTCCCAACTAAGTTTAGGACCAAACTATTTTAATATAAAACAGAAATACTTACATGGGATGACTCTTACAAATAATGAATTCAACAGATACATATTTGTTTTAATTGACCACAGGCTAAGGTCGCAGATTGCTTGAGATGGAAATGTATCTCTGTGGGCTTATTCTTGTTTCCTCATGCATGATGTCCAAGATACTGCACACAGTCTAATGCTGGTATTTCCCTAAGTTGAAGACTTAACCTCAAATCACTTGCAGTAAATTGTCAGTAAACAGAACAAAAATGTTTTGATGTTTATGAAAAGCTATCTTGAACTCGCTGAAGTTATTTTTTTTTCCAGATTGGTTTGGAAGTGCTTCAAATAGAGCCTTTCTTGTGGGATTTGACTCTTCAAATTCCATCTCCAGACACAAAACAGAAGTGGAGAAGATGTTTTAGATCTTTAAAAATCTTATGATTCAGAGGCAGTTCTAGAAACCAATGCTACCAGAGAGAAGGGAGATATGTTTTCTAAACTGATTTTTTTCACTCTAGTTTCATTCTGTCTTCCAGCCTTAAATGCCCACACAGATGCAGTAATTTTTCCCCTTTCATACAAACTTCTGAAAGAAACGGATTTCAGCATTTTAGGCCTGACCTGACTATTGGAGCACAGTGAGTTCTTCTCAGCTGGAGGATGGTAGTTACATACAGTTAAATGCTGGCTCATTTCCTTAATTTGTTTGGTTTGTGCATGTTGTGTGGGACCCTACTAAATTACATACTGCCTGTTTGTTTTGTATGGATTTTTCAGTTAAAATGCTTAGGAGGTTGCATGACTTTATTTCTACAGAGAAATGCTTCATCATGTTTCATCATGCTTATCTACATCAAGGTAGTTGCTACTTTTTCGAAAAAAAAGAACTCACATTTCCATTCTCACTATTCCACTTGAAATAATATTTTGGTTTACTTTTCCAATTTTTTTAACTTTCATTTTTTTCTTTAATTCTTAATTGCAAATTAATCAGTAAAGAACAAGCTCACTGAGAAATCATTCAGTATTTTAAGAGACAGCAAAATCCTTGAAAATGCTCTGCCGTTGTAGAAGCTTCATTCCTGAACTGAATGAAGAGTTTACAAAGACACTGCATTTCACTGAAGTTGTTCACTCATTCAACAGATTTCCATCCAGAATCCAACATAAAAGTCTTCCTACTAGCAGCAATTAATTAGTTTTCCTACTCTCTCTTTTGATGCTCACATTTCAACCATTATTTTTTATTTACAAATCAGATGGTGACTAAAAACCAGCTGTACAGAGCAGAACATTGTTCTTTCCTATAGTCTTCTACAATTATGAAAACTATTCTCTACGTAAATCATGAAGGTATCCCCCCGTGCTGGATACATTACTGAAAAGTGTACAAAATATATTTTTGTTTTCTTCTTCAAAGCTCTTAAAAAACAGCACAGAGACCTCGATCAACATATAATTGTGGTGATGGGAGGGACTGGTAGCCTCTCTATTCCCTTATTGTAATTTGTAGTGAGAGATACACTTAGAATACTGCTTACGGGGGTTCAAGCCACCTATGAGAAAAGTGGATTCTGAGTCTGGATCTCCTACAACCTCTTTCACAAAAATACTACACAATAGCAACTTCCTCTGAGAAAGAACTGGTTAGGTACCTAACTGGAGATGATTATTCTTCTCTGCAAGCACCAGCAAAAGAGAGAAACCTCACCCCAAGCTACAGTTAGATACTTGACACTAGAAAGGACAACTCAAATGATACTGCTCACACTGACCCTGAGTCGAAGGGAAGCTAGAACCTATGAGGTGTTCTCTGCATGGCAGCAGCTGAGGGGGACAAAACTCTATAGCCAATACTCCCTGAGCATACCAGAATCATTACATTACCCACATTGACCTCAGGAGCTCTTGGACCAAAGAGGGGTGGCCACAGGGTAGGTGGACACTCTTTATCACAGGAGTTACAGGATGCAAGCACAGACCACGTGTGATATGAAGGAAGTGCAGCTTGAGTTGTTGTGGGGATGAGACAGGAGGAAGCAAAGGGGATGGTGGAAATGAGGAACAACAAATACGGTCAGAAAAGATATTCAGATAGATGAAAGGAATTGGCAGTACAACAGGGGATGTCCTACCAGTGATAGCAACAGCAGAGCAGGGCACAGAGCCATGACATGCTTTTCCTTTCCCTGATCCCCGTCAATTCTCAGGCACATTTTACAGAATGGTCTTTAGCTGACAGTCAAGCTTCTCTGACACTTCAGTCCCTGTGTACCTCCTTGAATTTAAGAGTGACTGACTCACTAGGACAGTCCTAACACGTCCAATTTGTAGGAATAGCATAAAAAACCCCAAATTTCAAATTTACAGATCTTTACTAAATTCGGAATGAAGCAAAAGTGACAGGTGTTAGGAATTCCCCATAAAACAAAACCTCCATTTTCCATCCCAGTTCTGTGAATTAATATGATCCTATAGTTTATTATGTATAAAAAGAAAGCTCGTTCTTCAAAAGTTGGTGATATTTATTTCATTTCACTAGCAATCTTAATTCTACCTCGCATTCACATTAAGCTCCACCTAATAATTCAGAAATGCTGAAGCACTGTCGCATGTATTTCTAACATGAGAGAACAGATTTCTGCTTCAGACTTTCCAATTTTTGCTTTCTGTTATAAACCAAAATGAAAATCCAGACTTTTACACTTTTCAGTCTTTGACTGCATACCTATGTTTAATCTTGGAATAGAACATGAAAACTTCCTTTCTTGGGAACCATAGTTGATGTTTCTAGTACCTTGATCTGCAATGTACTGATGGATTCTAATTGACAAAATGTGATATATTGTTAAATATATGTACAGACAGTGGTCTTATTGTTCAATTTTTGAGATACTGATGGATGCAAGGAACTTGAACTTACCTTTTGGAGTGATGCGTAATATTGCAGCCATTATCTAACTTGCTTTGTAAATAGAAAAAAATTTATATTAAATTTAAATAGTTATTTAAATTTGTATAAATGAAACAGTAAAAAAGTCATCAAAAAAGAAACAGACATTTTAGAAGAACATTGTTCACCAGTTTGTCAGGTCATAAGAGGAAAAGCGACAAATGTGCAAATGTGAGAGAATTAGAAGTTATGTAACTGGTAAGAAAAGGAGGAAAGAGAAAAAAAAGGGAATATGGTACAATCTGAATATACATACAAAATATTAAACTGCTAGTAGCACTTTAAATGGAGGGCCTTAAATGCTGATTTATATATATAATTACTGAGCTTCCATAGGATCTTATTTATGTTAATTGAATTTGCATTGATTATTAAGAGCCTGTTTATGTAAGGTGAGCAACTGCATAGATGTTCTATTTCTATTACATAGCTGTTAAACCTCAGTAAATAACTTTCTAGGAATGATTTCGTGTTTAATTAGCATACAATAGCTCTCCTCTTAAAACTAAATTAAGTCCCTATTTGAGGCACTTAATTTAAAGTGTTAACTAAACGTGCATACCTGCAAGGTGGTAATTTCAGATTTGTAGTAGCAGTCAAGGTCTAGTAATTCTGCAGTGCTGAAGGTTGGAAAGTCTGAACTCAGTTCTCAGCTAGGTGATTTTTAACCTAATTTTCCAGGTACCCACACACAAACACAAGACAAAAAGCTATCACTACTGCTTTTAATTGCCATTCTTTAATAAATTTTGAAATATATAATCACTGGAGGAATCAGTAAAATAACAGAAAAATAGTTAGACAGTTTTGATTTTGTTGTTATAATTCTAATATGTTTGGGAATATTTAGCCAAAACTAATGTTAGCTGAGGTTTCATTAACAGCTTGGACAACTTTTTCATCTCAAGAGAATGAAAACTTCTTCAGTATGCCCAATGACAGTTTCCTCATATACTATGCTGCTTCTTTACCTTACAATATGCAGACTATCAAGTGTTACAGGTAGAAGTAAGGGCTAGAGAAAATCAGCATGACACTACTATGCACCAGAACTCAGAGTGCATCAACCTGTTTCTAACTTTATCATTCAAATTATTGTGTAAGCTTTGATCAAGCCAGGTGCAGATCCAAAGTCAAAAAGAAAAGGCTGAAGCCTGGAAGCATTAAGGCGGAGAGAAACCCAAGACCACCCCACAGTGCTATAGCAGTTTGCTGTTTCCATGCGTGGACTCCCATGCAGTCAGCAGACTGCCTGCCAAAACCAACAAAATCTGCCAGAACAGCATGCCTAGACCCAACCAGTAAGCAACCATGTCAGCAGGGAGCTCTAACCAGGCTTGCAAGAGTGACCAGGACCCCCTGGATCCCTGTCCTGAGGGAAAATAATCAAAGGAGCAGGTGTCAGTAGCACTATCACACACTTAGCAGCTACTCACAGGCCTTGATGTGGAGTACAACTGAGTTATTTTCAGAGAATTGTAGCTTTTTGGAAGTTTTTTCTCTACTTCTAATGCAGAAGAGTGAGAAAACATTGAGATTAAGAGTGGAAATCCTGCATTTTGCAAGATTAAAATATATGTTGTACATCTGCTTCTTTTAAAACATCCCCAGAAATGTTTTATTAATAATGCATCAGTTTTACTCTGATTTGTGGCATGATCCTAGCCAAGGTTGTACTATTGAAAAAAAAAATCTAAAAATCAGCTGAATTTTAAAATGTCCAGCACTGTGAGAGCCTGAACAAGGCAGCAAAAAATATCACCCATTAACTTATGAATTTTATTTCAAGTTGCAATGACATAATTAACAACATCTTTGCTAAAGTAGCAAAAGAAATACATCTAATCATTGAACCTCAGCCTGTGATTATCACGATTTTTTTAGGTGCTCAAAATCCTGAAACAACACCGGATTGATTTTGAAATGACCACAACATGTGTTTTACGCACATAGCAAATCTTCCTGGACGACATTTTGCAGCATACACAAATAGATCTTAACCCAGGATTTTTTTATAAAATAGTTCTGGGGATCCTCCAAACTAATTTTTCAGCTACTTCACTTGGTGAATAAATAAATAAATAAATAAAATGACCCAAGTATTTCACTACATACGGTTAGTAAAAGGAGTTTAAACATGTTTCAAACTGTTATATGCTGGGTGTAAGCATAGGTAACTTTCTGTCACACTGAGTTTGATTTTTGTTTGAGGCAGCTGCATAAAAATATTAAGGATGAAGGGGTTATTTCCTTATCGTCTGTGTATTTTTTTAATCAGTGGTAATTATTTGGACTGGAAAATACTTCCTATAACTGTTCAGACTAAGCAAAAGTTTTCTTTTGAAATGGAGACTGCCATTGGCTCTTCAATCATCAATCTGTATTTTCACAGAAATGAGCATATCTGCAGTGATGCTGAGACTGGCAGGTCTGGACTACCACCAGTACGTACCTTCTCCTCCCCATTTGGGGTCCAACAGTGTGCTGGTTTGTGCTGTTAATTTTCTTAATAGTAGCTAGTATGAGGTTATGTTTTGGGTTTGTACTGACAATAGTGTTGATAATTCAGGGATGTTGTAGTTACTGCTGAGCAGAGCTTACACAGAGTCAGGGCCTTTTCTGCTCCTCACCCCACCCCACGAGCGAGTAGAACTGGGGGTGCACAAGTTGGGAATAGACGCAGACTGGGACAGCTGACCCCAACTGACCAAAGGGATATTCCATTTACCTATTAAACTGTCTTTATCTCAACCTACGAGTTTTCTCACTTTTACTCTTCCAATTCTCTCCCCATCCTGCTGGGGCAAGTGAGCGAGTGGGTGTGTGGGGCTTAGTTGCCAGCTGTGGTTAAACCATGACAGAGAATATAGTGAAAAAGAAGCTAAGATTATTGTGGGGCGTGGAAGACAAGAATAAAAATGTGTCTATAGGATGGCTTCATTAGACCTTTCGTGTATGTTTTCCTCTTTAGATATGCCAGTAATCTGAACATGCAAACGTTATTAGAAAAAGAAAGAAAACTGATTGCAATTAGCTGCTTTGCCTATGTGGTATAGAACTGAAACAGAAACTTTAAAGCACTACCAATTTGTATGTCCCACCACTCCTGTAACTTCATTACAGCTTCCTTTTAAATCTTGGCTGGCATTAAACCTTATGGAAAAGTTTTCTTTTATCCTGGCAGATTACTTACAACTGGATCCTGCAAAGACTGAAACAAATGAACATTATTAGTCCATGGAGAAAAACAGATTTGTCCTGGACAAATGAGTTGTGAAAACTTCCACTCCTTACTTCCATATGTGTTTATGGTAGTAATAAAGCCCTTAGTTTTAATAAGAAGCCATAGTAAATTTTCAAGGCATTGCATGCAGACCCAGTTCTTACAGAAATATCTGTGCTAGAAAGCTTAGTTAGCTGTTTCAGTGATACAAGGGTGGGTGACTAGCTCTGTGCTACAGTGGAGCCAAAGCTGAATAGACTGAGAGCCTAGGCAGAAGGGAAGAGCTGGCAGTAAGGACCAGAGTCCTAGTCCACGCATGAGAAATGCTGAGGTAGTCAAGTACTGCAGCGTGATGGTGGGGCTTAGAGAAGGAAAAGACATAGTGGGGCATGGGAGACAGAGTGAGAGGACAGCCAGCAGAAGATGATCCACACAGAAATGTACCCTCAACATCTGTTAGCAGACCATTATATTCTCAATTCGAGGGAACAGAAGTGCAGGTCGGCTCCTTACATACAAGGCTGAAGCAAAGTTGTAAAAATTCAGCCTTTCCAAACTAAGCAGTTTAGCCTGGTTTGAATATGGTAAAATAGAGAGGATGGGCTATAAAATGAGAAGCCAAAACAAATCCCAGCACTGCAGAAAGTGTCGTTTAAAATGAAAGAAGAGAAAGTGGTCTTAAAGGCTCTTGAAGCAGACAAGGGGTGGAGGGAATTCACAAGGACCAGAGGCTTGAATCCTGAAAATGTGCTGAGCAGAAGTTGGAAAGGGAGAGGGACTTAGAAAACAACATCTTCTTATGTAACCAGATGTCAAGACTTTACTGAGCAAAACCTATGCTCTTGTCCTTCCTTCAGTCCTGATTTTCTTACTCTCTTTGACTTTTTTCCAGAAGGTTGCTCTTCTGTTTGTCTTAAGAAAAGCATTTTAGTGTGATCCCGTGCCCCACACCACCACCCCCAACCCCCCCACCCCCACCCCCCACCCCACCCAGTGCAGAAAAAAGCAAAGAGAGTTTCAAAGAGTTCACTAGATTTTGGAGTGGCTGCTAAGATCCCATGCTCTTCATTTCTCCAGGTTCAGAGGTGTGAGAAAATACCAGTCAGAATTTAAAATCTTTGTTATCATTTTCACTCAACTTTTGTGTGAATTTTCTTGTTGTATCTTAAAGGAAAAAGAAATAAGACCTTCTAAGCCACCTCAGCTAATAATTTCCTCTTCAACTTTTGTTTTGCTCCTCCAAAAATACCATTTTTTAATACAATCTACAAAGCTATTTAGAAGAAGAAAATACCTTTATAAAGACTGTCTGCAGTTTATAGGAATAGGAGTAAGGATGGATAAGAAAATGGAGGACTCAGTAATTTTATTTTCTTAGCATTTTAAGTAATTTACATTTTTCTTCTTCTGTATACTTAGTAAAAGGCTCAAGAAGCTTTTAAGAGTATTTGCAGTGAAAACGAGGTAGGTTAGTTGCAGAACTTTGAAGTCCTTGCAACACATTTAACTCTTTAGTATAATGCAACCGTGTTAACAGCTTTAAACGCCTGAAGCAATTTGTTCTACCAAAATTGCCAAACCTAACTGCTAAACCTAACAAACAAATGGCTGCATGTGAGCGGAGCCAGAAAGGGAAGAGTGCAGGTTTCCACGTTTCACACTGAAGTCGCTCTGTAAGAAGAAGATCTGAATGAAGGTGTCACCAGATTTTAACTTCAGAGACATTTTACGGGCACCTTAGAGCAGAATATATAAATAGATACACAATGTCCACTTCATGTATTAATAAATACATTCCTGAATAAGCAAACTAAAGCCATACAAGTACTTTTCAAAAACAGGGTCATCTCGCATTATTTTTTTACTGAGTGAAATAGCTATCATTCCACTTTGCAGAGTTTATTCTGAGTTCCAGAAACACCTATAAAACTATTATTAACACTGGCGTATTGATTACAAAATAGTTCACCTGTTATTATCACCCTAGAGCAGTTATGGGAGAAGGTAAGCCCTGATGAAGATTCCATGCTCTCATCTTACAACTAATTATGTACTTTAAAAAAAAAAAAAGTCTATTCTTGTGACTGTAGATAAAATTTCATCTCAGCTACAACCAAAACATTATTATTAAAGCAAGCTACTTGAGTTAATCTGCTTTTTCCACCATGACCTCTCTGATACTCTATATGTTTAATGCTATTTGCCATTTTGTCTCTCAAATGTAGCTTGGCATAATAACAGCCTTTCTTGACTGATGGAAGGAAACATGCAGTTAAAATCCTGCACTTCTGAGACAAAGGGAGAAAAAAGTTTCTTACAGTGAGTTGTAGTTTGTTCTCAATCGTTCAAAGTGAATCTTCAATGGCAGAGGTAAATGTATGTCTTTCCATAAAAATTGCCACTAATTTAAGATTTAATCAGAAACTTGAAAGCAAAGTTTATGCAATATATTAGCAGATTTGCGAATATCACACTGCCTGTCTCAAGAAAAATGAACAAGTCTTTTATGCTAAAGGTTTTGTAAATTAATCAGGCCACTGTGGAGCTAATTAATTTATAATATTGCTAATAAGGATGAGAGCGAAACTGACCATTTTACTTCCATAACTCAAATTCAGAACAACTAGAAATAAAGGTTATAATGATAAAGCCAACTCCAATTCATAAAATGGGTAAATTACTTATTAGGTTATGTAAGCTCACATCTAAGAAATGTTTTTAGGATAAAAGTAAACACAGAATTCGCTCTGTATTCTCAAGCCAAATATTCTCCAACAAAATAGATTCAACAAAATGCCTTCATATTTTCAGATCCTTTGATAACCCTTTTTTAATATCCAGATAGCTATGGATCCATGGCACAAAACTCTCCAGACAGCTTTGGGAAGAGATGTTTATATTATTCTATTCTGAATCAGATAACAAACCCTTGGTTTGCGTTTTATCATATTTTCTCTTAGCTTCCTTAGCTTGCTCTTAGCTCTTAACATAGAGAGATTGCAAATTTCTGAAATGCCATGAAGTACCTTGCATTTATTCCATCACAGCAGTAATCAGATGCTTAAATTAGCCAGTTTCCCTGAATTTTTGTTTTGCTCTTTTCTCCTGATACTGCGAAAGCTGCATGAACCCAAATGTTTGATCCCAGTTTCTACAGACACTTGTGAAAAATAATATTTTGCACATTTTTTGCAATTGAATCCAAACTTATATAACTTGTTCCACATTGCATTTCTACTTTGAAATGTTTATGAAAATCCTGGGGTTTTCTGGCAGATGTTTTTCTGGTAGTGAGTCCTACGGTTTAGATTGGCCTACAATTTTCTATTGCAAAGTGCTTTTAAGATGCTAAATTTTAGCTGTTTGGATTGCATTTTCTATGGTAGGTACCTGGCTTCAGATACTTTTTTAGAAAAACTCAACTCTTTTAACGAAAATATCTTAACAACACTGTTCTGCTGATATAAGAAAATGCCAACATTCATTTCACTGAGAGGCTTTCAGCATATTATAGCTTAGTTTCAGACCTGCGCACACTATGTAAAGCATCACTTTTTGTTTCAAGGCTATCCTCAGAATTCCACTTCAGTTTAGCCAAATTAAAATTATGCAAACCAATAAACATCCTTTCTTCAAACTACGGAAGACCCTGAGCATGCCCCATCCAAGGCGTGTAGCACCTCTGGGCTTTCCCTGCCTATTAAGTTGGGTAAGTTGGTGAATGAAGTAACCAAACAAATGGAGTTTAGCAGAAAGTCAGAAATCAACTTGCTACTTGAGTAACCAGGGCAAGACTAGAGTGATTTGTACTCCTTACAAAAGCAGCAGCTTTTAAGGAGGAATTTAAATGAGGAGAAAATTGTGAGTGTTACCGCATAGCACCAATGTACTTGAAGGCAAAATGGATAAGCGGGTGATCAAGGCACTTCGTTGCAGGAAAATTACCTCTTACGAAACTATTTGAATAAGTGCTCATGGTCATGAACAAAGGATTGCAAAATTTAGCCTGAATTTTGTAAACACATGCACCAAATAAAAATTACCAGCCTAACCTCTGCCAAAAGAATATGAGGAAGATAAACTATTAATTTAAATGTTGCATTAAAACAATTAATTAATTATGATATTAAAAGATAAATGTTGACGTATAAGATAATATAATATTTTGTTAATTACATACTAAGCATAGTCACTACTCAATGTAAAAAGGGCTGTAGTGTGCAATGCTCTATTACGATGGGACTGTTTGTAAAGTTATTACTCAACTTCATTAAGTGAGGAAGAATTAAATCCTATAAAAATCATGTATATGAAGAAAGTATATGTAAGCTGAAAGATAATATTATTGACATATACTAAATCTATTGAATTTCACGGAAAACTGCATATTAGGGAAAAAAACTGAAAAAACCTCTTGAAAGTACAGCATTAAATTTGCTCTAATGAATTTTTTTGACTGTGGCTTGTGATCTTCAAAGCTAAATGGAATCATTCAGTTATTTTCTAAGAAGACTGTACTTAGCAGTCACTGTTTGATTCAAGGACCGAAGTGTTTTTATCTAAACACTTCAGTTTATATAGTTTAATGAAGTCTTTTGGCATGTATAAATGTCAAATGGGAGCATTATCTTTTGGATGAAGACCTGTCTTTCCTTCTGTCAGAACACAGAAAGTAAATAACCAGTGATATACAACTTAAGGAAGAAAGGTTTCAGTGGGATGGGTGTGTGTATTGAGAGTTGCAAAGCCTGTGCTAATGAATCCCTAACATTAAATGCTAAAATGCTCACTTACATGAGAATGGGAACATAGCACTGCAGGCCTGGTCCTAATATCCTCTCATGAAATAAAGTTTCTTTCTGCATAACTGAAGCTTTCTGTAAAACTCGGCAAGTTCTACAAGCAAAAGCACCCTGATTTGTCTCAACAAAATTTTCCCACTATTTTTTTTTCCCCACTGAAAAACACTGGGTGAGATGTCAGTAAACCATTCCTTCTAATAAACATCCAGTCTCAATTTGAAAATGAGATGGAGAGTAGGTACCGACCTATGAATGTGTCAAATCTGGACAATGTGTGATTGCTAAGAGAATACGTGAAGGTGTTTATAATTATTTTCAGTTAAAAGTCTTATGTGCTGTGGAGCTTAGGACATACAGAATTCACTGGTTGTTAGCAAAGGTTTAAAGCAAAAAAATTACATTTTATTCTCATACTGTTTGGTTTAAGTCTTGCTTATGGCCTTTCATTGTAGGCTGAATTCAGATTTTATACTAGTATCTACTATCTGGTATCTTTTATCATGCTAAACAGTTTCAAATATTTCCTTACAAAGCTTTCTTTAACATTTTTTAATTATTATTTTCAAGGGTCCCTAATCCTTCAGCCTCCTATAGAAATATGGATTGCATCTATATTTTCTGGAGATTTCTCTATCGAATTACCCAGAGGAGTCATTATTTCCCAGTACCGCTTCTCTGCCTGGGTATCTAAACACCAATTTACCCTCTTTTGATACAGGAACACACTGATGGTGTTCACAATGTGCTATTTTTCTGTTATGGACCCTAAATCTGTTTAAAACTGTTCTTCTGGATGAAAACCTGTGTTCTGGCACCAAATTCTTTTTATAGTGTCATAGATGTGTGACTCTATTTTTGGCTGTGTTAAAACACATTTTTGCATGAATGGGCCATTTATTATTTAGTAAGATTGATCTCTTTGAATTAAAATAATCAACCTGTTCATGTCATATGTAAGGTTTATCCCCATTTTTATTTCATATTTAATTGCAGATGCTAAAACAAAATATTGGTGAGAATTAATACTTGAGAAGCCCCAGTCGAAAAATCCCACTTTGACTTCCCTGTTGACAAGTAATTCTATTGAATTCTTTGTTCCATCATGGTTTTTCATTATATCAAAACCAGTTGCTAATTCCACATACCTTCCATCTATGCAGTCATCTTTTATCAACCAAAATTGTTACTCCTGTTAAAATTGCAACAAACCCACCTGAAATCATGCAATCTTAAGTCCTATTGATAGGCTATAGAAGGTCACTCAACTTCTGTCGCAGAGGCACTCACAGAACCAGACAGCAGCAGCTATCCTAAAAAACGTGGATTTATTGCAAACAAATGTGCCTGGCACTCCGACTCTACAGGTTCGGATGTCAGTTGGTAATTATTACTGCACAACAAATTTCTGAACACTAAAGAACACACTCTAAGGAAGGATGACCCAAAATGTGCACAGCTCAGTGTTAGAAAGGGAGAATCTCTCACCTAGTGATACCAAGGGGGTCACTTACCAACTCTGGGGTAAGGATCACTCAATCCCAGGGCGGTACACTTGGACGGCATCCCGACCCGAGGGGAGTCCTGGGAAATATCCTCGAGCAGCATCCCTACTCGAGGGGAGAGTCTCCAACCGCGCTACCTGCTGCTCCGAGGAGAACCAACTCAAAAGTGTTTCTCTGGCAGGGCTCCATTTATACCCTGGTCGAGTCTTACCTGTGGTCACTTTCAGGAAACACAGGCAGGATGCAGCTAACGGAATCTAGACTCCAAGGCACCAATATCCCTGGGGTGGGGGGCGGGGGAATAGTTCCTGATGTTTATCAGTGCTGCTGCAAGGCCTGTCTTGTGCAAGCTCTGTGCTAGCAGTCAGGGGGGCTGCACTGCCACACCTTCTCACAACATTGTACTTGTCTAATCCATCACTAGTACGAAAAATCAAATAAATTAAGTTGTACTTTTACAGTAGACTTGTATTTTGACATAAAAGGTAAGAATACAGAACTGAGGAGGGTAACATTAAGCACTCTGCAGGATCTGTACAGAGCAAGGTAGTTCTTAAGCAGTGTATTCCCCTGAGATTGAACTGAGCAGGCATTCCCCCTTTGTTGATATCTTTTCTCGCCTATAGTTCTGCTACAAGTTTCCAATTCTTTTAGTATGTCCTTGTGATGCAATATAATGAATAAATAGTATGTTATAGTTTATTGATGAGTTTGGTGTCATAAAATAGAATTTCTGTGTGAGTTCTTTTTATCTTCCCATTCTCAATAATAACGTATGAACTAACATAGATGTATATTCTAGGTGATACTAAACCAACTCATTCTTATTACAAAGCCAGATTTTTCTTAAATTTATCAATGTGGTGATGCTGCCAAGCCATACCACTAAACCGTTTGACAGTATAAATCAAAATCCCTTTATCTTCCAGTCCATCAGTACATTTCTTTGCTTAAAATTTATTGCCTTGGTAGTTGCAAATAAGTGGGGAAAGCCAGTTACTGTAAAGATTTACATCACTGACATTTTTTTCCAGGATAAACAATACAGAAATAAATAGAGAAGGAGAGCGAGGAAAGCACTAGAACAGTTACTTTTAAAAATCAGTTTACTTTTCATTCTATTGTTTCATTTTCATTTCACATATTTCTCTGATTTTATTTGCTTTAACATTAATACTGGATATCAACTTAAGCCAACCTTTATTTAATTTTTAAAAGACTATTCGAGCCATAACTACCTTTTTCGATTTCAGAAGAAACTCAGCAAGATACTAGCCTGGGGATGTAGAAAAGGATGGGAAAATGGGACTGGGGATTGAAGAAAGATGTATTTGTATAGCCTATGTCTATAGACTAGATCTTTTTTATAAGAAATCAAAACAAGTACAGAAGTTCTCAATACTGGGTGATCAACAAGATAATTCTTGTATCCTAAACATAATGATGACCTCATTCTTCATATCTTACTTGGAAAAGAAAATCATTCCTGCTCTTGGTGGGTAAGGTTCATTGTTAGAAGCTTTCCGTCAGCTTGTATGAGAAAAAAACCAAAACCTCAGCCTCTATTCTATTAGTTGAGTCTGAATTAGGTCTACTGTGGAAGACAATGCAAGCTTATTTTGCGATATATGATTAGTATCTACGGAGATAGTATACGGGCACTGATTTTTAAAACTAATTAGGCATTGCCGCACCCATCATTTCAAGGCTAAGGTAACTTTAGGACTTAAAGTTCGTTAAGAAATCTTTTATGCTCCACTGACATTTTCAGGATGCAAAGTAATTCAGTTCAACAAATTGAGCTCACAACCTTTGCATTTTTGTGGAAAAAAACCCAAAGAAACCCACGGTTTTATCTTCATCCAACCACACAGCCAAAACAACCGTATCCAAAACTTCAAGCACTGCTTTCACTGAATGAGTCTAGAGCTGTGAAATTCATCTTTCAGAGCAAATCACAAAACATTAGAAAATTCATCATTCTGGCGTATGGTTTACTTTGTAATTCATATTTGTTTTAAACAAACTAACACTGCCTCTAGGAAACACGGTCCTCTCTTTCACCTGCATCTGTGGATGCCTACCATACCAGTTGCCTCTGAGAAGAGTAATACCCACCACGCAAAGGAGCATGGTCTCAGGGTGACTTAGGCCAGTGATGGAACTTACTCTCTGAGTTTAAAGTGCAAACACTCCCCACCCACAAAATTCACCTCAGCATGAGGAAACCTTTTTTGACAGAACAAACCTGTTCCCACAGAGTTTCCCACTGTTTTGCAAGAGATTGCCAATCAAACCTATTTGGTAGTCAGAGCCCAGATGAATTTGTCAGCAAGCAACAGGAGTGGGATTGCTCAACAAGGGAGTGAGCCAGGAGCTGAGATGACACTAGTGCAGGCAGGGCAGTGGCCCCACCCATGGGGTGCAGTGCCCCAAGATTTGAGCACAAGTAGAGCAAGGTGTTGGTAAAAGGGTCCATAAACTGTCAGCACTGAGTTCTATTTCAACAGTGAAGTAGTGGTGATGCTCATGTTTTCATAAAAAATTAGTGATTATAACTGTGAGCAGATCATGAGAAATAGGTTTTCTATGTCTTGTCAAGATTTAACCATCTGTCCAAAACTCAAGTCACATTTAGAGGTTTTTCGCACTGCGTAGACAAGTGTGTACATGTTCAGAGCTTGTAATGTGTTTCTGCTTGACCATCCATTTACCTCCTGTTGCAGCTGACAGTTTATCCAGTGATGTCTATTCATCTTGCAATTTAATTTAGACTACAGCCTGTAGTTTGGAACCACGAATCTATAAAAAGAGAAAATCCACTGGGCCAGAAAGTCAGACAACTGTGCGGACACTGCCCACAAAAGCTTTTACCCTGATAATCTAGTGCAGTCACTGGTGGAGTGAGCTACACCACATATTTACCATAATGTAATCAATCATTCATTATTATGAGTTCTACTATTGGGATGCTGTCTACAGCATCTATTTCAAGCAAATGTAAAAACACATGATGAAAGATGGACTCTACATCTTCTAGCATACAGTAGGAGAAGAGTTAGCTCATGGATAAAGACATGTTAGGAGGAAAACACCTTCTGAAGCCAGTTCCAGCTCAGAGGAATCTAAGTTTAACACAGCAATCTTCCACCTCGCTCTTTGTCTTATAAGTTCCCTTAATTTTACTTTCAGAAAATTTTTATAATTAGCAATATTATTCCTACAATGATTCTCTTTTTGTGTATATTTTCTTTCTCTGGCTGTGACTTAAAGTGGCTTTATAACAGTAGAAACGTACTTATTGTCTTTGGAGGGGGGGTGGTGGGATGGGCAGAGATCTGGTCTACAATGGTAATTTAATTTTTCTTTCTTGTGTTTTACTCCCTCAGTACATTAAAAATTTGTTTTTCAAGGCTCTTGGCCGACCATTGCCTTGCTTAGTAAGTTTTGTTACTCGTTAAAAGTATCTTCATATTTACATGTCTCTAAGTATTTTGACATGCAGTTTTTTGCCCTTTCTAGAGTAAAATCTATTGGCATTTCAAGTCCTTTTCTGCAGTATGCAAAAGAACTTTTTGAAAAGAAAACTGATTGTATAATAGCCTTTAATACTTCATCAGAGAACTTTGGCTGCTTCTGAGTTAAAGCTTAAAGTGGCACTGGTTTTGACTTTAACATGCTTTGCAGTTAAGAAGACCTCATCTTAAGACAGCCTTTTAATCCCTGAGCTTACGCCTTTTTACTATAGAGAATTGCCATTAAACTAACTTCTGTTCATACACATTTCACAGTGCACAAATGACAGCATAACTTTCATATAAAAGAGACTGAGAACTAAAATGAAACCTCTAAAACACAGAATTTCATAGATATGTTGGACGGTTTCACTGACATATCAGAAAGTACATATTAACAATTACACTACAGTCAGTGGCAAACACTTCGTATAGGGTTCCTGTGATCTCGGGTACAGAAATGAAAAGTATAACATTAATCAAATGTCAACATTCATCCTAGCAATATGTTTTGTATTATCTAGCGTATTCTCTCCGTGACAATTATCTCCAGGTTATCTTTCGCAATTTTGTACCTCAAGGTGGTGGAGGTTTAAAAGGAATAATAATAAGTCTTGATATCTTCCCCCACCCACCCTACCCACCCCCACCCTCCCACCACGGCCTTGATTTATTAGCAGCACAAACCACAATACAAATGTGCGTATCAAGGGTCTACCAAAATCATAGAACCTTTGCAGTTGCACCCAAAAATTGCTTAGATTTCTTGAGGATATTTCATCAAGGTCATAATTAAAAGTAAGGTGTAACCTGCTCAGAAAAAAGTAGAGACAATGTCATCATCATGGCTTGGCTTCGCGGATGAAGATTTGGGAAGGGCTTTAAACGTGAGTACACCCTTCAAGCCTGCGCGGTGGATTTTTTTAGGTGAGGCGCAGCGTGCGCGAGACTGGCCCCACCCTTTACACCTGAGGTTCATCTGCCAGGGCCTAGCGAGCTTGGACGGTGACAGCGAAGTCCTCAGGTCGTAGGTTTGGTTAGAGTATCCTTCTCTTAGATGGATGGCCTTACAGGGCTAAACGAGCTCCATCTGCCCGGGTTTGGAGTTAGAGTTGTCCTTCTCCTAGGATGGTTGCCCGAAGGCTAGTGAGCCCATCCTGCCCGTGGACACACTTTGTCTGACCCTTCAGTTGAGACCTGTCAGGCTTGGGAGACCCTACCGGAGGCATATGCCACCACCAGCATAGCTCTCAACTTCGCAAGGGCATGCAAGCTCTTTCCCCACGGCAAGAGACAATGTACACCTGTGTCAAAAGGCTAAAATTGCAGGACCTTGAAAGAGACAAGCTTATCAGAATGTAGCTGTTCAAGACCTTCACAATTCATCCACCTTACAGTCAGGTGCACTTTCCTGGACAAGGGAATAGGAGGACAATGACAAATATGGCCAGGTGGCCGTTCTGTGGCACAGCTGTGTTTGAAGCTGTGCTGTGTTGAACTCAGTATCCAAAGCTCAAGGCCATGCAAAGGCATTAGTGAGCTTGGAAAACCTCACCAGCAGTGGGCCTCAGCTTATAGCCATCTTGTAGTGGAAGAGATGGGGGACTTCCAAAAGAGCTGACGTAGCCTTAGCTGTCCTTATAGATATTATATCGCTATATTACCTATATAAACCTATTCACCTGAAAAATGCCAACCTCAATCTTTGTTTTTTTTCTATATACTTCTGAAAACAACTGTCTTAGGAGTATACCCCCAGTCTGGCATTTGATATCTGGATGCATAAAGCTGAAGTTGAAGATCTCCAAACTTGACAAGAAATACAGTTAAACACTCCTTTTGGGACTTTGCAGTAGAGAAACCATCTTTTCTCTTGTTCCTTTAAGTACTAACTCGTGCAATTCAATGCAAACTGGTGTCATCTATTTCTTGAACTTCAGTTTATGAGTGGTAAATAAGTTCTGAAACAATTGGGTCACTGAAACTATGAGTCATTCAAGTACTAGGATGTACTAGTATGTTCTACTGCAAGCACCAAAATGTGAACACCTCAACTTGTCTCTTCAAAATTATCTACTATCATGATGACACATCAAAATCTTATCAGCAGAATGTGGAACATATTCCTCCTCTCTATGCTATGAAAGTACTCTTACTCCTGCTTGTGCGGTACATTTACCTCAGATGACGGGGCAAACTAGAAACAACAAGGTGTTATTTACCTAAATCTCAGTGTTGCCCTGTTGCACCATTTTTGTATCCCTACCACAGGTCATATGCAGATAACACATTATAGCGAATTGATTCTTCAAGCTTCTGAATGCTCAGTTGTTTTCTAGCAGAACATCATAGTCCCAAAGCCATTTTGTGGATTTCCTGTAGCAAGAACATCCCTACACAGCATTGCACAAATAACAGACTTTTTCCAGTTGCATGCAGGCTTTCAAAGAAGGAGGAAGGGGAAACAGCCTAGGCATGCTGATCTCTGAAAAATAGAATTCTCTGAATAGCATATTAAAAGAGCATTGCATTGATTACAAAAGTACACAAAGCAATAATACATCATATGTCCTGAATAAGACAGGTTCTTTTCAGATAAAATGCATAATATAATAATAAAAACTATACTACTATCAGGTCAATAATAAAAACAAAGACAACACACTGCCGAGAACGTTATTCATTATAAAAGAACCCCATACACTTCACATTTGGACAAATTCTGTGGTTTAGTTCCTTCCTAAAGAAGAAATTAACCTAGCTTTAAATTGTTTAAGATATATCTTTTCTTACAGTAGTGTCCTATGTCCCTACTAAAATGAAGCTCAACTCTGAGAAGCAAGATTCAGTTTTTAAGTGGCCAATATCTTTTTCATCAGAATCTCTCATTCACTTTGTTCACATGTTCTTTAGTTCTGACAACATACTGTTAAAACCACATTCACCCACCTCATAGCGGGGCATACAGCCTGTGGTGTAGGAGGCCATATCCTCCTTTATCACAGGAAAATACTCCTACGTAACAAATGCTTCCACTGGCTGCTTTCTTGTCCTCGGATACCTGACACCAAGCAATAGTTTTCTTAATTCTTGCTAGGTCCCAATAAAGGTTCAATTCAATGACTTGAACTCGAACTGGAACAGCCCAGGAGAGACCTGCCGCTGGGTATCTTTTAGCTGGTGGTTAGACCAATCTCCTGGAATACTGGAGCCTCTTAAAGCAGATAAAGGAGCCCAAATGTGGGTGTTCTCCATGTCAAAGGGCACGCTGGCTGGCTTTGCGACTGGGTTTACAGGTAGACATACAGCCCTGAAATTAAACTGGTCATTCTGAAATTCATTTTATATGTAATTTAGTTAATTCAATTAGATCAATATTTTGAGGAAAGATTGGTTTGGTGTTTGCCTCAAAATTTTTTACGTATGCTTGTTTGTTTCAGTTTTCTGATTTTACTGACAAAGTCATAGTGAGGGAAAATTAAAAGGATAACAGGAATTGATGCTTGTTTACTAGTAGCTGTCAGCTGAAAATTCAGACTGAATTCCAGGTGGTTTGGTACAGTTTAGCACCACTCTATTTAAGTCTTAATCGTACAGAGTCATAAACTATTTTGAACTGCAATTATATAAATGGAAATATTCTATAAAATGTGGGCTGTTTGTAGTTTAGAAATTAGACTAAAGTGTATTATCTCATGCTTCCCATAGTACAGTTTTCAAAGTTCAACTTCATCGGATTGCTAGTACTAGAGATAATGCCAGGGGAGGGTGTCTTGGTCCATTTTATTTCTTTTTCTCGCACATTAGCTTTGCAAAAGATACAAAATATGCCATAAAAAGTCACCTATCAAAAAAGGACTGAAGGAATGTGGCTGGCTTTTATTAAAAAATACAAAACAAACTCTTCTGAATATGTTTCCTCACAGAATTCTAGTTTCAAAGGTAATGATTAGTACTTTCTCGTTTAGATTTTGATTAAAAGAGAGAATTGAGCACTACATTGTTTCATTATAGAGAGCGTGGAACAACAAAAGTGCTGGCACATTTTTCCCTGTTCTGTGCCTTCACACTTCCCCAAGCTTTCTGATGTCTTTCCAGTTTGGAGCTCCTGCTTAGATAAAACAGATGACTTTCTGGGCCTGCTTCTGCTAACAGCAGGCAGGAGCAATGGTGACTGATTGGTTGAAACATGAGGATTAATGGGTATTTATATTTCATTAAATTTTATGCTCACTGGAGAATAATGTATCACTGGCAGATATTGAAACATATGTCAACCCTATCCACTTACATATAATTCAATTTGACTTAAATGCATTGATCAAATTTTATTAAAGTCCAATATATCTTCCAAAAAGGCCCACTAACACAATATTGCTGCTTCACATTCATCAGATAAAAAGAGGCAATTGTGTTGTAATTCCATTTATAGCATTTTTGGGGAAAAGGAAGATTATTGTGAAGCGAATACTCATTACAAGGTGACTGGCTCTGGCTGAAGGACTTGAGACTGAGATTATTAAGCGAATTCTCAAGTGGTGCCCTTTAGTTAAAATTACCCCAGGGTGGATCATGCCTGTTTTCATCCCCAGTGGAAAAGAGAGATCAGCATTGTTAACGATATTGTCTAGGAAACTTTGCCATGTGAGATTTTGGAGTATGCTAACAACTTATGCATTTTCTTTTCCTTTTTTCCTTAAAGTTCATTTTATGAAACATGTATAACTGTCTTTAAAAAACTACTTTTTGATATTTATTCCTTTTTTTGTCTACAACTCTCCATTCAACTTTTGCAATTACTCTTACTGCAATGATTAGAAAAGTACAAAATGTTTATTTCTTCAATTCTGCACAGAAAGGGATGATGTTTTACATAAAGTCCTTCTCTCAAGTCAACCACAGCAATAATGGGATTTTTCTCAAGCATTTGAGTTTAAACACTTGCTTGCACTTTGTGCTGCGCAGAATACAATTTAAAAGATGAGGTTATAGCCCTCCTAATAAAAAGAAATAAAGACTATTTAAAGCCATGATCCAGCAAAGTCATTTGGTCCTCACTCTCAAACTATAAGGGTTTGAGACAGGGGGGGCTGATGTAATATCTCTTAGCAAGCTCTTCATTTGTTTCTGATTCTTCTGTTAGGGGCTAAACTGCCTGCCTACAAGTTAGCATCTCAGCAAAGGCCTTTCAAAGAAAAGCTCCACTTCTAGACAGGAAAAGAAAGGATATTGGCCAGGAAGGATATTCAAGAGTCAAATTAAGGAAGTGTGAAAATCTAGCTACTCAGGAAACTTAAAAAGCATGGTTACATCATGTGGGATCTGAGCAGGTCACCTGGACTAGTGTCCTATCTCACAAGGGTTGAAATCGCTTTAAGGTCACTTGGAACCTTACTTCAATAAAAGTGTATTTTTCCTACTGTTAATTACTCTGGAAAGCTTCTCCCAGTTAAGGGCAGTCTTATCTCCAATTAATGTTTCTTCCTTTGGCCATATATTTTTTTTATTTCCCATAGGCACTATTTTGTTCTGCACTGACTATCAGCCTTCTCTGGTGAACACAGTAAAGATTGCTGTACAGGTTGATTACAAATTTTGTCCAAAATAATACACAATTTTGAAATCAGTACTTTAACTCATCTTATTTTAGAAAATCAGAACATTTCTATAAATAAAGAAGTACAATATAAAATGAAGTAAAACATTCGTGAATGCTTCCTCAATAGATTTGCTTTCTGATGAGCTCTAATAAAGTTACTGTCCTCGTTTCTACATATCAAGCAGAAGTTGGAGATAATTTTTCTTCATTCTTGGGCAAAAAGTGTGTTTGCACAAACACAGGATTTCATGTTAATATGCTGAGATACATTGTGTATATTCTCCAACAGAAATTTTAGATAACATCAAAATACTGATATATTCCTGTTATTGAAACCCTTGCAAATCCATTAAAAACACTTTACACAAATCATGAGCCAGTCTCTTTTCCTGAGGTTGATGCTTCTGTCAAGACACTTTGTCCTACTCTTGAATAAGTGTATTTAGCTGAACATCTTTTATTCACTTGTGGAGGAAAGCAATTGCTCCTTTTTTTTCACTCTAGAAAGTGCTAGTCAGCCCTACTCCAGACTTGAAACCATATAATAATCTGTATATGTGAAAAAATATATTCCCCCTTTTAGATAGTGAAAAAGACAATATCCTGACAATTATTAAGTTCCTTCGTTCATATATCTTTAAGTTGTTTATCATTCACTCCAAGCATTAGGACTTTACAGGCATGCTTGCAGTGCTTCCAAGACCGACTCTTTTTAACCTGGCTGAACTCTTTTCAAAAACATCTCCTAGGACTTTACGTAGAAAATGGGTTTAAGCAGGTCATATAAAGTCACATATTTGTGAAAATACACATTATCTTTAGCATGCCATTTTCTTATATGCACTTCAGTAATAATGTGGCTTTACAAAAACAGAGGAAAGGACAAGTAAAATAATTTCATTTCAAGAGGTCCTGAAGGGAATTACCAACAAGGAATGCAATTCACCTCTTCATGTAATTACATTGAGTTCGATTTTATTTTATGTAGTCCGGAAAATATTTGCCAGTGCAGATCATCAGATACTGCCAGATCAACATTTTCTGATATGTAAACGTGGTTTAAAATATGTTTACAATATTTTTGAGGGTGGCCCTGCAGAGAAGGACTTGAGGGTGTTGGTGGATGAAAAACTGAACGACTCGGCAGTGTGCACTCACAGCCCAGAAAGCCAGTCTCATTGTGGGTTGCATCAAGAGAATTGTGGCCAGCAGGCCAAGGAAGGTGATTCTCCCCCCCTGCTCTGCTGTCATGAGACCCTACCTGGAGTACTGTGTCCAGGTCTAGGGCCCCCAGCATAAGAAAGGCATGGACCTGAGGAGGTCCCAACGTGGTCCAGGAGAGAACCACAGACATGATCGGGGGGTGGAGAAGCTCTCCTGTGAGAAGAGCTGAGAGAGTTGGGGTTGTTCAGCTTGAAGACAAGAAGGCTCCAGGGAGACCTTACAGCAGCCTTCCAGTACTTGAGGAGGGTCTACATCAGGGAGTGTAGTAATAGGACAAGGAGTAACAGTTTCAAACTCAAAGAGGGTAGATTGTATTAAATATTAGGAAGAAATTCTTTACAGCGAGGGTGGTGAGGCACTGGAACAGGTTGCCTAGAGAAGCCGTGGATGCCCCCTCCCTGCCACATGTTCAAGGCCAGGCAGGATGGAACTTTGATCTCGTGGAAGGTATCCCTGCCCATGGCAGTGGGGTTGGAGATAGATGATATTTAAGGTCACTTCCAACCCAAACCATTCTAGTAGTCTGTGATTCTATGATTATTTATACAAGCTACAGAAGAGAATAAATCAATGCAAAAGAATCTCCTACAACTGCTTCTGCACTATTGCTTTTGCTGGACCACAGCTAGAAGTTGAAGCCCAAAGTTAACCTTAAAATCCTTCTCACAGCTTGGAATCATGGAACAGCTGAGGTGGGAAGGTTTTGTGGAAGATCATATTGTCAACCTCCTGCTCAAAGCAGAGTCAGCTGTGAGGACAGATATAGTTTCTCAGGGCTTTATCTAGTCTGGTTTTGATAATACCCAAGAAGGGAAATTCCTCAGCATCTTTGGGCAAACTGATTTCCACAGGATGCTGCAAGCAAGCAAGCAAGCTTTCAGGTATATGATGATAATACGACATACCCTATTGCAGTCAGATGTCGAAACAGAAGTTTAAGTGCAAGACCCAAGGCATATTGATGCTACTTAGCTTTCTGTGCTTAATAGGAACATCCCTGACAGCCCTGCTCCTCTGAAAGCGTCAGCATCATATCATATTGTAATTTAGTTGAAAGATGTAAGAAAGACACATAAATGTGATCTGTCTCTTTCCCTATTGCCAATAATTTAGTGCTAAAATATTTAAATGAAGAGCACCCCCAGACATCTGTTATGTAGACATCCCTTTAAACAAGGATGGTCATCTCTTCTGAGATTACTTTGTACCACAGAGTCTATGCTATTACTGCATCCAGGACGAGGTGCCCTTTTGGCAGGAAAAGTTACATTTACCTCTCTTTACTTTCACTCCTCCTTGCTGTACCTCCACAACCTTTTCTCCTCTCCCAATCCACTCTCCCCAGGCCAAACTGGGCAAAGCTGTAAGTCTGACACAACTCCTGGAGAAACGAATTGGGTCTTCCAATTTTTATGCTCCTTTCTATCTGGTTTCTGGTCTACACATACGCACATAGCTGTGTGCAAGAAGCGAAGGTCACAGTTATGTGTTCTCATAGCCATATTACCTAAGGTTCAAACTCATACTAGCATTTTTGTCAGACGCGCTTTTCACTCAGTAAATCAGGAGGCAGGAACAGGTGCTTCACCTATGAGACTTTACCATGTGACATGCAAAAATACCATTTAACCAATCATGGCCCCTCATCACTTCCAGAGAATGAATATGGAATGTTAAGCAGGCATAAAAAATTATCTGCATTCATCCCATGAATTAAAAGTTTCATTACTATTTTTAATAGCATACAAACATTCAATGAAGCTAATCTTCTCAAAGATACTCCAGAAAGAAGAGGGAAAGGAAAAAAAAGCTGATTTTTTAAAAAAATATATTTTTTTGAAATTATTCCTCAAGTTTAATAATATTACAATATTAAGATGTTATTTGAGCTTTACCTTCCTATTACACTTACTATTACATTTACTTATTGTCAATTTTTTGTTCTTTGTTCATTTATTAAGACCCATGGAAAAAATCACTCCACTGTCTCACCAATATGACTGTAAACTTCTGCTTGACCGTAGTGCTTTGTTCGGTGACTAGCACAATGTAAAACAACTGCTTTCGTGCTTTAGGGCATTTTCCCCCGCATTTTTAGGAAAATTGCACAGATACATGAATCATCTCTGGTGCAGACTTAATAAAGGGAATAAATGGTCATCAACATGCTAAAGAGTGGAAACCTATGAGAAGCAAGAGGCCAGGTGGTACTGTTTGACACCACAGGCTGGTGAGCAGACTGTAATCAGCGAAGACAAGAGAGGCAGAAGGAATTTCACACAACTTCAGGTATCCAGTGTTTATCAAAAATAATTATAAATCATCTCGGATTATCCATGCGATATTTTGTCTTGTTTGTCCTCAGTTTTCTATGCAAAAATAAAAAACCAAGAAAAACATGAAAACTCATTCACTCTGCAAATAATAACTGACAAACTCATGCAATATATCTTATGTGGAAGTTAATTACCTGTACAAAGATACAGAAACCCTGGTGCAGCATCACTGCCAGTGCCACTATTCACAAGACTAAGACGGTACAGCAGATGATGTTGTGTTGCGCTATAGGATTTAAATAACATGAGTTTGGGATGAATGCACCACTCATCAAACATGAAGCTATGAAGGTGTTAAGCAGATCATGTCATGACTTATGAAGGACAAACTTTCCTATTTGCTTTTCTTTATAAATAAAGAAAAAGCAACATTTCATGCATCTTTAACTCATATGCAGACCCTTTCTCCAGTAAAAACAAGGCCATTCTATGCAAAATGTAGCTTTAAACTTAAAGCAGGAATATTTTAAATGTAAAATTTACATTTGCTAGAATCTTATTATAAGTAATCATGTTCACTCTAACAGATTTTCAGATATATTTATTTTAATAGTATCTTCTATTCTCCTGTTCACTTGCACCCCTGACTCATACCCTGTAAGGTTAACATAGCATGGAATTTAAGCAAGAAATCTCAATTATCTTAAAAATGTATGTAATTTTTTAAAAAGTATTCTATTTTTATATATAAAAAAATACTTCTTAAAAATTTATTCCATATAAATTTGTAGTCATGTAACTCTGTAGTCCCAGACTCCTCTAATTATGCTAACTTCTCCTTGGAAGATGCGTGATGCAGACTGACAAAAACAGTCTACGAAAAGGCATTAGCAGTGTTGCCAGCTGTGCATCGTTGAAGTGAAGTGGAACTTCCAAAGATCTACTAGATGCAGTGAAGCAGGAGGATATTGTTCTGCTAGATGTTGTAAAAAGTACAGCTGCTGGATTCAGAGAGTGTACGTCTCCTGCTAGCCCTTCCCTCTGTGAGCATGCAGAGAAAGACAGGCCTTTGCTCCCCTGAAGCTTTCCCAGGGTCACATTTGTTACTGGAGTAATCTGCTCACTCTTTCCATCTTGTCTAGCTCCCCCTTCAGCTGAAAACTTTGTTGTCACTAAAGGTGATGTGCACAGCACTGCGTGCTCCAAATTTAACTCAGGATAGAGTTGGCCTCAAGGTCACAAGGCCGTATATTTGTGTCAGTCCTGAGGTTTTCACCCTTTCTTCTTTTATATATAATCTTTATTTAGTAAGTCTGTTGTATAATTTTTGGGTCATGCTGACTCATAGCGAGGACAGAAAAGAGTAAACACTTGTTCAGACACACGTGCACACACTTGCTTACTGTGATACAGCAAAGGACCACCAGCAGGCCATGTGGTTTTGCATTGGTTCTGTAGCAGCACAATTCCAACCAAATAGGCTATCGCTTGTCAGCAAAAAGTCCCAGGACCCCCTCCAGCATCACTGAAGTCACCAAACCCCTTAGTGCAGTCTCAGACCACTTTCAGGGCTTCAAGGATGATGATGTCTACCTCTGCTGATATGTGTAGAGATTGCTTACTCAGATATAGAAATTATCATCCAGTTGCGACTGGATGTTTACCCACCCCTGCTTACTCCTCTTTCATCAACCCATAAAATTACCGGTGGAAGCTGCTTTTTTCTTGATGGGAGGGTTCTGTTTCTGAGCTAGTGCTCTCAAGGGCTGAACTGTAAGGAAGAATTCCAGTAGCCCAAAGAGAACTGGCAGGCAGCAGAAAAGGATGGAAAACAGAGATGACTTATAGGCTGGTGCCAGACACCCCGTGTTTCCTTTCCATTCCCAGGTTTTTACCTTTGCTGATAGACTATGCAAATGTTTCACAATACTGCTTCTCAAGCTGTTACAGGTACAAACTATCTGGGTATTTAGATACTATGGTATCTAATAGGATGCTATCAATCTTTTATATTAAGAGAATACATAAATTATAAACAAATATGTCCTTTGGTCTAGCAGAACAGCATAATGATCAAAGACACACAATAGAAATGTATTTGCTTCTACAGTAAGCTTTATTCCCCTAGCGCTCAGTCTGCAGTGATGGACCGGCAGTGAGCTGTCAGTTTTTGTTCTGTCTGTCACACTACACTTACCTCCTGTTGTTTTAAGTAATCAATATGGGGGCTGAAATCACCTACCACTACCTCTGCTACCTACTATTTTGTCCACTCATAAATTATGAATCCCTGCACAACATCAAGTCTACAATTTCGATTGCATTTGCTAATCATTGATCAATAATTCAAAAGCCTCTTCTTCTTCAAGGGTCCCTAGTTTCCTGGAACATATGGCATAAGGCTGACAGTGTTCACGAAACTATTCCCTTATCACAAAACGGAGCCAGGGAAAACAAGTTGTTTAAAGTTGTTTCTTTCTTTCTTTCTTTCGTTTTGTTTCCCAAGGGACTGACTTTGTACTTTTTTTATTATTATTTCCTCAGCTTGCTACAGTTAATGACTGCATGAACACTTGTATGCAGTATCTTCCATGATTATTTTCAGCTTCATATCTTGAGAAGACATGCCACTGATCAGCCAATCTGTGTAGTTCCATTTTACCACGATCATGATTGCTATGCTTTTACTGGGGATGGTCTTTCAAGAAGTCTTATTTTTCATATTTATGTTATAATGTTTATTTTCTATAAAAGATCATGAAAATAAGATAAAAAATAATCTTTATTATGTGTTCCTGTACATAATGAACACAATGAGCAATACAGTCTTTCACACGTGAATCTGAAGTCTTTAGCCACAGAACGCTTGCTGCAGTGTTTCTTTCTCTAAGATTGTTTTATTAGCTATTTTACTGCTAGAGTAGGACCATGAATAATAAATATTGTCATTTAGAACAGTTCTGATTACTTCTCCATGGAAACCTTTTAAATGGCCAGATCCTGAAAACACCTAAAAAATTCACCTCATGAATAATCTCTGTGGCTTAAAGAAGAGAGAAGTTCAGGCGTGCCTGTATATTAGACTATTTTCATGACTAGCCTAGAAAAACCCTTACAATTCTCAAACCTATTTCAGTCCATTGTTCTATGAGTTTAATTTTAGAAGACACAAAGAGACTTATTTAGACTGTTTTATATAAAGGTCTCCTTTAGTAAAATAAACTTTTTAATTTTATTATATCTCATTGGTTAAGAAGTTAAATACATGTACGTAAAGGAAACCAGTATGATAATGGCATCTGATATTTTTTAGAAAAGTTCTATTGCATTAGCTATAATAACGTATTTATCTATACTTTATTTTCTATAGCTGAATGTAACAAGTAAGTAAGTGAAAAAAAAAGCATCCCAGGATTTGGGGTTTTAAATACTTGCTTAAAAAACTATAATTCATAATAAAGCTACTAACACAGTTCCTATGTCTTTCTAGGAGACAAGTCAATGCATGCTTAGCTTGAGATTAGCTGATGTACTTCTCTGGTTTATATTTACATCAGTTCTTTCAGGTGGAATATAACTGAACAGCAGCCACAGATATAGTTAGTATCAGACTGTTTCATTCTGATTATGTCAGTGGATCAGGAAAAGGATCAGTTTTATCTCTAACTATTATATATCATACTGAGGATGCGCACAATTCATGTTGCATTATCTTTTTTGATGCATCTCACTGAGTTAAGAAGTTAAAATCAAAGAAGCTTCTAGATGGAAATATGTTTGTATTTCTGAGTTTGGTATCTTTTGGCTTGTCTGAAAAACAGTAAGAAAGAATTTCAGCCCTAAATAGTATACATGTGCAGTTTTATCATGAATGATCACATGAGTTTAGGATTCAGAAGAACAGCGGGGAAGACAACAAGAAGAGTGATAATGGGGTGATGAGTTGCATAGGATAAGAATTTTTCTAATCCAATAACTTTGAAAGTGAACATGTGTCTTGACTAGATCAAATTATTGGAGGGGAAAAGAATGTTTGACAGACATCTTGTTATGATCACTTCAGATTTTTCTATATTTTTCCTATCCTTTTCTACATGAGAAGTAAATTGTTCCTTATTAGAGTTCATTTTTGCCTTGCTTTCTTTCTAGAATTTTGGCCACAAAAAAAAAGAAAAAAAGTTTTCCAAGGACTGAACATGTGTTGATAGATGTTATGTAGAGCAAAGATTCTATGCCATCTCATCTGGAAACAACATTAAGATTTTCTAAAGTACAAATAATTACTCTAGATAAATGGAGATTTGGTTTTGAGAATACTTCTCACAGTCACTAGAGACCTAGAAACATAAAGAGTCTTCGTTTTATTTGTTGTCAGGTAGGATTTTGCTATTTTAGAAGAAATAAAATGTCGTGGGAGGTTTTTTCACAGTGAAACTAAATTATGTTGGAATTAAAATATGCAATAAAAACCCAAATCAATATTTTGACAAAGAAGTTCCAGCAGCCTAAAATTATTTTCTGAAAATGGAGTATTAATAACACTCAAGTTATGAGTCAGACCTCAGTTACATATAAAGTTTGAAATCTCTTATGAATAGCTCTACTTTCAAGTGCAAACTTCAATCTTTGCCATATTTCACCTCCTACAGACCTTCTTTTCAGCAGTTGTTCCTCAGCCAATTCTTTTATTTGGATCAATCACTACAAAATCAGTTTTTTGCAATAGCCATTTTGTATTCTAGGCACTAATCTCTATCTTTTTCTCACGTAGTTTAAATTTGCTAGTATTAGTGGTGGAATGAACCTGCTACAGAGCACAGCTTGAAAATTGGGTAGCATGTAGCAAAGAGACATTGCTTGACAGAGTTAAGTATAAAAACTTGTTCTTGTTCTGTTTGTTCTTTAACACAAGGAAAAAGGTTTTTACAGTGAGGGGAACTGAGCACTGGCACAGGTTGCCCAGAGAAGTTGTGGAGTCTCCATCCTTAAAGATATTCAAAAGTCGCCTGGACAACTGGCTGTAGGTGGCTGTGCTAGGTGGGACTAGATGATCTCTAGAGGTGCCTTCCCACCTCAGCCGTTGTGTGATTCTAAATCTGTGCTCTTTCTCCTCAAAGATAATAAAATGCTGTTACTGGAGCTATTTATTAGAGCTATTTCAGAACCAAATTTCTGACACTATTTTGATAACAGCAAACATTTTTATGCAATCCGGATTTGTTCAGATCTGAGATCATATATTCCAAAAAGCTGTTACTGATTTTTTGACATTACGTGCATCATCAATAGTCATACTTTTTTATTATTATTATAAGTTGCCATTTCCTGGTGTAATGACAAGACATGCTGCAGCTGAATAACACTTCTGGTATAACTGATATCACAGATCATACTGATCATTACAAACGGAATAACTTCCATAGGCAAAATGAGCAGGAACTCACCTAACAAGCATTCTGTTTTTAAGTCTGTTTATTTTTCTTTTCTCTCATGGAGAAAAATGTTGTAACAGCTATCATGTGGAAGTAGAGATAGGAAAGCTAAGCATGAAATGCAAGTTGAAATTGCATTACAGAAAGGAAGAGTCTCATGTACTAATTTAAGGCAGTGTTCAATTGATGGGAGCTAATGAACTACAAAAGCTCTGACATCTTCTGCAACAGACAACCCAGTGTAAACTAATCAACATTAAGTCAATATAATCTAACCCTTCATTGTTCATTGATCTTTTTTACAGGCTACACACTGCCTGGCCATGTGAATGGGTCAGAAATATATATGAGGAAGAGGATAAAGCTGTAACCACAAAGGAGGACTAAATTAAAACTGACCAGCATGAAAGGAAAATGAAAATTACCTGCTACATCTCTTCATTCTGCTTTTATAAAATGCCTATGGTTTTCATGAATACCTGGTAAAAAAAGCCTGACCAGTTCATCCATGCCTGTCTAACTTAGATGCATTCCAGCTGGAGCTATACGATGAAATCACTAAAAACTTGAAATGAGCAAAGACTGAGTTTCCTTTTAAAATCAGCTTCACACCAAGACCGCAAGCTCACTAGTTCTCTCACTAAGTTCAAAAGGGGTTTATCAAGATTTGATTTTAATCTATGAATCTCTCACCTGTTTTGAACAAACACTGGAAAGATCCAGCATTTCCCACTGAAGTTCCCCACTACCTTTTCTCATATCTGTGGATATGCATGGGACGATGTTACTCGACAGATAAAGATGTTGCACCTCTCAAAACCATTATGGTCTTTGTAGAAAAGTATAAAAACCATATTTACTCTCAAGTGTGTGGCAGACAGAACAATGCAGAGGTTTCATTGTGAACATGAAAAGTAGGTATTTCACCTGGTGGTATGTATTTATTTTACTAAGGGAGAGAAATTCCTTGAGCAATGAAATGATACCATGTTACCCAGAGCCTAGATCAAATGTCTCTTCATGTTTGTAGAAATAAAAATAAACTATTGTTTTAAAATATAAAATGGCATTTGGAACCACTGATAAGGATAATGTTTACTAAAATCTGCTTTAGAAAAGATTTCTTTTGTGCTTATAGACATACCTTGCAAAAATTTGAAAATATAAAAGTAACAATTTATTTGCAAAGCTTTTCTACAATTTTCTGTACTACTACACCTTTCTCCCATCACATTTGTTCTTTCTGTCCAGAAATTTCAGAAAAGCTTAAAGTGGCTACAAACCTGACCTAAGTGGAGTTTGACATCCAATACCCCCATGACTACTCCAGCTCTTAGCAAAAAGATTCTTGAAACCAAGAGACTTACCAAGGTGTATCCAGGATCGAATCCTGGTCACTTTGCTCACAGGGGTAGTCTCAGTGTAGTTAATGGGACAGCCTGTGAGAATATGCCAAGCAAGTCTTGGTCTGTAGAAAAGAATAATATCATATTGCTGTGCTAGAAAACAAATACATTTTTTTTACTGTCCATTAGAACAGGTAGTTTACTAGTTCTCTTACATAAACATAAAAAAAATAAACATATATAAACATTAAAAAAATATATTCCAGTGTATTCCATTGTCTTTTTTTACTAGGCTATTGGCAATACTTTGTAGGTCCCTTCAGGATCAAATTATGTTAGAATTTATATTTAAAACTTAACTATTATTGCAGAATTTGAAATTGTATCTCACTTGCTATGAAAAAATTGAGAGGGGACAGCTGAGGAGGAGTGGGATCACATTAAGCAAATCTTCCAAATGTCCACATAAGACAATGTTATTGAGTCATGAAACTATTAGAAAACAAGGAGAAAAAAAGATGGTGTAGCTTCAGTCCCAGCTTTTTAGTTTATTCAAATGAAGGACCCTCAAATGGTTTAGTTAGGAATTAAGTTAATTGGGTTTGGTGTAAGGTTGGTGTACTTCCTGCTGGAAAGTTTCCCATATTTCCTCAGTATAAGTAGCGGCTGGACTCCCATGTCACCCTGTTAGCCCAGACTTTAATTAGTTCTGGCATTCGCCTCATAATGATAAATGCTGAGATGATGAATGGAAATGCAAATGACTGTGAAGTGGCTCAGCCATCAGTGCTGAATATCATTAATACCTTCCTACTGTTAAATCGATCAATGTCATCCCAGGATCCCTCTGTTCAGCGGGTGCAGATGGCTGTCCGCCAGAATGCCTTCCATTATATTGGCAGTGAAAACTTTGTGGGTTTTTCCTCCCCATATGCTTTTATTCATCTTTTGCTGAATATTTGTTTGGCAACTAAAACTCTAATATATTTCCAGCTGAGATGATAACTATTTAGGGTCAATAAGTGAGTAGCTAATTTAGAGCAAAATAAATATGAATACGGAACCCTTCTCACATCAGAAGAGAAGTATCAAGTGCAGATTCAATAAATTGGAGAGGAATAGAATTTTTCACAATGCAAAATTTCATGTGGAAGCAACAAAAGATAAAAAAACAGCATGCAAAGATGTTTATTCATTTCTCGGGCACGTTACATCTTTGTATTTTACAAGTTTCTGGGTCTGGCAGCATGTGCATGGAACTAAGTTTTGTGAGAATCAAAGGGCTGGATAATGTTCAACATGAAGTTTTCATATCTGAAACATATTTTGTGAATATGAATAATAAACCTTGAAAGCATTGGGAATAATTGTTTCACCAGTTAGGTTGCACTTTCGTGCAGTGAGTTTGGGGGTCATCCACAAGGATGTGCATTAGCCTAGTGGGGTTATTCTGTGTAGGGAGGCTCTCCAGTCTATGCAGACACACATGGTTTTTGAGGAAGTGTTTCTACACATCTAAACTCAGGACCTAACTCTGAATTTCCTTAAGGGATGCTTCTCTGCTTAACACAGAGGGAGTAAAGGGATTAGCCTTGTGAATAATCACATAGTTCACAACTTTCTAACAACCTCAGACAGTGATGAGCCAAGGGTGCTTTATTATGTTAAATCAGGAAGAAGTATGTTTCACCATAGAACGTGCAAGTAACCACTTTTTATGAAGGTGTCAAGAGGCTACTGAGAGACTTAATTCACTGCAAAGTATCAGCCTAGAGTCTTTTCTTTTATAGCTCGTGTTTAGCCATATGTGATAACACCCAAACCATATCATTTTCACACTGTAATCTGTGTAATCAAATCTCCAATTGTCTATGAATCCGCTCATGTGTGGCTTGGGAAAGACTGAGAAAAAAGTTCTGTGATGTGTACACCCTGTACACCATAATGACTAGGTGAAAAGTGTACTGGTCCTTCCATCCCCTCTTCTTCTCATGAATAACAGAGTATATATTTCATTTCCCTTCATAAACCCTCTCTGAGCATGCTCTCAGTAGGTTGGAAGCTCTCCAGTTGATTTAGAACGTACTGGAACTGGTCCAAGCATAAATCACTCATTACCAGTTTTATTCTTTATATAAGTGAAACTGTCTCTTTTTTTAATAAATGTCTATATTCCAAAAAGTAATTTCTATAAATCACCTTTGCATTTACTCACTGAATTTGTTTAGTATTGGGATTATTCTCTGATTTTAGGTTAAACGTTTTCTTGTATTAGTCTAATGAAAATTGAAAAATAAAATTGAACAAAATATTTCATTACTTTGGAGTCTATTAGAGCTTTGGCATCTATGCTAGTGTAGCACCATCCAATTTCAATCACACTGGAACACCAGGAAATAAATTAGACGTTTTAATTGTGAGATTATATCACTCCAATAGGATGGCTAGGGAAGAGCCAAAACATAATCTAATAACAAAACAGTAATTTAAACAGAATATGTTGCACTTCTGTGTTATTTTTGCTAGGTTTAATGTTTGAAAAATTATAATACCTTATGCAATGAAGTTGCTACACTGACTTATGAAATGAATACGAACTTTAATGATCCTTTTGCTTACACTCAATCTTTTCATGAAGCCTGAGACAGAAAGTTAAAAATACTGCTCACTTTAATTTGAAAAAGAATAAAATCATTCTGTGGAAAAAAAAAAGTGCTAATGTTTCATATCCATACAATATACAACCACAAGAAGATTCCAGGAATTATGTCAATAATATAAGAATAATATGAGAATAATATGAGAATAATAAAAGAATAGTTATCTCCACTTCTTTTAGTAGTGCAAACGTACAGTTTATATAGTTCAGTTCTTGCTTATACTGTTAGCAAAACCATTTTATAACAGCAATCTCTTTCTCTTTTTTGAATGAGTTCTATTCTTGTTACATATTAATTTTCTATAATACTAGATGTGTACACAGTACTTTAAAGAACGGGGGAAGGGGTTGGGGGAAAGGCAGGGGGAGGATTGTGCCCTAAAGATACTCAACGTGAAGTGAAATTAAATGAGGTCTGAAGCACATGGATTAATGTGGGAAGACTGCGAGAGAGATTTTGTCAGAAGGCCATCAGCAAATGCTGTGTCAGTAATGTGACTTCAGAAGGGGTTTGGGTTTCAAGGCACCTTCAAAGTACCACGGTCACATACTGTCCTCCAGGCTTCTTGTTTTTACCCATCCAAAAACACTTACCAAGTGTTCCTTAAAGTAGCTTTTGTACGGTTTGAGCTGAAGGTGGTGCACACACAGAACAACGACAGTGCTAACTTTGCTTGCTTTACTCCCTTTTCTCACACCGATCTCCTCATAAACTCTGCTTGCCACCTCACATCTCATGCGATGAGAATCTATGATTGTTCAGAACTTGTTTTGAACAGATTTCCTCTCTTTCTTTCTTGAATGCTCCATTTCAACTGACAGCTCATCATGAAATGCATCTTTTAGAACCAGTTAGATATTTTCAATTATCTCTTTCTGTCTTATTGCACAAGTACTAACAGATTTCTGTAATAATATTACACTGTTTAACACAAATATCTTCGTTATCTATCTTCACATGTGGTAAGTAATTTTTACAGAGCATTTCCGAACCCAGTCAAATCAGGTAGAGATTTTGCCATTAGCTTCAATAGAAACAAAATTAGTTTCTGCAATTTTCTTTTTAGTTACCATCCATACTGCAAGGCCACTATGTTGTACCCATTGTCTTGTCCTTTGTACTCAATGGGAGGTACGTGTAAAGGGAGATATGCCAAATGCATAAAGATGGAAGATTATGTCCCTGAGAAAAGCTGTGTCTATTAGACATCAAGCTGATAGCATTATCCTAGGCAGCACTACTTTCAATTTTAAAAGGCTGCTTTCAGTTGTTTACGGCTTTAAGAAATCTGAACCATTGAGTGAATGTCTACAGCTGCATGTGCAGATGTGCGCTTTTTCAGACACATGCATGGGTAAAGTTTCACGTATAAAGTCAGAAAAACAATGCTTTGTATCTATAACTGAAGGGAGCCATAAGGGTGGCTGAAAATAGAACAGGCACTAGGAGCCTGATCAGAGAGAAAGACTGGGGATGAATGAAACTGAAGCACTAAAAGCAGGATTAGGACTGCAGTGAAGGACAGTGAAGTAAAGGATAAGGCTTGCTAAAATCTGAGAAAGTTAGAGACAGAAGAGTTCTGGCTGACTGGGGCAGAGGAGAAAGAAGATTCCCATCAGATGCTGGCAAAGAATCAGGGCTCCCAGGGCCTCTGCCACGTCTTGAAGGTCAAAAACAGTTCTGTGAAAGCCCTTGGCAAACTATGGGCTTCATTTATGTCTGAGAACATCTCTATGCAAAGGACAAAACCTTGTTACTGTTGTCACAGTTAGTGGTCATACAAGATATGATAGAGATTCGTGCACTGGCCCTAAAAGGGTTTAGCCCTGCTAATGACAGGCATAAGATCTAAGTCTTAATTCATTACAAAGATCTAGGAATTACGTCCGAAATACGTGAAACTTAGAAAAGCCAGGCATAAGCAGAACCTATGCAAAGTCAAAGACTTCATGCATAAGCAACCTTACCTGAAACACACTTTGCGTGACACAGAGTAGTTAGTGGATCAGAGAAGATTACGAGAAGTTTTGTGGTTAAAGCAGCCTTGGAGAACTGGATTAAATCTTGCCTCTTGTCATACCAGTCCTTAATGAAGCTGCTCTAGTCATTTCAACCAAACTTTTTGTGGGTGGTTACTAATTATATACTGTTCGTTTTATGGGACTCTGATTTGCAAAATTGCTGGGTACTCACATTTACTTTGGTAAGAGTTGTGCTCTGAGTTAGTAGGGAGTCAGAAAACAGCAAGCATATACATAGAAACCAGGCCATATGCATACGAACAGACAAGCAAACAAAAATCAGAGCCTGGGTGTAGCCCAAGCAGACTACCAAGCTGCCAACAACACAAAAAGGAATTATTTTTTCACAGCTCCCTGCTGCTGTCTTTTGCTGACCAGTTTGAATATCCACTCTGAAGCTCCATTAACTGGAATAGAGATACAACCTCAGTCTGCAGAGGCGAGAGCAAAGCTCAAATTCATGCCCCTACATCAACGTTTGTGTGGCCTTCCAACATGTCTCTGAGCATGAAGAGTCAGCCTATGCTTTCACTTTTTTGGAAAAAACAACAACAACAAAAAACCTCAAAACAACATCAAAAAATCCCCAAAAACAAAAACCAAAACCCCAGAAATAGCTACACTACGTTATTCTGCACTGCTTTTTTGATAGTTTTTGCTACATACGCCTGTATTACAGTGATGACCAGGATAAATTGTCCCCAGATTACCATTTCTGTCATGTGGGCAAGGTTTAGACAACTCTCAGTAAACAGGTCATGAGCCTTCATTAAGCAGCAAAGCTGAAAAGAAACACTGAGGAGATGCTGCTTTTGGTAACATCCACCCCTCCATCCATCCTGTGAGCTGAATCACAGAAAACCAGAATGTGATCTTGTAATTAAAGACTACATCACACTCTGCAAAACAGACAAACACATCTCCAGATTTTTAATGTCTGAAAGCTTAACAACAAACTTAGTGTTCTTCTAAATGTGGCTTTCTGTGCATTATGGAGGCTGGAGGGAAGAGACAGCGGTATTCTGTTTTCAAGCACTATTGATAATATGAAAGAAGATTAAATGTTCAGATATGAAAAGCTACTCTATAGGGATCAATTTGTTAATGTCAGATTTACAGATTTATACTAGTATAAATCCAGCATGGCTGCACTGAGATCAAAATATGCTTCATTTACATAGGTGTCATTTGTAGTTCGGTTTTGTCCTTAATCTTGCATTTCTCTTTAGTCATTGTAATTTTACAGAAGTGTGTCATAACTCAGAGGGAAATTTTCAGCAATAGCACACCATGCACTGGAATGGTGTTTGCAAATACACTGGGAGATTTTAAATACATAGGAAGAATTAATTAATTTGAAACTGACTGAGAATTCTGGCAGCATAATTAAAATAAAAGACAACTGTGAAGGAAGCCTGAAGGAAAGCAGGACAAGGAGAAGAGTGGGTTAATGCGATATTTCACAGGCACAGAAAGGTGGAGGCAGTTGAATTAACAAAGACATAAAAAAAAATCCCTAAAAGTGAGGAATACCTACTGCATTCTCAGGGTTACAGACAGATGTCTAAGCTGACTGTTTTCCTGAATCAACTTTACTCAACACCTGTGAGCATGTGATTAATTTAACTAGAGTACACAGTGTACTTTTCTTTCAATCAAAAAAAAAAAAAACATGTTGACCTCTGGTATTGTGAAAGAAAGACAATCAGCTAACCTAATAGGCCCTTTATTTGCTAATCAAACCTCTCATTAACAATTAATTGGATCAAAAGTTCGCTGGCCATTATTGCTGTGTCAGTTCGACTCTGAGGGCCTCAGAGGATGAAACTAAATGAGCTGGTCAGGTTATAAATAATTTCCAGTGGCGGCTACTCTTACCTCGGGCTGTTCAGGTGGAGGTCAATGTCCTGCCTACTGCAGGCAGAAAAGACAGTTGCTGTGACAAGCAAGAGGCATTCTTCCTTTTCTAAGATGCTCATTTAGGCTTAGTAATTTAAGCCTTTGTAAAAAGCCACGGTATAAAAAGCAGCTCTGTACTGCAGTGTTTCTGCATGTACTTGCTTATCATGACTGAATCAAAGCAACATTTCAGATTGCTTAAAGCCTTTCAGAAATGAAAGAAGCCAGGAGTTGCTTTAATCAGGAAATCTGCTTCTTAAAGAAACCCTGAAGAGACACCTTTACGGCAATATAATTATTTGTTTCTATTCTTAACCTAATAATACAGGTAGTGACTGACAGAGTTCAAATACTGCTCATCAAATAACATGAAAGGACCTGTCAGAAATGAATGAAGATACAAATAAGAATAAAGTGAATAGGGCTTGGTCCAAAATATGTGCAATGCCACATTTAACAGTTGGTTTCTCTTTTCTCATTAAAAGTAAAAAAAAAAAAAAAAAAAAAAAAAAAAAAAAAAAAAATCATCTTTCCTGGCTTCCCTTTAGACAAAAAGTGACAAGCATGTACATCAACTCTTAACATACACATATGACAAGTCAATTTTGGAAGGAAGGCAACATGATTTGGCCAGGCCAAGTCTCAAAGATCCTGTGTGGTGAACTCCAATATGATGATGGAACTCTGTTCATTATAACTTGAATTACAAGAGCAAAGTAGAGCAGAAGGTGACATCCATACAGGGCCATGCCAAGGATCAGACAATAAAAAAAGGGTGACATAAAATGTGTGCTCATGGTGCTGGGTGGGATGAAGGAATCTGGAAAAGTAATGATGTTGAAATGCAGTGCCATGCAAGAATTTATGGGTTTCCAGATAGGATGGAAGAGTTGCAGAAATGTGGAACTTCTTATATTGGTTAATCAAAAAAAAAGAGCTGCAGTGTTAAAAAAAGAAGTGAGCTATTTAAGGGAAGAGTCTTAAGAGGTAATAAGCAATTTTAATAGGACCTTATGTATATAGTAAGGTTATCTAGACCAAATAAGAAAGCTGAATATATAGAGAAGCTGAAAAGTTCTTCACAAAAACAATACCTAACGGCTCAAGCTGTCGCCTAGAATAGAGAAAAATCTGAAAAGAGAGTGGGACAGGAGAGGACAACAGAATAGATACGGTCATTCTCCAATTATATGTAACAGTAACTCCAGATGCTGCATGGAGCTATGTGTACATAGGTTTTTTTCAGACAATGAAATTATCTCCTAACCAGCCAGAAAGCATGTAGATGTGGTTAGGTCAACATGACATTAACATATTTATACAGATTTGGCAAGGCTTGGGAAGAAAAGTCAAGCTCTCATCTGCTTGGATCATGGACAGAGGGAAGTCAAAAAAGACTGATAGCTCTGAGTAGCTGAGACGTGGAAACTTCTAGTACATAATAATTTTCTTAAGGACCTCTAGAAACTGGAGATTGTAGTTCTAGATGCAACTACTGCTATTGCACACTCCTCCTGCTGCAACAGGTTATGTCCACAGTAAACCTCCAATTCAGAATACCCATGGGGGGGAAAAAACCCCAACAAACAGAAAACTAAACCCCTGTGCTTTCAGACACAGCAATGCTCAGTTGCTGGCTAAGCTACATAGCACCACTTTTAACTGTCTTTAACAAAAGCAAAGAGGTATGGGAAGGAGGGTGACTCAGTACCTTGAGAATGAGATCCCAGGTCTGGAGAACAGCCAGAGAAGGAAACATTGACCCTAGAGTCACCCTTCCTTATGAATTTTGCAGTTTAGCGAAAGATGCACTGGTCAGGCAGGATTTGGCTAACTCTGGTAGAATTAAATATAAATGACTCCATTTCAGTGACAGGCTGCTTGTTGTCAGGCATATGTATCAAATATGACGTAGCTGTATTTGGAGATATTTTAACCATTTAATAATGCATATTATTATATATATACATATTTCCCTCTTGATTACTTATTTTCAATACATTAGCAAAGATGTTTCCCAAAGGCCTGAAAAGGGGGCCTGGGAACCGGATAAGACCATTCTCTGGGCTTAAATTTTTAATATTAAAATGCATTGAGATTTGCTATACACTTGCTCAAGATGTATTGCCCCAAGCAAAACAGTGTTTTATAGATGGACATGCAATTTTGTTGCTTTCAGCCGAGGGTCACATTTGTTTTAGTGGCTTTGGGATGTGCAAACTAATGAATGACAAGTATAAATAATCATTCTATGTTTGGAAAAAAAAAAATCACAACTCTTTTTTTATACCTTTGCATAAGTGCTCATACACACATACATATACCCCTTTATGTTGAAACAGATCCTGAAGAATTCAGGTAAAAAGAAATACTATATTGTTATTTTTATTATACAAGACTGCATCTTAGATGCTCTGGGTGAATCCAGACACTGTCTTTCCACTGAGAAAGCACAATGTTCTTAATTTAAATCATGCCAAGAGTAAGTCTTAACCTTCCTACTCCCCTACAAAGAAGAGACATCTGTTTCAGTTGGAGCAGAGCTGAACTGAGGCTAAGAGGAAGTTACATTAGATCACTTCTGTCTACCTAATTTTAAATGACACCAGTATTTGAACCATACTTCATTATATATTCCTGAACAACGTCTATCTCTACAAAGCACTTTCATCAAGATGTGCAGGAAAACTCATGTGAAAAACTTTCTCTTTGAATACATAATGTAAGACTGTTAATCATGCTTTACTCTCCTGTATTGATTTTGCATTATTCCTAAGGGGGAAAGAAAAGTGACTCTAACAATTCCATGGGTTTGATAAACATCTTAGCTAAGGTTATGCTGTGATTACTGTAAAACCAACTTAATTCACATTAAACCCACATTTTATCTCATGAAATTCTGTATTAAAAAAATCTGTTTCAGTGATGTATCAGTACATTTGCTTCAGTATGAAAATTACTTCCTTGTGGTTTGTAGGAAACCCCTTTTCCAAACTTGAGTGATTAGGAGTTTCTGGAGTTATGTACAGGAAAAAAATGTTGAGAGGAGATGGTGATAAAATAGTGAGCATTTAGCCAAGGTAAGTATCCTAAGTGAAGATAGAGCTAAGGTTATATAGCATTGGCCTCGAATTCGTCTCGGTTGTGATAATAGGGAAGCAGGGGAAATACAGGTACGTACAGATACGTAGTGTAACCATTTGTTTAATATTGAGTTTTCTGCTGAGAAACCTTGGGAAAAACTACAAGAAGAAAAAATAAGAGACAGTAGATGGAAAATGAAAAGCTGTTTTGCTTCTGAGAACTTAAAACAAAACAATCATTTCTCAATATTATGAAATTAAATGAGAATTTGAATTAATGGTTCAAAACTGTGGATGACCCCTTATGATCTATTTACTAAAAATAGAAAGAATATTAACATTTTCAAATTTTTAAATCACTAGAAAAGGAAATAGTTTTTTCCCCATGATAGGCAGTTAGCCTAATATATATATTAAAATGTTAAAGCAAATTCTCCTCTTTAGGAGTTGTTGCCTTGAGCTGGGTTTAGGTGGATAGTGTGATTACTGGGAAGGTATAAATGAAAGCATGCATCTGTAGATGAGTTAGTTACAGAACTAATTTGGAGCATGGTTTAGGGCTAGTGCAGCTGCACTCTCTAACGTTTATCTAAATCTCTTCTGGCGAAGGTAGAATTTAGAAATTTTATTCACTTGCCCCCTTTTTCTTGGTCATACTCATTGCTCTGGTGATCAGGTGAGATAATACAGATTTTGCTAAAGCCCTGAATTGCCTTAGGACATTTTCAACCCAAGTTACCCAGTTTTAAACCAGCACTGCATTACTGGTATGAAAAAAAAAAAGCAGTATCATAGTCTAGCATGTTATCCGTGTGGTTTGTCGTCTCCTCCAATAAGCCACTGTAGTACTTGGCATTACACATTGAAGGACGCTTCCTCAAATTATGTAAATCTGTGAAGATTTAGCAAAGACAAGTGATCCGTACTCGTTTAGAACCTCTGAAGATCTAGATGTCAATTTGCAAAGTTGATATCATGTTTCTCTTTTCCTAAACAGTAGACAGACGGACATTTTCCAATGTAGATGAAAATTTTGGGTATCTTAAATGTTAAAAAGCTCTAACTTGATGCTGTGCCCCAGACCAGCAAATAGACCTTCTAAATAGCTGAAATACTTGTTGCAAACTTATCGATAGCATTAACATTGATGTAAATGCTATTAATTGAAGTATTCCCAAACGAAAAAAAAAAAATTAGAACTTGAAAAATAGAGTGTTAGTAAATTTCTGTGGTTGTTTTTACTTACGTTTTTACTTCATTCAGTCTTGCCAAGAACAGTTACCTAACAGGCGAATACTGGTATTTATGTAAAAGTGCATTGTTATTTCCTCTGGAACACAAAGATTTCACAGAGTACGCTTCAATTGCAGCATGCACTGGTTATGTAGGTAGGTATACTCAACAGCAGACTCCTTCCTCAATCATCATAAACATTTTCGACTTAGTTATATGTCTTTCTATCTGTCCTGTTAACAGTAAAGTGACAGTGACTTGCTCTAACAAAATATTTGCTACTATAGAAGCAATGCACTAAATTACAGGGTCTATATTAAAAACAAGTAAGAAATCCTACCAAATCACTCAGACTACTTAATGAGAGGTGAAATAGAAGAAACTTTTCAGTCTTGCTTGGCCCTGTCATTCTAGAAACCTGCAACATCTCCTGATTAGCCATTCACTAGCTGCAGAAGGGAGAGGTGAGGCAGAACTGTAATTTAAGAGGAGTGCTTTGTAATTAATTCATATCTATTTTTTATCTTACTGTGTTGTTTTTTTTCCTCCTTCAAATGGCAACAGATTAAAGTGTTAGAAATACAAGTAAGTTTGAAGACAAGGCATCTTGCTTTCCTTTAAGTTGAGGGTCACTTTAAGATACCTTTTCATCTATCTTCTGCCTTAGAACTGGTCTTTTCATTAGTGTTTTCTTTTGTGCAGGATTTAGAGAAGGAGGGGAAGAGAGAGCGGCATTTCTAAGCAGTTTTCAGTGCACATCAAGTAAAGTTTCCTTGATATCATCAGACAGCTAAAGCATTAGGAAACCCTGTTCAAAAAGGGAAAAAATGAACACATTTACAAAATTCAGAATCACATCAATGGTAAATGTTTTGGAACTCATTTCTAAGCAAAAGCATTTGGGGTGCTTATGCCTGGAGGTTTCCTTAAGTCAAAAAATATACAACAGCAAGTCTTGGATACCTGCCCAGGCAGACTGTGCCAAAGACATCTCTGGCAGTCTTTACAGTGGAGATTACAGTTAAATGTGAACTGATTCACATTACCTCCTATTTTCCAATTCTGACAGATGGAAACAGATACCAAAGAAGAGTCCAAATCTATCCACATGTTGATCCATCTCACTCATCATGCTCTATATACTGCATTCAAAGTGAAGAGCTATTCTGCAGACATCAGTTTGGGAAAGTTTTTAAGCTAGGAAGGACATAAAATCAACTACACATGAGAAGATACTACCAGTGAGATCTGTGTTCTGTTCTTAATCTAGCGAAAAGCACAAGATGTAGATCTGCATTTCCTAACAGGACAGCTTATTCAGACCAAGCTGAAAGAAAGTTAGGTTAGTGCTACAGGTGCATTGGCTGGACATGGTCTTTGGGAAGTTTCTACAACAAAAAATTGAGTGTAACTGTCTCTACTGGGGGCCTTGAAATGCGGAGTGTTGTGGAGGCTATGTTGCCTGAAAGTTGCCTCTGCATTTTTTGTGTGGGCACCATTTCAGAAGTATGGTCCAGAGACCTACCCTGTGGAAACAGATGCAGCCAGAGCTCCACTACTGATGGCACTACAGAATGAAGTAGGATGACTGGAGCCTGAAATTCAGGACATTTTCCAGTGTTTTACTTGAATTCATGACACTGGTTGTTGGATTTCTTATTCCATTCTGACCCTAAATGAAGTATTGCTAGGGGTTGTAAGAGTCCAGAAGATAAAGCAAGAAAAGCAACATGAGCATGACAAAGATTTTTTTTTTCTGGAGGGTTCTGTTAAAAAGCAACAGATAAACACAAGGTCTCTGAACATCTACAAACCAGAAGTAACTCATGTGTAGAAAAGTAGGGGTGAAGATTTAAAACATGGGGTTTTTCATGTTGGTTTCTTAAGAAGATAAAGCTTATGTTTGATTGACATAATCTTCCTCCCTTCCCCTGTTATTTGTTTTACCCACTGAGAAACAGACATAAGAGATCCAGCATTAGGAGAAGTTTCATGAAAATCTGTCATTAAACATGGGGAAAGGATTCAAGCGAAGCTCCTGCCAAAGGGCAGGCTGAATTCTGTGCTCAACATCACACCTTTGTCCAGCTGGTGGACAGAATGGACATACAGGCTGGGCAGCCAGAGCACCCGTGCTTTGGCACCAGCCAGGGCATATACTGCCCCTTTTGCAGCTGGTGGTTCTCATCAGGGAGAGACAGCTGGGGTTAGGTGCATGACATGCAGGGTTTGGTGGCAGAGAATTAGCAACATCTCAGGGAATCATGATAGGCAGCATGGGACACAAATTTATTGAAAGCATAGGTTTACTTCCTCTGTTGTTGGAGTTACTAAATGTGTATGCACAAGCTGTAGAACGAATTTTCTGGCAATGCTACTGATGATGACCATTAAAATTCCTGCACTATTTTCCCGATATGATGGGAGAAAAACCTCTTTCCACTCTGAAAGAATCACATTTCTTTCAATAACTGGATGCAATAGATTAGACAGGACTGTTTGGACTACTTAAAAGTAGTGTGCACTCTTTAAAAGCATGTTATGTAAATGCTGCTAATTTCACTTTAAAACTCAAAAGGAAGGTAGAAGTATATTTGAATGTGAGGGTGGTGCTATCCATGATCTGAATTTTAATAACAGTCCCTTGAAGCTCTCAGGAACTGTTTTCCATTAGGGATGAGAAATTCAGAAATAAGGGAGTGGCTGACAAATATTTTGTTCACAAACAATTGTTCTCTAATAATAGCAGTAGTAATCATGTTAAGTGTTTCAAATCCAGACACTCAAGAGTACTGTCTAACACGAGAGAGCTTTTCAGGCTGTGAATCAGGCAGAGGATAGAGCGACCAAGAACGATTATAACCAGCGTATCAAAGAGGGCAAAACCTGGTTGGAGAGATCTGGGTTATTCAATCAACTGACATCAAATTTTCAAAACCAGCCTAAATGATAGGAACAGAGATAACAGAGGACACGCAGCTTGTAGCTGTGTTCTCTTCTAATCTGAGTGCTGCACCAGCTGGGTGCATATGAACAGTACCAGAGTAATATATTCACACATACGATTTCCATTGCTGCAAAGAGTGTACTCAGAACTGACAACTGAAATTAAGCTTTCAAAAAATGAAAAATGACACTGAAATCTCCGTTGAAGAACTGTGGATTCTTTGGCTTGTTTGTTTTCATATATTTGGTTGGAAGAACTGAAAGAATGAAAACAAATAATTTCACATCAGGATGGAATTTATGCTTCAGGGGTTTTAAAGGTCAGCTGAGCACTCCAAAAAAAAAATTAGAAAATTATTTTTAATTATTCATCTTTTAGGTGTATTTTTTCTTTGCTATTGAAACTTAAAAGATGAAAATGTTGAAGTAGAAAAAAAGAAAGCACATTCTATTAAAAGCAGTCAAAAGGAAGAATCTCAGATATTTTACTTTCTCTCTTATTTTCTTAACCAGAATTGCTCAGACTGCAAACCATGAACATTTCAATTTCTGCCAAACTGCATTTTTTAACAGTTCATCCACTTAGGGATATTCGGTCACTTTCGTATGTCATAACACAGAGTCGCCCTGTCAGATTAACCCATTGCTCTTACGTTATGATGATGTTTCTAAAATTTTGCTATCCATACTCAGGTGTCATATGACTTATATCTCTCCACAAGACTATTTGCAATAGGAGATAAATGGAAAACTAATGTTCTATACGTAGCTAATATAAAAATAAATAATGCAGCTAAGGGAACAGAAAAGTTCTGTAATGCTGTAATTACTGAAGAAATGCACTGTTTATTGCAAAAGAAAAGTTTGAAAATTTAAATTATGAGAAACTCATGTCGTACTGAAGAATTGTAATCAAGGAGAGATAAATATATATTTGATGCCATCATTAATTATAAAAGACGGAAATGATCCTTTGCTAATAGACATACGTTGATTTAACAAGGCAGTGCTGGAGATGGAGCAGTATACTGTGTGCTAGAGACGTCAGCTACGCCAACAACCACCAAATATAATCTTGACACATCAGTGTGGTTAAGTATAATAAAAAACCCAAAACTTCATGTAAAATTATAGAAAAAAACTTTAAACAGAGGCTTTTTATAAGTTAAAATCTCTTAGAAGAATTTATTTAGAACAGTGGGAGATTAGTGTAATTTCTCCAGTAGAGCAAAGTCATGCACTGCACCAATCATGTGAGTAATGATTACTGACAGGTATAAGGCCGCTGATCTTTCAGTTTGAAGCAGACAATTACTCAAAGCCAGAAACTCCATACACATCCTTCAAATTCATAGGAATGGTAAAAATTTTAAAATTCGCCTTCTTATTATGAACTGGTATTCAAAACAGATTGCAAAGTATTTTTTTTATGGCAAGGGTATATTTAGAATCCTAGAATGCTTTGGTTTGGAAGGGACCTTTAAAGGTCATCTAGCCCAACCCCCCTGCAATGAGCAGGGACATACTCAAATAGATCAGGTTGCTCAGAGCCTCGTCCAGCCTGGCCTTGAATGTTTCCAGAGATGGGGCATCTTCCTCCTCTCTGGGCAACCGGTGCCAGTGTCTCACCACCCTCATCATAAAAAAATTTTTCCTTATATCTAGCCTAAATCGTCCCTCTCTTTAAAACCATCACCCCTTGTCCCGTCGCAACAGGCCCTGCTAGAAAGATTGTCTCCATCTTTCTTATAGGCCCTCTTTAAGTATTGAATACTGCAATAGAGGTGTATCTGCCATATATAATAAACTCCATCAAGACTAGTTTTGCAGCAACAGGGGCAGATTTAAATTTCTAGGGATCATTAATAAATAATGATAATTGAATATGATTTGATATTTTGAATTTTGATAATTGATATGATTGAATATGAACATGAATTGAAATGATAATTGATAAATGATAATTGAATACTGCAATAGAGGTGTATCTGCCATATATAATAAACTCCATCAAGACTAGTTTTGCAGCAACAGGGGCAGATTTAAATTTCTAGGGATCATTAATAAAATACCTGTACAAGCCACTGTGCAGAAGCCTAGCAAAATTAAGCTAATCTCTCTGGTGTTCAGTACTCTCTGGACAACCTGTTCCAGTGTTTCACCACCCTTATTGTAAAAAAAATCATTCCTTATATCTAGTCTAAATCTCCCCTCTTTTAGTTTAAATCCATCACTCCTTGACCTATTGGAGCAGGACGTGCTAAAAAGGTTGTCTACATCTTTCTTAGAAGCCCCCTTAGTATTGATAAATGTTATTGAGTCTGAAAAACAAAAATGAGGTAACTAATGACCTTGTTGTACTTCAAGGAAAAATGGGTCTGTTTTTCAAATATGTTTGACAGCAGTTGTTCAGATCTTACAGTCAATCTTTACTCTGTGAGTTTGAAAAACATTATTTTGAACAGTGGTAGTAATACAGTGTTAATAGTAAAAAGGGGAAGTATACTTTAACTTTCATAGATCCACTCTGTAATTGATTAAGTAAAGGCTTGCAGAGACCACCCATAAACTGAACTTCGAAAAACTTTGAACATAAATTTTTCTTTTTGCCTCATTGTAAGGCTGTAGGGATGATTTAGTGATGAAGGTTGCTTTTTATACCGATTTTTTAAATATAGTTTTACTATATAGTTTCAAAATTGTTTCAAAATTGTTTCAAAGTGTTAACCTAAAATATCAAATTTGATTTTTTTTTAAATAGTCTTTTCACACAATTCAGACCATCCAAAACTAACTCATATAAAACAGAAATCATGATTAAACCATGCAAGGCACACATACTAAATAATGCTATATATGAAAAAGCTTCCTCTTTATTTGAGAGAAAAGGAAAAAATGGTGCTTCTTCTGAAGCCAATCATCGAGATCTGAAAACAAGGAGGAAAGAGCAAAAGAGATCATGAGTAGAAGTCCAGTTTTTCAGGTGGAGAAGACCCAATATCTCTTAAGAAAAAGCTTGAGAACTATCTGCCACCTTTTCATCTGAGTGGCCAAGCACCACTCCCATGTCCAGCATTGCCTCAGAATCATGTCCTTTGAAACAAGAGACTGTGTGTGTGAATCAGATCTTACATCTGGAGGTACAGCTTCTCTTCCCTGAGTTGCAAGACTCAGGGACACATGCCCATAGAGCTGAGATTTGATAGGAGAGTTGTTGTCAGGAAAGAAAGCAGGAGGGATCAGGCCACAGTCTCACAGAATAATTCCGGCAGGCAATGTACAGCCCACAGGTCACTGACAGGCCACCCTGTTCTAAACTACTGAAAAGAAGAATGTTGCCTAGAGTGACTTCTCTGGGTGAGAAGTATAGATGAAGGTCAACCAGCCACAACTGATCCTCCAACTCTCTTTAGAAAAGCAGATATTTAAAACAACTGTTAGGCAGGTAAAGGTCATCACTGACAAAGGCTGATCCTCAAGTTTCTCCCAAGGTGTTCGCAAGTCAACAGCAGTTAAACTTTGCCTTGATATTGCTTCATTTATACTGTTCTTGCTCTTGATCATTTATTGAATGCAATGTGTTAGCATGTCAGATTCAATCATGCAGAGCACTGCAATCATGAGTTCAGGCTTCAAAGCCACTCTTGTTCATAGAATCATTTTTTATCATGACCCATTTTTGACAATACTTATGGTTTGCTGATACTTTGCAGTAAAATCATTAAAACTTGTCCTGTACAAGGAGAGGCTAACCTATCTTCAGGATTCTGCTAATTCGTTTGCTGAGTTGCCTTACATAGATTTGGCAAGTGGTTGAAAGGCTACCCTTGACCTGGTTCTGTCATAGTTACCTCCTGATACGTGCGAGTGATATCTGCTCTGAACGCAGTTTCTGAAACAGATTTAACTATTGTGTGTTATATCAGGAAGCAATCAAACTCTTGAAGAATTCTCTGGCCAAAAAACAGAAAATCCACAAGGCAATTGGAGCAACTGACATTGTTATCAAGTTCTTGCTTTTTCAATATCAAGTCCACTGCAGAAGTCCAAGAAGGGAATCCCCACCGCCTCTCAGAATTGGATTTCAGTGTCTCCATTCAGCTGTAGGATGTTGTTTTGTAGGCATTTACACAGTAGTTTAGTAAGAGGAAAAGAATGTGTGGCTACTCTTGCTATTGATGAAGGGGATAGTTTCAAACTGGCCTAATCACAGGTACACACGTGTTTGGGACCAGATGTACATTTCACCTTCACAGCTATCTCCCAGTGCCTTGGTCACTCAACAAACAGCTCTGGCTCTGCCTTTTGGCAAAGAGGAACTAAATCAGCATCATTCACCTTGGAACAGCCGCAAACTCCTTGAATTTCATGTGTTTTTTTCTCTGAAGTGAAGGGAGCAAGTCCCCCGGCAGTAGGACACAGACTGTGATCAATAACAGTATGCCATTCCTTCTCTCTGCTTTCAGCTGTGATACAGTTGGTGCCATGAGCAGGGTGACCTTGCAAACTGTCCATTTGTTTCTCATCACATGCTGCAGTCATGACACAGGCTTATGATAGTTGTCCGACACAGGCTTGTGATAGTTGTCCTACACAGGCTTCTTCAAACCTAGTATTTCTAAGGTTGCTGTTTCAGTTGATTTAACAACTCACCACTGCTGAAGGAGGTAATTCACATTCCTCCTTCTCATCTCCCTCGGTCCCAAATACAAGCTCCTGCATCATAACTTACTTGAGAGCTTGGCAGATTTATTTATTAACCAATTTAACACAGTAAATTCCAGAAAGTAAACTCAACAAAACATTTTAGTAGACTAAGTCAACACACAGACATGTACAGTGAGCACAAGGTGGAAATTAGGTCCACACAGGTAGCAAGAGGATAGTAAAATGAGAAAAGGATGGGGAGAAAGGACAAGAGAAGGAAAGCACAGGAAAGGAGGAAGGGTGAAGAAATACTTTGCTCATTGGCATGGCACGAGATAATTAGAAACATCCAACTGCCGCTTACCTAGATGTGCAGATCATAACCAAAGCTGATCTAAACTCCAGTATTGCCACTAGTCCTTTCAGATGGGCAGTAGACCCAGAGACACTGGTTCAGTACTGCTGAACTGGAGCTGTTATGGGCCAGATAGAACCCAGACAGAATATCCACCTCCAGTGAAACCCAGTATCTTGGAGCAGTCCTTATCCTGGCTCAGGGGGAAAAGTAATACATAATTTTTTATCATGCACCGGACTGAGAAAAGGGCCTTCATCATGCATGTCCTTACATAGGGTACTTGAATTGCCAGTACAGCTGTCTGCCATCCGTCTCCCACCCACGCAGAGAAGGAGAACACAGGAAGGACGTGGGTGGAACCATCACTCCAAACCAAGTGAAGGTCAGAAATGGCTACGCTAGAAATAATACTGTGTCAAGGAGCAAGGAAGAGAGCACAGTGGCACAGGTAAACACCAAATCACTGTGTGTGCATGTTGGGAGAAGGCTGCTGTAGCTTCTACTGTCTATACCTCCTTCCATTGGGACATGTTGGCATTACCAAAGCAGTTTGGGAGCACAGTGTGGAGTTGAAAGTCATGGTGGGGGTCCTCAGCGTGGACTTGTAAAACAGGTCCTGTGGGCCTCTGTGAGCCATGACAGCTTGGAGACTGCTGGCAAGGCTGGATACTCCTGTGGCATAATGCTTGGGAGGGTCTTGAGGCTCTTTCTGGAGAAATAGATGGCTATTGAACCTGGCAGCAGGGGAAACACTGTGACTCATATCCTCTGTGGATCCAGGGACATAAGCCATGTAGGTCTTGCCTTTTCTTCCAGGTATCTTCCTCTAAATGTTCGCAGCCCTCCTGTTGTCCATTAAACAACCAATTTCATTGTTCAAAAATATTTAGAGAGTTCAACAACAAACACATAAACTCTGTGTGTTACTAGAAGCAGGCAGTATTACCGAGAAAATGTTTTGAAATTGAGAAATAAGGGGAAAGGGAGGAAGTAGATAGAGAATTTAAAGTAGCATCTTCATAAAGATAAAACAAAACCTCCTGACAGGTTAATTATTGGAATTATGTCAGAAACAGGATATCTATATTGAAACAAAAACATTACAGATTGCAAGTTCCAGTGAAAGAATTGGTATTGCAGAAGAACAAAGAAACATGAAAATGGAAATGGAAAGAAAAAACATACCAAAACAGCTGTGTAGATGTAGCAAAGGACATCAAAATCATAATAAACAAAGGAACACCCAAATTCCATAAAGAAAATTATAAGTTAAATAGTAGGGATACTATTTTAATATGTTAATAATATGGGTATTTTAAAGTAAATAGATAACAAAAAGAAATATGTTATGAAAAATGACGTGAAAAAATAATATGCACAGGAGTCTGGTGACATGTGCATAAATATGTATAGATTATTTTCTCATACAGGGAAAATATATGTATTGTTTACCAAAATTATCCAGAAAGGGCACTATTAGAAATCATGACTGCAAAGTCTGTAATCAAACATGCAAAACTGATATTTACTAGACAATGTATCATGACAGTGGCAGACAATTAACCGCAATGTAGGTACAACAAGGTAAAAATGATGTTATGGAAAACAGTGCTACAGTTTTGGAAAAAAGTTATAATATCACAGATCAAAGGAAGAGAAAGCACCCACATGAGTAATAAAAAATGAAGTCTAATGCAATGGAAATTTCAGAAATACTAATCTGAAGATGTATAAAAAGCCAAAAGCCTCCAGTTAACCTGCCAGAGTTATGCTAATCCACACTGTCAGTGCTGGGGTGCCAACCACCTGCCAAAGAACTCAGCACTAAACACTATGAAGAGTCATCCAGAGTCAACCTTCTTCACAGACACTGCACGTGTTTAAGATGCCTTCTCAAATAACGCAGCTCTCTTTCACCTGTACTAGTCAAGTAATAATGTACTAATATTTCCAAAGCTTAGAGGCCTCACCTCAGAGGACATCTGTAACTGACTTTAGACTGTGAATCCAACTTCTACCCCCTCTGGCTCATGAAACATAGTCCTGAACAACCGTAGATGCTCAGATCCAAAACAACCAGCACAACGTAGAGAGCAAAAGGTTTCTTCTTCAGACACGTTGCAAGAAATACATGAGTGATGTGATGTACCCACTCCTTATCATCAACACTTCCATTCCAGACTAAATTTATAGAGAAACTAGGAAAAAGGTCTGAAAGCTCATTTGGGTGATGCAGAGACTATATATTTGGAATTACACAGACTGAGGTCATCTCGCTGAGTAGAAGCAGCTTTAGTATTTTGTTAGATGATTGCTTCCTGTCAGTGCATAGGTGGAAGATATCCACTCTCATAATCTGGAGTGATCAGCTTCACCATCAGGAGTTAACGGGGGCTTTCCTCACAGAGGTGTTGGAGGCAAACTGAATGAATTGGAAGGATTTACATCCTTCCTGGCAAGACATACCCAAAATAGTTTTGGGAAAACATTCCTCCATGATTCAATTCTTCATTTATCAATCCCACATTCTTTCTCCACATCTATTTGCTATCTACTCACAGGAGCAAGAAATACTCAGACAATACAGATCTCAGAGGAAGCAGTATTTACATGATGCAAACTTTGCCTTCCCTTTCAATGCCTAGGGTAGCCTAGTGTTTGGAGAAAGTCAGCGCAAGAATGAAGAACAGCTTATTGAAGCTGAACCTAAATGAAATACAGATAGTGTTGATGGTCAGGGAAAAATCCCTTTGGGAACTGGTGTTTATCACACAATTTCCTTTGGCTGAATATATATAATTTACTTGTCCTCAATTCAGTCTGTAACTTTGTCCATGCTGAGTTCCATGTTACCGTAGCTCTACTGATAGCTTAAAAAAAATTCATTACATATCTGTATATAAAATTTTTGGTAGTCAACAAAATGGCTTCCATAGACGTACAGATGAGCATAAATGCCACCATCTTTCATCCCTGATACAAGGAGTATTTCCCTTAAATTATATTGGAGATGACAAACACCAAGGCAGGCATTGATATCTTCCCCAAACAAACTGAAACAAATAAAAATCCAGTCAAAATAAAACGTTACACACCATATGTAGCAGAAGGAACAAACCAGACGTGATAGACATTAGTCATATGCTAGAAAGTTCTCAGTATAACAACAGCAGTTGAATAGAATTAGACACTTGAAAGCCATTGCAAACTGCAAAATACTTTTGATTTCAAGTAAATAAAGTACCTTCTCTCTGCCTCCAGTCCAATCCTTCAATACAAGGAATGATGGAAATCAGTACTTACATTGCAATACAGTAAAGAATGAGATATTTAGTTCTACTCGTTAAAACAGCAGGTATTTGGATTTTCTGTACATATCTCAAGACTGCAAAAAGGTGTAAGAATAGCAGAGAAGTTTGTATTTCTTCCTCTGCATACATAAAAATTGATTTTGTTTCCATATGACTTAATAAATTTGTATAGTAAAAAGTTTATGTGCCTTTTTATTGCTTCATGTTTTACTTTCCAGATTATTTGGTCAGTGGTTGATTAGCACAATTACATACAAAGCTACTAAATCAGCTGTTTAGTAAGGTTTAAGAAGTTTATTAGTCTCCTCAGTATAAAAATATTTCCCTAAATATAAAAGCATGATGGCTTCCAACATTTAAGTAGTAAGTAAGGTATTCAGTCTTTCTAGACAAGCAATATAGCAGCTCAGTAATCCACTGAAATATGTGTATCATTGCTAGGTGAATAATATTGAAAAGAAAAAGTAGTGAGGTAGATTTTTGCATTCAAGAGAAAAATGCTTAAAGAAAATTAGCAACCAACATAGAAAAAATGTAGTAAGAATTCCCTGATATATATATTTGTCTAATACTCACCTTAATTATTTTTCTCTGTCACAGTACAGTAGCTAACACTATCTCAGACTTGGCATATATTATTTTTATTAATGTAATAAAAATAGCTATAATGTTTTGCTCTCTTTTTCATGTATTCCCTACAATGCACCACTGGTGGGCAGCAGCCAAGTACAGTGTGGGTGAGAGGCATTGCCAGATCAAAATGAAACTTTACCAATCAGTACAAAAACTTACATAAACCAGTGAGAGCACGTTGTCGGGAAGGGGGTGCTTGCTCTCAGATGTCCTCTGTCAAAAATTCATCATACTGCTTTCTGAAAGTCAGTCTGGCCACTGAAGTAATTCAGAAATTGCTATCACAAACATGAGAAAAAGATGCTGAAGAAATAAAATTCAGAATAAAATAACAGTGATTTTAGTCCCTTCAGATGGCACGGTGTCTTCCATTTTTAAAGGTATTTTTACAAAAAATTAGGTGTCATGCATTGATACCAAATTATTGCAGCAGTGGTCTGAACTTCTTGTCAAGTCTTAAAAATTTAGAGGTGCAGGAAAAATCAGAAAAGGAAAAAGATTTTAAAATTGTATAAATTCACAGGAAAAAAGGCAAACTGCATTGGCATACCAGACATTGCTCTTAAGAAAAGTGAGGAAATCTCTTCTTATTTTGCTACTGAAGTGATGTATGACATCAGGGAAGCATTTGTACTGCACATTTAAACTGAAATCTCCCTGGAACCCTGAGAGCTTTTACTTGCTCAGTGTGAAGAGATTCTGTACTTGAAAGGAACAGCTAAGCACCACAGCAACGTCCAAAGCCAACAGTAGCAACTACATTATCTGTAGTACTGTACTTATTACTATAAGTAAGTCTTCTAAGCCATAGTTACTGTTTTTATTGTTGTCATTAATTTAGATACAATTGTACTTGGAGGGAAAGAAGCTTTCTCCCTCTCATCCTCTTGCATTCATGTTCTTCAGTTGAGTCACTGAAGCTGATGTTTACATGCTAGATTTGTCAGCTTCTCCGACTACAGCTGGTTTTATCAAACAACAAAAATCTTCTTGAATGACATGCAGCAGAACGTAACAGAGACATCATATAACACATGACTACCTTTTAAATCTAGGAACTCTTGCTGTGAATACACTGACTGTGACCATATTTTCTTTAAAAGGTGAAAAATCCATCTCCGCAATATATCAGTATCATTAGCATAGGTCAATGCTTTTAAAATGCACTCATTTCCTGAATTAAAAAAAAAATCTGTTATAACCGTGCGATAATAGTCCCTTCCACAGCTATTTCATTGCTCAGTTCTCTTTCAATCTTCCATCCTTAGTTCACATGCCACTGGTACAGCCCTCTCTACTACATTCTACAGATGAAGATATTCCTGTGAATGGAATTTCCTCCTTTTGTCTAAGCCACGTGGAGGTACATTCTCAAGTCTTAGTAATTTTGCTTGGAGCTGTCGAAGACTTATGAAAGCTGTCTGCTTAGCATTGAGTTTGGTTGATTGACATTAGTATCTGCAAGGTTGAAGTATCTGCTTCAGTTGAAGCTTTTGGGGCATTCATAAAATATCTCTTCTGTGTCTCTGGACAACTGGAAATTAACACATCACTGTCTCTCACTGTCTGGATATTTAATAGTATCTTTGTCTTCTGCTCTCATGAAACTTAGAGGAAGTTAGTCACATTTGGTTAAAATCAGCAGGAGAATTCAAAATTTGTGCAGATAGAGGAGAGATAAATAGACAGGCACACATCAAATCACCCTGGAAACTTGCAAAGCTTGAAAATATGAATGTAACAAGAAAATTTCATAGTAAAGAGTTGAATGCTTCCATTGTGGAAACTCAAGAGATGGGGATATCCTGCTAAATGCACCTTCTGGAGCCTATTCCTTCTTGGCTCTGTCTCTGGTTCCCACAAAGGTAGATCCAACTCAGGGTCCAGTTCTCGCACTCATACAGGGAGGTTTTCTGTTTTTTGAGAACCGTTGATAGAATCCATCTGTTGTTCCACTGGGAGAACTCCTGGCCATGTTGTACTTCAAAAACCATAGAAGAGTACACGGTGAGCAAACCTCTGAGGCTATGCGCTAGATCCGGAGGTTACGGTGAAAGAATATGACCCAGTTCTCTTCTTTTTCTTCTGCCACAGCTGCTATAAACAGCTTCTGATGTTCCCAGTACCACACACTGCTGTGGATGCTCTTTTGGTAGCAGCGCTAACCTCAGTACCTTGAGTGATTATGCCAAACTGCCGACATTTTCGTGCAGCGCACAAGTGAGAAAAATTTCAGTACTTATCTCTGCCAAAAACTGCAAGTAAAATTTCATGGGGGAAAGGTTTTCATTAAACCTTGAAGGAATTCTGCTAAATCTAGTATGAGTCCTCTGGTGAAAATAACAGAGGGATGAAAACCGCTTGAGGTAAAAGAAAAGCCATGGTAGCATTTCAAGAAGAAAAGGCAGGAAATCTAAAGTATAGGTGTTATTGCTATTCTCTCCCATAAACAGGAATTTAAGAAGACTACATGCTTGAAGTAGACATACAGGAATAATTTTTGCAGGAGCAGTATGATTTATACACTTTCCCACCACGTGATCCCCCTTTTCAGCTCATAAGACATATGACTGTTATTCAGTTTGTCCCTACAGACGTGGGATTATTAGATCTTTTATGCAGCCAAGGAGCTTTGGCCCATTTGTATTTTCCTCACTGGGTTCTTCAAGATGGAGCATTTTTAAGTCACTTCTTACAGAAGGGTAAAGCTACAGCTGACAAAAGTGTGTGTTCTGTTGTTCCCCCTATTTGTCTTAACAAAGCCAGTGTGGGTTATGGCCTGCTTATTCACAACGGAGAGTTATACCACTCTAGCGGTCCATATTAGCATGTTCTTGTGTGGTATAAGCTCTGTCTGATTCTGATCTGACACTGAAAATGGCCTTCAGGTAAAGAAAGAAACTAAATAAAAATAATAATTTTAAAATAACAACAAAAACCCCCCAAAAATCCCCACCTAAACTGGAATACATACAAGAAATAAGGAATATTATAAAGCAAAACAAAAGAATAAAGTCCAAAAATTCACACAGAGGAAAATAAAAACCCAAGCCAGTGGCCATTTCTCCTGAATAGAAGCTTCCACGCTTCCGGTGACTGTAGTCAACATGTCACTTAAGATCAAAACCCCAAGGCCCTCAGCATATAGCAGATATCCTGTGAGGGAGGTGTAAGTAGGTTCCCTTAATTATTTTAATTTTAATACATTTAAGAAGAACATTTTAAAAAAAATCAAGATGCGATTAACTGGCCTATATAGTGTATTACTCCATACTCTAATACTGAAGAAAATAAGCATAATCAGGTTCTGTCTCCTGCTATTACTGAAACTAAGACATATAATACTTCATGTATACTGATCAAGAGTTATCTTAAAAATACGTATTATTATAAGTTTAGCTACATAATTCTGCTACAGAGTGATTGTTCCTAATGACTCTGGCACAAAACTTCTCGCTTGTTTGCAGCCATGTTTGTTTCATGGACAGCTTATGTCTTCATTGCGCCTGCTTAAGCATTGTCCTTTACTGTACCTGGCCTTTCTCCTTTCCCAGTGTTTATCTCCATCCCTTGATATCTTTACACAGAACTGTTATAACCCATCTCTGCTTTCATTTTGCTAGACTACACATATCAGCCTATCTTGGCTTCTGTTATATTGTAGGTCCAACATTTCCCTGATCGTCTTTAGGTATGTTTTAATGTCAATATTGTTTCTCTTGAGCATGGCCATCCAGAAGTATAAACAGAATTCAAGAAGAGGGTCTATCTGGACTCTTGTATTTGGCTTTTCATTGAGAAAAGGGGACGGAGGGAACCTCTCAAGATACGCTGCCAGGACAGCTTCTGCAAGTGCATATCACGCTTATAAGTAAGTTATTAACACGATCAACAACTACACTCATGTATTTCTTCTCCTCTGTTATTTCCAATTGGTGAATTACAATGTTATAGAAGTTCTACATACTACTACTGTGAAAGGATTACTTTGTTTTCTGTGATATTATGTAATATTTCTGTAATATTTTTTCTTTCTATTTCCATTCCTTCCCGTCTCAAGGTATTTCAGTTCTTCCCATATGCTGGTTTAATCCTTCACCTCGTTGACAGCGCATCATGTCATCAGCATGTTTTCTCATTTTAAAGTATTTTGTTTCATAATAAAAGCATTCAATGAGATCCATGCTCAAAGAAACTCTCTCCAGCTTCAAAGGTTCTTCTCTTTTTATTTTCTGCATCCACTGTGGTAAGTCAATTCATCTCTAGTCTTCTCAAGGACTTACTTCTTCTTGGTGTCAGTATAAAACTCTGGTGCCTTTCCTTTCATTTTCCAATGTTTTTGTCCCTTGAATAAGTGACTTTATCTTGCCAGTCCTTCAGGAAGCCTCCTTTAACTTCAGGGCTCAGAACTGACCCACCTATATTAGGTCAGTGACCTGATAATATTTTTAAGGGTGCTATATTTCTCTCCACAATCTCTACTTAAATTTCTTAAAAGATTCAGTCTCTGGCCCTGATGGTTGTGAAGAAAATAAAAATGTACTGAATGCAGAGTTTTCTGTCTGAGTCTGAAATCTTTAAACAAAAACTTTAGCATTTTGACTTACCTTCTCCTTTAAGCCTAGAGTACTGTTTCAAGTATCTTGCTATGATGATAAAAATGCCAACATTGCTGCAATCATAAAATTACCTCTGCTGAAAGTACAGAGAAGGAAGAGACCAGATCATGTGATGATGGGCTTATATTATGTGTGGTGCTCAGCCTGGTGCTGCTTGTGGGTGATGCTCAGAAGAATGTCAGCACCTGTTCAATCTCCTGATCCCTGGGAAAAAGCTAGAGGAAGGAAAAGCCACAGGGAATACTTTGCAGAGATCACTGGTGTATATATATATGCATGTAGGATTTTTCCCCAGATCAGCATTTTACAAGTGACATTCACGCTCAGAAAGCAGTCATTGTTGAATCATTTTTTATCACTTTTCTTTGCAGTGAGTTTGGAGATAATCTCCTTTGCAAATTTCACAGGTCTCTGAGCCCAGAGACCTTAAACATCTGCTTACTGTACCCATATCCTGGACTGTACTTGCTGGGTGGTATCAAGCCTCAGCAAAATACACGCCATCTCATTTCTAACATCAGTAATGAGTGACATCTCAAATAGCTAGAATTTAGTTTGTGGACAAAACAAGGGATGGTACCACTTCTTTCAACATCCCACCTCAGTCTCCAGCCTTCATGAGCTTATGGCCTGGAGAATAGCTTTGCCTTTCCCTCACAGAATAGTACTATAAATCAGAACGGCTTTTCCTATAGGAGATATTGACACATTGTGCTTACAGCAGAAAAAACTTCAATTTTTCCTCTTCCTTATTTTTGGTGGTTTTGCTGTTGGAGTTCTGTATTTTTTTAAATGAAAAAAAAAAAAAAAAAGGATTGAGTAAAGTACTCACATACTTACCTAACTCACTGAGTTATGTTTTGCATCAGCATTTCACTGTGGATGAAAGATCAAGATTAAGAAATTGCACATGTAGTTAAATTTGGGACTGGCTGATAAAATCCCACTTAGCTGTGAAGGTGTGTTTTTAAAATTCCATTTGGTCAATGAATTCCCGCTCTACAGAGCACAGAGGACCAAACTGAGATTATGACATCATGAGCACCAAATGTAGAATTACTGATTTTCGTACCACACATATCTTCATTTAGGTAAAGCTCATTTTCTAGCAACTAAACTCCAATATATACCATTTCTTCAGGTAAAATAAGCTGACATTTTCTCATATTTAATGCAAATATTCTATCATGATGTAAAATTTTATAGTAAACCACTTCCAGTCCAATCACCCCTTTCTCTCTAAAGAGGCCATTTTTAACTTACTTAACACCTTATTAAATAACATTGCCTAGCTTGACAGAAGACTAATACCAAGAATATTTTGCAAGAGTTTCTTATGGTAATGAGATCTGGAAATGATTAATTCAGAGTTATACATAAACATTTCCAGTCTATCATGAACTACCATATTACTGTATACAGATTCAAATTCGAATCACAGGTGCAATTACGTATAATGTACTTGTTACCTGTTGAGTGTTTCTGGGGAGTGAGAAAAGAGGTGCTACACCTTTTCTTTTTTGCCATTATCTGGCTAGACTCCTATCTATACTTCTACTAATACTTTTGTTACTCTATATTAAACCAAATTGGTGAAATATCTGAACAGGAATAATTCAGCTTCCTTATCAAGTCAGATTTCTGCATTAGTACAGAAAGAAAAAATATCTCTACCCTTTTCCTGAGATTATATTTTGATTATGTATTATGAGTCTACTTTGTACATAGATAACAAGGATATGCAAAATCCTGTACAGTCTAATGAATCACAAATTTAAAAACAATGTTGCAACACTGAAAGTTGTGTACTTTTTACATCTCTAGTAGTATAATTTTTCAAGCTGCATACAAAGGAAACACCTCAGCTTGGGAATGAACTTATTTTCTATTTTGCATCTCAGTTAGAGCCTTATACGTCCTAATTATCTAAGGCTCCCCTACACTAACAAAGAGTGCTGCCTTATAGGTGAAGACCTGCTGAACAAAAGAATTTGTGCTGAAGACATGACCTGCATGCTGTGTCCTATAGACATTTTGGGGTCATTTCTTTAGATAAGCTCTACAACTATTGAACAACTTACTGAGTATTAGTGGTTGCATCTGGCAGGTGCACTCCTGGAGTGGAACTCCTGGTTTAGTTTCATCCAACGTGCATTGAGCTATACGCCAAAGCATGGTAAGTGATTATGAAGTCAAGATTCACTTCAGATCCACAGTAACACTGTAGTTTGATATAATTTAAGTCATAAAAAGCCCTAAAGAAAAGCAAAGTTGAGTATAAAACACTTGTTCATAAAAAGATGCATATATTTTTCTCACTGTATCACAAGTAAGCTAAGACTTTTATGCAGGGAATCAAGAATGAAATATTGTTTATATACTTAATAACAGATACACATAAAATGCATACTATTATTCAAATACTTGTAATGATCATATAATCGAAGATTTGTTACTGAAACATCTGAGATCTGGGTCTGTGTTTTTCAAAAGCACTTTGTAGGATTCAAATAAATATTTTCTCCTTAAATAGAAAGAAAAATTAAGTTAGTTTGAAGATATTTCATTAAGTATTCTAAGCTTAAATATACATATATATATACATTTACTCCTGAAAAATAACATGATATTACAAAAATTCTTTATCTTATTCATGCTCAGTACTTCTGAGTTGTTAACTGAGTTCTTAAATGTGGCAATGATGACCAGTTAAGCTGTAGTTTTAGTATATATGGGTTAAGCAAAGTAAATCTTACAGTTTTTCTGTGATCTCTGCTGAAGAATTAACATATGAAAAATCGCAAATTCTCCTGTCTAAACTAATCTGTGTGTGTGTGCTCGCGCTTCATCTCCCTGAGGAGCACAAGGTCTCAAACTAGGCTTTCATAATGAGCTTTCTTGCACCCTGCGCTCACAGCGAAACAGTTAGCAATGTGACGAAGAAAATATTGCTAAAAGCATCTAAGAGCCTAGTAAATGAGGCATATCATTCTGAAGGTCTTAAGATGTCACAACATTTTCAGAATCCCCACTATTTCTCTTGTTTCCACTGACACGGTTTGAATCACAGAATAACAGAGCTACAGAAAACTCAGTGGGAAGAGGCCTCTGTGAGTCTCCAGCTCTGCCTCCCACTTGAAGGGCAACTAACACCCAACAACAGAGCAGATCAGCCATAACTTTGTAGAGCTAAGTCTTGCAAACTTCTTAGGAGGGAGCCTTTACAATTATTCAGGATGCCCTGTCCTGGGTTCTGGGATCATGCTTTAATGACTTAAATAATTGAGCAGTACTATAGATTGAGGAGGAACTTCTCAAGCAATTATTTACCTTTACTACTAAAAAAAAAAAAAAAAAAAATTTTAAATAAAAAAAAAGGACTTCGAACTTCAATTTGTCTAATTTCAACTTCTAATGACTGTGACTCGTTACACTTTTTTCCCACGGGTTAAAGATTTGAAAATCTCACCTGCATGCATGTATCAAGGTTACGTCTCATCTCCACCTTTCAAAGAACACGATAGATTGAGATTTTACTAGTCCCTTCACTCAAGGCAACATTCCCAGGTATCAATTCATTCTCCAGGAACAGGGGTGTCCCTGGCAAGGAAACTACCTTTTCTAACATTCCTCTCGCTATTCTCTTGTTGAAAGCGAAAAGTTAGTGGTGGCTGACATAGCCACGACTAGTCTCAACACCCAAGGTGCATTAGATTAACAAAAAGTCTCTGTAATGGCTTTAAAGAAAGGTTTATAAAATACATTCTTGTTAGGAAAACAAAGGTGCCTTCCCCTTACTTCAGCAGTACAGGCACGATTTCTATCATGTGACTGGCAGAGGGACTTAAGCAGAGCTATCCACGTATAGGTTTCTGGCCTGCATGTTGTACTAGCAAGTTTTGGAAGAGTCTTGAGAGAGGCTTTGCCACAGATCATTTAGGAATCACAGGGGGCTTTTGGCTTTACATCTGTGAATTACAGAAGTACATACAATCAACTGTGAAAGACATTCCATTTCTGTGATATAAATGAAATAGCAAGAAGGAAAATAATACAACTTCTTCCTTTCCCACAAAAACTATAAGGCTTCATGCCAAATGGCTGTAAGGATTTTATTGCTTAAATAATAACTGGCTGCAGGGATCTGGACTCTGCAACATGTTTATTCTGATGCAAAGCCAACAACTTTTTTTCTGAAAAGCTAGGAGTAACTCATCTTTCTCCTGACGAAGCAGTTAACTGCACTCTGCCTAGAACAGTCATAAAATGGTAATTTACACAAGGTCATGAGAAAGGAGAAGAGCAGAGCCCTGTGGGCTTCCACGCCACACCAATGAGGACAATCCAGTCTCTTCCCTGAACCAAGCAGCCGCCTCCCTAAGGTTCATTTAAGCTTGATTTGTTCCAACACAGGCATGGGGTTTTCAGGTTTCTTCCTGACTGCAGCCTTGCTAACATGCTTGCAGTCTCAAGAAAATGTTTGCATTTCCATCCTTAACATCAAAGTATGAAGTTTAATAACATTTTTTAAAATGAAAACTTAAACGTCATCCAAGATTCTGGAGGTAGTGTCTTGGATATATGTTTTTGTCATAACCTAGCCGAGCTCCAAAGTAAAACTAAGTACTTCCATAAAGAATGATGCAGTTACCACTGGCATCTTGTAAGGTTGTCTGGTCATATTTTAAGCAGCCACACAGTCTCACCCACAAGACTTGTTCTGTATGTCAGATCACTTCAGCTTCTTAAGCAGGTGGATCTCAGTTTGTAGATGGAATTTGGCACAGTTCCCTTACCTATTTTCTTTCAATAGAAATCCCATGGGGGCTAAAATCTGATCCAGGAGAAAATAGGCATAGAGGAAACTTATTACTGATTCACTTTTCCAAATAAAATTCCACATTATCCAGGCTGGCAATATTCAAAGTTAAGCACATAGCCTTTCAGCTCATGTTGTGTTTGACTGCTTCTGGCTTTGGATGCTAGTCACAATCAACCTTTTAACTTCTGCTTGTACAAGGAACTCCTTTTAGCCTACAAGGTACTCATCAAAGTGAGTGACCTAGAGATCTCTACAGTCTGCAGTGGTTCCACTAGTTGAAACCTACATCTACTGTTGAGTCACACTGTTGTTTCTGAAAAAGCTAAACAGTGATTTCCCTGTCCTGAAGTGCTCATGCCATGAGGGACCAATCCTTTGAAGCCATAGCTCAAGCATTTCCACTATCCTGAGCTGTTATGTTACATATCTATCCCTCTGTATCCTGGGTTATCATAACAGGACTATAACCAGCAGGCCAAGACAAGTTATTTTTACTCTTTACTCAGCAATCATTTGCACCCTCTAGAATACTGAGTCCAGTTCTGGGACTTGCCCTTTAAAGATAGGCTGAAGCAGTAGCATTCATAGCGTTTGGGCAAGAGACAGGTCTGCGCAGACCCAATACCAGCTCCAGCTTCAGAACCTAAGAGGAGCTTTTGAGGAGATAAAGCCAGAATCTTCTCAGTGGTGCATGGTGGGAGGATGAGAGCCAAAGGTATAAGTTGAAACAGAAGACGTTCAGTTAAGCAAAGGCTGTGTAAGCCTAATCCTTCAGCTTTTCAATGTTCTCAAGACCAAAGCCCTGAGCTACCCAGTCTGACCTCATAGCTGACCCTGCTTTGAGCAGGAGATTGTACTAGAGCCCTCCTGAGGTCCCTTCCTACTTGGATTATCTTGTAAGCCTACCATCCTGTGTTGTGACTCAGATGTAACTTTTCACAGCTTCATCTTAATACCTCTTATCTGTACATACATGGAACAATTACACTTGAAACTGTAGTCTGATCCATAATGGCTACAGCTGCATTGTTCACAGAAGGTTTCTTCATCAGAATCAGTTTGGTTTCTGAACAAAAATTATCAGTTATTGAAGATAGAAGATGCTATACTCTATTTAATAATCATATTTAATTCCAGCTTTGACCAACTTTTCTATTACCAGACATAACTGAATTCCTGGTTTATATGTCAAGAGTTGCATAGAAAACTCAAACAGATGGTGGGTATGTTTTTGTTACCATTTGTAATGTGATAGTTTGTGGGTCACTCCACAATAAATGGGCATCTGGAATGGCCATTAAGGTTTGTTAAAAATTATTACACATTTTCAAATGATAGTGGGGATGGGTGGATTAGAACTTAACCTCAGTAACAAGATCCATCCATAATTGACAGAGATTGTAACAATATCCCAGCTGTGCCAAACCAAGAATGAGGTTCCTCCATAGTGCCAAAAGAAAGCAAGTTTGCTGAGGATCTGCTCTCAGAGGAGGAAGCCCTGAAACAGGCAGGAAGGAAACTGAGTAGCCTAAGCAGAATAAAAAAAGTCTTTCCACAGGTAAAAACTGGCTAAGAGACACAACAGAGAAAGTAGGAATATATGGCCAGTTCTCGACATGAACACAAGTAATTTGTGAAGCTCAAAAGGGTCGGTACTGGGACTGTGATGATAAATCTGTTCAAAATTGGGCTAAAGCAGGGAATAAGACCTGAAGTGACTGGTGTTTTGCTGATGCCTCCTGTCTCGTGGGAAGCAGGTGGCACTAGCCCTTTTAACCCTCATGGTCACTGCCAGAAAACAGGATTCTGGTACTAATCCTCTAGTTTTATTCAGTAAGGCTCTTCTGATATATGACATAAAGGTAAAACTGTAGGAGACAAAAACAATTTTAAACTCATGCAGACCTAGACCAGAAGAGCAATAGAACAGAAAAGATGGTCAGGTAGGTATGCTCCTGCACAGGAATATTTTAATGCATGTTTCTTTTGCAGTACTGGCAACCTTTCTACGTAAGCTATGCAAAATGGCTTCTGCTGGCAGTAAGTACAATAGAATTCAAGAGCACAGCAACCATTAAAAAAACAATTTTAAAAAAATAATCCTCAAAGAACCAGAATTGTGAGTCAAACCCCATCAAGCTAACTGAGAGATTGCAGAAGATAGCATCTTACTGTGAAGATTAGACAGGTGTCTCCACCTCCTGCTATGTTTAGGACAGCAAAGAGATAAAAGAGGTAGAAGTGGTAGCAGTAGCAAAGGAGGTTCCAAGTAGCACACTGAGGGGTGAAAAGTATCTTCAAATTGGTGCTGAGATGCAAGAGCAGAATTTCTGTCAGCACTGTTATGCCATTTCCTTGAATGTCTTAAGTGAAGCCATCCAAACCTCCTTTAGAGCAGTTCTGTGTCCTCACACTGCTGGGTTTTAGTGTTTTCCAACACAGTGAGGTCAGCAAGAAGGTGTGAATTTTTCAGACTCTGAACAAACACAGCTATGACAGGAGAACTCTTAGTGCAAACCTGACCCCAGAGATTTCATAGGCAATGGACAGTTTTTTGTCTAGGCAGCCACTCTAGCTTGATTATTCCTTTCCTACACATGGGGAGGAAAAGAAAGGTCACCAGATTATTACATACTACTAATGTTAAGTAACAATTAAAAAGTAACACTTCATTTGTTAATATGATATCTTTTGTACACCTGTCACAATACCGGGAAACTGAAGGACTTAATCTCTGATATTACGTATTTACAAGCCTTGCAGATCAAACGCAAATGGTATTTCAACTGTACTTTACCTAGAGCAAGAAATGTCTAGGCAGACAGCCCAGAGCATATTTAGAGCTGCCCTGCAGTCAGTGAGACACATGAAGCGAGCATACAATGTCAAAGTACTGTAAAAATAAGTCAGCTAGACTATAATTGCTTTGGATCATAGGTCTACGGGGCTAAGGCACCCGACCCATTGGTAAATTACACAGCCATTTTTGCTTGATTTCCTGTTTCTTAAACTCTGAAGTGATAATTCTGTTGAAGATGACAAAGACTGTTGAGGAGATTTTATTTAATACAGATGGACATGTTAATGCAGAGTGATCTACCCATCCCTCCAATTAGCCTACTAGGTGCAGCTTGATATAAAGCAGAGACTGGAGCCCTGAGGACATAAAGCAAGACAGGGAGAGCATATAGCTCAGCATGTTTTCAGGAAATCCAATTATTTGTCTGAAGCTTTGAATTCAAAAGTGGATTCAGAAAGTCCTAAAGCAATTATGATTTGCACTGAAGGAGACTGGCTAAAGCCAGCAGCTAAACGTTTGTATTGTTTTTGGCTTGTGTGCTCCATTTATACAGTAAGACCCTTTAGCACAATCACTTCAGTATGTAACTGAAATGAGTTTAGTTTTCAATAGTATTTTTCTTTCAAATAAGTTGATAAGAAACACACTAGTTTTCTTACTTTTAGTACAGACAGAAGGGATCAGAAACAATTCTGGATTTCAAAAACTATTTGAAAACTTCTATGAGCTTTAAAGACAGTGTTGTGTTAAATATCTTACACAAGATGACAGAGCTAAAACAATTGCCTGGTTGTGTACTCTTCAGTTGGACTACTATCTCTCTTTATATGCTAGGATGTATGTGCTATGCTGTCATGATTTGGGCAGGAAACATGCGAACAGGGTATGTAAATACTTTTTGCTTGATATGTTTGCTAGTGAAAAAAACCAAAAATATTTGTAATGGTATTCTCTGCATATTTTAATATTGTTATCACCACCAAGTGCTCTGTATTTCTGAAATTCTACCCAGTAATTTGGATACTTACTTAAATATTTATATATGTTATATTCATAGTCCGTATATATTACAAACTTAAACCACATTATTAATAGTAGTAAAAGACAGCTGAAATCATTCTAAAACAATTGAGATATGCAGAATTATCTTTTGAGATTTTAGATGTTTATCTCTTGAATAGACACTGACCCTGAATTTATTTAATTACAGTTACTTTACTCACATTTTATGTGTCCATGAATTAATTTTTTCACTTTACAATTTCTTAAAGAATGCTGTATCTGTTTTTTGTTTTCACAAGTCACCAAATACAGCAAATTAAGTGCTGTGAGGCATCTATATCACTGGGAATGTTATTTTTATAGATACATATTTAATGCATATATTCCTAAAAAAGTCAGTTGTAGGCTAATTTGTTTCAATTTCAGAGCCTCTTTAGAGACTATAGCAGAAGGACAATGTGTGGTTTTAATCACATTCTTCTAATTTTAAACAGTTTATGTGGCTCTTCTTGAAGATAAAAATCTGTTCTATAAAAAAAACACCCTTCTGAGCTGTAGGTGCTAGATACAAATTGTTCTTTTTTAAACAGCAGTAAAAATATCTCATAAGAAAAGCTGGCACAAAACTGGGATTCCAAGTTCACTGGAATTCTCTTTTTAATTTAGTTTTGATCTGACCTGTGGTGGCTGTTTCCAATGTCCGCAGCCCAGGCAGACTCTGCAGGAATCCAGGCAGGGCTCTCTTTGAACTCTGCCTTGAGCTTGCTAAAACTTCATTGAGCCCAAGATGTTTTAAATGAAAGACTTCAGACTGGATGAAGTAGCATTTTCTGACAAAACTTTGTTTCCTTTGATAATTTCTGAACACTTCTATTTACAACATGCTTTGATTGAAGACAGACTGTTATGATGAAATGACAGATGTTTCATAATTATTCCCCTCCGAAGTCTTTTGGATGCCAGCCTCATCATAATTCACAAATGGGTCAGCCTACTTCTCTTTGACTCGGCATTTTCAGTCACTTAATAAGACCCAGTATCTACCCAAGTAATCAGCTCCACATATTTTAATAGACTTCTAAAACAAAATGACAAGGGTAACCTTGTGACAAATTTCCAGGATTAGTTATTAGAAAAGCTGAATTCTGCTCAGGTTTTCTGCAGATACTGTCATAATTTTTGTCTTGCCACATAAAACCCCTAAGAATGTCTGTGTTAACTTTTGTGATGCATCCTGAGGCTGCATTCTGCATTAGATTTACAATCCCCAGCAATAACAATACTTTTCCAGCATTCCGTCAATTTCCTTGTCTTTTCTGATTATTACTAAGGCTTGTTGCTCATTGACATGAACTTTGTTTTCTGTCAACATTCAATATGGGACACATAACCATCCCAATGCACCAGGACGGTTAGCCAACCCTGTCCCAAGTTATTTGGACCATTACTGGGAAAAAGCAATGCTGTCAATCCTTCATCCTGTATGTGAGTAACTAAAAACCAATGAAAGAGCAACTGTGTTGGAAAGTCCTCCCGGCACACCACCCCTCTGATTTAGCATCTCTGGGCAGCTGACCAGACTGGCTGAAGGATGGGATGATCCTGCTGTTAGTTAATTGTGCATATGTAAAGTTTAGCATCAGACTGTCAAGCTGCATAACAGCGATTAAGAAGGCAGTCCCCATATTCAGCAGTACTCATGGGGTTTCTGATTTACTAACACTCTTGTTAGTTGCTTTACTTTCCAAAGTGTTTGCAGGAGGCAAACATATATGTCAAGAGCTATACTTTCATATGGATATACCTATATAGATGTACACAGTAATAAGTGTAAATATTTGTACATAAAGGATACAGAAAGCTTTTGTGTTGTTTTTAAAGTGTATAGAAGATCACTAGTTCCAATAGATGCAGGGTGCTTTGTACATTAATGCTTCTAAGACTATTTGAATGTTTGAGAAATTCTTCACTCGCTCTGCATTTTTGCTGCCTATGAGTTGTGCCAGTCAGTTCTTACAGTAAATCTCTTTCTCTCCCTCCGGTGGGTACCTACTGGAAATAGTCTGAACCTCCCTTGTTCAGGATGTGACACATCCTTAACTCAAGCAGAACTCACTTATTGGTACAGAAAAAAATGCCAGGTTCAGTTCTTATGTAAGGTCATTTTTTTTCCATATACTAGATTCAAAAAACACTTTCATTTTTAAGACAGCAAGGAGAAAGAAAAATTTTAAAAATACTAAGAAATTATAAGTAATTAATGTAAAGAATACACACAGAGAATACATTATGTTAGCTTAGCTTGTATCGAAAGGTGGATTTTGTTTATAAAATATAATATACCTTACTCTGCTTCTGTCCTTTTAAACTTTAAATATATTTATACATAGACACATACATGTATACACACAAGATATTTTTTAAAGACAATTTCAAAAAGTCAAAATATTCCTATTAATGACTATAAACTTTTACACATCAGAAAGATACTTCATATCTGCTTTAAAAATGAGATGTACCTAGACTTTCAGAAGAGTAAAATGTTGTCAGACTGTGACATCAGAGGAGCAGAAGGAATTTCTACTGGTGTAGAAATTAATCTTCCCCAGTTGGGACCGGGAGTAAAGCTTGTTTTGGAGAAACCTGTGATCAATATCCTTGGTTTCATTCCTTGTTTTTCTAAAGTTGCACCTTTATAATATTCAACAGGATTAAATTGCTGCTTTCTCTTTCTGAAAAGAAGATGCAAATAGTGAGCGTAGTGTCAAAATCTGTATCGGTTGTTGCTTAATTCCCTGGTGGCATTTAAGACAGAGCTGACCTCTGAAGTCCTAAACAGCTTGGTTTGGGCTATTTAAGTGCCTCTCTCTGTATGTTAACATTACATCAGATTTGTTCTTTGAAGACATTTGAGGTAGAATTCTCTTTGGAAAGCAAGAGGAAGAGGCATTACTAGGGTGTTCTCCATGAATAGTCTTCCTGATCTGCAGGTTCACTTCCTTTTGTATTCCTGTAGTTTAGTGTTATGATCTCTGGAGTATACTGCAAAGCTAACCTTTTTTTTTTTTTTTTTAATATGCCTTTCTAAGAGAGGCATACTCCTAATAGTAAGAAAGATTTTAGTGTTTATGTTACTACGGTGCTTTGGCAATGCCAGTCTGCTATGGAAAGCAATTTTTGACTGCAGATATTAAGGCATGGAGAGGCATTTTTAGAAACCAAACAGTCCTGCAGCATTTTAAGAATTAGACTAAACTTTATCTTAAATACATTTTATTGCTTTTTTTATTATTCTGAATATTAAGTGCAGACTTTGGGTAACAGTACTGTAAATTGCCTATGAATTATTTTGAATAAGTCTCTTGTGGAAGTTTTGCCCAAGAGAGGATGGTGTTGGATTGATCCTTTTGAGACCATACAGACAAAAAAAAGAAGAGGTATATGCTTGCAGCAACAGGTAACTCCACTATTTGTGTTGAAATAAGTTAAATCTTTACAAACCATGGTTTAATGTTTGCCTCACATTAGGTTTACAATACTAGTAAAAATCTACATTTCATGCGCTTCCATCATCTGCACATATAGAACTGGTGTCAAGTTGTCAGATTTTTACCCTTTTGAACATTTGGAGGACAAGCCATAGAAAAGCACTTGTGGCTTTATACTGCTGAGGAGGGCTGCTGGGAAGGGGGCAGGCTACTGCTTTCTGGAGCCTTATGGAGAAGCTTGTGTGGAATTCTGTGCCCTGTGATTCCTTTCGGTTTTCCTTCTGTCACCGCTGTTGCTCACTGCTTCCCTTCCCTCCACTTCCACTTGCTAACACCTTGAAGCGCACCTTGAGTTTTAATTTCCTTGTGTCGTTTATATCTTCATGTATCCAATTTTAAAAGTTGTTTGTTCTTTCTTTTTCTTGAAAGCTCCCTTTGTCAGTGTAAGCATTACTGTCAAATAAGATTACACTATAGGGAAAGTCAGTGTGGTTTCAGAGCCAACAGAAGTACCACAGACATGGTATTCGTTCTCAGACAACTGCAAGAGAAGTGTAGGGAACAGAACAAGGGTCTCTATGTAACTTTCGTTGATCTCACCAAAGCCTTTGACACTGTGAGCAGAAAAGGTCTGTGGCAGATCTTGGAACGATTAGGATGTCCCCCCAAGTTCCTCAAAATGATTATCCTGTTACATGAGGGGCAGCGCGGCCAAGTCAGATATGGCGATGCACTCTCTGAGCCCTTCCCAATAGCCAATGGTGTGAAACAAGGTTGCGTTCTCACACCAACTTTATTCACAGTTTTCTTCAGCATGATGCTCCAAAGGGCCACGGCAGACCTCGACGAACAAGACGGCATTTATATCCGATATCGTACCGATGGGAGCCTTTTCAACCTAAGGTGACTGAAGGCCCACACCAAGACCCTGAATCACCTTGTCCGCGAGCTGCTTTTTGCTGACGATGCCGCCCTTGTTGCCCACACAGAAGCAGCTCTGCAGCGCTTAACATCCTGCTTTGCAGAGGCGGCTGAGCTTTTTGGGCTGGAAGTCAACTTGAAGAAGACAGTAGTTCTCTACCAACCAGCACCACAAGATGATTACCATCATCCCCACATCACCATTGGCGAGTTAGAGCTTCAGTCAGTCCAGCAGTTCAGCTATCTGGGTAGCATCATCTCCTCAGATGCCACGATCGACAAAGAGATAAACAACAGAATAGCAAAGGCAAACAGAGCTTTCGGAAAACTCCATAAAAGAGTCTGGTGCAATAAACACCTGAAGAAAAGTACAAAGATCAGGGTCTACAGAGCCGTGGTACTGCCTACTCTTCTGTACGGGTCTGAATCATGGGTCATCTACCGCCACCATCTGCGACTCCTCGAATGCTTCCATCAGCGCTGCCTCCGCACAATCCTAAACATCCACTGGACTGACGACTTGACTAACGTTGCTGTCCTTGAACAGGCAGACATCACCAGTATTGAGGCCATGTTGCTGAAAACGCAGCTGCGTTGGGCAGGGCACGTCTCCAGGATGGCGGATCACCGCCTCCCAAAGATCGTGTTCTATGGTGAACTTGCCACCGGCTGCCGCAAGAGAAGAGCTCCAAAGAGGAGATATAAGGACTCCCTGAAACAACACCTCAGCCTAGGCCATATTGACCACCATCAGTGGTCCACCCTGGCCTCCAATCGGGAGATTTGGAGACACACCATACATAACGCTGCTGTCTCCTTTGAGAGCACGCGTAGAATCAGTCTCGAGGAGAAAAGACAGCGCAGAAAGAACCGTGCCTCGACTATACCACCCAAGGAGACCCTCCGGTGTGCTCTTTGCAACCGGTCTTGCTTATCCCGCATTGGCCTTTTCAGCCATCAGCGCGCTTGCAATAAGCGTGGGCAAAGCCCTTCCTAAATCTTCGTCCGCGAAGCCAAGCCATGATGATGATGATAGGGAAATACCTCAAGAAAGCAGTCTGTGCATAAAAAAAGATTATTTCATTAAAAGGCTATTGCATCTCTCCCAGCTTCCTGCTTTAGAAGTTAGTTATGTGTACTGGATGCAGCTCTGAGGGAAGCTATTCCAAGCTCCACCTTCGGAATTGCTCTGAGAGGCCCATTGGGCTAGAATGACAAGGAGTCTACATCTCATGGTAGCAGGGATGCCCAATATCTAGCTACTTGGCATGCTTGCAATATCCAGCTCCCTTAGTTCCTGATCTAGTTAAAGATGGATAAATAGGTGCCTAGGAAAAAGATTCCAAGTACTAGCATGTTATCTCAGGAGCTGCAAAAATTAGCTACTTACTGACACCAAGGCAAGAGAGGAGTCTGGAGAACTACGCCAAATTACAGCTGGACACATTTGGAAAGAGGAATGCAGTATATGCGCTGGGGACAAGATCAGTCTCTGGGCCTGTGGAGATTTATAATGGCTTGTCTCTGCTTTACCTGGGGGGCCAGGAAGCTATTTCTCTCCTTAATAGAATTTGGTTTCTGAGGAGGAGAGTTATTCATGGACATTTCTTTCCACCTTCCCCTGTATCAGAAGTTGTTTATAGGTACTGAATAGAGAATCTGTAATGCTGGACATCAGACTATAAATAACTGAGGGACGGTCCACCACTCTCTGTGGTTTGATATATCAGAAATTACTGCCCAGAATCTTCTTATACACTTTGCCATATAAAAGAGCTCATTCACACAAGGTCTTAGAGGTGTCGAAGTGGTAGTCATCTCCTGCTATGCAGTAGGACAACAGTCAGCTCATTGGCATGTTTTTACTGCCAGTCTCTGCCCAAGAACTTTTCAGCTCACGATACAGATTTCTCAAGTGAAAGCCGTAATTATTTACTTACGGGGTTTGCTGGGGTAATGTTCTGTCACCATGCTAGTGGAAGCTATGTTTGAGGAGACAAATCAACTCTAACTGGGCTGGAGGGCAAAAATTAATTACTCTAACTTACTGGACAAAACACTAATCCAGAGAGAGGACACCTGAGTTCTCATTCACAATCCGATGAATCCTGAATTATACTGCACCCTGGAGTCTGAAGTTAGACAGCCCCAGAGGTGGTTAAATGGGACTCAGGCTCCAAAGTCCTGCAGATCTCCCGCATCGCCCTCTGGACAAAGAGCAGTGTACCTGCTGTGCTAGTACTTAGAGCTATACTGTCTGCCCTATTCCCTCTGCAAACTGTGTGGCAACAAGGAACAACCTGTGCAGGGCTCTGTTTTCCCTTTTTAGGGGAATTCTACCTAAAACAGCAAGTTTGGATAAGAATGAAAGAGACTGCCAACTTTCATAATACTTTGAACCAGAATGCACAGAACATTGTGTAACCTGAATTCCCTTTTGGTTTGTGTTCCTCTATTTTTTTCTTTTTTTCCCAAAGAATTATGCATTCTCATTTCATAATTCATCGTTCAAAACATGCTGCTTCCTCATCAAATATAGACTTCATATGAAATGTAATGTTTCTTTGGTTAACTATCTCAATCACTTTTTGTTCATGTCGTTATATAGCTTAAAATATATTTTGATTCATATTTTTTGCATTATTATATTAACGGTGAAGAATGGCCCATTTTTAAGTGATTAGATGATTGTTTCTTCTTCTTCTTCTTCCCCCCTCAGGATTTACAGTAAGCAACTTTTAGATGAAAACCGCTAAATTAAAGGACTAAATTAAAAGTGAACAAATACAGTATTACTACACTGTTTTGTTAGCTAAACTGCTCTATTGTATGTGCTGGGGGGAGGCGGAGAGGAAGACAAATAATAATTTTATTTAAAAATCAGTGTATTTTTAAAATTGAATTATTTATTGCAGTTTCTTTACATGTTTCTGGCTTCCATGGATAAAATTCCAAAAAGCAGACAAAAAAGGAATTTCAGAAGCACTGACTCCTCCTTTCCTTCTACATAGTGTACTTGGGTACTGGGAGTCAACCTCTTTAAGTACCTCTGAAATCCTGCCTTATTATTCACCCTCAGAAAATGCAAACAATCTACTGTAGCTACAGTAGGGATAGATACACAGGCAATCATCTCTTGTAACACAGCTGCAGTGGTGATATGTACCAGGAAATTTGGCTTGGGCTGTGATTCTCCGAGGATCTCCCCAAGCAGATGTGGTTCAGGTGTTCATTGCTTACTCCAAAGTGACAACTGTCTGACAGCAAACCTCATTGTTAGAATGATAGTGAACCCAAATCCCATGTCTTCTAATATTTTTAAATGTCCTCAAGAGGGCATGACGTTTCATGTGAAAAAGTGCTCTTTGCTATAGTCTGATGTGCTATATGAGCACACGTTAATGCTTATCTCTGAATGCTTCCCCAATAACAGGGGAACTCAGAGCAGGGCTTTGCCTGTCCTATAACTTTTGTTATTGTTTCAGAGTGTTAGTGAGGAGTGA